>OX371225.1:76511768-77149268 GCA_947310385.1 Nephrotoma appendiculata
ATTAACGGGTGTTCGAGGAGGATAAAAGCCCTACTTTTCGCTCACGGGGGAGTCAGTCAATTTTGTACTTTCAATGAGTGATTTTACACTCATGTATGTAATTACGCAAATGTATGTAATTTTAGTTCATAAAAAGTGAAGCAAACGTTTGCTTAAAGTTTTGTAAAAAAAAAAGAAAACTTAATTTTTTTTTGAGTAAATTGGAAAATCTTTCAAGAGGATATATTTTAGTTAATTAGTTATATATAAACTGTGTGAATTTTATTTTTATATATAAAATAAGTGAACTATGTATTTATATGCGAGATTGAAGTGCTATCTATTTATTGTTTAAAAAAAAACGAAATAAGTATTTCTTAATATAAATTATATCAAAGAGAAACATAAAATGAATCATGGTGTAGATATTGCATTCAATTGGCAGTGCGTCATTAATACATAAAATACACATATTGATGAAAAACACTAACATAGTACGTGAAATACAGTGAAAAAAAAATGAAAATTGAACGTTTTATACATATAATAATTAAGTAATAATAATACGTAACTAAATAAGACAGAAAAAAACGGTGATTCGTGCGTGTGTGATAAAGATTTAAAAACGTATGAAACTTATAATAAACATAATAATAATAAATGATATAAACTAATTCTTAATATGCATCTTCGTTCAAAATAAATAAAACAAAAATTTAATTCTTCTACGATAAAATGATAAAATAAAAAAAAAATATTTGCATAATGGATAAAGTTACCTTCGAACCATTATGACAACGAAAAGCAACGGAACGATAATTTGTTTCTTCATCGAATCATCAATGCCGGCCAACGCCTAAATAAATAACTTCTGTAAGAACTATTTAAGATTTGATTTTATATAATTTTTAGTTATTAAATTTATCTTAATATTTTTGGGGGAATTTATTTTTTTTTGGTTTTTTTGTTATTTAATTAATTACGAGTTTTTTTCGTTAGTTAAAATAAATTCTCCTAGATTTATTAGTTGTACTTAGTAATTAATTTTTTTTGATAATCTCTTTACTAACACTTTACTAATTTCGTCAAAGGATTTGATTAATTTTTCTAAAGTTTCAATTTTGTTTATAAGTAATAATTTTTTTTTTCCTCATGAATTTAATTGTAAATAAATTAATGATTTCGTATGGCTTAGTTACATTCAAAACATGACTTTAATTCATTTGCTTCACTTAAAAATTAATTCGGTTTTCCACTCATTGCAAGTGTTTGTTTCTTTCAGAATGTGTTAGTGAATTGGAGTGGAGTGAATATGTAGATTGCAGGTAGGTACAGACGCAGAATCACATCAATCATATATTATTTAAGGTTGAAGATAATTTTTTTTATATAATAATTACCCCCATCCAACTACTTTCGGCACGGTTAGGTTGAAAACTCTGATACATATATATTTGTGTAGTTTTATAAAGTAAATAATACGCGGTCTAGCAAGATTGCAATCATACCCTGGAAACCCCACCCCTCATCTCCTGAGTTAAGCCGCGCAAGAAAATGACCGCCCAGGTAGTATGATGCAATTGTACATTATTTTCTGATGACGAAGTGGCCTTCAGCGTGTTCATCTAAGATGGAAACATTTACAGGACCGATAGCCTTCGTTACAACGTGCATACAATTATACTGAGCTGCAAGTCAAAAATAATGAACTTTTAGGTGGTACAATTCATGACCCCCTTCAAATCTCATTTATCATGCAGTTTCTTGTACACAGAATATTCCCATTGCATTCCAATCGAAACCGTGAACTCCTTTAAATAACTGGGGTTACACGTAGACTCGCTACTAAATTTCAAAGAGCATGTGAATAATTTAAAAAGTAAGATGACATTACGTATTTGTGCCTATACTACGCTCTAGTTGATTCTCGCCATCAATATGGAATTGCATGTTGGGGTGGTGGTTACTTATCAAATATTAAACCTTTGATCTCAGTTCAAAAAGCAGTATTGCAAATCATCACTTACTGCCAGGAACTGCGCCATCATTTCCGTTGTTTGTTAAATTAAACATTTTGCCCCTTCGGTACCTTTATGTTTTCAAAGTGTTAAAAGCTTTCTATATAATAATTAGCTGCAATCGTATGGTTAATTATTTGAGTAGCGTTACATATAATCTACGCAACACAAATAGATTCCCTGAATTCCTTTTCCTAATAAGGAACATTTAAAAAAATTTTACACATACAAAGCTCCGAAAATTTAGAGTCAATTACCACCAACAATTTTTGCAACAAACAAATTGTTTATTTTTATTTTAATATATAGGACACTATTCTAGTTTTAGTAAAAATGTTTAATTGTATTGTATAAATTAGGAGTTAAGTAAAAATTAAAAAAAAAAAAACAAAAAAAAGTTTCATGAGATGATTTCATTCACCAACAGTAGCATAATACCTTCTAAAGCTAAAGTCAAAAAATTTGAGTGCAAAACAAGATTTGTCACAGTTGACCGGCCTAGGTACAACCCATGTTTGAATTTTGACTAAAATTAAAATGTCAATGATTCTTTGCGGATCACTAACAGCGAAAGAAATGAGAGACATTTGCGAGGATATACCTCTACAGTTCTCTTTCGAATCAGCACCAGAGATGGGCTATCATACAAACGCATCTCGATTTTTGACATCATAAATGCTTCTGAAATGCAATAATTTCTTATTCATTAAGATCTCACTCAATGTGTCAATTTTGTTTGTGATACGGCACCGAAAGAAATAAAAAATACTTTATTATTGTATAAACAAGCAAATATTAACAAAACTAATTATTTCCAAAAATGTATTTATAACAAAATAATTAAAATTAATTTGTGTTATTATTAAATATTAATTCACAAATATTATGAATGACAATAGTAGTGTACATATAGGAATAACACTTCCCTCTCTATAAATATGCCTACGTTACACAAAAATTTCTTATATACAAAAATAGTAAGTTAAGTAAATGAACAACCCACTCTCTTCAATTAAATATAATAACTACTCATATACGAGTACGAGTACGTATACATGTTCGTTCATTCATTCTTTACAAGACTAATAATCCGACTAAGAATAACACTACGTACTGTACTATTATATTCTATTAAATAAGAAGAAAATGTAATATAATAAAAAATCAAATAAAATGAATAAATATTTTTTATTAGAAAATATTTGAATTGGGATCTTCACTCTGTCTTGACAATAAAGACGACTCTATATAATTTTTGAGAGATGACTGCTGCCTGATAGTGTACATAGATAGAGTTATACACACCGTACATATATATGAATTTGATTTAAAATTAGTGATAATTTTTTAATATTTAATGTCTTAATATTTATCTTTTCGTTTTTCACTAATACTATATTATGTATAACTCTAGCAAATATGTACCAAAATGATAAATGTACTCGTACATATATATAAGAAAAAAGGTGTTAGGTGTTATTTAATATTGTGTACTAAATTGGGGTACTGATTCTAGTGTTAACAAAATATTATTATTAATATTTGCTAATAGAACACATGGGACAACTATCATGGGAAATTGTAGCTACAATTTTTTCAACGAAGAGGTTTTTCGTTATAATTAACTATTTCGAGCTAATCATCTTAGACGTGGTAAATTATCTTTTCCAATACCATCGTTCGATTGATTGGGATGTATAGGGGAGTCTAAACTTGTGTTCTGGATTACGCCGGCCCACTATACACCCTCTTTACACATAACATGAGGAGATAAGGACAGGTTTACTAGGGTAGATACTTTTAAATTTTAAATTGTCAAATCCAGAGCAGATTTATTTTATTTTGTATTTTTACATTAATATTTTCAAGCTAAATTTGTAAAGTTATTTCAAAGTAAATAAATAAATATACGGCTACGACAATGTATGAATTCACTTCCTGCATATAATAATTCTTGTCAACTTGTATTTTGGTAAATATCGTAATCGTAATGAGTGTTAGAGAATTTTTATAAAAGATGCTCATATTGTTTGAGGTAATTTTACAAAGGCTTGGTAAATCAGTATCCACTTCGTGTATGTAATAAATTGATTATTAATTAAGCCATTAAATATTTAAATTTCTCACTATAAGCAGGATAATTCAATTTTCTTTTAAGTTTATAATCCATTGGGGCCGATTCTCGGATACACATTTTATAATTTTATGTTACTTTAAGTAATAAAATATTGAATTGCAATTCTGATGAGCAACAAAAAATTCATGTTATTTTATTTTTTATGTGATATCTGTCAAAAATAAAATTATCAAAATTGACCATTTTATCACATTTTGTGTATGGAAAATAAATAAAAAAATATTTCTTGTGTTAAAAAATCTCATTTAAATTTTTTTCTTTATTCCGTTTGAACATTAAAACTGAACAGAAAATGCCCAATTATGTTTATGGAATGTTGCTAGTTTGGGAAGAGGGACAAGGTAGGTAATTATAAGATACCATAGAGCAAAATATACATAATAGGACTTATGTAGAGTTTCCGAGGTTAATCTATTTTACTTTTGGCAACCTGTATAAGCCTAACAAGAACAATTTTTTTTTTTTTTTTTTGTAACTATTGCCTAAGGCTTTATTCTTGAATCTTTCTTTATACCAAACTAACAAGAAGTGTGAAAATCTTAAAAACTATATTTTATTTTAAATTAAGCCTTAACCTATGTTAATACTTAATATCATTATGCATTATTATTATTAAATTATTATTATTTACTTAATTTTAGTGTGTTAGCTCATCATGCACGTAATTATTAGATTATATTTCTCAGTTAATTAAATCTAGAGGATCTGCCCTGCGCAGCCGTCTGTATTTCGGTTGCCTTAGTAGTTCTCTAGCTAATTCGTTAGGGTGTGATTCCAGTTTCAGTTGGTACTTTAGACTGCATGATTTAATTGTCTCTTTAACAGTTTTCATTCCTAAATCTCTATGGATGTTGCTGTTTCGAATATACCAAGGGGCATTTGTAATGCTACGAAGTATCTTTGCTTGCGTTCTTTGTACAATATCTATATTTGATGCACTAGTTGAGCCCCATAGTTGGATTCCATATGTCCATATGGGGATTAGGATCGCTTTGTATAGTAGAACCTTGCAGTCTAGAGAGAGTTTCGATTTTCTACCGATTATCCAGTACATTTTAGAAAATTTTATTTTTAATTGATTGCGTTTTGTTTCAATGTGCTTTTTCCATGTCAATCTTCTATCGAGATGAAGACCGAGATATTTGACGTTTGTTTGTTGAGGAATTGTGATATTGTTTAATTTTACTCCTGGGCATGTACGTTTATTCAATGTGAATGTTACATGAGTTGATTTACATTCATTCGTCTTTATCCGCCAAGTTTATAACCAATCTTCTATTTTGTGTAGATGTTCTTGTAATTCTCTCGATGCTGTTTGAGGATTTTTGTGCGAAAATAATATAGCTGTGTCATCAGCAAAAGTTGAAGTGACAATTTTTTCAGTTATTGGTAAGTCAGCTGTGAATAGCAAGTATAGCACAGGTCCCAATACACTACCTTGCGGTACTCCTGCCTTTATCTCGGCTAGATCAGTAGTGGCCGTATTTTGTTTCACCTGGAACATCCTTTGGGCTAAGTAGTTTTCAAGAATTGAATGAAATTGGCTAGGCAGAAGAGTTCTAATTTTGTAATTTAATCCTTCATGCCATACTTTGTCGAAAGCTTGCGCAATATCCAAGAAAACTGCCGAGCAATATTTCTTTTCTTCTAAGGAAAATTTAATTGTATTTACAATTCTGTGCACCTGTTCTATTGTGCCGTGTTGCTCTCTAAATCCAAATTGGTGATCTGGTATAATGCGACCTTCAGATAGTATAGGTATTAGTTGTTGTAGTAGCATCTTTTCAAAAAGCTTTGAAATTATCGGGAGTAGGCTTATTGGCCTGTACGACGAGACTTGGGTTTCGTCTTTACCTGGCTTACGAATCATGATAATTTGAGATATTTTCCATTTTTGGGGAAAGTATCCACATCTCATAATCGCGTTAAAAATATATGTTATATATTTTATGCATCTATCTGGTAATTCTTTGATCATTTTTCCAGTTATTAGGTCATGACCTGGCGCTTTCTTAGGATTTATACTGTTTTTGATAACCGTTTTGACGCATTTCCATTTAAATTTTACTGGGTTTGGGTTCGACTCGTCCCTCGTAAACTGTGGTAGTACGCAATCGTTATTTTGTTCGTTTGGGGTGAACACTTTTTGTAGATGGTTAGAGAAAGCGATGGCCTTTTCTAAGTCACTTCTGGCCCAGTGACCATCTGGTTTCCTTATCGGTGGGTTCGATATCTCTGGCCTTTTTAAATTTCTTGCTGCCTTCCACAGTGAGTAATCGGTTTTTTCTGTTGCTGTGAGCTCACTTAGGTAATTCTGTATTCCTAAATTTTGTTCTTCCCGAATTGCTTCTCTCAGAGCTTTAATAGCTCTATTTAATTTCCATTTATGCAAAGGAGATCGGTGAAGCTGCCACCGCCGCCGAATTGCCCGCTTCTCTGCCAATAACTTTTGAATGTTACTTGAAAGCCTTGTATTATTTTCGGAATTTTTGTTAACCGGAGTAGCTTTTTTTGCAGCCATTTCCATTATTTGACTTAAGTTTTCTATCGCGGCATCAATGTCTTCTGGTGTGCGAAGTGGAACATTGAGATGACAATTCACATTTACTATGTTTCTATAGAGAACCCATTTCGTTAGTTTGTTTGTTAAACGTTGGGGTGGTTCAGTTTTTAATGCTTGGGTACTTAGTGTTACTATTATTGGTGAGTGATCTGATGATAAATCATAACAGTCTACGACTTGAGCATTGTTGCGTGCTATTCCTCGTATTACACAGAAATCTATTAAATCAGGAATTTTCTTTCTATCTGTAGGCCAATATGTGGGGTGTCCAGATGATAAATAATCTAGGTTTTTCTCGTTTATTGCTTCGTAAAGTTGCTTGCCCTTGGGTGACGTCAACCTCGAACCCCATTGCACATGTTTAGCGTTGTAATCACTCCCTGCTAGAAATTTGATTCCCAACTGATTGAAGTAATCGATAAATTGTTGTTTTTTCATTGCGTGTTTCGGTGGGCAGTAGACAGCCGATATTAAAAATTTCCCAGGCCATTCTTCCAAACTGATAGTTGTAGCTTGAATGTGATCTTTACCATATTTCTGGAGCTCGTAGTGCTTTAATCTTCTTTTTATTAAGACTGCAGTGCCGCCGTGTGCTTTTCCATCTGGATGTTTGGTGTCATAAACGGAATAGCCGGTAATATTAAAAAAATTTTGTTTTGTGAAGTGTGTTTCAGATATTAACATGATGTCTATATTTTGTTCGATAAGAAAGGTTTGTACCTCAGCTTTATGTTGCGAGAGCCCGTTGGCATTCCAAATAGCTATTTTTAGAAATGTCATTTTTGATTTTTGACTATAATTTGCATAAGCGTATTCATATTTTGCATCATAATGCTCATTTGTCTTTCCATCATCATCATGAAACTTTGAATGGTCTCGGTTAATTTATTTACCATGGTATGAATGTTTAGTTGCTCCTCATTAACATGAACTTTTGGTTTCGGTTTGTTACCTTTTAGAATACTTGCGTAAGAAACACCTGGCTGTGCAAAACTGCTGGCAAACGTCTCCAAGTTATCATTTTGTGTGTTTGCATTCGTTGGTTTGGTGACTATTGTATTTTTTGGAAACACGGCCCTCTGATTAAATTGCATGTTGAGCATTCGTTGCTCAGCTCTCATTTTAGGGTTTATTTTTCGTTTTAAGTTCAGATACACTGCGCAGCCCCTATAGTTTGCAGTATGATTTTCGCCGCAGTTATTACAACGTAACACAGATGGGTCATTGCGAGACTTGTCACACTGTTTGGAGTCGTGGAGTTTAACGCAAATAACACAAACTTCATTTAAGGTGCAGTATGCTTTCGTGTGTCCATATTCTTGGCACTTTATGCATTGGACTGGTCCAGACCTCTTCTTAGGTTCTTCAATTACTATTTTACGATGTAACAAATATTTTAATTTGTAAATCTTGTGAACTCCGTTTGACTTTTGTTCCTCTGGCTCTAGTTCCAAACGGAACATTGGTTGAGGTACCTTCTCACGGTTTACTATATTACCAATAGATTTGACATGGAAACCTTACGCAGCAAGCGCAGCTTGTATGTCGCTAACATCTACGTAGCTTTCAATTCCTCTTAGCACAACAGTCAGCCCTTTTTGACTTTTTAGCTGGTATGTGTAATATTTTTTACCAGCTTCATCAAAATGTTTGACAAGGGCTCTGAAGCCAGCGATTTCGAATGTTTGAATCTTTGTTTCATTTATGTTACCTCTTTTGAGCGGGGCAATATAAAATTTTGAATCTGTTAATGTTGCGATGTTATTAACCAGATCATTGTTAGATGCTTCCCTTAAATAAATCAGAGGCGGTTCTCATTTTTCAAAGTCGGCGCTGCGTTGGGGTCAACGACCTCTAAACTAGAGAATCGGTTGTTAAGAGGTATTTGATTAACACCTTGTTCAGACCGTGACACTTTGCTCCTGCCAGCAAACTGGGCAGATCTCAGGCTACGTTTTCTTTTAGATTGAACAGTGATGTATCTATCCAATCCCGTTTGCACTAGATTATTTTCACACTGACCACGGTCACTAGAGTTCGTCGCACTGAGTTCATTGCTATTGTTTTCATTTAGCATTGTTAAATTCGCTGATACATTAATTTCTTCGCGGGTTTGATTTTTATTTTTAAACTGCGGTATAATTAATTCTGTTGAAGAAGCACTTTTAATCATTGGCATAGGTAATTTCTTGGGCTGTGTTGAACTTTGCCCACTTGATATGCACTTGCACTTGCAATATTTTCTACATGAGACTGGTTCAAGTTTGTTGTAGATTGTGTACGGCGTCCGATGTTCGAAGAAGTCTTTTTTGGGGAAATTAACCCCTTCATGTTTACATCATCACTTAATCACTTATCAAGTTACACTTTTATATTAGTTTTTTTGCACCGTGTGTATTTAATTATAAAACCATTCACACGATTGAAAAAATCGATATAACAAAATAAAAAGCACTAACACTGCACTTTTCGCTTGTTTTATTTTACGTCCGAACCTCACGACAGTAAAATTGATTTAACAAGAACAATAAACTATAAAATAACTATGCCGATATGTTTATAAGATACGTATAGGATTAGATATAGAAAAAAAATAAATTTGTGTATATAAATATATTAAAACTATAAAATAAGATTAACCTCGGAAAAACCTGCTTATAAAATGTGCACTACTTGATTTCTCTTATATATTTATTGCTCGATGAAGATACATAATAAACAAGCAAATAGTTAACTTTTTTTCAGGCAGAACCACGCTCTTGAATTGAAACACCTTCAAGATGTGAGTAATCCCTATGAATTACCTGGCGCTAAATTTAAAAAACTATTTAGGTTGTCAAAATCCTGTGTGCAATTTATAATTGAAAAATTGGAAATAAAATCTCGCCAGATAGACATCTCATTTAAACTCAGATTTTTATGTGCTCTTCATTTTTACGGACATAGCTCTTATCAGGTATCGGTTGGAAGCTGCCAAGCTATTTATTTTTCCCAACCAATTGTATCCTCGGGCAGTTAGAGAAGTCACGAAACTTATCGTTATGGATGAATTTATTAAGTTTCCGCAAAATGCTTTAGTCCAAGCCGAAATTCAAAATGGATTTAGTCAAAATTTCAATTTGCAAGGAATTATTGGGGCCATAGATGGCTGCCATATTTCAATACGTAGTTGCACCACCAGAGGATTATAAATTTTATAGAGGTAACTTATTTCGAAATCGTAAGAGGTATCACAGCATCAATGCTTTAGTTTGTTGTGACGCCACCATAAAAAATGTATATGCGAATGCTCGATTTCCTGGATCAGTGCATGATTCGGCTATTTGGATGACATCCAAATTAAGATCATATTGTGTAAATAATTTTAATTCTGTGAAAAACCAAGCTAAGTTTTTGTTAGGTGACTCTGGTTTTCCACTAGAACCTTGGCTTCTAACACCTTATCCAAACACCGAAAATGCAACGATTCATTTTCGTTTCAATGAAAAATTTATCCGAGCTAGAAATATCATCGAGAAATGTTTTGGTGTTATAAAATCCCGTTTTCGTTGTTTGCTTAAACACAGAACGCTTCATTACCATCCCAGTATGGCCTGTAAAATTATCTATGCCGTTTGTACTTTACACAATATACAAATAATTAGAAGTACCGACGATGAAGATGATGATTCAGATAGTGACGTTGAAACTGATGATGCTGAAGCTGAAAATATTGAGTCAAATGTTGATCCTTTAAATATAGCAGAATCGGAAAATGATTCTTGGTACTTATTAAGGAGTCGAGTACGAGAGTTATATGTGAATAAATATTTTAGCAATTGTAGTAATAACTAAATTATGTAATTTTATATAACAAAATAAATATTTATTAAATTCAAAAATACAAAACTTAAAATTTAATCTCTTTATATTATATCACATTTAGTTTACAATTGAGTCTTTTCTAAGTATAATAATAGCTAGGGCAGCGTATATTGCCTCGGCTAAATTGTTGATACTGTCGGCTAGATCATGTAAGCCTTCAGCTATTTTACTCGGCTTTTCTACCTCTAGCTTTAATAATTTTTTTAACATTTCGTTACCTAAAATAATATTAAATCGGCTTTATAAATATGTATGTATATAAATATTTACATCCTCATGTATAAATTTATACAAACCCAAGTATATACATTTATTTATACTAGTTGCTACTAATAGCCACAAATATCACGTAATTTATAATAATTTTCAATTATACTTACCTTTCAATTCAGCCATCTTGTTGGATTGGTGTTTTTATGGAGTTGTCAAAACAAACAAAAACACAAATTGTACTAGAGGTTTCAATGCACACGCGGTTTTTGAGGTGCCCTAAAAAAATTGTACTATAACATATTATTTTAAAATACGAAATAAAATAAGCCAAAGGGAATATGAAAAAATAATAATTTTATTTTCCATTTTAAAAAATATAAATAGCATAAAAAAATTACATAAAATTTCACATTGTCAGAATTGGCCCCATTATTTAAGTTTATAACCCCATTATCTATTTTGTGTTTGGATTTAAACTCTAATACATATTTAGCTACAACAGTGGATGAATTCATTCCCTGCATGCAATTGTAGTCAAATTTTATTTTGGTAAATATCGTAACAAAATCTTGGTAAATTAACATTAGTGTTTTCTTCGTGCATGTAATATTTTGATTATAAATTAAGCCAATAAATATTTATATAATAAACCAAAAATAAATATTTTTTTTTTATTAGTATAAATAACATTTGACACCAATTACGTTAAAAACCTTTTCATGCGTGATAATTAATTTATAACTTTTTTTTATATTTTTTTTTAATAAGAGACCGGCTTCGGAGTTTTATTATATAGAATTTATAGAATTTTACTCCTTTGTCAATCTATATTATATACACGAAGCAGTTGACGCGGGTGTATATAAACTAGTATGTAACGAGTGCACGATGTTTTATATAAGACAAACAGGTAGATCTTTTAAAACGAGATTTGATGAACTTCTTAAGGAGATCGTCCAATCACATATGCATTCCAATTATGCTCAACACCTGACGAAAGAGAAACATACGTATACTAACATAGACGTTAATCTAAATGTATTGCATAGAATCCATAGAGGGTAAAATTTGAACCGACATGAAGAAGTCGCAATTTACAGACATAAAGATAATCTGGAGGCTGTTCGTAAACTTTACATTGTTAACATTGTTACAACTGTCATTGTTAGTATGACGTATGTGCTTAACAATGATTTTGTTACAAATGCCAATGATTTTACAGATGATTGACGATGACAAAAAAAAAACCTATCATAAAACGCAAAACAGAAAACTAATTTCTATTCTCCTCAATATGGGAATAATTATTACACCAGATATTCGTAAACTTAGAGTATTAAAATTATAATTTTTAAATAATACTCAATTATACGCATAGTATACTTTTATCAAACACATTGACCACATAAAAATGTTTATTAAAAAATTATTTTGTTCTGATATTGATGGAAAAAAATATGTTTTTCGCTTGATTGTAGCATAATTAATACTTTGACAGCTGGAGATTCAGTCTCGAGTAGGGTTGAGAATGACATTTGTAACAATGTTAAAACGAGTTTACGAACGACAAAAAGCACGTGCTCGTTGTTACAATGATAATTTCAGAACGATTTTGAACTGTCATTGTTGACAATATCGTAACAATGTAGAGTTTACGAACAGCCTCCCGATGTTACTGAATGAAAAAATCAACACTAAAACAAACAGACTTTATGACCTTATTTTAAATCATTACCAACACCAAAAAAAATAGAACTTATGGTATATATAGTGAAGTTACATACTAATTTTGTAATAGTTAAATAATGTAGATTGACAAAGGAGTAAAAGTACTCCGAAACCGGTCTCTAATTAAAAAAAATATAAAAAAAAAATTATAAATTAATTACCACGCATGAAAAGTTTTTTTAACATAATTGGTGATAAATGTTTTTATTTTTATTTATATGAAATAAAATATTTTTAATAACTAAAAATCTGTTTTAATAATTTTAGTCAAACGTATTATTATTGTAATAAATGCCATTGAGAAATTTAAAATAAACTCTTAACTCGAATGAAGTAGTTTTACCATTTTACTATTTTTTAGAATGAATTTTATGTTTTACATTAAAAGTCACTTCGTGCATGCAATAAATTGATTATTTAATTATTAAATAAATATTCAGATTTTCCACCATATACAGGCTATTACAGTATTACAATGATTGATTTGCGATTGAGCTAATTTCTTTTTCCTATTTAAACTTTAATCCATTTTTGGATATAACAATGCATGGATTCACTTTCTGCATGTAATAATTTTAATCAAGTTTTATATTGGTAAATATCGTAATAAATGCTTAAGGGAAACTTTATAAAACATACTGATTTTGTTTGAAGTTGTTTTACTAAATATTGTTAAATCAACATTAATATCCACTTCGTGCATGTACTAATTTTATTATTAAGTAAACCAATAAATATTTAAATTGCTCACAATAATTCATTTTTGTTTTGATACATTTTAGTTTATGTTTCCTATTGAGCCATTTTGTGTTGTGATTTAGACAGTAATACATGTTTGGCTCTTCAAATGGATGGATGCACTTCCTGCATGTAATAACTTTGGTCACATTTTATTTGGTTTAATATTGTAATCAAATTTTTATGTTGCACACTCTAGGCAGGATATTACAATACTCCACTTATCTATATGATTTAAATACCGAATTAAGCCATTTTGTATTTTAATTTAATCTGTAAGGCACACGTGGCTTTAACATTTGATAAATTCACTTTCTGCATACAATTATTTTTTTAATGCGTATTAGTTGTTTTAAAAGCTTTAGATGGAACTTTTTTGTAACTTCATTAACTATTTCACGAAGGATTTTGCCTCGGAACGACTGGAGGATATTAACATTTCGGTTACAATTTCGATTTCAAAATCGATTGTATAGCGAAGATTTTTTGTTATCCCGACGAGATTTATTGGAGGACGTGATTTCTCTTTTGGTTAACTGGTTCTAGAAACCTCTTCTGAAGTTGATAGGAAAGTTTCTGCCATTTCTGATGAGTGTTGAGCTTTCCTTTTCTTACTTGACCTTTTATTCCAGTTCAATACCTAATTTATTTCTCTCTTAAATTTGTCTTCATCCGTATGAAATGGATTAATGTCATCATCGATTAGGGTTAGGTGTCGTAAAAATGTCATCTCTTCTTTCTATTTAGTTGTATATTTCATTATTTCTCTTAATTGTTCACGGAGTTCAGCAATTTCCTTCTCGTACTGAAATATATTGCCAGTTAAAGATCTTGGTAATCTTGATAATTGCTAATCTTGAATCCATTATATTTGCCTCCGAAGAGTACGGATTTGGCAATATCTCAGCTGCCTTACCACCTGGCATAGGCGACTCGTGAACTGCAAAGTAGAGGAAGCTGCGTTAATAAAATGGAGTTTTAACTTTCTTGGAATTTAGAATAAAAAGTATTGTTGAGCCAAATTATCAGACAAATTGATGAAATAATCTCAAATTTTTATACTTTCATCAAAATATAAAAAATTAGACCTATAAAATACACAATAACTAAGAAAATTAAAATAAATCTGATTTTTATTGACAACTTAAAAATGTTTTATTTACAAGATTTATTTAAAATATAATTCAATTCAACGATTCTTTTTAAAAACAAAAAATTTCATAGAAATCTGGTGACATTTTAATCGGAGACAATAGTTTCTTTTCAATAGAAATTAACGAAACATGAGAAAGCCGTTCATCTCCAATAGTACTTCTTAAATAAGTTTTAATTCTACGTAACGCAGAAAAGCTTCTTTCGGATAATACACTTGTAGATGGAATCGTTAAGAATAGTCGAAATAAGGGTGATACTTCATTGAATGAACTTATTAAATCATTGTCTTTAGAAATTCTAACATCTCTAATATTGATTTGTCCAAAAAGTTCTCATCGCTCTACACAACAATTATTTCACTTCTCAATTTTGGAAAATCGAATCGTTTGCCATAAAAATCTTGGAGATTTTTAAATTGTTGCTCCGGAAAATTCAATTTAAATTTAGAATTTTTTGTTTGAATTTATACGTTCCAAGAACGTGAACTCAGCAATATTTTGAAATCTAGTACTTAATTCGGTTGAAATATGATCAATTATTTCAAAAAATAATTTTCTGTAAGACGTTTTTAAATCTTTGATGATTTCGAGTGTGATTCTCACTCGAGCGGTGCGCATTTCATCAATTTCCACGACAGCTTTAGTTTTTTCCCAACAACTCTCAAATTTATCCCTAATCATACCTTTATTACCTTTTTTAATAAATTTTTCAATAAACCGATCACTTGTCGCTTCACGAGAACATGAGAAGATAATTTGTCCAAAATTGAAAACAAATAATCCAATTCAGTATTTTCTTAATAAGCTGTTTAGTTGCAGCGTATTCTGAGAGTAACAAGTGAGAGTATAAACAAATCTATGAATAGATAAAACACATACACATCGATAGTTAATTTTGTTAATAATATTACGCTGAAGGGAACTAAGGTAAAGCTAAACTAAAAGCAGCTTCCATCAGAGAGAATATTTTTTGTTATTCTGTTTTGTTGCGTTCAGTGCCTTCCAAAGTACTGGCCTGTGACAACATTCATTTTTTGCTGATGACGACAACGTAAGTCGACAACCAGATGTCAGCATAATTAAGTAAAAATAATACACTTTGCCTCCTTATTATGACGGCAATAAATTTCACAAACTTAACAAATAAAAATCTGAATTATTATACAATAAATTAATAAATTATGAACAATTTTAGTGTAATTGATTTTCTTAATTCATAAATTGAATTTTTTCGATCCACATTCAAGAAGTTAATGAGAATTTAAAGAAATGCGCCTATTTAGATAACGTAATACAAAGTTCTAGTGTATTCCACTGCAAAAATATAAATAAAACCGTGAGAGCTGAGAATACAATATTATGTGATCATTTTGTTTCTATTTTGTCATTTCATTTTTGTATTTTATTGTTATTTTCATTTAGTGTCACATAATTAGTCGAAGTCGTACGGTACGATGCATTTTTTCTGTATTTTACATGATATCCGTACTTCCTTTCCTATTTTTATTGAATCTACGTACCAATTACAACAATTTGAATTAGATGATATTACAAATCGACTTATGTTGGATAAAAATGACAAAAAAATGCCAAAATTTAAAATAAAAATGTACATGCATTACTAGAAAAATTAAAAAACGAATATCCTTCGGCTTCAACAGTTTGTTCGAAACTAAACAAATTAACAAAATTACAAAACAACTGGAGAGAGAAATAATTGCTGTGTTTTAATATTGGAGCACTATCCGGAGCCAAATGGCAATTTTCTATTGAAACTGCAGCTATTATTCACTGGTGTCGCTGTACTATAAAAATTAAAACTAAATTCATCAATAAAACAAACAATTATCACCTGAAATATATTAATTGACATTTATTTTGACATGACGTTATAAACAAAAATTCATTTTGCTGCGTTTTAATTTTTTATTGTAAGATTTAGTTTCTAATGGTTTCAGGGGTTTACAAAATTACAAAAAGCCTTTTCAAATTTCCCATTGAAATGGATAGCGCTCCCGATAGCGGCTCCCGATAAATAAGTGAGCCGAGATATTTTTTTATCGATTTTTAATTAAAAAGTTGAATGAAAAATCTTAGTTTAGATTTAAATAAATTAATTAAATGCAATAATAGCGCGCTAAATATAAGTTTTCACATAGAAAATTGGCTGCTCCGGATACAGCTATCGGGCGCTAATAAAAAAACACAGCAATTGTTGCGTTGGATCAAAACCAACAACAATATAAAGCCATGCTAATGCAACAAATGCAGAAAAAACTACACTATAGATAGTTGTATTAGAATATATGTGCACATCGTATGTGCGCACTAGTTTAATAAGTAGTGGTGCGAAAGAAAAAAATTAACATGGGATTGTTAGTGTAACCATCACAATTTTCTGTAGTTTGTTGTATATTACGATCTTCGTTTCAGACTTTGTTCAGGGCTTTTATGAAGCAATATGAAGGTGTATGATGTGTGTAAATTATAATGAGAAATCAAAGTAGGAAAGAAATATACAAAATATTTTTAAAGTTAATTGCATTAAACTAGATATCTATATGTGCAGACCTGTAAGGCATAATAGTGCATATTATTATGAAAAAAAATATTTTTAATCAAACATATAACGTGTTATACATAAAATAAATCAAATTTGAAATTTTATTTTGACGATAGTGATTTTTGAAAGGGATGCAGTGCTTCCGTAGCTTCTATGGACACTTCGCCCCTGTGGTGGGCCACCTGGGGTATTATACTACTGTGGGCAAAAAAACGTAAGATTTTGTTCATAATTTTAAAATTCTTTATTTATTTCTCAAAATCTATTTTGTCCCGCTCAAAGTAATCCCCCCGGCCTCAATACACTTGTGCCAACGTTTTTTCCAATCCTCGAAACAGTTGTTAAAGTCAATTTCCGGAATAGCCTCCAATACGCGTAGCGATTCACGCTTAATATCTTCAACTGGCTCAAAATGGTTTCCCGGAGCGGTCATTTGAGTTTGCTGAACAACCTAAAATCACACGGAGCTAAATCAGGCGAATACGGTGGTTGCGGAACGATATGGGTGGAATTTTTGTCGAAAAAATCACGTAAAACCAAAGCAGTATGAGAAGATGCATTATCGTGGTGCAAAAACCAAGAGTTGTCGACCCATAATTCCGGCCTCGTTTTACGAATAGCTTCGCGCAAACGACGCATAACAGTCAAATAGTATTCCTTGTTGACAGTTTGGCCGATCGGAAGGAATTCAGAGTGCACCACACTTCGATAATCGAAGAAAACTGTCAACATCACCTTGATTTTTGACTTGCTTTGACGTGGTTTGGTACCAATCAAAAACACTTGCTCGCGACATACAATTATCACCGAAGGCCTTTTGCAACATTCTGATCGTTTCGGCACCACAAAAAGTCTTACGTTTTTTTGCCCACAGTAGTATTCCGTATTTGTGGTACTAATTGTTTATTTTTAACAGGATATTCCACTGGCATTTCGTCGTCGGCTGCACTTTGCTACGACCGAAGCAGTACCCCCTCCCCCCCCCCCCCCCGACCTGCACGCGTTTCTCGAGGTATTACCTAAGTGTACCCAGTGACAACTGATGCTCTTTGGGTACTCTAGGCTGAGGGCAATTTATATAGATGTATTATGTTTTATAATTATCCACGTAATGATGAGTTTTGCTCACCCAATAATTAGATTTGTTTGCCCAACCTCGTAAACCAACGTGCGGATTATTAAAATGTGCACTCTTAACAGGTGAGTAGAACTTATTATTGGGTAGGCAAAATATCATCATGTAGTAATCCTTTAATGATTTACATACCATTTAAACAAATAACTTCATAACTCAGTTCAGATTTTTTTGTTTTTGGAGTATCGTCTTAAATTTCACTCATTTCTTTTAACACTTTTGGACAGCAGAAGTAAACTTTTAATTGGGTTAGCAAAAGTGGGCATAATGTAGGAAAAACCATGGTTCAAATTTAGCAGAATTAGCCAAACTTTTTAGGGGCGAGCTAAAATTTTTATTCAGTTTGGAAAATTAGGTCATAACTGGCTTGTTAAAATTCAAATTTTAGGTTGCTAACTTCAATCTTAACACTTAACAACCCTTCATCGGAGAGTGATTAACCACATTTCCATTTCCCACTCATACTAATATTTCACTTAAAAACCTTTTTCATTTTCAAGATGAAACCACAAATTTAAAATTCCAGCTCCTTTAATATCTCGTCGAATAAAGATCTTAAAAATTCTTGCATTTCTACCTTTACACAGAAATGCAAACATTAAAAACACTTTCATTAAATTTTATTAAATTAATCCATCCAAATCATGAATGGCAGATACAAAATACCGTGAAACTTCAGTATACCAAAAAAATATTATAATTCAGTCCTTCTTTCGTTTTACTGGACTTTTACTCCTGTTCCGTTTTTTTAATAATTTCTTCGCTGGTTTTGGTGGGCCTTTATCTTTCCCCTTTTTATCTTTGCCGCCTAGTCCCGCAATAACTTTTGCCGCAAAGCTGGACGCATCCTGTTTTGGTTTAGCAGCTGCCTTTGGTGTGACCCTCGTATACAGATCATAATTAAAATCGTTACACATGCGCCCGTTACAAAATTCCTCACTGCAATCGGTGCATGTAATAATTCGCGTTTCAATAACACCCGATTTATTTTTCACTTTTTTTACGGCAGCATTTAATTGACTTTCACGTTTATCGCGGGCCTCAGTTTTCAGCTGTAGCTTACCAATTTCGATCAATTTACTAAAGTAATCCTCTTCGACTTTGGTTTTTGGTCGGACCGTAGTTAACATTTTCCAATCGATTGGAACTGGGCATAGCTCCATAATTACAATGCTACGCATCTCGACTGGGATCGGATCAAGATAGTTATAGAATTTTTCACGCTCTCCGTTATGTTTCAGTAATTGTTTCAATTCTTTTTTCGGCATTTTAAACGAATAATCTTTATCTTTAAATTTTATATCTTCGGGACGGACCTAAAAATTACACATCACAATACCAATCTGAAACAATATTTGATTAAACGCATGACTCACCTTTATGGGTCGCATCTTATAATCGGGCACCTTTTCGATTAATCGCTTAAATTCCTCTTTTGAGGTTGCACCCGATTTCGATAAATCGAGCACCGGAACAACTTCCTTCTTCTTACCAAATAAATCATCGAGCTTACTCATTGCGAATATCCGTACTGCACAAATGCTTTGATATGACTAAACGAGTATTTTCCTTGGAAATCTAGAATTGATTAAATACAATTTGTCGGTAACTATGGATTTGACACAGTTTTGTGGTCGCTTATCGATTAAACAGAATTTACGTGCTAAAGCGCGATAAAAATTTCTGCAGTCGTGTGCCTTTATGTGGAAAAATAGAATAAATAGAATTTCGTAGACATGATTGTGCGTTCTGTTGAATTTTTGTGAATGAGTAAAAGATGACGCGAGATTTTTTGATATCAAATTATTGAAAATTGGCGTGGGGTGATGATTATTTGACATAATAGAAATTACGTACGGATGTCATTGAGTAATTGAATTTATTTTGTATGGAAATATAAAAAAAATATTATTTACAAAGAATGAAATCGTTATTCAATTTTCGTATATTGTTTCTTTTTTATCGACAGGTGAACTTCAAAAGGACTAACGAACATGAAAACTTTAAGGCTAGAGACAAAATCTTTCCTGTCTGCTTGCCTAATTTATTACCAGTATTCACTCACACCGGAGGATATGCCAGGTAATATAACTTGTAACTTGATTGCGATTTTTTACGATTTTTGTATATGATTTTATATGCTCAGGAATTCCGCTTCTAAAATAATTTCATCAACTTTTTGTACATCATACTCATTAGTCGAAGTTTATGCCAAAATTATAAAAATTACTGTTTTGAATTTTTATGTCAAATTTGGTTCGTAACGCTGAATTTAAGGTTCTAAAATTGTGATGGTTACAACAACAATCCCGGTAATTATCGGAAATCCGTGAATAATTACCTAATATTTAGTGAGGACTTTAACTATGACGTACCGCGTCTTATACAAAACTCACCGAAAAATTACTTAAGATTCCACCATTATGTTCAACGCACCTTTTGTATATACTGCATTGAACACTCCAGATTTTGCACTGCCACTAAACTGTTATAAAACTATTTTCATTGCTACTACTAAAACCTAGATGTCACTAATTTAAAAAAAATGTTATTAAATCGAATTACGTTAAATCAACTAGAACAAATGGCCAATCTATTGGATGGATTACGCTCAATGGGCGGAATGGTAACAATAGATTGTGCTGCATGAGAATTAAAATAACTAAAAAACACTCAAAAAATGAATTCTGTTAGTAGTACAATTTTTGAGTGTTTTTACAAATTTTTTAATAAACAAAATTTGTAAAGTTTGGGTTAAACTGAAATTTTTCTGCCGTCAGCCTCAATGAAATCCGCAATTATGATCGCAGTTCTTCTGAATTTGCTCTTTATTTAAAAACCCAATTGGCTTGAGAGGTCGAGCTATGGTATATCAAATGTTGAAGCATTTTATATTTCACTCAACGATTTCTATTTCAAAAAACAAAACATTTGGAGAGTTTAAACATGCGCAGTAAAATTGGTTTCAGAAATCAATTGGTAACTTATAGTCACTTCAATCATTTCTTTGCGATCTGTAGAAGTCAAGTTAAATAATTTCAAATAGATAAGAATTTTGTATTGCACTCAATGAAAGAGGCCGAGTTAAAGAATTTTATTTTATAACTTTCACTCAAAAATTTTACTGAACATTAATAATAAAAATTTTAAAATTTTGGATAAACCAAATATAAAATTTTATTTGGCCTAAACATTTTTATTAAAAAACTGCAAAAAACTCAATTATTGAGTGTTTTTACAAAGTTAAATGCATACTTATAATGCGCAGGTGTAAATTTTTATTTCGAAGAAATGAAAATTTTCTAGAACCTATACTTTAAATGCGTGTGAAATACGTCCCAAAAAAAAAAAATCCCAAATTTGATGCTTGCAACAAATGTTGCACGTGTGAAATACGTCCCAAAATACATCCCAAATTTATTGCATGCAAACCATTTGTTGCACAGAAATCTCAAAAATATAATGACTGATTTGGAATAAAAATAAATGATAGATTGTCAGCGCGTTGGAAATCTAAATAACAGATCAAATCACAAAACTTATTTATTAGAAAATAAAAAAAAATCATACTAACAAACTATAATAAAAAAGTGTATAAACAAGTAAATTTCCAACATGCTAATAACAAAATTTATCTTCTAAGAGACAAATACAAATGGTTTATTCCCACAAGATTAAAATTAGAAATCAGTTCTACAAAATTCAAAAGATTGACATGTGAGTAGGTTTTCTAGAACGATCTAGATACGTTCTGTTAGCGGGACAAACGAATCGAACGATTCCTGGGGTCGGCGATATAAATAACGGGTCTTTTACAAAGGGGTTGTTGCAACAAATTTCAACTAACAAATTTGTTCAACAAATTTCAAAAGATTGACATGTGAGTAGGTTTTCTAGAACGATCATGATACGTTCTGTTAGCGGGACAAACGAATCGAACGATCCCTGGGGTCGGCGATATAAATAACGGGTCTTTTACAAAGGGGTTGTTGCAACAAATTTCAACAAACAAATTTGTTCAACAAATTTCAAAAGATTGACATCTGAGTAGGTTTTCTAGAACGATCATGATACGTTCTGTTAGCGGGACAAACGAATTGAACGATCCCTGGGGTTGGCGATATAAATAACGGGTCTTTTATAAAGGGGTTGTTGCAACAAATTTCAACAAACAAATTTGTTCAACAAATTTCAAAAGATTGACATGTGAGTAGATTTTCTAGAACGATCATGATACGTTCTGTTAGCGGGACAAACGAATTGAACGATCCCTGGGGTCGGCGATATAAATAACGGGTCTTTTACAAAGAGGTTGTTGCAACAAATTTCAACTAACAAATTTGTTCAACAAATTTCAAAAGATTGACATGTGAGTAGGTTTTCTAGAACGATCATGATACGTTCTGTTAGCGGGACAAACGAATCGAACGATTCCTGGGGTCGGCGATATAAATAACGGGTCTTTTACAAAGGGGTTGTTGCAACAAATTTCAACTAACAAATTTGTTCAACAAATTTCAAAAGATTGACATGTGAGTAGGTTTTCTAGAACGATCATGAAACGTTCTGTTAGCGGGACAAACGAATCGAACGATCCCTGGGGTCGGCGATATAAATAACGGATCTTTTACAAAGGGGCGAGAGAATCATCTACACATATTTCATTTAGCGTCCCCACGATTCGATTACGCCAGTTCGATTACGCAAGTTTTGATGCAATAGGAAATAAATAAAGCAATATGTTTTTGTAACATCATTTGACATACTGGAACGCTAATTCTTGTGCCAGCTGATTTCGAGAAAATGGCATATAAAAAATATCTTTAGTTTTGCTGAATCTATTTTATTAAGAGGGAGCTCAATTAGAGACCCAGTCCTGTCAATGCTGATAGAAGAATGGCTTCTTAAATCAGATTTAAATATATTTATTTACGATTATTATCCGCCAATACTTCGGGTTCAGAACGTGCATCAAAACATATAGAAATTTTTGTTAATAGTTACATTTATATTTATTTCGTTTTTAATTTTTACCACCAAATTGTGAAAGTATTATTCTATAAATACTATACATAGAAATAAATACTATACAGGATAAGTTAAAAACAAAATATAAAATGAATGCTTCTGATCAACTGAATTTCAAATCATCAAAAATAGCATCGAAACTAATAACTAATAAGCAAACTAGTTTTATTAGTATTTATCCTTAAATAAAACATTAAAAAAAAGAATATTTCGAAAGAGTATAAAAAGATTTTTTTTTCCATTTTATTTTTA
This sequence comes from Nephrotoma appendiculata, assembly GCA_947310385.1. NCBI lineage: Eukaryota > Metazoa > Arthropoda > Insecta > Diptera > Tipulidae > Nephrotoma > Nephrotoma appendiculata. The sequence continues at coordinate 76,535,141 of OX371225.1, forward strand.
ATACTTTTTCATACTTTGTGCTGTACGGACGTATTGTGTTTTCGATAGTGTTTTCTTGTGTTTTCTCTCTTTTTTAAAAAGTTTTTTTTTAAAACTAAATACCTACATTTGCTCTAATTTGGATATTCTTTTTTGCTGGCTCTAGTTTTGATTGTTTTGTATTTGTAATACAATAATATTTACGTTATTAGCAATAGTGATTTTGTAATTACTTGGTGGCATTGATTGCCATTTTTGTAAAATTGTGACATAAGTCACTGCTAATATCTGTTAGTAAAACAGTTTATTTTATTTTTTATTAATTTTTGATTAGTTTTTTCTATTAATATTTTCGTATTGTATTTAAAACGTTTTGTAGCTATTGATACTCTAGTAAGATTTTGTACTAACATATTAAGTTTCAAATTAATTACATATTTGTTTTAGTTAGTAAATACCCGTTTACTTAAAAGGTGTTTTATTTAAATTAATCAGCCACAATGCCTAATAAACGTAGAAATTGGAACAAAAGGCATAAAATAGCTCTATTTCAAGCATTACAACAATTAGGATTAAAATCAAGTGATGTCACACAGCGAGACTCTTTGGTAATGCAATCTTTATGTCGTTGTTTGAAAATTAAAAACAATATTGCAAATAGAATGGCTTTGTATAAAATTCAATTGAAATATTCATTGGAAAATAAAATAGATACAGAAAAGTCAACTTCTGTTGAAAAATTAGTCATTCCTGCTTCTGAAATTCAATCAAGTTTGGAAGTATTACACATGCTGCAAGATAGCAACCTAATAAATGATTTTTTTGAGGAACAAAAACCGGAATTTAAAGAAAAGTTTGTAAATAAAGATATATTTGAATCAAAAACTGAGGATTTTGATCTCGCCAAAAATATCAAATTACCACAGTGGTTACCAAAATACATTGTACCCCTTATAACTAATTTTAAGGATATTTCTACGTCAGAATCAGTAAGACGTTATATTGAAAGTGAAATGACCGCCCTTCAACACACGTGTGTCCTATCTTTTAGAACCTTTTACTTCCAAGGGCTCTTTTAGAAATAGTTTTATTGCGTATGCCAATTGCAAATACGAATCTCATAATCAAAAATTTAAGTTTATTTTCAATGAAACGAATATGATAGTATTGGTGAAAGGAGACGATCTGGAGTATCACAATATGGACAAACCAGTTTTTAAGGAAATCCGTGGCGAAGCAAGAAATAAATTTAAAGAGCAATTACTTCATAAATCAGCGCATAATTTTTAAATGGAGATAATAAATGAAACGGATTACGAATTAGCAATGAAAGGGAATACGCAAAACCTGGCCAGCAATACCGTGCTAAGGCGCATTCGATCAGAAAAGTTAAAGTTTTTCGATTATGTTACCGACTGTGATGTGGTTGATTTAAATTACAAAAAGTTGCAACAACCAATTGAAAATAAATATATTTATATGGTATCGGATTTGTTCCAAGTTTTTATGGTTCGTAAATCACAAATTGCACTACTCTTGGATTATGACATTAGTACCGTGTATTTCGATGCCACAGAGAGTGTTGTTCGAAAACCAACTTGTCACAATCACAACTACTCCCGCTTGTTATATTATGCTTGCGTAATACGAATTAACAATATTATAATTCCCATAGCGGAAATGGTTTCGTCACAACATGATGTCGTAGCCATTTCGATGTTTTTATTGTGCTTTAAAAAAGAGCTTGCCATTATTCCAAAACAAAAAATGATTCAACATTTTGTTGTGGACTGGTCATGGGTACTAATTAGCGCGGTTTTAACCGTCTTTAATGGCTTGTCTGTTCACGAATATGTCAGTTATATTTATGATGTCCTTGAAAAGAAAACTGAACCCAAGGATAAATATTTTATTACAATTTGTTGTTCACATATGATGAACATATTGTGTGTTCAAATCCACAAAAAAATTCCAGCGGCATCGAAAGTTAACAAAAAACTGGTTTTGGATATATTTGCGGCTATAATCAACTGCAAAGAAATTTCGGAAGTCGATCAGTTGTTTGAAACATTTATTCATATATTTTGTTCCAAATTTTTGAATGAAAATATACAAAAAAGTTTCATCAGTTTCAAAAATGTTGTAAATTCATTATATGGTCAAACCGATAAAACCGATGATCGTCAAGAGGAATCAGCCAATGCCTATGTAGATGAAGATTCAACTTTAAAATGTGACTACACTTCTAGTCCATTTTATAAAAGGTATATGCGTAAATATAACGAAACTTTAACGAAAATTGACAATCAATATAAATCTGGTAAACCCAATCCATACTTTCAAAGTAACTTAGTTTTATTTTGCGTGAAAAAATATTTTTCTTATCTTCCATTGTGGGTTAATTTCGAAATGACTAATACACGGCATCATGGCCGAATATCTAACGCAGTAGCCGAAAATTGGTTTAATTTGGTAAAAAACCAATATACGGAGAAGAAATGTTTGAAGGTAGGCCGATTTATTAGTACCCTAGAGGAAAAAACGTCTCAAATTCTAAAACGGATACGGTTCAATAAAATATTGTCTAAAAGAAAAAGAAAAAAGAAATGTTTAAAATATTTGGAGTTGACCGAAACGGACCCGGAAGATATAGCAAATGAGGAAGGTTGGAGAAAAAAAATAAAAACTTCAAGAACTCCAAAACATATGGGTAAAAGTGTTCTTGACAGATATGGAGCAAAAAAAATGCTAATTGAAAAGCCCCAAAAAATCAACGAAACCGATATAAAGCGAACGTTTGCAGAAATTAAAAAAAAATCACTATGTATGAGTATACTGCAAAATAAATATTCATTTAAAAGGGACAAATATGTTATATCCATTTATTTTGCATGTGCGTTCGATTCGTTTGCCCAAATTATGTATGTCATGGGACAGGATTCTGTACGTCTGTATAATGAACTAAACTCGTTCTCGGAAAATGAATTTGTAATTTTCATATTAAAGTACATCAACGAAGGCTTAACTGGTGATTTATATGAAAACCGTACAAATATTTTATTAAAATATTTTAAAGTTAGTGCACAAAACATCAGTGATACTAACCTTGACGTTTCTACAAACGTGGGACAACTAATACAATATTTATTTCCAAACAGCGTCATAGTACAATTTTCTTGCACTGATTCACATACAGATTTATTTTTTCTGCCCTTGCAATTGCAATATTTCAGTGACATTACATTGGAAGATTTTAATAAACAAATTTATATTCCAAATATATCGTGTCCGGTTTGTAAAACGAAAATTTGTGAAAAAACACTTCGTTCAAAATTTGGAATTGTAACGGTAGATGTTCAACCGCTTGATATATCAACAATTTATAGAGTTCAATTAAAGCGAATTCAGAATAAGCTAATTTTGGGTGGAGATGAGCTCAAAATTAAAGCTGTAATCCATTTTGATGTATCAATGAAACACTACAGAAGCTACGTGTTGAGGCCGAATGGATATTGGGAGATCCATGATGATCTCCAAAAATGGATTACTAATACTCCAGATACAACGATCGTAAATCCCTCCATAATATTTTACGAAAAATTATAAATACAGAGTCACCGATGAATACTTAAACATCATAAAAACAAAAATAAAAAAAAAAATTAAAAAAAACGTATGAGTGATTTTTTTATTTTCCATACTTTCCCAAAACTTTTCAATCTTTTCCCAAACTTTTTCAATCCATCAAAGTCGAAGGGTAGTATCAGACTAAGTTGCTCATAAAGCTTAGGTTTGTTGGATAATTTTAACTTAAAATAAATGCCATAGTATGGGTAGCGAAGGCCGAGACACATACCTCCACGAGGTGCTACCTGGGTAATGCTAAATGAGTCAGGCAGTGCAGGACGAATGACGACCTTTTACTGTAAAACACGGAATCACCCGTCTATACAAACTCGGTTTTAACACATGTAACTCAATAACAGTGTAAATCAAGAACAGTTAAATCAAGCAAATTATTTGTACAAAATTTCAACAAACAATGATGCATATAAAACAACCCACATATGTCATTTGTTGCAACAACCCCTTTGTAAAAGACCCGTTATTTATATCGCCGACCCCAGGAATCGTTCGATTCGTTTGTCCCGCTAACAGAACGTTTCATGATCGTTCTAGAAAACGTACTCACATGTCAATCTTTTGAAATTTGTTGAACAAATTTGTTTGTTGAAATTTGTTGCAACAACCCCTTTGTAAAAGACCCGTTATTTATATCGCCGACCCCAGGGATCGTTCGATTCGTTTGTCCCGCTAACAGAACGTATCATGATCGTTCTAGAAAACCTACTCACATGTCAATCTTTTGAAATTTGTTGAACAAATTTGTTAGTTGAAATTTGTTGCAACAACCCCTTTATAAAAGACCCGTTATTTATATCGCCAACCCCAGGAATCGTTCAATTCGTTTGTCCCGCTAACAGAACGTATCATGATCGTTCTAGAAAACCTACTCACATGTCAATATTTTGATATTTGTTGAACAAATTTGTTAGTTGAAATTTGTTGCAACAAACCCTTTATAAAAGACCCGTTATTTATATCGCCGACCCCAGGAATCGTTCGATTCGTTTGTCCCGCTAACAGAACGTTTCATGATCGTTCTAGAAAACGTACTCACATGTCAATCTTTTGAATTTTGTTGAACAAATTTGTTTATTGAAATTTGTTGCAACAACCCCTTTGTAAAAGACCCGTTATTTATATCGCCGACCCCAGGAATCGTTCGATTCGTTTGTCCCGCTAACAGAACGTTTCATGATCGATCTAGAAAATGTACTCACATGTCAATCTTTTGAAATTTGTTGAACAAATTTGTTTGTTGAAATTTGTTGCAACAACCCCTTTATAAAAAACCCGTTATTTATATCGCCGACCCCAGGAATCGTTCGATTCGTTTGTCCCGCTAACAGAACGTTTCATGATCGTTCTAGAAAACGTACTCACATGTCAATCTTTTGATATTTGTTGAACAAATTTGTTAGTTGAAATTTGTTGCAACAAACCCTTTATAAAAGACCCGTTATTTATATCGCCGACCCCAGGAATCGTTCGATTCGTTTGTCCCGCTAACAGAACGTTTCATGATCGTTCTAGAAAACGTACTCACATGTCAATCTTTTGAAATTTGTTGAACAAATTTGTTTGTTGAAATTTGTTGCAACAACCCCTTTATAAAAGACCCGTTATTTATATCGCCAACCCCAGGGATCGTTCGATTCGTTTGTCCCGCTAACAGAACGTATCATGATCGTTCTAGAAAACCTACTCACATGTCAATCTTTTGAAATTTGTTGAACAAATTTGTTTGTTGAAATTTGTTGCAACAACCCCTTTGTAAAAGACCCGTTATTTATATCGCCAACCCCAGGGATCGTTCGATTCGTTTGTCCCGCTAACAGAACGTATCATGATCGTTCTAGAAAACCTACTCACATGTCAATCTTTTGAAATTTGTTGAACAAATTTGTTAGTTGAAATTTGTTGCAACAACCCCTTTGTAAAAGACCCGTTATTTATATCGCCAACCCCAGGGATCGTTCGATTCGTTTGTCCCGCTAACAGAACGTATCATGATCGTTCTAGAAAACCTACTCACATGTCAATCTTTTGAAATTTGTTGAACAAATTTGTTTGTTGAAATTTGTTGCAACAACCCCTTTGTAAAAGACCCGTTATTTATATCGCCAACCCCAGGGATCGTTCGATTCGTTTGTCCCGCTAACAGAACGTATCATGATCGTTCTAGAAAACCTACTCACATGTCAATCTTTTGAAATTTGTTGAACAAATTTGTTTGTTGAAATTTGTTGCAACAACCCCTTTGTAAAAGACCCGTTATTTATATCGCCAACCCCAGGGATCGTTCGATTCGTTTGTCCCGCTAACAGAACGTATCATGATCGTTCTAGAAAACCTACTCACATGTCAATCTTTTGAAATTTGTTGAACAAATTTGTTAGTTGAAATTTGTTGCAACAACCCCTTTGTAAAAGACCCGTTATTTATATCGCCAACCCCAGGGATCGTTCGATTCGTTTGTCCCGCTAACAGAACGTATCATGATCGTTCTAGAAAACCTACTCACATGTCAATCTTTTGAAATTTGTTGAACAAATTTGTTTGTTGAAATTTGTTGCAACAACCCCTTTGTAAAAGACCCGTTATTTATATCGCCGACCCCAGGGATCGTTCGATTCGTTTGTCCCGCTAACAGAACGTTTCATGATCGTTCTAGAAAACCTACTCACATGTCAATCTTTTGAAATTTGTAGAATATGTTTGTTAAATGAAATTTTAGGCTAAAACCTATTGATTTTAAAACGTTTATTGCATGCAACAAATTTGGGATTTTTTTTTTTGGGACATATTTCACTTGGGTTACTTTAAACCATTTTACCTTAAAATATCACAACCTAATAAACTTATTTTCTTAATTAGTTTGTATAGATCACCAAAATCAGACAAATTCTGAAACTTCAAATTTATTAGATGGTTTGTCAGAAAAATGTCATGACATCAGCAACCGAATATCTCCCTCTTTCTCTGGCACTATATCTCTTCAAGGGATTTGGCCGCCTCAAATGAGGTTTCATGATCATATTTTCATTTCGCATAATGAGTGATTAATTCATCGATCCTAAAACCAACCGTGGAATTTTTTTCTTGTCACCACCGGGAATCAAACCTGGGACATCCGGTCGCTGGAACAAGCATGCTCACCACTTTCCCACCGGGCTGAGAGATAACACTGAGAGAAAAAATATACTACATTAAATCCGGAATTTATTTTCTTCTCCTATTTTGTTAACATTTTTTATATTTGGTAATCGCATAAAACTGCATTACTGCACCCATGACACTACAAAGTAAAATCTGGATACATACGAATTAATCACCCATATACGAGTAGATAGCGAATTTTTTATAAATACACTAAAAATTATTAAACGAATCAAAATTTAATCATGCAGTATATTTACTCTAATCATAGGAGATGAATATAAGTATCATAATATCAATAAGCATCATTTTCACTGATTGACATAATTAATAAAATAGAATTGATAATTATTGTATAATAGGGAATATCACAATAATTTTGTAATGATTTCTATTATTATAATATGGTAAATGCAATCATGTATTTATCATATTTTTTTTTCTGAGTGTAGTTAAAATCTCCAATCGCAACTTTTACCAGCTGATCATATCGGTAGCCAATATTTCCAAAAATCCATTTTTGAAATGAAATGAGTAGACGGTGCTTTAGTGATACAACCATTGCCCCTTCACATCGAACTCGACATTTATTGTGCTCGATAAATTCCGTATTGTGCTTCCAAAATGGACCCCATTAACATCTCCGAGAAAATTGTTAGTAATTTAACAGGACCCGACGTAATTTCAGCTCGAATATTGAAGGAGTTTGCCAGTTGTGATTTCACAACTAGTTCTGAAAGTAATCCATCAAGCTACGGGCCAATATCGATTGTGTTTGCAGTGACCAAAGTTGTTAAGAAATACATTAACCAACTTAATCTATTCATAAAAGCCTTTCCAATCTCTTGACGTATGTCATAAGCAAATGGAATCTTCAGCTAGAACACCATATAGATATGCCTTTGCAATCGCTTTGAATATACCCAAGGTTGCATGGCCTTGCATGAGAATATAATTTGTAAACTTATGGAAATAGAAATTATTGCTTTGCTTAACCCTAGAAAGGAAGCGCGGTATAAAAAAAAACCCAGACCAGTTTAAATTTCGCGGCAAACACAAACGGCTTACGTTTACGACCCGGGACCGTAACCATAATTCAGATTCACGTGGAAGCTGGAGCAGTAAACATTTCAAATGCGTCTGGGGTGTTTTTTTCACCCTGCGTACATATACACAAACGGAAGTGTATATTTTTCGTCATCTTAAAGTTTTTTATAATTTCGTGTTTTTTACACTTTTTGGGGTAGTAATGAATGTATAGTGACCCACTATATATATTTACATAAACTCACGTGTTTATACCATAACCTCATTTTAGTTTTCACTGTTTCAAGATTCGAAAAATGGCTAGGTGGTACAATTTAAGACCTTTGAAGGCTGTAGTTTAGTTGATTAATCAGGAGGAAGATCACATTGAACCTGTGGAAAATCTAAGTGGTGAGGAAAATATAACAGAAGAGGAGAGTGGCTCAGAATCGGAGCAAAGTGCAGAATCAGACAACGAACAATTTGAGCCCGAGAATGAAATTGAGGTATGTAAATCATATTTTTCGGTAAATTTCGGTGCGAGAAAATGTATTTCTTAGTTATTTATTGTAATTTTTAGTCGGAGGAGTCAGATGATGATGGCTCTAGTACAGCTCCAGCATGCAGGAAACTGCGTCATACAGAGAGGAAAGAAAGTAGAGGAAGAGGATGGGGAAGAGCAGTGGTAGTAATCGTGGACGACGAAAGAGTATTGTTGTGGGTAAAGATGGGCATATGTGGTACACAACTCCCCGTAAAAGACTATCAAATAGAGGCCACATAGTCACAAATCTTGCCACTCCATTTGGACCTGCAAAAGAGGTCAAATATCCTTATGAAAGTTGGAGTTTATATTTTACGAAGCCATGCTGTCGAAAATTGTCCGGCATACTAATGAAGAAATCGACCGTTATACCGAGGATCGAGAAATAAACAGGCAGTTGGATAATACATATAAACATGTTGACGTAATTGAATTAAAGGTTTTAGTTGGTTTATTGTATTTTTCTAGTCTTCAAAAAACAAATATGACCAATATTCACGATCTATGGGATCTAAAAGTCGGTTGCATAAGATACCGTGCCGTTATGTCCCGAAAAAGATTTCAAGCCCTTCTACAATCCCTGAGATTTGATTATAAGAAGACTCGAGCAGTTCGTCGTGTTGAGGATAAATTCGCCCCATAAGACAAATTTGGGACTCATTCATTGAAAAATGCAGGACTCTATACAGCCCCGGAAAACACTGTACCATTGACGAACAAGTGTTATCTTTTCGTGGGCGCTGCCATTTTAAGGTTTATAACGGTCAAAAACTAGATAAGTATGGTCTAAAATGTGTCAATTTACATGACTCTCAAACATTCTATTTAGTCAACGCAATTCCATATGTCGGTAAAGTGGTTTTGGAGAACAAAACAGAGAAAGTGCCATCCTATTATGTTAGAAAGTTGAGTGAGCCAATTTATGGAAGTACCAGAAATATAACCTGCGACAACTGGTTTTCCTCAACAGACATTTTCGATGCAATGTTGGAAAAGAACCTTACAATGGTTGGAACACTAAAAACAAATAAACCGCAAATACCTTTGCCTTTCAAGACTGCTGGTGAGCCAGGAAATTCAAAATTCACTTTTGACCGAACGATAACTCTGGTTTCCTACACTCCTAAGAAGAATAAAGTGGTCCTTGTTTTATCAACGTTCCATCGATTGCAAGAAATATGTGAGACTACAAATAAACTAGAGATAGTAAATTTTTACTACGAGACAAAAGGTGGCACTGACACATTTGACCAGATGTGTCACGAATATATGCTGGACCAATCTGGGATCAACGCCTCGATTATATACAATTTCAATGCTGCAAATCCATCACTCAACAGGAGAAATTTTTGAAAAGGTTAGTCAAAGATCTCACAATTCCTAATATCCGGAGGAGGCAAGAGTTGAAAAATCTGCTATACCAAACAGTATTTTGTATTCAAGAGATATTGGATGAAGGGCCAATACGACGGAACATAGGTGGTACAGGAAGACACGGAAGATGTGTTCATTGTCCCCGAACCATCGACCAAAAATATGGAGTCAAATGCTCCAAGTGTCGGGCCATCGTGTGCCAAGACCATAGAGCTCTTAATTGTCAGGCGTGTGGTGAGCAAGAACGAGAGATAAAAATCAAGATAAAAAATGTTTAATGATAAACTTAGTATTCTTTTTCAATAAATGTACGAGTAGTTTATCATTCCAAATGAAGACATTTTTTACCGATTTGAACGAAATTCTTAATGATTATCCTTATGTTTGATTGTCCTTATGTGAACTATTTGTCGTAATATGTTCAAATGATCCCTTATAATGCACATGTAGTAAGGAATGATGAGCTTGCTGACAGATGTAACATCGTGCCCTTGATGAACAGTTGAGAGTTGGGTACAGTATGGTTCGGCCTTAATTAATTAAAACATAAATGATGCCTTTGCACGATATCTCACCGTGTGGTTATTTCTAACTTTCGAAAATGGCTACATCGGAAAAGTAGATGGTCATCGGAACACAACGGACATGAATTGTGAGCAAAGCTGGTGGTATATAGCTGTGCGTTATTATTGTTGCCCTTGAACGTAGTATGTTTAGGTGTGGACGATGTTATTCGTTTAAGAACAATGCAGGACTCGAACATGCGACACCTCAAATCCGATTAAAAAATTTTTAAAATTCTGATATAGTAGGATTCTCCTTTTCATTAGCCTTCGACTCTTGCGCCCATGCTTGTTCAGTATCCAAATCAAGTTTGCTCAACAATTTAAAAATGAGCCATGGATCTTTAGTTTCCCACTTGCTGCCCATTGCACGAATTACCCTTAACACTTCATCGGAAGTGTCATATATGCTTCGTAAAGACTTGCATTAGACAATTTTACTGTTGGTTGATTCATAAACAGTTGAATCAACTTCTTTAGGCAATAACTTTTCCGATCATACTGATCTTTCAACTTGTTCCAAGCTGCGTTATAACTGGCGTTACATAATAGAAGATGTCGAATCAAGTTCGCAGCTTCACCCTTTAAAAATCCTTTCAAATAATGAAGTTTCGCTCATATGATAACGAATCGTTGTTATGACATGCATCGGTAAATTGATCGTCGAACGTGCGCCATTGTGAATAGTCGCCATTAAACGGTTCTATTTGCATGCGAGGTAGTCGAACGTCACCATGTGTAACAGTTCGATCGAAAAAGCTTTCAGTATTGGTTCGATTACCATTATTGGCTGTTGGATCAGGTGGAGCAAGACTAAGCGACCGAATATTTAATATTTTCTTCATATTAGATTTTGCTTCAAAATACTTGTCTTCGAACTCCTCTGATTGAGACGGTTGCCCTGCCAATACAATTTGATTGTCGACCTCATGAAAGTCACGCCATGCCATGCCTCATCAAGTTTATCCATACGTGTTTCAATTTGTTCACGGTTTACTGCTTGCGTTTCTTCAGAAGTCATTTCCTTCATTAATCTGTCTATCCATTTTGTAATAACCGTTACCTTACCCTTGATTGAACCACATTTTGTATATTAAACTGCAAATCCACCATTTCGATCACGGATTGAATAAATAAACGTTACATATTGTGTGTGACATAACGTTGTGAAGTAACGACACGGGCTACCGGTTGTACTTCGCGACTACGGGGTACTACGGTAGTACCGCAGTCCAAAAAAAATTAGTATAAGCCTATTGGTTCGTTCACTTTCACACAATTCGGAACTTTACTTAATTGTCACTAAACGCATCACGATTATCTTGACGAATGATCACACAATTCACAATTGTTAACAATGTTAATTTATCGAAATATTTTTGTCAGAAATGTGATTAAACAAACAGAAAATTACAAATATCTGATTTTTTTTTAAATCAACAGTATTTATTTTGTAGTTTACTTAATTTTAAATTTTTATGCACTTAAACGTGGTTCTGATAAATCGGGCATAGAAATATTTGTTTAAAACAAAATCTCTTTAAAAAATAGTTTTTCTGAATTTACCGATAGAACGAACTATTTATTAAAATAAATAAATCTACGATGGGATTCGATCTTCTAAAATTATTTTACATTTTTATGTGTCGAGATGTTCTATACCAATGAGTAATCTGGGCCGTGCAGCTTGGCAGCGTTCTAAAAAATAAACCTGTATTTATCCATATCGGTCAAAGCATGACATTCTAAAATGTTTAAGACAATATTATAGAATATCACGATATCAAAATAGCACCACGTTGTATGTGTGTAAACCCATTATTGCTGTTTAGCAAAAGCTGTGTTGCTTTCAAAAGATTACAACAACAATTGCATTGTATTAAAGCCAATTGTCTTAGAATGTAGGATTAGGGGAAATAAAATCATTTTATGGTTATGGTGTTTACCGCATGGGCGTTATTTTTTCTATTTTTCTCGAAAAATTTATCTTGTAGAATAATTTAGCATTTGTTATTTGATAGCAAAATACCGAATTTAGTTTGTTCTATTTCATAAAATAAAAAAAAATAAAATAAGTATTAAGAAAATGAACCGGTATGATATCAAAGAGTCGAATGTCGAAGGGCCGAATGTCGAAGGGCCGAATTTCAAAGGGCCGAATGTGTCGAAGGGCCGAATGTCGAAGGGCCGAATGTCGAAGGGCCGAATGTGTCGAAGGGCCGAATGTGTCGAAGGGCCGAATGTGTCGAAGGGCCGAATGTGTTGAAGGGCCGAATGGGTAGAAGGGCCGATTTTTTTTTTTATTTTTTTTTATTTTTAGAAATATATTTTTTTTTGGCTAGCCTTTAGAACCGCAGTCAAAATTGACTATCGCGACTTTTTTTTCAAAATGGTCATAATTTTAACTAAAGTTGGAAACATATCACACGCCATTTTAGATAAATTTCAATTTTTTATATATTATTTATAATTTTTTCCGCTTTTGGATTAAATTTTTCTACATTTTTTTTTGTGGTTATAATTTTAACTAAAAAATTGTTAATTTAATTGACTGCCATCTTAGACATATTTTTATAAATAAAATAAATTTGAGTTTGTAACATATGAACTGGTTTTAAATGTTTAGTAAAATAAATAATTTTAAATGATTAATTTAAAATCAAAATGTAAATATATGGTTTATAAACAAAATAAATTTTATTAAGTCACTTGCGATTATTATTAAATATTCGTAATTTAAATTCGTCATTTTTGAGATGGTTCACCCTTCACCCCAAGGAATTTTTGTATGCTGTTGATGCAAAATAATTTGAAATAATATAGGGACTTACACGACGAATTAAGCTAACATTTGTGGTACATCTATCAAAAGAAGCGATACGAGCGATACTTTCTCTTTGATCTGTGTCTGCAAGGTTGAAGAAGCACGCACAAATTCAAATCAAATGCTTAATTCGATTCTATATATTCGTAGATTCCTCTCGTACGCAACGAATTAAGCTAACATTTGTGGTACATATCCGCGATACTCTTTATTTGATCTGTGTCTGCAAGGTTGATGAAGCATACGCAGATTCAAATCAAATGCTTAATTCGATTCTATGTATTCGTAGATTCCTCACTTACCAACGAATTAAGCTAACATTTGTGGTACATCTATCAGAAGAAGCGATACGAGCGATACTTTCTCTTTGATCTGTGTCTGCAAGGTTGACGAAGCATAAACAAATTCAAATCAAATATACGGTAATTTCAATATTGTCAACCAGAGATTTGCCTTGTTTAATTTATTAAAAATTATTTTATCACGGCTTAACGTAAAATTTTAAATTTTGGTTCATTTTTATTCCGGTAGATGGAGTTAGCTTGAGACACAAAAAGTGCTAAGCAAAGACATACTTTTTAAGTTATAAAAACCCGCTTTTGATCAAAGTGGCGCCACCGTCGCTCAGACTGTCAAAAAATTTGACTGCGATACTAAAGCTGTTCCTTTTTTATTATTTTTTTATTTAATTTAATTATTGAATTTAATTATTTTTTTTATTTTTTGCACCATATACCTATCATCAGAAGGCTGACAAATAGGGCCGAATGTCTCTGGTGGCGCATGACAATATTTTCCTTCACCAAAATGTATCGCTGACCGGATACGTGGAATTTCATAAATATTCAAAGATGAAAAATATTAAAATACATAATTCATAAGAAATTCATTTATGTTTAATAAAAAAAAATTTACAAAATATTCTATAAAAAAATATGAAAAATAAAAAAATATGAAAAATAAAAAAATATAAAAATATTCTAATATGTTTTCCTAAAATATTTTATTTTGTTATAAAACAACAAATTTAAAAAATTATATTTCTAAAAAGAAAAAAAAATTCGGCCCTTCGACATTCGGCCCTTCGACACATTCGGCCCTTCGACACATTCGGCCCTTCGACATTCGGCCCTTCGACATTCGGCCCTTCGACATTCGGCCCTTTGTACCTATTCCAATGAACCAACACAGAAAAATTAAAACGCATTAAACAATTAAAGCCAAAAGTTGTTGCTTTCACATTTCTTAGCTAAGCTAAGCGGATTTGCGAAAGCAACACTACTAAAAATAATTTCTCAACTTTGAGATTACATAAATCTTTCTATTGGAGCTGACAAAAATATTCATTAAACATTTCTATACTTAAAACGTCCCTTTGTACCGGGAGCAACGCGGAAAATTCCGACAATTTTCTTTACATTACACAACACTTTTGCAAATAGAAACTTTCAAAATAAAATTTCTTTAGTTAGTAAGTTCCCTAATAAATAAATTTAACGCTCTTGGTAGATTTTGCTTAAATTTGATGTTTTGTATTTCAAAACTGAATCTAGAAAATGCTTTGGTAGGCCATTACTAACTTATTTATGTTTTATCTTATAACCAGAAACAGATAAGATGATCGAGATAAAACAAACTGCAGTTTGCTCTCTTGATTGGTAGTAGCAAATTAACCCTTTGCACTCGATTTATTTTCAACGTTTTTGGGTGTCAAGTAGGGAATCCAAGTCGGTTCTACCCGACTTCGTGTAGTTGGGCAATTATTCACCCCCCAGAGACACCTGAAACCATCGGGCATCGCCGCAAACAACCGAAACCGACAACCCTTCTATTCATCTCAACGAAAATGGAAAAAACATAAACGTATATATCCCATACGTTGGAGGGAATCCAATTACCCGACTAGGGAATCCAATTACCCGACTAGGGAATCCAATTACCCGCTTTCGGTTCCGTGTTTTTACCATTACCCCACCGGTTTCTACAAACATACGTTTCTATTTTTTCCATTTTCGTTGAGATGCATAGGAGGGTTGTCGGTTTCGGTTGTTTGCAGCATTTCCCGAAGTCTCTGGGGGGTAGGTAATGGCACAACTACATGAAGTCGGATAGAACCGACTTGGATTCCCTAGTGTCAAGTTATATTTTTTGTTTAATGAATTAAAATAATTTACAATGTTAGAATTGAACGTATTATATTTATTTCATTTATTACTTGTATAAAATGTTTTAATTTTTGTAGTTTTTTTATACATTGTGGTACTTTTTAAAACAATATCCAACGTGCAGAAAAGAATGTCTTTCGCATGTTTCGCAAAAGTAAACAATTGTCTTTCTTCCATACAATCGTTATGTTTATTTTTCGAATGTTGTACTAGCTACTTAATTACTGTGTTACTATTGCACGCAACTCTTTGGTAAAATTCCGCTATTGAATGCGCATAATATGTATAAATATTTTGTTTTTCGTTTTTAGGCTGGCGCATTTCATAATTTTTTTATTAATGCAACATCTCACATAAATCGTACACAAAAAATATTTATCCCTGTAATTTACATACACAATTGAGCCCGGCAAGGGTTCAAAAAAAAAAACAAAAATAAACTGCCTACAACTTGTTACAGTTTTCAATGTTACCGTCTATAAACTGGTATGCGAGTTTAGATCAAATTAGTATTATCACTTCCAGCGTGACATACGAGTGCAATAGGTTAATTTAAGTTACACTGGGGTCGGTAAAGTAATTTTTGCGTGAAAGCCGTATGGGGCGCTCAACACCAACCGAGCTAAACTTTAGTCAGAATATTTTATATTAAAATAATCGTATAGTTATTTGACAGCTAAGTGAACAAATTGACATTTCTATTATTATGATTATATCAATAGACTGCAAATGTCATGAACAATTACTCTTTTGTGATTCGAACGCATGCACCGCATTAAAAACTAAATGATCTTGGTGTTTAATTTTGTTTACTGATAATCCGTAACACAACTTTTGATTCACACGTTCAACTTGGGAAACAATATGAATGTATTAGTAGCGAATACTGTTACTAACGGAGGATAATCCGCTTCCAATACAAAAACGACTAGTACAAAATTATTTTGTCCTTAGCATAGAAAAATCCGAATATCTAAGAAATTTTGACAACCCGCTACCAAAATGATCGACTCGTATATACAGCAATAAAAATTATTTCAACAAATCAACAAACATCCCACGAACGATTGACCTCAGGCGTGAATCTGTGCACATATATTACATGGTTTAATCCATCCGGTGAAATATATTGAGAGGGATGCGATATTGTAGCAAAAATATAAGATAATAGTGAATCCCGTATGTATGAGTAATAATCGGGGCAAGTCGAGGGTAATGAAATCAAAACAAAATCCAACCCCGAAAATTAAAATAGGAAAAATTTATCACAAAAATAAAAGGGCGCGCATGGGGTAGGTATAGACGGAATTTTTATTTTTGGTTTCTCTATCTATGTATAAGGGTTCTCGAACAATTTTTAGTTGTAAATAGTTTTTTTGTATGTACAAAGTATTATCCGTCTTATCTCGAACAATATTCATTCAATTTGTATTGTTTTGATTTTTGTTATTGTTGTTCTTGTAATTTTCCAGATTCTTTCACTTTTATTTGGTTATGAGATTATAGCCATATGTAGTTGAATAGAACTTTTATGTAAAATCAAAAGTATTTTTTGGCAGTAGAAACTATCAATCATTTGAAATAGAATAGACAAGACAAATGGTTTGCAAAATAAAATGCCCAACAGGATGATTTGAATAAAGGTATATGTTGCAATTATATTTTATAATTTGACATTTATGTGGCATGTGAAAATGGGGAAAAAATGAAACTTTACCCGTGATGATCGTTTTATGTTATTTTCTCTCTGGGTCCATTTTCAGCAAAGCGATCTGCAACACATTGATTATAAATGTCCCATGGACGCGGTAAATAAGTTTTATGTGATCATAGTAAATGATTAAAGAGCGAGTCTGTAGAGGTTTGTGCAGCTGACCATAGTGCTGGAAATACATTTCTCTTAAAAAAATATAAATGTGGTAGTAGAAAATAAATATTCCCAGGTGTCGTTCTGTTTACCAATGCGATACCCAATATTGAAACTAATTAGCTCACTTATTTTTTTGTAATTGAGTTGCAATAAAATTTGGCTGGAATACCACGAAATCGTATAGGTGTTATTTATGTGCTCCGCTTGGTTTCAATGGTGATAAATTATTATTTAATTGTTCGTATAACAGGAGGCTACAAGAACACATTAAGATTTACGCAAGTGATCGCCGAAACAAAAATTTATGAGCATATTTTTTATCGTGGTAAGTTTATCCTTGAGCTCTCTGTTGTTTATTCGTACATACAGAAAGCGAAATTCTTCCAAACAAAATGTATGCCTTAATAATTCTTCGATTAGATTAACAGTTGGTACCAGTACTAACGTAGCAGCACAAATTGTGGACCATAAGACCACCGGTGTAAAAAAAAGGTGCGCAAAAGTTGGAATGTGCCTATAGATTGTTTTTTTGAGTATGTGCATATTCAGCCACCACCCACTTTGGAAGGCCTTGCAGTGTCAATAAATGTTTATTTACAAAATTTTTAAATATACATATTTTGAATGCACGTGGGCAATGCAAGATTATAAATGGTTGTCGACTCGTTTTCTTCTGTTGTCGATTATATATTTAGTTCTTGTAGTTGACTATACAGGATGTTTGGCAGGTCGACAAACATTTTTGGCAGATTGGGAGGTTATTTGGAAGCTTTCATCCCATCGAACTGATGTTTTAAGTGTCATAGTAACTGAGATGTAAAATTTTTAAGTTTTTTTTTAATTACCCAAAACCTCACTTTTAAAAGACATGAAATAACATTTATTGTATTCTGAAATGTGATTCCAAGCATTCTCTAAGCTTTCGTTGGTTATGTGCCGGACAGGATCCTTGTCAAAAGCTTGTATTATTCATTCATCGTCTGCAACATTATGTTGCCTCACATTCACGTGAGGCTAGAAAGGAAAATGAAAGCTGCTGGTCTTCCTCAACGTCTGAGGGGGTTGTTGCGGTAAAGGTCAATCAGGATTATCACTCCTGTGAAATTCTTCTCGCTTCACACTCATTGCAACTAGCACTGCCATACATCAACAACATGTCAGCATACTCTTCGTTACTAAAGTTAGGCACCGTAACAACAGCGAAGACAAACACAACACAAAGTTCTTAACAATTTAACTTAAGTCCTTCACATGGTAAAAGAATACTTGGATAGTTTATTCCCAAACTCATGGATTGGTAGAGGTGGTCCTATCCCTTGGCTCGTACGGTGCTAAGGAATTGGTGTACGCAACAAAGGTACTCATAAGAGAAATTTTAATTGAAATGATAAGCGCCGCATTTGAAAAAATTAAAAATGAAATGTAACTTTGCACAACAACCGTGGTGATAAGAAAAATATACCCTGCGTGCATACAGAGTGGAGGAATATTTTGAATAAAATTTAATAAATGAGGTTGATTAAATTTTATCAATAACTTAAAAGGTATTTTATTCACCCTGACCCCGGCAAAATAGAATCACTTATTTTGACCACAAAATGAATTATTTCTATAACATGTAGCATACCGTTGGAAAGAGCTACACATTTTTTAAAACAAAGGTAATTTCAAAACCACCTCTAGTTTTGTTTTGTAATGTGTTTAGAAAGTAAATATTTATTTATACTTCTACACGTTTTTTAGGATATACCAATTGTATTAAATAATAATTTATTTAGAATAAAATCAAATTTCAGAATACAATAAAAATTATTTCGTGTCTTTACGACTACAAAAAAAAAAGTTATGACCATTTAAAGGCGAGATTTTGTGTTATTTAAAAAATAACTTAAAAATATTATATCATGAGATGACAGCTTTCAAATGACTCTCCCCTCCCCCCCCCCCCCAATCTGCCAAAAAAATTACCTTCAAAACACAATGTATATGAAATTTATGCAGAAAATTGAATACAAGCAAGATATTCAAACTTAGCTAGATTCGCTAGGTATTTAATAGATGCAAGATAAAAGAGGCAGCATGTAACATGCAAGATGAAAGATGCAAAATGGAAGTGAAAGATGCAAGATGCAATGTGCAAGGTGGAAAGATGCAAAAAAATTCGTAGACGATGAATTAGATGCATCGCTCGATTAAGACCCGTCTCAAACGCAAAAGAAGCTTGTCGTTACATTAAATGGGCATTATTTAAAACCAAGGCAATTTTGTCGCTTATGAATTGCAACCAAGAGACGTGGAAACTCGATTTTTCTTTGAGCAGCTGCTTCAAAGGCAAACAAGAACGGTTTTTTTACATCAAATAGTGACTTTTGACAAGAAGTAGATCTTCTATGATAGCCCCAACAGGAAAAATACTACATTTTGCCTAGCCAGTCGTTGCCATTGACCTCAACATCAACAACAAAGGCGAACATTCATAATTCGAATGTTTTGCTATGTATCTGGTTGGACCAAAGTGGCGTTGTGTACTACGAGCTGCTATAACCTGGCGATTTCATAACGGGCGAGCGATACAGACTACCACTAGTTCGTTTCAACCGTGCATTACGAGAAAAACGACGGGAATATGAGGAAAGGCATGATATAGTTATTCTTCTGCATGACAACGCTCGGTCTCACGTTGCAAAAGTTGTAAAAAAATATTTGGATACGCTCAAGTGGGATATCTTATCGCATCCGCTGTACTCCGAACATTGTTCCTTCTGATTACAGGTTGTTCAGACGGATGTAACACGATTTGGCAGGTCACCGGTTCACTTCTTTCGAAAAAATTTAAAATTCGTTTCAAACTTAGATCGCCTCAAAAGACGAAACGTTTTTCCGATTTGGGATTCGAAAATTGCGTGAGAGGAAGGAAAAAATCGTAAGCTGCGATGGACCATATTTTAATTAATCTGTTCATTCATTTTATTTCAAAATAAATGCATTTTTAAAATTAAAAAAACGGACCGAATTAATTTGTACTACCAATATGAAAGATGCAAAATGCAGGAAAGATACTTGATACAAGATGCAAGAATCAAAATGCAAGATGCATAATAATGTGCAAAATGCACGATGGTACATGTAAGATAAATCATGCAAGATGGAAGATGAAAAATGCGAAGCACAAGATGCAAGATGAAAGATTTAATATGCAAAATACAAAGTGCGGGATGCAGGACGCAAGATAAATGATACAAGATGCAAGATGCAAGACACAAGATGCAAAATGAAAGATGCAAGATATACGATGAAAGATGTAAGATGCAAAATGCAAGATGCTAGGTGCAAGGTGCTGTTAAAAAATATTATTATTATTAGCGCAGGTTATTTAATTTTACTGTTGTACACACAACAAGAATATAATTTTTAATTTCTTCACACAACACAATATAAACGCTTTTTACTTTTAGGAATTCAGCACCCTACAAACATTTTATTCTTCTTTATTAGACAGCTACATTACAACACTAAGGCTGTGTATAAAAACGAAAAAACTTATTATATAATTCAACACCTTCCCTTAATAATTTTTCGTTTAATGTATTAATTAAAAAATAAATTAAAAAATTTAATAAATCAAGTACTTCTTATGTTTTTTAAATTTTACACTTCCTAGTGCTTTTGTAAATATATCAGCCACTTGTAGTTCAGATGCACAATAAAATATATTTATTAAACCTTCACTCACCTTTTCGTTTATAAAATGATACATTACATCAATGTGTTTACTTCTTCGATTTATGACTCCGTTTTTAATTAGCTTTATAGTGCTTTGGTTATCAACATGTAAATTTGCAGTAATTGTTTTGTTCGTTAATTCTTCAATCAAACACTTTACATGTATAAGTTCACGACAGCAATCTGCAGCAGCTATATATTCCGCTTCTGTACTTAATAGTGCTACTTTCTAGGCTGATAATAGGCTGCTTTCTTGAACCCCAACTTATAGGTCCTCCATAATACATAACCACGTATCCACTCGTACTTTTTCGATCTGAATCATTCGCATAATCTGAGTCACAAAAGGCTGTTATTTCGTCTACATTTCCATCTACATCATATTTAATTCCATTATTCAGAGTACCATTTAAATATCTTAACATCCGTTTTACATTGTTAATGTCTTCGTATTTAGGATTTTCAACATGTCTACTTCTATATCCCACTGCAAAGGATAAATCCGGTCTAGTTTTTGTTAAGTAAAGCAAACTTCCTATTGCTTCTCTATAAGGAAAATTAATCTCTTTTTTAATATCTGGTTTCTCTTCAATTTTACTCGGCAACAATATTGGTGTTTCAGCGATTTTAGAATTTGTCATATTGAATTTGTTTAATATTTTTTTTAGAATAAGCGCTTTGACTTAATTTTATGCATGTTTCCGTTTTCGTCACTTCCATGCCTAAAAATAATTCTGGATTTTCGGTTGATGTCATTTCAAGTGATTTTTGTAGAGCTGATAGTAAGTTTTCCATTTGCATTGTATCATTTCCATTTAAAATTCCATCATCGACATATATCGCTAAAAACATACTGCCATCTTTAGTTTTAAAAATACAACGGTCCGTCTTCATTGGTGTTAATCCTCTACTGATTATAGAATTTGTGAAATGTTGATTCCAGTTTAGAGGCGCTTGTTTTAATCCATATAGAGCTTTTTTCAACTTGCATATTTTAGATTTTTCATTTTCATATCCATCCGGGAGTTTCATATATATTTCCTCAATTAATACGCCATAAAGAAACGCAGTTTTAATGTCAAACTTTACTATCTTATACCCTCCCTTCGCTGTCAAAGCGAAAAGGATTCTAAGTGAACTTGTATCTACCACTGGACTATACGTATCATTAAAATCCTTTCCATAACGTTGCTCACATCCTCTTATTACCAATCTAGCTTTATATTTTCCATCGTCTTTAATTTTAAACACCCACCTACTGCTTAAAATTTGTTTTCCTTCTGTTTCTTTTGTGTCCACATATTTCCATGTTTCATTTTTAGTCAATGACCTCTTTTCATCATCTATTGCCTCCTTCCAGTTCTCTTTATCTGGTCCATTTACTGCCTCTTCATATGTTAACATAACGTAATCTTCAAATTTCTTTGGAAATTTTCTTAAACGTTTACTTTGTCCAGAAACTATATTTTCTTCGTTTTGTTCTACCGTATTTTCTGGTGTAACTTCTATCTGTTGCTGTTTCATTGATTCTGGTTCTGCAGCTTCAGTATACTTCCCTTCAGCTCCAATTTCCTCATTACTTTTGTCTAAATTTTCTTCGTCAACCATTTGTGGCTCTTCTTCATCTTGTTCAGAATTTTAAATTTCATTAGGTTCTCGTTCAATTTTCTTTTGAAAATTTACATCTCTTGATATTACAATTTTACATTGTATCGGATCCCATAATCTATACCCATTTGGCGCATAGCCTACAAATACATGTTCTTTACCTCGGTCATCCAATTTTCTTAAATATCCAAGTTCTTTTGCGAACGCTTTACTTCCAAATATTTGTAATCTGGAAAGATTCGGTTTTACATCCCATTTTTCAATTGGTATTGTATCTATAACTGATGTTGGACTTCTGTTAGCTAAATAAGCTGCCGTTCGTACTGCTTCTCCCCACATTGTTTTAGGCATATCCGAATCAGCAATTAATAATCTAGCTTTATCCATTAAAGTTTGATTCATTCTTTCAGCTTTTCCGTTCAATTGAGATGTATAAGCGATTGTGTAATCCACAATCTATCCACAAATTATTCCTTTATTTTTACACCAATCCTTAAAATTATTACTTGTGTATTCACCTCCATTATCACACCTAATTTTTGAAACTCGTAAACACCACTTAGCTTCACATTGTTCTACATATTCTTTGACAATATCTGGAACTTCATTTTTACTTTCAATTAAATATACCATTACAAAATGTGTAAAATCATCAAGAGACGTGACAATATACTTTTTGTTGTACCATGTAGATGGATCAATCGGTCCACATACATCTGTATGTATAATTTCTAGTGGCCTTGACGCTCTTCTTCGTTCTTCGGAAAACTGTTTTCTCGTTTGTTTAGCCCGAAAACATAAATCACAAAATTTGTCCATTTGATTTATATCGTCTTCACTTAATTTCACTCCGTCTGATAATTTTAATAATTTTTTCATGTTTTCGGTTCCTAAATGTACTAACTTTCTATGCCAATCATATGCGTCTTTATTTTTATTCACTACTAGCGCATTTTAATTTTTTTCACTTTTAAGTTCTACAATATATAAACCATTTTTAATATATCCTTCAAGAACTTCTTCCGAATTTTTAGTAATTTTTACTTTGTTTTTTGAAAAATGACTTCACCATCGTTCTGGGTAATTACACGCACTGAAAATAAATTTTTACTCAGTTCCGGCACATATAATACTTTATTTAACACACAAGTTTTTGAATTCACTGTTCCGATACCCACAGCTCTCATACTCTCAGATTTCTTCGCAACTCCCACATTCAATTTTGTTTCACTAATATTGTCTAAAACCTCATCATTATTTGCCATATGACTCGTTGAACCTGAGTCAATAACCCAATCATTTGTTATTTCACTTTCACTTTTACAACATTGTGTTAGAAATGACACTTTATTTTCATTGTTTTTATTTTTACTGTTTCGAAAATAACAATCTTGTTCTTTGTGATTTTTCCTTTTACATATTTTACAATAACTTTTACTGTCTTCTTTACAACAATTTTTAAACACATGTCCAGTTCCATCATACTTGAAACATTTCATATCAGATTTATTCTCCACATTTCTGGTACAAAATCTTGAGATATGTCCAGTTCTATTGCACCTAAAACACTTTCTTTCTGTTGTTCTAAACGCTACGGGAGTAGTGCCGTCCGATCCTGGTGTGGTTTTACTTCTTAACTCGTCTGCGACCAATCTTGCAGTAAGATTTTCCAAGGTTCTATTATTTTTGTCTGTACTATCCCAAGCACTAACAAAATGTTTTTAATATTCAGGAAGTATTGCCAACATTTTTGACATTATCATGACGTTATCTATTTCTTTATAAACAGCTGATAATTTATGAGCAATATTTTCCAATTTACTGATGTGACTCGCTATATCTATTCCTTTATCATATTTGTAATTAAAACATTCCTCCATAAGAACCCATTTTTGTTGTTCGGTATCTCGTTCATAAATTGAACACAACTTTTCAAACATTTCTTTAGACGTTTTACAGTTCAAAATATGAGTCAGCGGTTTTTTATCAATTGTTGTTATTATTACTCTTTGTGCTTTTGCATCTTTTTTATTCCAATCGTCTTTATCATTTTCCTTTTCTGGAATAGTTGTTATACCAGATACTATTTCATATAAACCATATGATTTAAAAATAATCACAATTTGGAATTTCCACATTTGGAACGTACGAGGGCAAATCAAAAAGTCTTGCAATATCATATGAAAAAAAAGAGTGAGAGAGACAGCAATATTTTTATTTTTCGACATAATCTCCTTTAAGGTTTATACATTTGTCACATCGATCAATTAACTTACCTAAACCCTCTAAAAAAAAAGATTTCTTTTGCTCCATAAAATATTCATTTACAACAGACTGTACTTCATAGTCACTGGAAAATTTCCGGCCCCTTAGTGTTTTTTTCAAATTGGGTAACAGAAATTAGTCACTGGGTGCCAAGTCTAGACTGTACGGTGGATGCGGAATTTCCACGAAGCCGCAGTCCTTTAATGCAGCTTGAGCAATATTAGCCTTGCGCACTGGTGTATTGTCGTGAAGAAGCAAGATTTTTTTCCTAACTTTCCTTGGCCGTTTTTCCCGGATCGCTTTTTTCAATTTTCGCAAAACCTCTGCGTAATATATGCCTGTGATTGTGGTTTTCGGTGGCATATAATCGATTATCAAAATTCCTTCAGCATCCCAAAAAATTGTTGCCAAAACCTTACCAGCAGACGGTTGAGTTTTGAATTTCTTTGGTGGTGGTTCACTACGTTTAATCCATTGCATCGATTCTTGTTTGGATTCCAGATCCCAGTGATGAAGCCATGTTTCATCGCCTGTTATTATGTTACCCAAGAAATTTTCTGGATCTGCTTTGTACATATCTAAAATCGCCTTTGAAGTTTAAACACGCATTTTTTTTTGTTCAGCATTCAACAAACGGGGAACCCATCGCGCACTTACTTTCGACATGTGAAGGTGGTCATGTAATATAGTATATGTGGTACCGTATGAAAGAGAAAGTCTCCACGCTAACCGCGGAACAGAAATACGCCGGTCCTCCAATACAATAGAATCAGCCAAAATTACGTTTTCATGGCTAATAGCATCTGCTGGCCGACCCGAGCGGTTATCGTCTTATAATGACTCCTAACCACTTTTGAATAATTTTACCCACTTTGTTACTGTGGCATATGATGGTGCAGATTCGCCGTAAACTTTTGATATATAGTTGAATATATAAATTGCATTTCGTCCATCTTTATAGAAAAATTTAGTAACGGCGCGATATTCAATTTCATTCATTTTAAGAAAAATTCAAAACACATGTTACTAAATTGACAAAAACAAACGAACCGTAAAATTTACATCGAAATGTTCTTCTAGAAGTTTCATCGTGACAAAAAATGGTTTTGAAAAATATATTGTTGTCTCACTCACTCGTTTTTTTCATATGATATTGCAAGACTTTTTGATATACCCTCGTATATCGCCATTTTTAAGTCTTTCTATGTTTTTCAACTCATCACTTGAACACGAAGCCATTTTGAATTTTCACTTTTTTTTTTTTAGTTTTACTTTTATAATTTCACGATTTTAAATTTTTAATACGCGGCACCTGGGCCCATAACCTGTTAAAAAATATTATTATTATTAGCGCAGGTTATTTAATTTTACTATTGTACACACAACAAGAATATAATTTTTAATTTCTTCACACAACACAATATAAACGCTTTTTACTTTTAGGAATTCAGCACCCTACAAACATTTTGTTCTTCTTTATTAGACAGCTACATTACAACACTAAGGCTGTGTATAAAAACGAAAAAACTTATTATATAATTCAACAGGTGCAAGATGCAAGATGCACAATGAAAATCGCAATATACAATATGCAAGCTGCAAGATGCAAAATGCAAGAGCAAGATGCAAGATATAAGATGAAAAATGCAAGATGCAAAATGAACGATGTAAGATGTAAGATGCAAGAAGTGAGATGCAAAATGCTAGATGCAAGATGAAAGATACAAGATGCATGATGCAAGAGGCAAAATGGAAGCTTCAAGTATACAAGATGATACAAGAGAAACTTGCATCTTCCTCTGGTATCGTTTTGTATGAATTCGCAAAGTGCGAAGTACAAGATGCAAGATGAAAGATTTAATATGCAAAATCAATTTAAGTAATACTTGAATCGGTGCAGTGATATTTGCGTTATGCAAAATGTGAGATGCAAGATGCATGATGCAAGGTGCAAGATGTAAGTTGCAAGATGCAGTATACAAAATTCAACATTAGACTTACATTGAGAGACGAATCAATCGTGAACGAGCCACTAAAAACGACTATGGATTCACCATAGTCAACAATCACGTGGGTCCGGCAACTACAGCTTAATAGATCGGGAAGATTAGTGAAACCAATCGTGCATTATGGAGAAGATTTTTTATCACGAAATATTACGTGGTAGCAGTAAATAAATAAACAGTGGATAGATTTATTACCT
This sequence comes from Nephrotoma appendiculata, assembly GCA_947310385.1. Taxonomy (NCBI): domain Eukaryota; kingdom Metazoa; phylum Arthropoda; class Insecta; order Diptera; family Tipulidae; genus Nephrotoma; species Nephrotoma appendiculata. The sequence goes on from OX371225.1 coordinate 76,562,068, forward strand.
TTTTACATTATTTGCCGTAGGCACTTGGCGACTTAATAAGATAGATACTTAAATGACCAACAGGTCTAATAGAAAAAGTTTACATATTATACGCTTCTTCTTTTCTCAAAAAAATTTCGCCAAATTGATATAACTAGATGCTTCCAATTCAGTTAATCTACCGTAACACATTAATATACTGATCCATTGAACATATTTAATCGTACTGCAAAGGTTCTAAATTTAATAACTTTGAACTAAAGAGGATGCCCCGTCGGCATTATACCGGATGCTCGAGTTAGCTGTTATTTATGTTAATGCAAAGTGCACAATATGATATCACTTTACGAGGGCTGCCTTTTATATTTCGGGATTAGAGAACAAAAACAAATATTAATCATCGAAAATCGCTTTATTGTTTTTCAAAATATTCCCCATGAACATCTATACACTTTTGCATGCGTTTGAACCAATTGTCGAAGCACTTTTTTGACTCTGATTGAGGTATCTCCAAAACATGCATTCTGAACGTAGCAACCGCTTCTTCAGGTGTCGAAAAACGTTGACCTCTCAGTTTGCTTTTTACGTACGGGAATAAAAAAAAGTCATTTGGTGACAAGTTAAGACTATACGGCGGATGACTCATCAAATCGATGTTTTGAGTGCTCAAAAATGCAGTTGTTTGAGCCGATGTGTGAGAGCTCGCATTGTCGTGGTGAAGAGTGATCCGTCTTCGGCAGTTGGGGTTTTCCTGATTTCTTGGAAGACAACTAGCAAACAAATGGTTGTGTACCACTCAAAATTAACTGTTCTGCGTTGTTCTAGTAGTACGGTTGCGACATGTCCATTTTTTCCGAAAAAACAGGCGATCATTTGGTTGAAAGTGCTTCATGCGTGAACAACTTTTGTTGGATTCGGCTCATCTTGAAACACCCATACAGTCGAGTGCTGTTTACTTTCAGGCTTATACGCGTAAATTCACGATTCATCACCTGTCACTATATCATAGACGTGTTTTGAAGCACCGCGATCGTATTTTTTGAGCTTTTCTTTCGACCAATCGACACGAGCCTTTTTTTGAGCGATTGACAAATTGTGTGGGATCCAACGCGAACAAATTTTTTTGACATTCAAATGTTTATGCAATATTGAATGTATGCTGGTCCCACTAATGCCTAAGGTTGTCTCAATCTCACGATAGGTCACATGGTTTCCATCAATGGTTTCCGGAACAACAACTGATTCTGGACGACCTTCACGAAATTCGTCTTGGAGTGAACTACGACCTCGATTGAATTCACAATACCATCAATAAACTCTGGTCCTTGATGGAGCTTCATCGCCAAAAATTTAATTAAGTTCACCCATGCACTCTTGCTGCCTTAATCCACGTCGAAAGTTGTAAGAAATAATCACACAAAAATGTTCACGATTTAATTCCATTTTTTCGCCGAGATGTTGAGTTAATTAGTCAAAACATTCTGAGTACGTAAAATCTCAAAAATGTCAAACTATACGATAGAGCTGTTAGTTACCAGATTGCAACACTAGGGTTGTCCAATCCCGAAATATAAAAGACAACCCTCGTATTTATGTAGAAATAAAGATAAAGATATTTTAATCATTAGTAAATTCTAATGATGAAAGGAACACTTATATTCAATATTTTGGAATAATTAGTGGGGAAATTCGTATATCGATTACGTTGTTTTTAATGTTCAATGTCAACATCAAAACTTTTCTCATTGCTGCCAGCCTCACACTGCAATTCAATCGAGCATGTATTTTTATCATTATATAGTCTAAATATTTCTTTTGGCATTTCTCGGAACTTTCAGTGAAATTGGAACACACTCTCTTGGCCAGGTAGCCTTCTAAACAATTTCGTATTCAGTTCATCACTGCAAACGTGTGAGCAGCCTGTGAGACATTCGCTTTGCTATAGGTTGGTTTTAACATTCATTTCGCAGTAATGAAAGAATAACTGGAAAATAAAGAACATACTCTTATTGTGTTGACCATTTTAATACATTTATTTGATATCCGATAAATGATTACAGTGATGAGATATGTTTGTCGCGGGAATCCCAATAATCGAAGTTGTAATTTTATGAATGTATCGATGTTGATTTCAATCAACAAGGCATGCATTTGTGAATCTTTAGCTTCTAATGGAAAGTGGCATACGATGACTTTTTCAGTCAGTTTTATTCAATCCACTGTTACGAATAATAGAGCATTTTCAGTGCGCATGACCATGGAAAATAAGTGCCGAATTTATTTTGAAACGCAATTTGCCAAAACAATCTTTGGCGTTGCAATCAAGCACATTCTTATTCAATTTAAAATATTAATTTTTTTCGATCAAGAGGAAACTTGTACTGATGCTGCAAGCAATTAGATGGACCAAAGCGCCTTCAGTCCTCAGAGGATTTGCATTTTAAAGAAATCTAATAATTTTTACTTTACGATATTCGTTCAAACCATTGACTTTTTGGGGAAGATACAAAGCTACGAAAATTCTTCCGCCTTTTTTTATGATTGACATTGGTAAGGTTGCTCACTATTTGGTTCAACGACATTAATTGGAGGCGTGATGTGAACGACATTAATTATCTATCTAAAATCAAAGAATTTTGCGAACCCGTGACATGTTTCTTTCAAAATACAATTGCAATTTACGTTGATGTAGCGGATAGGAAATTTTTAATTTGCTCTGCGATAAAGTACATCTTGGTATTCGAATAAGCATATGTCACTGATACGGATCAATACGGTACGAAAGATTATTTTTAACTCCAAGTAATCAATCATGTTCCGTTTTGAAATATGGCCACTTTCCGCCTGTTGGATTATTCAAATCCATTAAGACGGCTGAGAAGGAAGAAAACACTTGATCTACTAAATCCAATCAGGGTCTAAAAAAAAATTTTAGTCCAATCAGGGACTAAAATATAATAAAATTGTAAAGGGGACTAACCAAAGGGCTACAACCCTCCAAACAAGGATATAATTGACGTAAGATAAATTACTAAGTGGTTTGTAAATCAGTTGTAATAAATCTGGTGGTTCTAGCAATGATTAAAAGAGCCGAGGTTTTTTATGCAAAGCATTTATTACCTACTGAAGAGCGTTATTTTCAAATGTAGCCGGTTCCTCAATTATGGTATCAGAATGCCGCTAGCCCTTGGCAGCATGTTATGATTGCTCTCGCTGACCTCGAACATGTCTTCTACAAAATTTGTAGCATAATCCTTAATTCTATATTGTTGAATATAACCGTTAAATTTCTGTTTTAACTAACGTTAAGCTCAAGCCTTGCGAGCGAAATTTTTACCTCGAGTCCGAGTCCGAGTCTTTCGTTTTTTTTTTTTTTTTGTTTTTGTTAGAAAAACAAGTTGACAGTCAGTTTCTCCATTTAAATTTTTTCTCTGTTTTAGCAATCTAACATTATTCGTTAGGCAATTCCAACAAGTATTGGATAATTCTAATTATTTATCATTATTGTGTTGCTATCAGATAATGTTTTCCTTCAAATTAATCCTGGAGACCACGACCACATGACGGAGACGGAGCTGCTCAACAAACTTAAAATATAAATTAGTACTTACTACCAAAAGTATTTTGCAAATAGTCTCACCATATGAGACAATTGAACCTCACAAATAGTCAAAACACGAGATTTGATACTTACCTGTTAAGTACAATATTATACGATGTTAGAGAGACAAGTAATTCCTAAACCGATACAACTATAATTTTTAAAGTCAAAATCCCGAAGAGTAGGGCTGATAAATTTAAATTATTCCCTGAATTGAGTTAATTGAAATATGTTATCCTAATATTTTGTCTAATGCGTTGCTTCTTTCCAGTTGTTCAATGTAAAATTATTTTGATATACATAATTCAAGTTTTGAGCTGTAGCGTAAATATTAAAGTAATTTACAAAATCTAATTTACATGCATACTACTGTGCTGGCTTTCTCAATATAATAACTAACTAAAAATTGAAAGTCCTTGAAGGTCAATGTGGTTTTGGACAATCCAAACTGTTTTGGCTGCTGCTAGAATGAAACGTCCGCGTTATTATCCGATCTATACCAACAAACAGCAATACAATGCAATATCCATTAGACTGAAAATATTCAAAATTTTAGAAATTTTCTGATTTAAGGTTTGAACTAAGTTTCTCCTAAACCAAAAAAATAGCTGTTTCGAGGTGTGTTCAAATATTCAAACCATTTTTATTGAAATTTATTATTTCATTACGACTTTCATCTTTAAGTATTGTATTTTCCATTCACAACAATATACATGCAAAATTAACTTCAAACTTATCTCATATTGCTGGACTGACTACCATCATCATATAAAATTAAATGCATTAATCAATCAAGCCCCCTCCCTCCCCCCACCATTTACGATATCTTCCCCTATATATTAATTAGACGCACCCAGATACATTTTTAATCCCATAAAAATAAAACTTAATTTTGAAATTGTATATTGTGTTTATCAAACGAGAAACGATAAAAACCCAAAAATGAATTCAAATATCAAATTTCAGTCTCAATCACCAATCCATCGATTCATTCAAAAAATAAAAATGTATATCAATTTAATTAGTTTAATACTCAAAATTGACATAACACTAAATATAAACAATTAAAAACTAAAGTAAACTTATGGCTCGATAATCTATATAGACGAGAATTTTTTTTTTTTTTAATTTTCCCAAAATGAAATTTTTGCCGTACAACAACACCATCGATAAGTTTGTCGATAGCAAATACACACAGAGTACAAGGAAATAATATTTTTATTTTCTGTACTCCACATTATATACATAATACAGGTGGGCTTTGTATAATACGGGAGGTGATGATGAAATGATTGATTATATTATTTGTTAAATTTCGATATATGTGGAACTTATTTGATACAATACATGTGGAACTTAAAATTAAACTTTATTTTAATTATCGAAATTACTAATTGAGATAGTTCACTTAAAGCGCCGTATCTGTTCATATATAAGTAACGTAATTTTATTTAATTGTTATGGTATGGTATTATATGAATCACAATATCCACTTCAACAAACGTGGAACGTATTTCAAAAATGTAAATTGTAAAAAAAATTTGCAATAAAGCATTTCATGAATAATCAAAACGGATAATTTCTGATATTTCAGGAATATATTTCGCTGGAGGGATTTGAAACAGCACTGCTTTCAGACTTTAGAATTTTACATATTTTAATTGCTGTGTAGATCCTGCACGCAAGTGCAACAGCTTACTGAGAGAAGTTTAAATACAGATATTAATTGCATTTTAGAAACATATGTTTAGCTTGTATTCTCAGCTTGTATTTGTGGAACCTATTATATAAGTCAGGATTTTATATATTTGTTCATTAAATTAGTTGTAAAACTATATTGTTAAAGTTAGCCGACTCGATAATGCAGAATCGGCTGTAACAACTAAAATGTATCAGCCGAAAAATGTCGATAATGCAGATCCGGTTTTAATAACAAAAATGCGCCAGCCGAAAAATGTCGATAGTGCAGATTCGGTTGTGATAACAAAAAATACCAGCCGAAAAGAGTCGATAATGTAGAATCAAAACCTTTTGTATTATCCGCCAGTAAAGGTCGGTAATGCAGATTCGTAATTTTGGTGTTAAACAGTCATTACTTTTTAAATCAAAAATGTTTATTTCGGTTCATCAACGAAAACTATTCTAATTTATTTTTTTTTATTAAATGCAATAAAATAACTTGCAATTACGTCTATAATGTTTAAAGTGTCATGACTAAAAATGAATTCAAATGAAAGGTCCTATTGATGCTCATACCTGGAAAAAATTTCAGGTCCATTTCTATGTTGGAAGTCCGGGAAAACTCGATTGAATATATCGCACACACAAAATTTGAAAATTTCTAAAAATTGACAGTTTCAATTGTCATGCCTGGAAATAGATTAAAATGAAAGATCTTATTGATGCTCACACCTGGAAAAAGTTTCAGGTCGATTTCTATGTTGGAAGTCCGGGAAAACTCGATTGAATATATCGCACACACAAAATTTGAATTTTTTTAAAAATTGACCGTTTAAAGTGTCATGGCTGGAAATAGATTCAAATGAAAGGTCTTATTGATGCTTACACCTGGAAAAAATTTCAGGTCAATTTCTATTTTGGAAGTCCGGGAAAACTCGATTGAATATAATAACTCGATTGACAATACGACCTTTCATTTGAATCTATTTCCAGCCATGACAATTTAAACGGTCAATTTTTAGAAATTTTCAAATTTTGTGTGTGCGATATATTCAATCGAGTTTTCCCGGACTTCCAACATAGAAATCAACCTGAAACTTTTTCCAGGTGTGAGCATTAATAAGACCTTTCATTTGAATCTATTTCCAGCCATGACACTTTAAACTGTCAATTTATAGAAATTTTCAAATTTTGTGTGTGCGATATATTCAATCGAGTTTTCTCGGACTTCCAACATAGAAATCCACCTGAAATTTTTTCCAGGTGTGAGCATCAATAAGGTCTTTCATTTGAATCTATTTCCAGCTATGACACTTTAATCGGTCAATTTATAGAAATTTTCAAATTTTGTGTGTGCGATATATTCAATCGAGTTTTCCCGGACTTCCAACATAGAAATCAACCTGAAACTTTTTCCAGGTGTGAGCATTAATAAGATCTTGCATTTGAATCTATTTCCAGCCATGACACTTTAAACTGTCAATTTATAGAAATTTTCAAATTTTGTGTGTGCGATATATTCAATCGAGTTTTCCCGGACTTCCAACATAGAAATCGACCTTTAAAATGATAATTATTAAAAAGCGAGCCATCTTAAAAATTCTCCAAACACTTAACTAAAAATACATTTGATGTTTTAATTCCAAACAGGTAATACAGTACTTAGAGAAATTAGGTTTTGTATATTAATTTTTATTGTTTCGAATGAAAATTTTTTATTTTAAATTTTTTAGTTGGTTTTTAGGAAGAACAAACTAAAAATTTGCAATAAAAATAATTACATTTCGACATAAAATTCGTATCTGCATTATCGACATTTTTCGGCTGGGATGTTACCGACAAAAATTGGCTGTCATTTTCGTTTAATTAGTTTGAAACTGCATTATCGTCATTTTTCGGCTGGTGTCGGCTAACTTTAATAGGGTTGTAAAACTTCAATAATTGTGAAAATGGTTTCGAAATATTAAATAAATAGTTTTACACTTAAAGTTATTGGCCAAAACAGTACAATACTAGTATGTAATCTAAATAATTTTCGTTATTCCAAGTTTTATAGTGAACTAAAAGGAGAAAATAATTTTAGCTGGCCCTGACTATCTGAGCAACCTCGGTTGCTGTCGCTTTGACTGTAACTTTGAGGGCAGCATCTTTTTACCGGCTCGTTCTTGCTTTTCATTGGTCGCAGTTGCTCTGGCTTTTGCAAGCGGCACTTTTTATCCGACGAGTTTTTAACTGGTGCATTTAATTTTACTCGCTTCTCTCTCGTCGACGACAATTGTGAGTGCATAATTATAAAGAAATAAACTAATTCACAATGACGTTTGAACCGTGCCCAGTAAAAGATATGATGACTTACTGCTAAAATTATAATTAAAACAAAACGAAGCAAATTTAATCGAAATTTTAAGAATGGATGTGTCGAACTAGCAACTATAAGTGCAATTTATAAAATATTGATTAAGTAATATTGAGATTATAATGAGAAGGCAAAACAAATTGAGTTGTTTATAAACGAAAGACATCAATCCCCATATAAAATGAAAGTCCGATGAACCTGATATTACACAAGTAATGGTAAAGTAGAAAATTTTAGATGCATGAACCTAAACACCAAAACAATAAATAGACAAAATGGCCTTGAAACATTTTATGTTTGTAGTAGTGCGAGATTCACTAGAGTACTGTTTTCTGTGTAGGGCTCTTTTGATGATAACACGCTTTAATTAACTACAAAATACTGTAACTTTGTAAAAAAGAGGATAGACAGGTTATGTATTGGCACCAAATAATTCAAATTATAAGTATCTAGTGAGATTTAGGTGGTACACGTGGGTTGTTTTGGGTGAGAAATAATTGTATTCTTCAGTACGTCAAAAATGAAGAGATTACCATCAAAGATGTTGACTTTTTCGTTTACGTACTTCTGCAAACGCAAATTTTCCGAATTTGTATAAATCAGGGGGAACGTTGTCTATAAAGGCAAAATTTTACAAGTGCACAGTGAAATTAATCAGTGAAAGTGAACACATTAGTCACACAAAAGTGACATTAGTGCGTTGCAGTGTTTGATCCAATGTGTATACAGCTATCAGCTGTCTCACGTCACTTCACTTTACGATATTTTAGAACAATTTCGTGCACTTTTTAAGCCATAAAAACACTAAAGTAAAAAATGTATATTAAATAAAAATGTAATAAAGGTTGTTGTTTGAGTAGTGGCGCCGTCCTGTTGAAAGCAAACATCGTCCAAGTCTTTCTCTTCAAGCGGATAATGAATAAAAAGTTAGTTAACATAGCACGGTCGCCATTGACTGGTAGTGCCCCTTGCTTATTATCGAACAAAAATGGCTTATAATGCATTTGGACAATGTTCCACACCGTTTTGAGTGTATTGGCTTCTAAATTTTCATCTGTGTAGTTTTGAAACACGTCAATTTCGACCAGAAATTTTCATTTTCAGCGAAGTGAAAACGCAATGGATGGACTCATTTCGTTTATCGGGAGTATAATTCTGAATTTCTGTTACTTGGCAGATGACATTAGAGCTATATGAACGGCGAAATAACTGTTAATTCAAAACCAAACCAAATGTTGCCGCACCCTGTAAAACAACTGTAAATTGTAAATTAACTTTTGAATTTTCATAAAATTTTGACAAAAATCCTATGAAAGTTGGTACTTCCTAAAAATCAGACGAGTTTTTCATTACATGCTTCATGGCGACGTTTTGATGATTAACATTAGAACCACTAAACGAATTATCTCCTCGCCCGAATAATTCGCCTTAGATCATCTTCGAGTTCTGTTCAACAATGCCGCAATGCCACAGTTAAACTAGTCAGGTTTATCCCGTTAGCCAAGGTATCTATGCATAAAAATTTAGCCCAGGAACTATCCCAGAAAAAGTTAGTGACAAAACTAAACTATCACGAAATATTTTCATCCCAGGAAGCACTACCAGCTCAGAACTTATCTCATCTTCGGATTTACCAACCCAGAAAAATATGTCTAGTCAACTATCATCCCCGGATATATATTTTCAGCCCAGCTTTCTTTATAGCGACAGTACACTATTCGAAAACTATTGACAAAATAAAAAACTTCATAGCCCGCAAAATTATAGCGACAGTTCTCTATACATACAGAATATAAAATATTCCGGTTCATTAATTTCTAAAAATTATAAATTAATTATATTTAGCACAGTGGTTAAAGATTTGGCGTTTTAATCGGCAACGACTGAGTTTGAATCCCGATAGGGGCAAAAGAATTTTTAATCTCTGATTACGATCAATGAGGGAAATGATCATAACTATGATTCCCTGTCGGTGTACACATCTACGGTTGGTTCTACGTAAATTGGATCTATAGCCCGACGTCCTTTATTTGGCAAACAATGCGTAAGGTATCACGTAAAAGGCGAAACACCAAAGATTTGGGAGTGCTTTGGCTCCAGAACAGATTGCACACCAAAAAAACATGTATAATGGATATCGCATAATCACCAGTTCACATCGAAATTTTTGGAGATTATACACGGTCTTTAAACTTTTCCTTCAATAAATTGATTGGTGTCATGAGATGTATAGGAGTTGCACCATCTTGTCGAAATCACAAATCGTCCAAGACAAAATCGTCTAATTTAAGCCACAAAAAATTAGTAATCATTTGGCTGTGGCGTTTTCCATTCAAGCGTCAATTTTGACGAGAATGTGACAAAAAATTTTGATCATACTCGTTATCAAAAAACATTATCCCTGCTTAAATTTCAGCAAACCCAGTTGTAAAGGTTATATATTTCCAGATATAATCTGCAGATTTAAATTTCGCAATTAATGGAAACAGTTAAAGTATGATATTTTATTATGAATAATTGATCCACCTGGACTATAGATATGAATAAAAAGTTCCAGGAAGTTGTAATAAGATCCTTATACCGAGAATGGTGCATGACGTATAGATTTTGCGTATTGGTCATCGATCTCGCTATGATTTTCGGATATTTTTGGTTCTAGGCTTCACGAGTAAAAAGTTTCAGGAAGTTGTAATGGGATCCTCATACTGAGAAAGGCTCATATAACCCTTTCCCTCGCTGCCTACACAAAAGTGTATGTAAAATATGATTACTTTAAAGAGGATCGTCAAAATTTAAATTACTATAAATTTAAAGCCAATTCACTCATTTGTGTATGCATTGCTAACTTTATCAATAGAGAAAAATTCAACATATTTGTAAACCAAGCTACATAATTGTTCAGGTTCATGGAGAGTTGTTGTACAATCCAGGGCAAATCATTTTTATGCAATATAGTTATAATTTGTTTGGAATATGTTCAGAAAGGGCTAAATATTGCAAAAAATCATTGGCTTGTGAAAAAAGTTGTTTTATATGAGAAATCCTTCCACACATTCGTGTATGTTGGTCGTATGCTAATGGATTTTTTTAAATAAAAATTATTAAAACAATTTTAATAGAAACCAAGTTCTGTATTCTTATTGTTTACATAATAACATAAATTCATCACAAAAAACTGTGCAAAATTCAGTCAATTAGTTTTAAAGCCTTAACAAATAAAATTTTAAAGAAATATATATTTTTAAACGTATTAAAACGTTAATAATTCATTTTTGGAATGAAATAAGAAAAACGATGCATTTTTCACATTTAATTCACGTTCGTGACTTACATTGATCCAAACGGCACGATCTAGCAGTAGATAGCTGGTCTAAAATAGGCGATGGTCACACCAGAGAAGAGGCGGTGTTAAATTGGAAGACCTAGGTTCTGCTTCCCAATCTTCGTCATTCGAACTGGCTGGCCTTTTCCGACTGGTAGTAAAGACCAGAGCACCGGCTATTTCCATTTTGAAGTCTAGTAAATTTAGTATTTGTTGCTTATTGATTCCATGAATTCACGGTTGCTAAATCAATAAAATGATTTACTGCTTTCAGTGTCCATTTCTTGGTTTTCATGAACGACCGATTCGACTAAATCGACCCCTCCCATGTTTTGGTTATATTGCTCTACACTTTAGAGATTTTATTGCAACGACTAACTGTCGCTGTTGGGTTACATCCAAATCCAACGATTGTGGAAAGTATAGTGACATATTTGGTATCTTTTCATTCACTTAACTGTCGTGAGCTATTGTTTCCCGTCGTCCAAGAACTCTTGCCCTTCACCCCGTTTCATTGCCCTATCAACTTTAAATTGTACATCTTTTAGAAGATTTGTCATAATAGTTCCTAAAAAAATACTAACTATAAATAAAGGAACTTAAGGAAATTATTGTATTTACTTGTAGCTCTATACTTCAAATTGAGAATACTTAATAAAGACATTTTTATTAATCACTTGTTTTTTGTTTCGCAGTTATTTTGAATAATTTTCAAAAAGTTTAAAAAATCACTCGATCGATTTCGACTTGTTAGGTCATCATCAGGAGTATCTACTGATTTGTGTTAGTAAAAAATTTTGTTATATAGTAGAAAAAAGCAAAATATAAATAAAAGAAGGAGGGCAAAAAAAAAAATAAATAAATAAAAAATAAGCAATAAAAATTAATCTACGGATCGCGCAGGTGTGCGATGAGTCATAGGCTGAGTAACAAAATTCAAGGTATATTATTGCGTACGTGAGTATAGAAAAGGGCGGGATCTGTAATTGGTGAGAACCGAATTTCTCTCTGTTCGTTAAGGATATTTTGGTTAAGAAATATTGATTCAATCAATATTTCTTAACCAAAATATCCTTAACGAACAGAGAGAAATTCGGTTCTCACCAATTACAGATCCCGCCCTTTTCTATACTCACGTACGCAATAATATACCTTGAATTTTGTTACTCAGCCTATGACTCATCGCACACCTGCGCGATCCGTAGATTAATTTTTATTGCTTATTTTTTATTTTTTTATTTTTTTTTTTTTTTGCCCTCCTTCTTTTATTTATATTTTGCTTTTTTCTACTATATAACAAAATTTTTTACTAACACAAATCAGTAGATACTCCTGATGATGACCTAACAAGTCGAAATCGATCGAGTGATTTTTTAAACTTTTTGAAAATTATTCAAAATAACTGCGAAACAAAAAACAAGTGATTAATAAAAATGTCCTTATTAAATATTAGTGTGTTTCGCCAAGTGCCTACGGCCAATAGCGTAAAAAGTATCAAATTGAGAAGCTTTTTTATTAAAGGAAAAGTCATAAAATAACGATCGAAATATAAGAAACTTCCTTTTGGAATAGTTTTTACCAAATGCAGTACTACTGCTCGGCCCAAGTCTAATGTTCGATAACTAAATGGCGTTTTGTCACCCTGATATACTTCAAAGTCGTTGATAAGTCCTGCGACAACCGTTGGACGCGGTTTATTTTTGACATATTGACGGACTGGCATCGACCAGTCTAAGGGATCATTTGTTCGTCGATCGAATAATATTCTGGTGTTTTCGGAAGAGCCCAACATCTATCTCTTACGGTTTTCTTTACTGGCGCAATTTTTCAAAACACATTACTTTAACCAGGCGTACCTGAATTGATAGTGGTTGGCAGAGGGTCAAATCGATAACTGCTTTTCCAATATAGGCCTAACCGGGGATACGGTCTGTGGTTTTATAAGTTCTTTGTCCTTCGATTGTAAGTTATAAATATTTGTGATTTTGGCGGCACCAGTAAAATGGGAAACCGGAAAATATGCTGCAAGATATTCTATTGGTGATTTCACCGTCTCGTTTGCATTTAGCTCAGTTTCATATTAGAAATACAACTAAAACTGGCCCAGGTTCCATTTAAAAATGGAGTTTTAATATGCCACTCTTGGGCATTTTTATTTTCGGCGACTTGTACTAATCCAGCCAATAAATCGTTGGAATTTCAAACTTATCTTCTTCCTCATTTTGTAGAGGGAGTACGATACTAGCGTCCAATAGCTCTTCTCCCGAATCAGAACCTGAGTTGCCTAAAAGTTTACGACGCTCTTCTTCATTGATCAGCAATTCACCGTTTTTGAATAAAACTGCAAAAAATTACCATAACTATTTAAGAACAAATACATGGAAAAAATTACGGTACCTGACCAGACCAACATACACAATCGAGTATGCTAAAATTTAATTTTGTAATTATATTTACGAATAGTTCAACATTTGTTGTTTATTAACCAATAAACAAAATTAATAAGCATACACTTTGATAGGGGTCATTCATCGTACACTTGCCACTATTTTAGATTACAATTTAACTGTCATAATTTTAATTTCCCTTATTACTCTTGCTTTTGTCTGTTTTAATGTTTATATTTACAAAAGATGGAAGCACAATTCATAAAAAATTATTCATACAAATGGAGAACAATTCATTTAAAAAAAATCTATTTCGCGGCTTCACTTTTGTGTAGGTCGGTACGTGATTTACACAATAAATCTCATTATGATTATCGAATAGTTCTGTTTCTTATTTTAGTAATAAAACTATTTATTTATTTATTTATTTTATCCTTAATTCTATAAATAAATAAACCTAACTTTTTATTCATTTTTTTAGCAACACAATTCAAATGATCATTAAAATTTAACTTTTCATCTATGATAACACCAAGGTATTTAGATTGTTTAACACGTTCAATGACTTCAGTATCTACTAATATATTTTGATTACATTCTAGTATTGTTTTTATTGACATCACCATGTACTTTATTTTAGAGATGTTAAGTGCCAACTTATGGAACATCAGCCATTTTCTCAGGTTCTCCAAATCTTCATTAATATTCTGAACAGCTTCACTAAGGGTTGGTGTATGAACTTAAAGATTCTAAATAAAATTTAAAACAATAACTGTTCTACATCGTTTTTCAAAATTGTTTTTTTCTTCAACAAATTCTGCCTCTGTACTTCGTTATTAACATTTTTCCGGTAATTAAATTATACCAGCGACGTGTACAACTGAAACTTTCTACTCGTAAAGACTAGAACCAGAACTATCCAAAAATCATAGTGACATCGATGGCCAATACCTAAAATCTCAACTTCCACCAAGATATAATTGTTGTTCCTAAAGAGGCTGATTATGGGCCATTCTGGGTATGAGAAATTTATGTGAAATTTAATGTTTTTATAGTTTTCTGTCATAATAGTTATCACAAAAGATGACGGTATTGGCAGCGATAAAAATTATTATTTTTTGGGCCAGAATTTTGGGTCAACTTTACAAATGTTACCGGAAGTGGGAGCTTTTTAATGTTAAAAAGTTCTGTATTTCCAAAAAACGACAAAGATTCAAAAGATTCAAAGTTGGTCGTTTTTCCAAATTTAAAAGCACGTGGTAAAAAGACATATGTTGGCCACAACATTTTTTTACATTTTAATAATAACTTTTTATAAATAAATAAATTAATTAATAAAATGTGGAACGTAAAATTTTGCTTTTATAATTGTGGAATCTGTCGAAAAAGTTTTATTTTATTTTATATAGCATAAATTAATTTGTTATAAATTATTCAATGGTGTGGAACATATTGCAATGAAATTGGTTGTGCAAAATAAGGCTTACGTAAATCGATGCATTACTGTTCCATATGTATACCGTGTACCCTTATGTAGAAAAAAAAACTTGGAATCGGAAAAATCATCGGAAAATGAAAAACCAATATTATTTTATTTTCTTTTTGAATTATTATTAACATTATTATTATTGGTGATTTTATTAGGAGTATTTTTAGTAACTAAATACATTGCTATGCTATATACGTATAGTGGTATTGCTGTTGTTGTTATACATATTAATATTATGATTGTATGTTTATTGGACCAATATTTGGCCTATTTGGCTTAAAGAAATAATACAAATATTTTCCAGTTTGATTTCGTTTAAATGTTTAACTTACACAAAAGCATACAGTCAATATTAGTTAAACGTATACGATACGACTGGCTATATACGAAACAAAAAAAAAACTTGTAAATAAAAATGTTGTGTGTTATGTTATACGAGAGTATATAAAACACAACTAACAAAATTTTATTTTTATGTTTACTAAATAGCTACATGCAAACAGTCATGAGAAAAAGCTTTGCGAATTTTTTTTTAATGAAATAATAACATTGACACTGACCATAGACAATGTTTTCATTTTGGACAAATATTAGAGTTAATTTTTATTGCTGCACATACAAGGTGTTTTGGATATTATGTATATTAGAAAGCGCGTATATTTTGTACTGGGAGGTAAAAGCAGCACACCTGAGCTACAAATTTTAAAAAGGGTCAAACGATGCGTTGACAACAGAAACAATATTTATTAGATACGACATTTTTTTATACACTTGTATCTCAATAATAAATATTTGATTAATTTAGAATGTTAATATTTATTTTTATTACAAAAAAAAAATTAAATTTGTAAACATCTGTCTTGGGATCCACTTGTTAAAATATTCAAAACGAAATAATTTGTTTAATGTCAAAAACAGATCGTCTTTCCATGAGCCACATTGGATTGTCAAGGTTAATTATATTTTAAAACACAAATTGAGCAACTCTTACCTTGTAAAATAAAACTTTAGTTAAACTCAGTTTTTTTTATAAGAGATGAAAAAAATTACACATCTATAAAATTGCAGCCAGCACCAACAAATTTTGTTACTCCATCGGTATATGCATATTGGACGATATCGCTTCGGTTGCCAAACATACAAATACGGGGATGAATTGTGAAATTTAATACAGTATTTGCGAATGATCTTACTGGTTACTCAAAAAATGTGTGAAGTCATCCCAGTATTTCATTCCAGAAAAATGAAAAATGTTCCTAAGGCAATAGTAGTTATATTTCATCTAGGATTTTTAAATTCATCCAATACAATTTTGAAATGACACAAAATATGATAATACTTGATCTAAAGTGTTTATATTTAAAATATTTTTATTTATTTATTTATTTATTTATTTAAAGAAATCTATTTTGTAATATACATGTATGATTTCAGATTATTTACAGTTATAGTTAAAATTATATTAAAACAACAAAAAACTTTAAAACAGAATAAAAAAAAAAAAAAATATAAACCAAATTTTGGTTTAAACAATTAAAAATTTAGAAAAAAGTCTTTAAGGATATTTTTAAAGTTGTCCTTTGATAAGTTGAAGTCAAATACATCGTCAATTAAGTTGAAAGATTTAGACATCCTATTAATGGGGTTGTTTTCTCCATAGTTGGTGGAATGGTGTTCAAGTGCTAAAAATGTATGGTTTCTAAATGTTCTGCATGGCACGTGAATTGATATGTTTTCCAAGATGTAAGCTGAATCTACGTGACCAAGCAAAACGTTACCAATAAAAGCTGCTCCCAAGAGAAGTCGTCTATTTTCAAGCGTGCATATTTTGTAGTCTGTGCATCTTGTTGTGTATGGAGGTAAGCGAGCCACATTTTCATGGAATGGTAAGTTGTGGTCGTAATCCCAGTCACTTTTCTTTAACAAAAAAATCAGGAACTTCTTTTGAATGCTTTCAATTCTTTTTATGTGTACAGCATAGTATGGATTCCATACAGTTACAGCGTATTCCAGTTGAGATCGAACATAAGTGAAATAGAGTGAACATAAGGTTTGGATATCCTTAAATTCACTTGTCCATCTTTTAACAAATCCGAACATGGCATTCGCTTTCGCAATACAATTTTCAATATGCCTATTGAAACTGGCGTTTTCGACAAATGTAACACCTAAGTCTATAACCTCATTGACTCTTTGCAGTACTTCGTTGTTGACTTTGTATGAAGTAATTATTGGATTTCGTTTACGATGGAAAGACATGATTTTGCATTTCTTAATATTTAAGTATAGTGAGTTCTGATCACACCACTCACTTAATCTATCTAAGTCTTCTTGAAGTTTCTCCGTATTTAACAATCCATTAATAGTACGAAAAATTTTCACATCATCTGCAAATATGAGCACGTCTGAGTTTTTGATTATCTTGGTTATTCGGTCTATGAAAACAATAAAAATCCAAGGCCCGAGGTGTGATCCTTGGGGAACACCAGATGTAACTTTAATACAGTTTGATTTTTCATTTCCCATTATCACAAATTGGCACCGGTTTCATAGATATGATTTAAACCAATTTATGTAATCGAGAGAAAACCCAAAATTGAATAAACTCTGGAGTGCTTTATGATGACAGATAGAATCAAATGCTTTACTAAAATCCGTGTACGCTACATCAACTTGACGGTGTTTTTCTATCTCGTTAATTAGTTTACTGGTGAATTCAACCAGATTAGTCGATGTGGATCGGCCAGGCATACACCCATGCTGGTTTATTGATATATGACGTGCAATTGTGGATTTAAAACTGTTGCATAATACTAACTCAAATAATTTTGGAATTGATGATGTAGTTGATATTCCTCTGTAGCATGAGATATCCTCACGTTTACCCGATTTAAAAATTGGAGTAATTTTTGAAATTTTCCATTTTTCAGGAAACACGCCGGTGTTTAAGGAATGATTGAATAGATAACATAATGGAATTGTTAAAATTTCAGCGTACTCCTTCAGAATAGAGGAGGGAATATCGTCAAGACCGCAACCATCTCCAAACCCCCTTAAAGCCGATAAAATGTTGTCCTCAAAAATAATAGGAGGAGTTATTGATGTGTTGTTGTTGCTGGGTTGTTCGTACAATCCACTAGTAACGCTTGGTCTATAGACTGATTGAAAAAACGATGCGAACATGTTAGCTATATCTTTGGCGTTTGAAGAGCAGGTATTGTTGTACGTCATATTAGCAGGGTATCCTTCAATTTCGCGTTTATTCCTAAAGTATTTCCAAAATTGTTTTGGATTTACTTTGATTTTGTCTTGAATTTGATTAAGATACGACCTGTATTTAGATTTGAAATAAATTTCAAATTCATTACTATGTTGTAGAAACGTAGTTTTGTCCGCTTCTAACCCGCTTTTCAACATTTTGGCATACGCTTTCGACTTCCGATTTTTTAAGTTAACTAGTCTATCATCAAACCAATGAGGGTGAGCATTTTGTGGTTTACAGCACATAGGTACATACATTTCGAAGCCTTGAAGCATGATGTCATTAAATTTGTCCACATTTTCGTTTATATCATTGGAATTGAGAGTTATTTGCCAGTTGATGGATTCCAGGTAACTTTGTAGCCCCACACGGTTAGTTTTTTTAAAGTTGAATTTCATTGGTTGAAGGTGTTCTGATCTCGCCATTTTAGTTAAGTCAAATACAATATCCAAAGATTTGTGATTAACATCATTTATGACAAAAGGTAATAGGGATTCAGAAATTTTAAAGGTGTCAATGTCGTTGCTGAAGACAAGATCCAATAATCTATCACGATTATTAGCAATTGTGTTTATTTGGTTCAAATTATAACCAAGCTTGGCGTCCACAAATAAAGATTCCGCATCTGTTGTTATATTGCAAGGTAAAATACAGTTTAGTTCTGGGTCCAAGTTCCAAGTTATATTTGGAAGATTAAAATCACCAAGCACAAGAACTAAATCTGACGAGTTTGTTGTATTAATAACTTCATCAATCGCATCGATGCAAGTTGCATAATGATCACTATTTGATTGAGGTGGTATATATGCTGCGTAGATGATAAGATTGGTTTGGTTGATTTTGATTTTTACACCGATCTGTTCGACTCTCGATGGGGCTAAAGTTACTGGAGCATTCCAGAGTTTAGAATGTACTGCTATCAGTACGCCCCCACCCGATTTCTTTGAACTAGTTTCAGGAGACCGATCGCATCTATAAACAACGTAGTCATGGCCAAAAAATTCGCTGCTCCGTATGTCTGGTTTTAATGAAGTTTCACAAATTACATAAATAAGGTAGTTTGATTTTAAAACGAATTTGTAGAATTTAGATGCTTTTGATGCCATTTTGTTTACGTTTTGATAGTAAATTGCACATTTGTCATATACCGATCTTTTCTTGGACTTTATGGGCTGATTTACCTTTTGAGTAATAATATAAGTTCGAGCTTTCATTAAAAGTGAGTGTAACTTATCATTGGCCACCGGAGAAAAGTATTTAAATGATTTTGTGTGTCTAGAGATTGCAACTATGGCATGCGGTACACTATCGAACAGCTCAAGAGGTTGAGAATTGGTTCTTATACATATTACATTTGGTGAGGTTAAACCTTGTGCTTCATGGATCGTCAAGACTTTACTGGTTTCTGGTATCTTAAGCTGAGAGATTAATTGTTTATCAGCTCTGGTAAAAGTTAGATAGAAAGCGTTCTCTAACACAGGTAATGATGATAGATTTGGTGGCAGGTTTATAAATTCGGCGGAAGATTCCACTGTGTTCATACTAGTGATGTTAGGGTAGTATTCTTTGAGAGCAGAAGTAACATCAGCTGGGCATCGATACGTTACATTCAAGTATTCAGTCTTTGTTACAAAAGCACTTGCATCAGAAAATTTCATATTGACATGATGTAATCTATCAATATATGGTATTTGATTTTTGTCACCTAGAAGATATATTTTAGAACATTTACTTTTGATAACCACAAGTCCTATATATCCAGCATGCACCATCATGTACTCATCAACAAAAACTGTATCGTAGGTCCGGTTACCATTTATTAGGTAAGAGGTAATCGTTTTGTAGTTTAATTTGATGTTATTAAAGTTAGTGTTTTTGTGCTCGCAACGTGATGTTACCTTTAATTTTATATCTGCAAGTCCTTCTTTTGTAGCACATAGAACAAGATCAGTGCCCAGATTATGGTTGTTTATAATCCATGTTGATTTACCACACCCAGGTACACCTTGAATATTTGTAATATCCGGCATCTTTATGTTTGTTTTAAGATAGATATTGTTTAACGAGTTGTAAGTCTGATGATCTAACATAATTACCGTACCCGATGAACAAAAAATGTATCTGTTTGGGGTAATAAATGTGTTTGTGTCTTCACACAGTTGCACCAGATTATTCCCATCGAAGCCAAACTGATGTTTTGTGTTCGGTTCTTCGAGATATTGTTTGGTAGCGTTGTCAAATATAAATATGTTTAATTGTCGTAAGGAAGCAGCGGAGAAAGGTAATAGATTTATGTTCTTAATGTAATGATCCTTTAAGTGGCTTTTTATTAGGCTGTTTGAGTGTTTCATGTAAAACATTATTTCTATGATCGAATTCTTATAGCTGGACTCTGCAGACAACACCTTGTGAAAAGTCGGAGATGTGGATGGAAAATCCGTACAGTTTCCATATGAGAACTTCGAGGGATCACCTGTAATCCAACGGGAAGATAACATTCTCTCATACTGCAGTGACATATTGAAAGGAATATTTAAAACCCATTTGATGTTGTTAAATCGAGAGTTTGTAACATAATCCAACACTGGCAAAACCTTGTTGACATGATGGCTAACATCCAAGGTAATTATGAAATGCTCATTTTTTCGATGCTGCAAGTAGGATGTTAAAGTTTCTAAAGCGTAGATTAGATCACTGCAATCAGTTTTAGATTGATGAGTAACTACAATAACGTAGTTACCTCCGATTTTATAAACTTTTGTAACTTCATTAACTGATTTAATGTAGAAGTTATGTAGTATAAGTCCATTTCGGGATAGATATTTTTTAAGATTGCAATTATCCAATTTTTCTTCAAAAGCAACACAAATAAAAATAGATGATTTTATTAAGTGTTTGCCATTTAGCCAGGTTGAAATCTGTGGTTCGGCATGCATGAATTTTTCAGATGGGATATTTTTAACAAACTCATATCCGTTTATATAATCTTCTTGGTGGTTGTTACTTATGCTTCTTGTTAACATAAGTTTAAATTTAAATGAGGAGATGATTGATTTGTTGTATGTTGATTTGATGTCAATATCAGTTTGAGTTTCGCAGTGTTTAGATGTGCACTTATTACCCAGTCTTGGAGTCTTTGAGTAGTTTTCTGAAGATGAAAAATGAAATAAGCCTCCATTTGAATCGCATACAGCATCTCTCATTTTGATGGTTTTAACTCTCGCTGTCTTGACGAGGTTTTCATAGCGTGAAAAATTCATCAAGTCAGCATTGACTTCATCAACCTCATCCATCCTCCTCCATTTATATGTAGAGATTGGTGCTATGACCAATATCTTTATGACCCATGCAGTTAATGCATGAATTATTGATTTAAACTAATGGTTCTCAGGAAATCGAGTGCCATGACCGAATCTTCTGAATTTAACATAAAATCATTTCCCCACTATTCAGAACAAAATTCACGTGACACTCTCGGATTTATAATTAATATATCCTAGGAACCTTAAATGCCTCCATCGATTGGTGTAATAAATTTTTTAATATTGATACGATGACCATTCACATACCTGAATATTGAGCCAATCTTAACCTACGGTTGGTCTTTTGATTATTTTTGTAGAAAGCGGTCGTATTGTATCGAAATAAGAAAAGATCGTAAACGACATGTTCGGTTCCTGTGGGTCATTAATTTAAATCCGAATTGTGGCCTTAAAAATGATTTGGCCATTTATACATGTGACCTCATAACGCTAATCCTAACATACGGATGGTTTTGAACTTTTATTCGGTTGGCCATAAAATTGGCCATCCTAAGATGCTTTAGCGCCAATCGCAACATACTGATCATCATGTGAATTTTGTTTTGAATAGCGCACATGATGCCGTTTTAAAACCAATACGGAACCAGCACGACACCCGTGGTTCCCGGGAACCATTATTTTAAATCAATATTGCATGCATAAATTGAATGGGCCATAAAGATATGGGTTATTGCGCCAATCTCAATATATTAAAAAAAATATTTCAAAAATAAACACTTTAGGTCAAGTATTATGGCTCCCTGAATTAAAATTTCTAGTTTTAATAAAATATTAAATGATGAACAAATCCACAAATCGGACGTGAAATGCTGAATTTCTGAAAATTGCTTCAGGAAAATTTCCACCCACCCCAGCGCGAATGACTCTAAAGCCAAATTTTTCTAAAAAATCGAAAATAAACTCATGAGTGCACATTTAAAAATTGAGCACGACACTCCATTTTGTTATTGTAGATAATCGCTAGTCACACATTTGAACATGTAATTGACGCATGATCATTTCTGAAGGACACCGGCTCATGGTGTTAAAATAAAATATTTATGGAGAAGAAAAGCCGACAACTATGGCTTGAGATATATAAAACAATGTACAATGTAACACATAACACGTTAAATCCAGTAGAGACCCCCCGAATTACATAGCAAGCGCTCTATTTACTATACTATCGAGGTTGACGAATAATGCTGTTGATAATGTGTTGCTGAAAATAGACTAATGAGCGCATCACTTTTAAAAAATGCACATTTGAACACGTAGTTACCTCATGAACATTTCTCAATCTTTTTGAAATTTTAAAACTTGTTAAAACTTTAAAACTTTTTAACATTTGCATAGTAATTGCGTGGTCAAATGTGAAGGTAGTGCGCTCATCAGTCTATTTTCAGCAATAAATTATCAACACGCACCCTGATTTGTGGAATGGCCCTGAACCGGGGTCCTCCAGAAATGATCATGCGCCAATTGCATGTTGAAATGTTCGACTAGTGATTATCTACAATATCAAAATGGAGTGTCTTACGCAATTTTCAAATGTGATGTGATGCACTCATGAGTTTATTTTCGATAGTTCATCATCAGAGCATACGAACATCTATAAAAACTTTAACTTTTGTAGCTAGACCATGTGGATATTCGTATATTACGTTCCGCTTATGCGGAGTTTGAAAGCGATGACGTTTTTATATTAAATGATTAAATATTTAGATGATCGTACATACACCTATCTGATCAAGATTTTCCTAATATGGTGTTTACCCGCAAATCTGCACCCTGCAGCACCAATTGATTATTATCATTGAGGTTTGAAGAGTTTAATTAAGAAAGAAGATTAAAATATGTTCATGAGGAATGGTCAATTACTTATGTGCTCACAATTTTCATCAGTTTACATACGGTTTGTAATTCATTTTCATCCGTACTAAATATTTTCAAAGCATAATTTTTATGGCTGGCCGCTCGATATAAATTCTATGATATAACTTCCCACGCCATACGCTTGGAGTTCGTTTGTCATATCTCCAACAAAATTCTCCAGTAGGAGGTCCAAATTCTCCATCCTTACTAATATACATATATTACAGAATCGGTGTCGTAATACAACACTCTCTCTCCTAATATTTCTAAATACGTATATAATTTTAAACGGAGCTGTGTAGTAATGTATGCAGCAATACAGACATTTACTGTTGCCAAGGAGTTAGAAGTTTCTTTTTTGTATTACCAATTAGCAATGATTGTTTCTTCATCAATAATTAGAAGATGCAAAATCATAATAGAAGGGTTAAGGAATAAAGCATATAACTCTGAGGGTTTATTTATTATTAATGTTTTTGGCGGATTTTTACGCTGGTCAAATTTACCCCATAATGCATTTAACATCAATTTGTTAGTAATTCCTGAGAATTCCAACATTATTCCTTCCCTTTGTAAAAAGTTTTCGATGTATTCAGTTTTTTCTTATACGTTGAACAGTTACTTGGCGAATCGGAAGCTTGCTGCTTTTTTTCAGAAATGTATTCATCATTGCGGTAAATAATCTACCTGTACTAATAATCTTGTAATACTGCTCCACATTATAGCTCCATATCTCATAAGTTTCTTGAAGCCTATATCCTATTTCTACAACTTTTAAAACTTCTCTAATACAAATGTTCCAGTTATGTAATACAATATCTTCATCAATATGATTGCACGCACCCTGGGTTTTCTCTTTGCTATAGGTATAGCACAGCGTAAATATCAATTTATTATTCTGATTTATAGGGAGAACGCTTTATCAACCTCTCTGTAAGTTCCAATTTTAATTTAGAACATTCATCGTTTCCAACATAAGCTTAAGAATGTCCAGATGGAAACTTGCCATACTTACAAACCCGAGCGAGTATATATCAATAAGTTTGTTTTTTTTGGCAGTTTTGCATTTATAGTAAGATTTTGTATTATCTGTTCTTCCACCATAAAAAGCATCTCTTGGATTTAAAGGTGACTTAGAAATCAAGCAGTGAGGTTTTAAATTTTCAATATCTTTAACATTTTTCATTTGTCTATAAAACTCACACTCCCACATTTCCTCATCACAAGGTTGTTTCCATCGTTGTTTTCAGATTGTAATTTATTGTTGTCCTTTTCTTCACGATATTAGTAAGGAATTCCACCAGTCCCATATAAAGACTTATCTTTTAAAAAACATAACCCAAGTTTTCTACCAATTTTATAATAGCATATAGTGGTTAAAGTGCTGAAAACAACGACGAAAACAACCAAAATTAGTCAGCAGTTGTAATTTTGGTTGTTTTCAGCGCTTCAACCACTATATGTTTTAAAACTGATTGATTGTCGATTTTTTTTTTTTTTTTGTGTAAATAAATGTTAAATGTCAAAATCGCCACAAATACTTTTCAATTGAGTTTTTTAAGTTGTGGTGTAAACCAAATAAAATGAATTATTCTGAAATTGATTATTTATATGATTTATTTGAAGATGACTTAGAACAAATTGAGGCAGAAATTGCAGTCGACACGAAATTGGACCGTGCAAATGCACAAATCCAATTTGGAATGGAGGTAACACAAAAACTGAAAAAAATTAACCATCCGTGATGTCAAATTCAGTTCCGCGGAAAAAGATGAATTGGTCGAAGCATTGCTTCATTGCGTTTTCAACCGACCACCTTATGGTTATCGTCTACCGGTGCAACAACGAAGTCGAAGCATAAACAACAGGAGCCTTACCACCGACTCCGCTAGCGTTCGTTGGTTTTCGCTTTTTTATTTTCGCTTCGCCTAGTGAAATCATACCACGAAAAACGCAACGCTATCTTGCACTGAACTTATAATTTATCTGTCAAGCACGTAATGTTTGTGGTTAGAAAAGTTATATAAATAAACATTATTTATGGATTCGCTCTCTCAATATTTTTTGGAAAACTCCAGCGAAGAAGAAATTGATCGCAGAAATATTAGAGCTAATGCTTCTCCTCTTAATCTTCCAGAAACAACGTTAGTAAAATAACATTATATATATATATATATATATATATATATATATATATATATATATATATATAGATATATATATATATATATATATATATATATATATATATAGATATATATATATATATATATATATATATATATATATATATATATATATATACAGTGAAACCTCCCAATGTGACCACCTCTTCATTCTGACCACCTTCTTAAATAGACCACCTTTCTACAGTACCAACACATTAACCATACAAATTTGTTCTAAAAATTCTCTTTAACCTGACCACCTCCCTATTCTGTTTAGCGACCAGTATACTTGGGGTTATGCGAATCAAATCAACTCCTTTAATATGACCAAAAATATTTTTTTTA
Organism: Nephrotoma appendiculata; assembly: GCA_947310385.1. Classification (NCBI taxonomy): domain Eukaryota; kingdom Metazoa; phylum Arthropoda; class Insecta; order Diptera; family Tipulidae; genus Nephrotoma; species Nephrotoma appendiculata. Next base: position 76,587,834 of record OX371225.1, read on the forward strand.
AATGTAAACAGAGAAACGATCCACGGCCTCCGTTCCAAATAACTCCGGAAGTAACTTTCCATCCCAATGTATGCCTGTTGTAAACTTGAAAATCGATTTAACTGATGCTGCTATTTCTAATCTATTTGTTTCATGAAGACACCTCAGTGTTGTTCGATTCAAAACGAGTTCATCAATAGAATGTCCAAGACTTTCTTCAACGACACTGATTAAATGCAGTGCTGCACGATCAGCAACCTTCCACTTACCCAAAGCTGATAATATTGTAGGAGTAATGAAACATGTGCCCCTAGAGGAGATTCTTTCTTCGCTTAGCACGAGCAAATCGATATTTTCGAAACTCATGCTATTATCAGATATTCTTTCGCTATCACTCTCCGATGACGAAAATAATGCTTGTGGGTCTATTGGAATTGATTTACTTTTTTCTTCAAGGTATCTTCGTTTACGATTTTTTTTTCCGCCTCCAAACCTTCCGATTTCCGCTTTTCTTTGTCAATTTCATATTCTCTGGTTCCAGTAAAATTTCCAGGATGCCCTTTTTTAAGCTACGTCAAGAGGAATCGCTTGTCGTCTTCACTGGTCATCATGGACAATCGGTATATGCGATATCGAAAGTAGAATCCAGTTTACTATTAAAGGCATTTTCTCTTTCACAGTAAATTTTGAACGTTTATTTTTATTCTTTAAAAGATTTTTCCACTCATCATGCAATTTTTGCCAATTTCAATAGAGTGTTGTTCCTTTTTTACAGGAATTCACACTTTTGACCAAAAAATGGACAATTTTAGGATTGTCAGAGCTGCACTTTTACGAATAGTTAATTTTACAGTACGGTGATGGTCAAAAGAAGCACATCACTTGCTTTTTTGAGAGTAACTTAGCACCAATAATTTGACAGGACTCGTGGCCAAGAAAATAAATTTTTATAGTGGAACGTAAATTATCTGCCATTTTGTAAACCTTAGCAGCACATTCTTAAAAAGATTAATAAAACTGTTAAACGAACTAGATTTAGTTATTACAAATTTGTATCTCTTTCTCGAGAGATTTGGATTTAAACTGAAATTATTTTGCATTTCTCTTGTTTATATATTATACAATACAATGAAACATATTGGCCATAGCATTGAATTTAAAATCCAGGATCTAAAAAAAGCCTTTTATTATTTGGGTTTCTATTAGTTTTGGAAATTGGCAGTAAAATCGCTTTTTGTTAACCGATTTTTGATATCTTTTATGGAAAGATAATTATCCTATGATATTACCTCTATTCATAATAATTTTCATTTGAGGCTGAGAAATTGTTTATAATAATTATTCTGTTCGTTTGAAAATGAAAAATTAAGAAAATACCGTTTCATCGAACTTCGCGCTCAAGTCGCGACCTCTAACCATCTTCGATTAACCCAATACTTTTTCTGTTTAAGTTTTTAGCATAACCTCACATTTCCAGGGAGTATCCCGATATATATCTCTACATTTTTTCCGCCCAATAGAAACAAGGACCACCCTAATGTACATAATATACATTCGTTTGTTTTATTTACCATTTGTCAAAACTTCTATAAAAAGACTAAACTCCAGAAATATAATTTTGGTCACTATTCAGAGAAGTTTCTTCATACCGACCACCTCCGTAAATTGACCAAAGATTTACAGTCCCGTAAGTGGTCGCTTTTGGGAGGTTTCACTATATATATATATATATATATATATATATATATATATATATATATATATATATATTACATTTTTAGTGCAAATGCATAATTATATTAGTTTCAGACCATTATTTCGGGTTTCAATAGAAGCGTTTGAATATTTGTTGGAGGAAATATCGGGAGAATTTAATACACAGACTAGTAATTCCATTCAGCCAATTACGAAACTTGCGGCAACATTGCGACTTCTTGCAGAAGGTTCGTATCAACGAGGTGTTGGCCAAGATTTTAATGTTGGATTGGCCCAGCAAACGGTTAGTAAAGTGTTCGGAGAAACACTCAATATATTAGAAAAAAAGCTTTGTTCGAAATGGATTTCTCTTGATACAACAGAGGAGGAAAAGTTGGAAATTAAAAAAGCATTTTACGAGAAAACAGGGTACCCGGGTGTTATTGGATGCATAGATGGAAATCACATTAGTATTGTGAAACCCTCCATTTCTGAACATATTTACTTTAATCGAAAGGGATATCACAGTTTAAATGTTATTGGATTTATATTGTAATATGTTTTTGTAACATATTTTCTTTATTACAAGATTTGTGACCATAAACTTAGGATCAAGGCAGTTAATGCACGTTATGGTGGTTCTTGCCACGATTCAATGGTTTGGAGCCTTAGCAGTACCCGAGACTATTTACAACGTCAATGGAGAGCTGGCGATAAAAATTCTTGGTTGATAGGTAAGCATTTTAAACATAATTATATTTTATTATAGATAAATATATAATATATCTAAAACATATTATTATAGCGGATTCTAGATATCCACTTGAGCCCTGGGTGATTACTCCATACCGAGCAGCTCCTGAAGGTTCACATGAAGCTAGATTTAATTCTTTGCATTCTAAAGCTCGAAATCCAGTGGAACGAGCGATTGGTGTGCTAAAAGCAAGGTTTAGAGCTCTACTTTCAGCAAGGCAGCTACACTATACTCCACGAAAGGCCTGCCAAATAGTAAACGTATGTTGTATGTTGCATAAAGGCAATAAAAACCTAATCAATTAATTTATTTTAATTCATCACAGTTCAATTTAAAAGTAATTTTCATTAGGTCTTTTAATTCACATAACTTTCTTTGTCAGACTCATCCGATGAAGATATACAATCCTTCCCCAACTGCAAATTAATTTTATATTTTTTTAGTTATAAATTTTCTTTCCGTAATTTAAGCTTTTCTAAGCGGTACTTCTTATTAAATTCTAAGGCTTCCTTTTGTAATTTCAATTTTTCTTCTCGCTGCAAAAAACCTTTTCTTTGAAATCTTGAGATTTCTTTTAATTAGGTTTTTATTGCCTTTAAATCTATCGATAACTCTTTAGAAAGATTTTTTGTATGGATATTTGGCTTTCTAAATGACTTTTAGTTTTCACGGCTTTCGCTCGTGGTTTTCTAGATATGTTCCGCTCGGTATCTTCTTGTACGGTGAAAAATCTATTAGACTGGCAAATAATTTCAGCTTGTTTAACTTGGTTTGTCGCATTATTTGTTTCTGAACTATTAACTGGTGGTCCATATTCGTGGCCCGATCCGTTTGATTTTGATAGTTCTAATATATCAATCACCCTTTCCTCTAATTCGCTAAAATGAAATAATTTACACGGTTCACCACCCGTGGCAGTCCGCTCAGTCTTGTTTTTAGAATAATTTTGACGAATCTTATACTTCCAATCTTTCCAGACCTGAAATTTGAACTATATTTTTACATTTCGTATTTATATAACAAAACTGTAAACATCTTACTCGTTTCCAACCCATCACGTCATATAATGGCGGCCCAAATAGGTTGAACTTTTTAATTGCTTCACTCCAAAGCACTTCCATTTGCTTTTTTGCATCTGGTGAATTTAGTATCCCTCCAGCCAAATCAATATTTTGTTCCAGGAACTCAACTAGTTGCCGATATTGGTTTTGATTCGTGTTGGGATTTTTTTGTTTCTTCACTGCCCTAAAATGTTAGAAAATAATCAAAATATTAACAAATTACCACATCCAATTCATTATTGGGCCAAACATTTGTGTATTCAATTATGAACATAACTTATATCTAGGTATTTCATATGTAATTAACTAAAATTTCCAATATTTTAAAATTCTATTTCCTTCTACAAACTATTTTTCTCTAATTTACAATTCAATTTATTCATTTAATAAAATATGAAATTACACGATATTAAACGATTTAAAATACTTACATCTTTACATCACAAAAAAAATTTCGTTTCTAATAGTAACCAAATTATTCAAATTTACGCCTGAAGCGATCAAATTTTCACTTTTCGGTTTTTGTGGTACAAAAAATGTAAAAGCGAACCAGTAACGAACGCCGGTGGAGTCGGTGGTAAGGCTCCAGGTTGTGGGCTGAAATAGCGGAAGAGTTAACCCCAAAGTTTGGCGAATTGCTAATTAATGTTTTAAAAGATTCATTTAAATACCAAAGCGACCAATATACCCGGTATAAATGTTCATTGGCAAAAACACCGAGCGGCTCCGGTGCAACATCTTCGAAACAATTTACCGCAAAAAACATTTCCATCTTGCGTCAGTTAGACAGTGTGATGGCTAAAAGAACGTAAGTTTTTAAATTGCGATTAATTTAAAAAAAAATAAATAAATTTATCAATTTATGTTAAATTTGTAGACAAATCACCAACAACGAGGCATGTGCGAAATCCCACCTACCAGCAGCAAATTTAGGTAAAGCTTTTAATATTATATAATATGTTAATATAATTTTTTTTATTTATTTTTAGAATACATACCTCCTCAAAAAAAAAACAAACGCGGTCCTGCCATATCTGGTAGACCTAAGTCTGCTTTATCAAACAGACCATCTTTTAGTCTGTCAGATGAACACAATCACGACAGCACAGTGAGTGGTTCAATTGCCAAAATGGTGGGAGCAGTCCAGTTAAGTGCAAGTACAATGCAACTAAGCGCAAGAAAACCGAAGGACGGGGCACAAAGCGTTGGGGACACAGTAGCATGGTTCTTGAATAATTGTTAAATGATTGTTTTAAACATGCGTTAATCTCATCGGCATAAGTAGCGCGTGGAATGACTGGCAATGTCTCTCGGAAATCACCGGACAGTTTGCTGTTGCAGTTTAAAACCTGGATAGTTGCAATGCTTCGAGCGAATGTTTATGAGCCATAGTACATTCATCCCAGATAATGATCGAACTTTTTTGCAGCACTGCAGCCATTCCGCTGTTTTTTAATGCTACACATTGTGTTCGGTTTGTTATGAACGCAGTTTGAGCGCAGAATGTGCCGTTCGTGCACCATCTAACAAAGTGGCAGCAAAGCCTGACGATGCAATTGCCAAAGCAATTGTGTGCTGCGAACTTAGTTTTGCAAGGATAAGTGATATTAAAAACGTCTTGCCGGTGCATCCGCATGGTGCATCCACAAAGAAAAATTAGAAGAAACAGTCAGCATAATTCGATCATAAATACTTTTTTGTTCAGCAGTCATTAATGGCTCATTGTTCGCAATACATGTATAGCTAAGTCAACATTGTTATACTGTTCGAGCGCTGCACATCACTGTCAACTAAGTCGGCCGCCGGACGATCAGGCGAAGGCATACCATAATTATTTATTGACCAATTTGAAATTAAGATACATTAATCCTCGATCAACACTAAAGCTTCATTGTACATTTCTGGCGTGTAATCAATGTTTGGATCTTGGTTTATAACTCGGTGTAGTACGTTTTCGTCAATTTAATTCTTGTGTTTTTCCCACAAAGCCTATGGGGTAGTGCGTGGTTGTGAAATGAATAATGGATTGTAATCTAATTTGCACAGTTATCACTATTAGCATATACGATACACTTGAGTATTAATATTTAATTAGATGATCTGGTCGATTCACTTCACTGTATTTCAATCCGGAATTCGATTAATTATAATTTCGATGCGAAATATTTAGCGGATTGACGGAGCCCCCATAAATAAATAAACTAGTACACAAATTTGATTTAATTTGATTAATTTATTTATTGTTTAATTTTATTTATTTTGATATATTAGATTTATTTAATTATATATTTTATATTGTATTTTAGGCTTTATCGCCATTTTTATAAAAATATTTTACAATTAATATACGACATTGTATGTCGTTAGATTTTCGCCAGACTGTTGTCTTTTTTACTGCAAAGCAACCCCTAAATACGGGTGTTTTTCGCCTGTACTTGTCGTTTTGCAAACTAAGCCATCTCATAAGTTTTTTGGGTCGCTGATTTTAAAAATCGGAGTGACGAGACTGGAAAATTTGTGTGACACCCCCCACATGCCAGAAACACCCCTCCCAACCGGGTGATTTTGGTGAAAAATGAAATATAAAATCCAAAAACTAAAAATGGAATATATTTATTTTTATTAATAAATATGAAATATGACAAGTATCTAGTAACTTCTTACAAGATATCACTATTCAGTTGTATTCAAATCTAGTTTTGGTATTTTGCAAGAAGAAATTTCTTCATCCTCGTCAAATTCTGTTGTTGTTTCGGCCCAATCAACTTCTGAACTTATCTGTGAATCGCAAAAATCGCTTGTATCACATTGATTTTCAATTTCCTGAATCAATATTTCTGGCTCAAGTTCTAATTGTATTTCCTCTTCAAAATCTTCGTCTTCATCAAAGTCTTGGATAGTCAACATATTTTCGCTATTATTGCAGTCGCTGCCTCTACATCCTTTGCAGAATTTGGTGCAACGCAATCCAACTTTTTTACAAGAACATTTCTTCGTACATCCCCTCTTGCAACTGCATGTAAACTTTTTTAGAAAATTATCAGGAAATAATGGTTTTGAAGTAAAAATTGGGACGAGTTTATTTCCGACTGATTGCCAACCCCAGTCAGTCGGATTCAATATTCATAGGAATATTGATTTTTTTCGGGTAACTCTTGTTTTCGGAAGATCACTTTAAATAAAGACTAAAAAATACGAGTATCAGAAACTATTTAGGGGCGTTTTTTGCAATTTTAGGGGTGGTTCAACCATTGCTGCTAGTTTTAACCCTCATTTTCGTAATCAGCGCCCCAAAAAGCATATGAGATGTCTTAGTTTGCAAAACAACACGTACAGTCGAGCTGCAGTTTTAAGGTTGCAGTTTTAAGGGTGTTCCAACCACTGTAGGTAGTTTTAACCCTCATTTTCGTAATCAGCGCCCCAAAATGTGTAGAGGACAAGTGGTCTCCACAAGTTCGGTGTTTCCCGACCTTTTACCGTTATTTTAAATGGATTACAATGGATAACCGTCGATTTCAGTAAACGGTATACCATTAATACATTGCTTTGAGAAACGCTTTGTACATTTTCCATTGTCCATGCTTACATGACATCGCTTAAAAGCACAGCACGGACCATTTGTGGTAACAATACGAACATTTGTGGTAACAATATCGAACAATTTGGAGATTAGCGTGTACGAACATCGTGACACGTGATTTTTATATATATATATATATATATATATATATATATATATATATATATATATATATATATATATATATATATATATCTTATCTTGCCATTTGTGGGAAGTTATCACAATTTGTGTGTCAACATCCTTCAATGACCTCCCCAGTGTTGTTTTCCTGGTCTACTGTAGACGATATCAAATACCTTTTCTGGTGCGGTTTTACTGATTCCTCCTTCATCAGACAAAAATTATGTAGGCAAACATTAGCCAGCACAACTTTATCTGCGTTATTGATACTAACGGCTAATTTTTTAATATTCTCTATCTACTTACAAGTATGCCGAAAGTATTTTCAATCACTCGTCGAGCGCTTGATTGACCGTAATTATATATTAATTTAGAATATTCTAAATTGCCAGTTGCTTTTCCAGGGTAGGGTGTCATTAACCAAGATTTATGGCTTGCACATTTTGAAATAAAATAAAATCTACCAATATAAAACTAAAATACAGTTTATTTACTTACCGAACGCTTCATCTCCCAATAAATAATAGGATAATACTGGTCCCCCTGCAAAAATTTCATTTGGATCGGGTATATCCATCGCACCGTTAAAAAATTGTACATCAATTGCCAGAAATCGGTATCGATGGTCACATATCGCCAATAAAATTGTGGAAAAGTAGTTTTTATAATTGAAAAACTCTGATCCTGAATGAGGTGGTTCCTAAAAATAATGCAAAACATAACAATTCTGTACGTTTCTTCATTGGATTACTTATACTCACAACTATTCGGATATGTTTCCCATCAATAGCACCAACGCAGTTGGGACAGTTCCATTGCTGCGGTTGAACCTCTGGTGGTTATAGAGCTCCACAAAGCTTTAATAGGTATCAATCAATCTGATACACGTATGACAACACAAATTATTAATTATCACTTAAATATTAAACAATATTTTGGCTTTTATTTTTTAATATGATATATTTATTTTGACTATTATTTATTAGTCCGTATATATCTTTTTAGAAAAAACATAAAAACTGAACTAACTTTTATTTTTCAAAGCTAGCTTAACAAAAAAACAGAAACTACAATATTTTTAGTTGGATACCCAACAAACCATTTCAGTGCCAATCAATTTAAAATAATTTTATATTATAGATTTAGAAACAAGGTGTGAAAACTCCACAAACCCTTCAGCTATTTCCAACCACGTAAAAAACATTTTGAGTCGTTAAAATAACGGATAATTTTCGGTGATGTGAACCTTTAGTGAAAAGTTTGCAAATGTTGTTGTTGTATGCGTCTAGCAGTAAATCATCAAAAACGTTCAATGTATTGAACGGAACATTATCAAGTTGTCTGGAATATGTTTCTTAACCTGAACATTATCACCCATGTATAAACTTTCAGGAGTTGCATTTACTTCTGCGTTACACCAAACAATTCTACAAAACTTTTCAATATCGTTAGCAACAAAATACGTATCGGTTCCTTAGCACTTCAGTACACGGCATGGCCTCCAACGACAAAGACTAATATATTTGGTGAGCTATTTTATTTTTACTATCGTAATTCATAATTAATAATTTTTGTTCACTAGTGGCCAGTTCTGGTTCATCCCAACCCCAAAATGATGTCATAGATATTGATTATCAATTATCGGTGATTGATGACGCCATTTATTACCGACTATCGGTTAAGGATTACGGATCATTGATTATCGATTATTGATTTCCTATTATTGATGATCGATTATTGATATTCGGTTATCGATTACTGTTGGTGACGTCATCGATTATTATCGATTATTGTTAGAAGCAGTATACTTAGCTATAATTTCAATCGCTAGAACCATTATATGAACTTGGAATTTAATAATTGATTTAGTATATAACCAAATTTATATAAGATTTCTTTTTAGAACATAAAATTATAAAACAAAACTAGTACAATTTATAATAAGCTATTAAATATGGAAGCAAGTAGTACTAGATTTAAAATAAAATACTGTAAACCCTTCTGGTAATTTTTTTGTTTTCACTTCTTTTGCTGTCATCGAGCTGTACACCCATACACAATAAAACGGATGAATTTTGCTTCATGCTAAAAACCAGCAAGAATTATAATTTAAAAATTGTAACTTTAAAATCATAATAAAACATTGTAACTATTTCGTGTAATTTCATATAATTGATTAATTAAATTAAAATCGATCATACAATTATTAATTCTTGATTATCGATTATTGGTTATCGCTTAATCAATCGGCCTTGACCTCGGCCTTGACCTCAGTCTCGGCAATCAATCGATCTTGACCTTGGCCTTAACGACCTTTTGACCTTGGACTATATAGTCGTCCATTAATAATTTCAAAGATGGCGGATTTTACATATTTGAACCTCCATTTAAAATAACCCGTGTTTTGGTCTCGAACTCTCACATAGCTTAATTACTCACGTTTTGTTTCAAGCATCACATCGAATTCAGCAATATCATTACGAATACCAACTAAAAACTCTCCAGTACCATTACTAAACCAATTACACGGATTAAAAATTTAAATTTACAACAGCTTTTCCAGAACATTTACCTCTCTCGCGCGTATTAACCACCGTTTTCAAAATTATTATTATTATCAAAGGAATTATGCCCTAATATAATGAAGGATACAATTTCGGAACTGGAAATTGAAAGGCGATCGATTTTAAATTCTGGGAGGTATAATAAAGCCTTCACGTTCGACGTGTATATGCGAAAATCTTATGTTATATGAATTCAGAAAACATGAGCTTTATGTCTCGACATGTTTAATGTAACAAAATTTTTATTTCAAATACAACATACCGACAAAAAATAACTACACACAGATTTTCATTATAATTTTCTAATATTCTTCCATTTCTTGTATTTAATTTTTTTGTGTCGAGCCAGCCCAGCACATACCAACTACAACCCAATAAATAACCGAGCATTATACATAGAGTACATATACAGTACAAAGTATATAAGCTGCCAAAGTATATACACAGACTGCTATACATTAATAGTTATACAAGATGAAAGAAATGCGACTGGAAAATAGAAAAATTTATGTAGAGCTTACATTATGTATAATATATAGTACTGCTATGTAGCAGAAGGGAAAAATGTTAAATCTTTTTAATAAAAAATAAACGATTTTTTTTTATTTTTCATCTCAAAAAGCTTTTCTAGTTCAATGACAATAAAAAGCAGAGTATAACATAAAATTTTATGCTTTTTGTTGGCGTTCGTTTAAGCACAAAAAAAATGTTTATATTTTATTATATTTTTTAATATTAAAAATTTAATTTAATTTTTCTTTTTACAATTTAATTAAGAATGAAACTTTTTTCGTCTAGCTAAACTTTGAAGTCAGATGGATCAGTTCATTCGCTTTGTTCAGTTTTGTTTTGAAAGTAATGAAAGGATGCTATGAATGCGTTTTGTGAATCTATTTGCTAAAATTCTGTAAGACCATGACAGAGAGGCTTAGTCTCTGGCGTATTCGACTATGCAGCTCTACTCAGAATTTTTTAACCTTTTCAAAACAATCAAAACTTGCTAAATCTGCAACAATAAATTTTATTTGTTAAAAATCAGTACGGCTACAACCATCAGGAATTTTCACAGAAAATTGAAAATTTTTGCTGTTGAATTTCCGGTTCAAAATGATTTCGAGTTATAAGAATAGCATTTGCATTATGAATTTTGGACAAAGTTGAAGTGAAGTGAGAAACACATTGCAATAATTTATAAGCTAACCAAATGTTACGAATTTCGGGCGTTCGATATGGGTGCGTACTCGATTTTGCAAATAAAACACTCTGTGATTTAAATTACAACTTTAATTCCAAACACCTATAATTTCTGTAGCAGTTCACTAATTCACTTTTACTGTTCTCTTTCATTTTTTTTACTTACTTTTTCTGTTTACTTTTAATTCGTAGCTTGCGCACTTCACTGGTTAAATTACAACTGCTTATGGAAGTCAACTATGATGACCATTACACCACAGGGTGGCACCTTTCGCGGAACGGCTCTGCCGTACTTATTCTCAATAATCGTACTGGAATCTTTTGCTGGGCCTCTCTCAAGGATCTTTGCTTCATTCGATAAGCCAGTTTGCCCCTTTTTTCCTGGTCTTAAACTGACTAAGCAGATTTGCAATTTCCGAGCTAGAACCAAACGTTTGCCTCTGGTTTTAGTTGTTTCTTGAACACTCTTTGGCTTTCTCATATGTAGTGACCTAGCTTATCGCATCTGAAGCAACTTCTTTGCTTTTGATGTCACCTAGCTCACCTCTTCAGAGTTGAAATTTTCTGTGACTTCAACAGCTTTGTGTTAGTTGTCCCAACTCCTCTCTTATTATCGTATTTATCTCAATATCCTAAGAATCTAGCTCACACAACTTCATTGTTTAAATAGTATACCTTGCATAGCTGCCTCATATTCGTACGCCAACGCCAATAACTTATTCATGGTTTTACCTCGTGTAATGGGTCTTAAATGAAATTTTAAATACTATTCCTAGAATAATGATAAACATGTCCACTGTTAGTTCATTCAACACATCTGCAGGTGCCGCACATCCTGGCAAAAGATTCCTATGGTGGAAAAACGACGATGGTGGTAAGACAACTTTCATCATCCTCGGACGTCCACTCTACCAGTTCGTCGTATACAATGATGCTTTTCTCGTCGCTTCAGCTAAGCTACATTTGAATATCACATTCAGTTGCTCTCTGAAGCAGCGAGTTTGTTGCGGGAAGCAAGTCCCACTGTAAGTTTAGATAAAAGTAAATGCCTGCTCAGGGTGATGAAGTCCCTTGATTATGTAATGGGTGGATGATTCAGGCCTCAGACTGGACACATCGAAAGTCCAGGTAGTTGCGAAATACCCGGTACTTCAAACGACTTAACAGATCCAAAGATTTATGTGGATGACTGGATGGTATTGGAGGTTCATTCCTAATTATTCTGTAATAGCTGTTCCAATTACGGAACACTTAAAAAAATGTGCCAAACCAAAATTGAATCAACAAGCATAAAACGCGCTCGATCTTTTAAAGCAATCTCTAGTTTCAGCACCACTATTAATCAACCATGATTTTAGCAAGCACAATTATGTTCAATGTATGCTCTTTCACAAAAATGGAGATGAGGAACACCCCATTGCTTAAATATTTGCGAGCGTGTAACGGAAGTAATTTTTTTTTTTTTTTTTTTTTTCCGGTTCGTACGCGGACATGAAACTTTTGTTGGGATAGAAAGCAGTCGGTTGGGAAGTTCATTCAATTCCAACTTCCATTGCAATTTTCATCATGTCCTAACGTATGCACAGATACGGAGCAACGGAGCAAAACCACTTCACATCATAAAAAAAAATTTAGTTTTTCATTTTCTTTTGGAACATTATTATTTCAAATTTAATTAAATTTATACAGTAAGGAATTCATGATTAGATATAAAATTTAAATCTTTAATTACTAAATTTAAAATTAATAAATATAATTTTTTTTTTTTTGGTGTGTATGGGCCACAATTACAATCTGTTCAAAAACTTACGGTTTTTCTTTATTGTTATATAGTTGAAACCCCACGGGAGCGCTCTGGTGGTATTTGCCTATAGAAAATTGCTTAACCAAAAAATTATATAATTGGAGCACACACACACAATTTTTTTTTTTTTTTTGATTTAGAACTATTAAACTATGATCTATATATCTAACTAGTTATTAAGAATTTAGAAATTTCTTTTATTTTTTTTATTAATTTTAATTTATTTTTTATTTTTTTTTGGTTCAAATTACTCCATCAGTGGTTCGAGTATAGGTCTGACCCGTTAGTTTAATTTTAATTTCGCTATGTTAACCGTTGGTCACATGAACACGCGATGTTACACTTAAAAAAAATCCTATCTCCTGAATAGTGGATATGGATGATCGACACGCTAGGTACGCCCCGTCAATTTAACTATTTGGGGTCCAACGGCCTTACGGCCTTTAGATACTTGGCACCACCAGATTTTGTATCCGCTTATTATTTAACGGAATACTTCGATTTAATATCTAAATACAAAAAAAAAATTCATTTTAGGCCTCAATGCAATGGCGGATAATATTGATTGCGAATAAATACTTACTATCTGAATATATCATATGTAAATTAATTGCTAGGCTTCCACTAAGTAAATTAACTATTTACTAGCCTGTTTACTAGCTCAACTAATTAATTTTTATTTTATTTATATTTTTTTTTTTTGTTAAATAAATACTTTTCGTTATTGTTGTTTTGACTTGACTGATAACAAATATTTAATTTTTGATTTTGTTGTTTGAGCAGTAAAATCAACTTTACCGGTTTCGGATGATCAACCGGGCAACACCAACCGATAACCGCATATAATTATTTAAAAAATATGAGTTTGCTTTCGCACCGAAACATAGAGAGCATTAACAATAACAGCCCGGCCTCATAAGACCACAGGCAATACGAATAATTATTCATGAACGTTACAGGGCAGTTTCGTTTAAAAATATTTTATTTTAGAAACGAAACTGAGTTTCCTTTCATATACCTGATTAGGGATTCATACTGATGGCTGGCTTAGTTAATCTGAAAACTAATAGCAAAACATAAAATTAAAGCTTAATATCTTTACCATGAAAAGTACCAATTATTTTGCCATTCTCATCTTTGCAAACATAATTGACGTTTCCCACCTTTTGGTGTATGACGGCTTTAACAAATAATGGAGCAAATTTTGCACAAAATCGTTTACAAGCATTACTTTGTGTATGTTGTTTGACATAGAGCTCCTGTCCGGGATGATAATGCACGGTTCTGGTTCGTAAGTTATAGCGGGTTGCATATTTGTCGTATGCTTTTCTTAAGTTTTGCACTGTTTCCGCATGTAGTATAGCGAGTCGATCAACTATAAAGGCAATGGTTCTGCTTCCGGTTCTCCTACTGCACCAAGTTCACGTAATATTTTGAAATGTGTGCCGTTTGTGACCATATGATATCCAAAGAGAAAGTAGTATGGTGAGTAACTAGTCGACTGGTGTACGGCAGTTCTCAAAGCACAACTTATTTCGGCTAACTTAGTATCCCACATTCGATGATCTTCTTGGACAAAAGCACGTATTGCTGCCAAAATCGATCTATTCACCCTCTCCGAGGCATTGGATTGGGGAGAATAGATCGCTGTTTTAGTATGCTTAATACCAAATTCGTCCATCAACCCCGCAAATTGCTTACTTATGAACTGGGAACCGTTATCAGTATGAATACCCTCCGGCGTCCCATACATAAGAAATATTTCGTTTTTCAAATAATCCGTAATTTTTTTTGTGTTACTATTGTTTAATGGTTTTAACAAAACGAACTTAGTTAGTTGGTCCAGAACTATGAGGATGTACATATTTCCAGTTTTTGATTTTGGGTAAGGCCCCATTAAGTCGACGAATAGTTTTTGAAAAGGTCGCTCTGCGAAAGTGGTAGTACCCAATGCTGGCTTCGATATGCGATTGCTACTCTTAGTTGCCTTGCATATGGAACATTTATTTACATAGTCATAAACCTGCTGACGCATTCCAGGCCAGTAATAAAATCTCCGAAGGCGATCAAGCGTTTTCTTTATCCCCCCGTGGGAAGAAGTTACTTCATCATGTTCCTGTACAATTAGAGATTGTCTTATCGTCTTGGGAATCCAAACTTTCCACACTGATAAATCACTCAGCGATTGGTCTTTGAGAGGTTCTATTCTTATAAATACGCGATCATTATAGATTTTAAAACTAGGATATAATCCAGGCGAATTGTTTATTTTCGAGCGTAATTTTACATATTCCTCATCGTTAAATGCGTCGGAGTCGAGTTGAATGGTGGCAACAACTAAGGGGATATTCATTTTTAATTCTTGAAGGCAATCACAATGCACTCGAGACAGAGCGTCGGGTACAATATTACTAGAGCCTTTTTGGTGAATAATCTCAAAGTCGTACATTTGGAGTTTTAGGCTCCATCGTGCGAGTCGCCCACTCAGGTCCTTTTGGGACATAAGCCACCTAAGGCTCGCGTGATCCGTTATAATGGTGAATTTAAACCCTTCTATATAGGGCCTAAATTTTTTCACACTTATAATTGCTGCCAAACATTCCAGTTCTGACACGCTATAACCTTTTTGACATTGGTTTAGCTTTTTTGAGACATACGCAATTGGACGTTCTTCTCCTTCGTTCGTTTTTTGAAACAAAACACCTCCTACCCCGGAAGTGCTCGCATCACAACGAATAAAAAATTCTTTCTTGTAGTCTGGATTGATAAGAACTGGAGCGCTAGCTAAAAGGACTTTAAGTTTATCAAACGCTCGATCTGCTTCTTCCGTCCAACAAAACTTAGAATTTTTTCTTAAAGTGTCAGTAATGGGTGCCGTGATATTTGCATAATTGGGTATGAATCTCTGATACCAACCGGCCATTCCCAATAATCTCCGCGTTTGTTTTACGGAAGTTGGTGTTGGATACTCCCTCACGGCGCGTACTTTATCCGGGTCTGTCCTAAGCCCTCCTTCCCCCACCAAAAATCCCAGATATCTCAATTCTTTTCTAACGAATTTGCTTTTTTCAACGTTTATTGTAATATTAGCGGTTTTCAGCTATTGAGCCACAAGTTTAAGCAATTGGAAGTGTTCGTGCAACGTGCCAGATATTATAAGCAGATCGTCCAAATAGACAAAGACACGATCATGGAAAGTATGAGGCACTACCTTGTCCATGAGTCGCGACATCGTTTGAGGAGAGTTACACAGTCCAAAGGGCATTACACAGAATTGATATAATGGCCTCCCGGGAATGGTAAATGCTGTTTTCTCCCGCGAACTCTGCTCCAACGGAATCTGCCAGAAGGCATCCTTGAGATCTATGCTCGTGATATAATTCGTTTGACTCAACCGACCAATCAACCCGTCTATCAGTGGGAGTGGGTATGCATCTTTTTTAGTTAATGCGTTCACTTTTCTGGAATCCAAACATAGTCTGATTTTCCCTGGCTTTCGTACTAATACTATGGGCGAACTCCAGGAACTGGTGCTCTCCTCGATAACTCCTAGGCTCAACATTCGATCTAATTCTTCATAAATGAGATATTGGATGGCCGGAGATACAGAATAATGTCGTTGCTTGACTGGGGCACTGTCTCCGACATCAATGGAATGTTCAATTAAAGAAGTCCGACCTAGCCCTTGATTTTTAAATGACGGAAATGAAGTTTTTATTTCTTCCAATAGTTTCATTTCTTCTTGTGTAAGTTCATGTATTTTTTCTGTGTCTACGGGTAATTCAATCTGTGCAATACTGGCCGGGAAGAGCTTGAACGCTCTCCAAAAATTTATTCCGAGATAAAGCTCACCTTGTAAAGTTGGAGCCAAATAGAATCTTATGACGTGAGTTTGATCATTATAATTCACCGGGTAATCTACGTATCCTATAATTTTATTTTTAGAACCATCCGCAGTTTTCACGTTTGAAGAAATTTTATGATACGGGCAATCAGCATCGTACAATAGTTTCTCACAGCCTTTTCCTAAGATGCTAACGGAGGCCCCGCTATCTAAAAGACCGGTGAGGCTAACATTAAATAACTCTAGCTTCAGATATGGTCTAGGATCACCGACTTCTGGTAAAACTGTAGATTCGCATAACTTCTGATGGGTTTTTCTATTTCGCCAATAATTAATTATTCTGATGATCCGTTTTGTTTTGCTATTGAGTGGCTCACCTCGGGAAGTAGTCAAGTTTGTTGAAAATGGTATTGAATTATTAGTTTCAATATGGGTCATTTTAATGCTAGAATTATCTAACGGGGGTGATTTTGTTAGATATTTGTGGTCGAATTTGTAGTTGAAGTCGGGTGCTGTAATATCTTTACCGGACGTGCCGTACCCGGGTTGATCACGACCGGCGTCGAGTTTCCCTGTCGTTTTGATTGACAAAAATTACACTGTGGTTTTATAATATTTGCTTTACCACAACCATAGCAGAAAATTCCTTGCGGGGCCAGATGGCAGTCTTGATATCTATGGCCAAAATCATGACAATTCCAACACAGCAAATATGTTTCGTCACTAAACGTAACTTTCTTTTGAAGAGGTTTTTGAATGGCATCTACCTGTACGATATTTAGTTGATGATCTTTCGTGATGGATTCATACTGCTCATTCGGTTGCGAAAGTAGTTCGATGGGTTCGTTGTAGCTAACCTCATTTACTGTTATGGTTCTTCGGTGTCGATTATCATGTAGAACTCTTGGATCATAGCCAGATCGAGACCACAAACGTTCAAACCTTTGACATATGACCCTTAGTTCTTCGGTGGACCTAACGGGAATAGTCATTGTGGCGCTTTGTAAGGCCGGATCCATGTTTTCTCGAATGATCTCTAAAAGTTCAGATTCTGAAAAACTGTGGTTTAACCGACCATTTAATGTTTCAATTTCTAGCAAATAGTCATTGAAGGAGACATTCGGTTTTTGTTTCCGCGACTCGATAATTCTTCGAGTTTCGCGTTCCGGCTCGCTGCTGCTGACTCGCATAATTAATGCAGCTTTTATTTGAAAATATCCGGCAGTCGGGTATTTCCTGGAATATACCCAGAACCAATTTTCCGCATCATCCGACAACAGACGAGGTAGTATCGCATCTAATGCATGCAGCGGTTTATTATCACGATGTGCAAATGATTCCAGGCGAAATAGGAAATCGTTGATATCAAGCTCTTTTGGTTTCCCCGTGAAGGTTAATTTCCATTTCACGTCGTGACTCTTAGGTGAATAATAATAAGGTACGCACTTAGGAGGATATGGTTGCTGTGGTATATAATACATGGATTGTGGTATGCCTTGATGTGGAGGTATATTGCTATTCATTGACACATTCGAAGTATTGGGCTGAGACGTAAAATCATGTATATTCACATATGCCGCACTTACTGACCTTTCTTGACTATTTATTGGCTGAAGGTGGGCCATATCAGGTTGTAAAGGGGCGGTAGGTTTGTAGGTTTGTAAATGTAATTGTTGCAGCTGGGCTTCAGGTTTTCTACCGTCTATATTAAAACAAATTATAGTCAGGCGTCAAATTAAGCCCCTGTGGATAACTCATGTGTGGTGCTGAACTTATCGCAATTGAATGACTTGGTATTACTTGTTGATGGTATGGTTGCTTAATAATTATAGATTGGGAGGGTGCCGTAGTGAAAACTGGATTTTTCAAAGGTGTACCACTGTAGTTGGATGTTTCGATAATACGTTCTTTAGTCCTGTCGATGGGAGCTTTAGGAAATTCAAATTCAGACGCTATTACCATTGCGGATGTCATCTCGGGCGGTGGTAGTTGTACTTTTTGGATCGCCGATTCAGTTTTATTTTCTTCTAAAATCGATTCAATTAATTTTTCAACTAATAATCGTATCCGTCGCCAACTATGCAAGAGTTTATCAACGTCATTATCCTGATACAACTTGCCTTTAAGTCTTAAAGTGCGATTATTCCAATGACCAATTTTTACTTGTAACTGTCTAAGACCATCTAAGTTTTGTAGTAGATCTGTATCTTCACTTGTTTTGCCTAATATTTTACATTGTTCACGACAGAACTTAAATTCCTCATTATAGTCAACTGCATGCGTTTCAGTTGGTTTTAATGAAGGATCAAGGCACTCTGCTTGAACAACTGCAGCTAGTTTATTATCCCACTGTTCGTCTTTGGTAATATTTATGTTTCTTAATTTACATTCAACCTCTATTTCATTATCATTAAGACCCTGAAACATAGGTAATTTTTCCTTAAGGGAATCCATTATATGTTATATAGATATATAAACAAATTATTAATTTTTTTTTTTCAAATATGTATAAGAGTAGATATTGAGCTAATATCGTAAGTTTTATTAGTAATATTTTAAGATAACTATAATCTCTTATATCGAGTGTAAATAATTCAGCCGCAAAATTGTAATATATAATTATAAATTAATAGCTATCGTAGTATATAATATTATATAATAGAGACATAATAATTATGATGTGAAACGGTGTAAGCTGCACGTCACCTTTGAAAATTGTACTGTGCTTCCAACTTACTTTACAGTATTGTAAATATGTTACTTTTTCATTATCAAAAAATAATGAGAGATCAATGAAATCTTCACAATATCTATCTCAAAATTTAAACTAACGAATTAACAATAGTTTATTTAACGACATTAAGGGATAACGAAATCTGCGGTATTCAACCTTAAAATAAGTCACTAATATGTATTGCGTTTTATAACTGTTTCGTGAGAATTAGGTAGAACAAAAAAAGAAATCGGATTCATCCGCTAGTCAATTTTAATAAATTCAATCTAACGTCTATCACTTTAAATTATAGCGCAACTTGATGTTCAATACTGTAACCAAATAAATTATTGTCCTAAAGAAACTTCAGGTCCCTGTTTCGGCGCCATTTTTGTAACGGAAGTAATTTTTTTTTTTTTTTTTTTTTTTTTCGGTTCGTACGCGGACATGAAACTTTTGTTGGGATAGAAAGCAGTCGGTTGGGGAGTTCATTCAATTCCAACTTCCATTGCAATTTTCATCATGTCCTAACGTATGCACAGATACGGAGCAAAGGAGCAAAACCACTTCACATCATAAAAAAAAATTTAGTTTTTCATTTTCTTTTGGAACATAATTATTTCAAATTTAATTAAATTTATACAGTAAGGAATTCATGATTAGATATAAAATTTAAATCTTTAATTACTAAATTTAAAATTAATAAATATAATTTTTTTTTTTGGTGTGTATGGGCCACAATTACAATCTGTTCAAAAACTTACGGTTTTTCTTTATTGTTATATAGTTGAAACCCCACGGGAGCGCTCTGGTGGTATTTGCCTATAGAAAATTGCTTAACCAAAAAATTATATAATTGGAGCACACACACACAATTTTTTTTTTTGATTTAGAACTATTAAACTATGATCTATATATCTAACTAGTTATTAAGAATTTAGAAATTTCTTTTATTTTTTTTATTAATTTTAATTTATTTTTTATTTTTTTTTGGTTCAAATTACTCCATCAGTGGTTCGAGTATAGGTCTGACCCGTTAGTTTAATTTTAATTTCGCTATGTTAACCGTTGGTCACATGAACACGCGATGTTACACTTAAAAAAAATCCTATCTCCTGAATAGTGGATATGGATGATCGACACGCTAGGTACGCCCCCGTCAATTTAACTATTTGGGGTCCAACGGCCTTACGGCCTTTAGATACTTGGCACCACCAGATTTTGTATCCGCTTATTATTTAACGGAATACTTCGATTTAATATCTAAATACAAAAAAAAAATTCATTTTAGGCCTCAATGCAATGGCGGATAATATTGATTGCGAATAAATACTTACTATCTGAATATATCATATGTAAATTAATTGCTAGGCTTCCACTAAGTAAATTAACTATTTACTAGCCTGTTTACTAGCTCAACTAATTAATTTTTATTTTATTTATATTTTTTTTTTTTGTTAAATAAATACTTTTCGTTATTGTTGTTTTGACTTGACTGATAACAAATATTTAATTTTTGATTTTGTTGTTCGAGCAGTAAAATCAACTTTACCGGTTTCGGATGATCAACCGGGCAACACCAACCGATAACCGCATATAATTATTTAAAAAATATGAGTTTGCTTTCGCACCGAAACATAGAGAGCATTAACAATAACAGCCCGGCCTCATAAGACCACAGGCAATACGAATAATTATTCATGAACGTTACAAGCGGAATTATACGATCATTTAGTTGAGGTGTTTAGTGGTAGTGAAAAAATTTAGACCATAAATCGAAATAGTTAATGGACCAGCAAGACATCTCTGGCCGTTTAGCCCGCTGGGCTTTAAAACTTCAGTCTCATAGGTTCACTCTATCCGGCGTAATAGGGTGAAGCGGCACGCAAAACATTGTCCCCGATAGCATATCTAGAGTGAACGAAATAACTGTTTTAGGGATTAGGGTCCCTCCTTTCGTTTATCTTGACAACCAACTTCAAAATAATTGATGGAAAGTTATCCATAAAAGTAAAGTGTAGATGTGTAAATTTATTTCATCTGTGTGACTATTTCTCCACACTGCTTCCGCTGCTAAAGTTTGAGAATTTTTTACAAATAAAGTATTCCAAATATTTGGTGTACCGGAAGTTCTAGTCTCAGACAATGGCGCGTAATTTAAGTGAGTTCTTCTAAACAAACTGCTACAAAAATATGAAGTACCTCAATGAAACCCGTCAGAAATAGCAAACGGAGAGTAAATATCTATATTGGCGGATCTCCGATCTTATATAAAAGATGATCACAAAACCTGGGGTCAACATATAGAAGAAATTGCTTTAAGGATACTTTATATACTTTTCAGACTATTTGTCGTAGGCACTTGACAAAACACACTTACACTAAAATAAACACATTTTATTAAACACTTGTTTTTATTTCGCAAAAATTAGATTTTTGAATATTTAAATTAAAAAATTTGTTCAAAAAGTTTAAAAAATCACTCAAGTAAACCCATTTGAAGGTTATAACGTTCAAATTCTCTCTCCGACTGACAAATTAACAATTGCCCGATTTTTTGCCTTGCGAAATTTAAAGAAAGCGTATGATTGCCATTCAATGAGCTATAATGAGGCACATGCTCGATCAACTAGCAAACAAGCAATATGCTAGCACACAACCTGGTTACTCAATCAATTTTACCAAGCTAATGTGAAATTAAATTAATTTTTTTATAAATTTTTTGTTTATTTTTACGATTGCAAGTACAATAATATACAAATTTTCTGGATAGTTGTCTAAGCGCAAAGATGTGCAATGGCAAAAAAATAAAAAAAAAAACTATAAAAAACAGTAAATTCAAATTCAAATTTGCTTGGTAAAAATAATTGAGTAGCCAGGTTTTCCGCTAGCACATTGCTTGCTTGCTAGCTGTACGAGCATACGCCTCAATATATCCGCAATTTTACTCACAGCTTTGCTCAGAAAAATTTTAAAGAAAATTTGCCTCAAAGTGTACGAAAACAAAAATTCGGAAGTGAATTGGCGCTGCTTTTTATAGAGGACGAGACTGGGTAGACCTAAGAATGTACCACGCAAAATATATCAGATGACAATTTTCTCTTTGTTTGTGGTAATTTTTCATTTGCAGATTTTTTTATTAACAGAAAAGCCACAATAGGAAATCTAGTTGTCGAAATTAGGAGGTTTTAAAATTCCCTTTGAGCTCCCGGAAATTTGTTCTATATCGGAAACATTTTAGCTGGCCATCCTCCCATAATTTGCGAGGTATGTTTTTCAACGGTAGCCTTGACTTGCTTAATTTTATTTTAAAGTTCCTGTCTGATTTGCCTCTCAGAATCCTTGAACTAGTTATCTTTTACCTCGAGAGACTTCATTTCTTCTCTTATGTCTTTAATTTTGAGATTCTGAGTATGCTAAATTTGGTTGACCTTCCGGTCTTACTCGACACACCGCCCACCTTGTTCTGCTCATATTTCTCTCAATTGTGTACTATTCTGGTGAAACTTGGCAGCCTGTTCTGCCCTCATTTTCTTTATTTGAAGTAACAGTGCCTTCATCATATTCCATATGTCAAAGTCACACATATAAAACGGGTTTTGCATTTAAATTTAACAAATATTATTTAATTAAATTATTTGCAATTAATTACTTTATTTTAGTGTCATTTACATAAAAAATATAGCTAATTAGTATTTTATTGGTGAAAAATTGAAGGTTAAAACTGGGAGACCCAAACTATCGTAATCGTGCAAACTAAATTAAAGCTTAAAATATTGTATATAGGAAAGAGGAGGACGAAACTTTGAATTCTTTGGACCCTTTTCCTCCTGACTCCGAGAAAAAGAACGCGAATTTCATTGTCAATGAACGTTTTACTAATTTATTTTTGAAAGTTTAAGTTATTCTGGGTGATAACCAGAAATTACTTTTACATCAAGATGAACTTACCAAGCAAGGCTTATATCCGTTTATCATTCACACATTATTCTGAGATCACTCAGAATAACCCTAAATGTCATTGTTTTTACAATTTCTAGTAAATTTTTGGTGTTGCACTATCATTGTGACAGATTTTAAATAAATGAAACCAGGCAGGATGCAAATATTATGTCGAAAAAAGTTTTGTGAAATTTATAAACCGCGTTTGTGGTGTGTCACTAATTTTTGAAGATCGCAATGGCAAAAATTAAAATTGTAATCGTGGTCAGTCGCGATAATTTATGTGTCTATCGAATTTATAAGGCATTGTGATTATATTTACTTTGTAAACGGTGTTCCATCTATTGGTTTTTAAGCTCAAAAAACATATTTATTGTGAGGTGGCAATCTGAATTTTTTTTTTACAAATGAAAAGTCAAAACTATGCCGTTTTTTGGTAATGTACTCGCTTACAACACAACAATGCATTTTGGTTATACAAATTTATTACGAAAGTGGTCGATCGGTTAAAAAAACATTTCGTAAATTATCTGCTGATTTTGGTCAACATGAACGTCCTACAGAGCCTGGAAATCGAAAAATTGTGGAATCATACCCTCTATAAGCAAACTAACTATGAAGTTAGTTGAAGAAGCACAAGAAGTACAGTTCACTATAAGTATGAGCACTAATTGTTTTTTCAGCCGAAACCTTTTAACCTTTGCTGCATTTTGTATCATATGTATATGATATGTCCGTTAAATTAATGTAAAACTTTCATACTAAAACAAAAAGTACTACATTTTGGGTTTTTTCCAATTGCAGCAACCTTCATTTTGTTCTAAATATGCATTTTTGCAACGTACGTTGAATCACCCTTTGAATGATCATTCAAAAAATTTAACCTAACAAGTTGAGCGCGCGATTCGTGTGTAGTGATTTTTAATTACTTTAAAAATTTATTTAAATAAAGTTTTTTTGACTAAGTAAGTTGTGTTTTAGTAATTGGAATGTTATTTATTCAATTTTAAAGTATGAAATTCTTTAATAAGACGATAATTATTGAGTTATTACACATTTAATTGTATTATATCAAATATGATATGGTGTTCTTTTAGACCAAGAGAAAAAAATTATCATATTTGATATAGTTCTTTGGCTGGGACGAGGGTGAGGATGAATTTGGCAAAGGCGATACCGATGAGGATTGCGTTCAGGAAGTTACAGTTTAACATATAATTGTTGACGAAAACTTGGAATCAGCAAATGAGTCAACTGTTATAAACATAAATGAGCCTGAAAATTTTAATATTGATGAATTGGAGGTGGTAATTGGCGATGACCTTTTAAATGAAAATATTGAGAGTTGACAACAAACAAAAACGCATCAGCAAGACGTCCAGGAGTTACAAAATATTAAAGTAATTGCCTCCAAATTACGCTGGCGAAACGTTCCATTTGAGGTAACTGATGATGAAATTAAATTTAAAGGAGATGAATCTTTACCTTCGAATGTAACAAAAATGCAAACTCCTTACGAATATTTTAAATTTTTATTTAATAATGAATTATTGGAACTGATCGTAACTCAATCCAACCTCTACGCATACCATAAAAAACATTAATAATCCCTATAATATGACAGTCACAGATCTTCAAAAGTTTATTGGAATTTGTTTAGAAAATATTGGAGTCAACCCATCGGAAATCAGCTAATCCAACAAACCATAGTCTGTTAATAAATTTGAAATAATAAAACAAACGTTGCATTTCAACGAAAATAATAAAATGCTTCCTAGAACGCATCTAAATCACGACCGAATTCATAAAATTAGGCCGCTTGTGGAAATGGTGCAAAAAAAAATTCGAGCAAGTTCCATACGAACAATACGTTTGTGTAGACGAGCAAATGTGCTCCACTAAAGCTAGACATTACATCAAGCAATACATGCCAGCAAAACCACACAAATGGGGATACAAGTTTTTTATTTTAGCCGGAATTTCTGGTTATTGCTACAATTTTGAACTGTTCACCGGACAGGAAAATGATTTATCAAAACGGTTAATAAACGAAACCAATATTGGCTCGAGTGGAAACGTTATCATCCGACTAACCAGAAATATTCGCAAATATCAAAATTACAAATGCTATTTCGATAATTACTATAGCAGTGTTCCTTTAGTTATGGAATTAGCAAAAATGGAATTTTGAGTTTGGGAACATTAAGAAAGAATAGAATATCCAATTACAAACTTCCTGATGAAAAAACTTGGAAATCAAAACCTCGTGGCGCTTCAATAGAATTAACTACCAAAATAGACAATACCAACCTTTTTATTGTTTCCTGGAAAGATGTGAAAATAGTAAGTTTAATTTCAAATTTTATTGGAGAACAACCACTTAATTCCGCCCAACGACGTGATAAGAAAAATGGTCCTGTGTCTGTACCATGCCCAATTTCACCAATTGGACAGCTTTTTAGGAAGATATAAAATAAAATTAAAATCAAATAAATGGTACCTCCGAATATTTTCCCATTTGCTTGACTTAACCGTAAGCAATAGCTGGACCTATACAAGCACCTATACAAAAGGTGAGTCAACAAATTAGTAGCTAAATTTTACGTTACAATATATATTGTTTTCATGTTATAAAAAAGTAGAAAGATCAAAAGGCACACCCGAAGCAACACTTTTGACCTTGGCCGAATTTAAAGTTTTGATAGCGGAAACCCTTTGCATGTTCGGGGAACGGACTACAGTTGGAAGACCTTCAACTATTAGTAACCAAATTGAGCTGAAACGGAAAAAACCGCACACGACGCACATTCTACCGAAAGACATCAGAAATGATCTAGTGGCTCATTTTCCAGAGTGATGAAATCTCGCCTTGCCTGTAAAATACCGGGCTATGGAAAATTAAGCTTTATTAGATGCTCAAAATGCGTCGATTTTCACATATGAAATGTTGCCTTTTTTAATTCTTTTATGTAAATAATGCGTTACCTGTTTGAATTTTTAAGTGATAAATATGTGATTTTAATACTTATTAGATTATGTAATTATATTTTTTTTTTGAAAATTATTATTTTTTATGAAAATAAATTTTTGAATAAATCGAAATACTTTTTCTTTCAATTTTGCATGGAATATCATAAATGATCGATATACAAATATGGAAATTGTGGAAAATCCATGAAAATTTAAATCTTTGTTTAGTGAAATTTTCACATTAAACAATATTATGCATCCAAAACTACAATGGATTGTGCATCATTGTGCATATTATGATTTTTCAACCGAAACCTTACAATTCCGCCCAAAACCTTATAAAGCCATCCGGAACCTAACTTCAGAAAAACCAAATATGACACAAGAAACACAATGTATTGTGCATCTTTGAGTACTATATGACTTTTCGTACGGAACCTTATAATTCCAGCAGGCTCCTTATTAAACCAGCAAAAACTAATCCCCTCTACAGCCACAGTAACTATGACACAAGAATCAAAATTTATTGTACATTATTGAGCAATATATGATTTTAAGCCGGAACCTTACAATTCTAGCTGAAACCTTAAAACTTAATCCAAAACCTTATAAAGCCAGTCGGAACCATACTACAGCAAAACTAACTATTACACAAGAAACATGATTGAGTACTATATGACTTTCGACCGGAACCTTATAATTCCAGCCGGAACTTTAATAAGCCAGCGGTACCATACTCTCTACAGCCAAACCAGCTGTGGCACTAGATGTACAATTGGGGTTTTCCGGCGGAACCTTATAATTGCAGAAAAACTTAATAAAGGCAGCAGGAACAATATTACAGCCAAAGCAACTATGGCAAAAGTAGTATTGTGCATATTTGTGCGCTAGTTGACAGTTCAGCCGAAACTTTATAATGCCAGCTGAAACCTTATAAATTGTTTCGACTCCTTTCGGAGTTTTAACAATATTATTTGTACTTTTGTTATTTTTTGAATTTTTAGTTTCGTTATACTCAAATGACTGATGCCTTTTACTGATGGCATTGCTCCATGTGCTAACATATTAACACTACAGTTTTTGTGTTATTATGAATTGGCCTTAATCTTCTGTTTTACGTTTTGTCCACCTACTTTGTATCACGTAAATGTTGAATAATTGTGCAAGCGGGACCAATGTGTACACCTTGTGCCTGTGTGCAACCGGCGTAGATGTAGAGAAATATTTTTGTAGTGCGTTTCTCGTTTTGGTGTGTGCGATTGATGCGTGGTGTGAGTGGATAAGGGAGTGACGCGTACGAAAATAAAACCAAAAGCACCAACAGAAAAATTTTCACAATAAACAACAAAATTGAATTGTAAAAAAAGAAAATTGTATTTGAATAATTTATGCGTCTTATGTATTTTATTAATATTTTAAAAGTAAATATATTTAATACAAAATGAAGTTTGTTGTGTCATAATTTGAGTATGTGTATTTTGAGATAAAAAGAGAAGCGAAAAAAATTATTTGGTACAATTGACAAAAGTAAGCAACTATTCATAATTTATTTTTTAGATATAACGGTAAGGGTGCCGCATATTTTACGACGGTACCACATTTTCGGCGGAGTACCTAATTTTCAACTGGTGTGCTGAAGATTTATTGAAGTGTGCCACGGATCTGCGGTACGCCGAATTTTAAAAGGGGACTGAAAATTTATTAACGGGTGACGCCCAACGAATTTTATGGTCCAAGGAGGGAAGACGCCCAACAAAAAATATTTACGATTAACGGTGAGGAGACGTCGCAACCTATTTCGACGGGACCTTTTGTGAAGATAAAAGAAAGGTATAATGATTGGTTTTTTTTAATTTTTTATTTTTTTTCCATTCAAGATTTTCAATTTTCTAATTTGTTTGATTAAAATAAATTCAAGTTTTCAATTTCAATTATCAAATTTTCAATTTTTTTCCAATTATATTTGTAAGCAAGCGCCATAACGCTTGTTTGGCAAGAACAGGGGGGAGGTACGTTGGTTTCGACTTCAGAACTGTTCAAATTCGGCGACCATATTTTAGTATTTTAGTTTGATTGTTTTTTTGACCATATTTTTGTTTCATTTTTTGCTTCTACCATTTTTAGTATTATTAGTCTTTCTTTCCTCCTTTCACCTCTGATCTCTCGTGAAAATTATTCAAAGAAAAAATTCGTCAGCCTCAGTTTATTTTTGTTCAGTTACTATATCCTGATTATTTTGTCTACTTTTTTTTTCTAAAGATGAATTATTAATTTTTCGGATTGGTATGTTGGGAGGACGGATTGATTTAGTGTCGGTTCCACATTCACTTCGGTTATGATTATTGTATTTCATTGTTCCTCAAATTTCGACCGACATAATTTTTGTGTCAATTCAATTCAGTTTCAGTTCCCTTCTTGCTTGCTTTTATTTGTATTCTGGCACACGCTGTAAGCTAGGAGCATATACAAGCCTTAACTTCCCCACGACCCAAAACCCTGAGATCGAGTCGGCAAAATCACCGTGAGAAAGGCCTCTGTGTGCTTAGAAGGATCTGCAAAACTGTTCTTGAAACATTAAGTGGATTGTACTATTAGCGCAAACTTTTTATGGAATTATAAGGTTTCGGCCAATAAGTCATATTATATTTAAGATTCTTGTGTCAGAGTTTATTTGGCTGTAGAGGGTATAATTCCAGCTAGATTTATAAGGTTTCAGCTGGAATTATAAGGTTTCGGCTGAAAAACAATTGGGGCACAGTGGTGCGCAATACACTGTATTTCTTATGTTTAAGTTGGTTTGGCACTTGTGCTATAAGTTGGTTTGGTTCCGGCTGGCGTGACGGACATTCAAATCATGAAGATTTAGACAGAAAATTAATTTAAAATTGCCTTCATTCTACACAGAGTCATTTCATTTTAAAGGGTGCTATACAAAGATCTTGACAAGGTGTCTTTGCAAAATTACATTTTAAATTTCTTTTACCTATATTAACAGCTGGCGCTCCTATTATCAACATTATTTCGCCTGATATTGATGGCTGCAGACGTAAATTTGCAACCAATAAGACCAAATTGCATTTTATGTTTCGGATTTAAATGAGCGGACGCTGCGTTTCTTTCTATCTATACCCTTAAAAGTTATGCATAATATTTTTAATTAAAATTAAAAATTTCAACAACAAAAAATTAATAAATAAACCAAATTTATGTAAATACGAAAATTTTTATTTTATATAAAGTAAAAGGAAAAACTATGTACAGAAATAGAAGAAAAGTTAAAAGAAAAAAAAAATTCTAGACACACAAAACTAAAAGAAAAACTTTTTTTTTTTGTGCTGGAATACTTTTTTTTATCTTTTTTAATGTTTAAATAATAGAAATACTATACTCAAACGAAGAAGGAAAATGGGGAAAATAACATTAAGTAAATTTTACTCTTGAACATTCTGTAACCCTCCTCCGCTTCGAGATTTCCTTTTACTGTGTTCTATGGCTGTGTAAAAATAAAATGACGAGAATTCAAAGTATTTTAAGTGCTTTGGAAAAAAAACTTTTTGGAAAATAGATTTTGTTGTTGTTGTTATTGTTGTACATAAAAAAAGTTTAAACCTTTTATGTTTTGTGCTTAGAGCTTTTAATTTTTTTTATACACATTCTTTGATGATGATGACGATGATGATGATGATGTATATACGAGTAGTGTATATGGTAGATGATATGAAAATTCGATTGTTATCATTAAAAATGGAGGTTGATAGGTTTTCGAAACTTTTTGTATTTTATTTGATCAATATTGACTTATGTACAGGCTTCTCAGAATTATTACTTATCTTATACGCATTATGATATGAGAAAGGGTTAACCAAGGAACAAAATTTCGCGGTCGGCGTATACAATTATTTTGTCGTTGGGGGATTTTATATTCAGTTTGCCAGCGTCCCTTGATATTTAAAATAAAAGCTTCATTTTTCAACATTTTATTTTCTAATTTTATTTGTTATACATAAAACATTAAATTGAGATTCATCTTCGTCAAGAGCTGATATGTGTAGATACAAATTTTCTGGAACAAATTTATAATTTTATTTTGTTTATGTATGTTGTTTTGTGTACTTGGGAAACATTCAGTCCGGATCACGAATTATAAATATTAGCAAAGTAAAGTGTCAACATTGGGTAAATCTTTGCTGATGAATATAAAAATATCGAGTATCTATATGCATGTACGTACATCATGTACGAGTACTCAATAAAACTGATACTAGAATATTTTTTTGTGTCTCTCTGTTTAGTCCTTGATATTGATGAAGCGTATATTGTCAGGAGTACGATAAAAACTACAAAAATAATTTGTAATGTTTTAAATTTTAAATGTGGTATCAAGATGCATATACTATAAGTTATAATATTATGAGTGGGTGAAAGTGTTCCTAACCATTATTCCTCGTCATATAAAAAATGCTGCTTCTAAATATACATCGAGCGATTTTAGTGTCCTTGTTGGCAATGTAAACAATGTCGACAACATTAAAATCTCCTATTTGTCATTACTTTCTCTTTATTTTACGTCTGCTTGTCTGATAAATCTTTTCTTTAGGTCTCTAGGTATAAAGTGATTGTCTAATTATTGTCCTAAGGAGCAAACAAGTTAACATCTTCTGCTTTGACCTAAACAAAGAGGACCATCGAATATGTTTTTCATGCAAATTTATTCAAAATTATAAAATAAGTTACACGTTTTTGACATATAGGGTGTTTTATCACATCATTAAATTGGCAACACTATTTTGTTTAACAACCGATCTGACAGCTGACGTTTTGCTTTGTCATTAGTTTGGTTTGCCATTTCATAATGAATAGTGAATAGACTCACGCCAGAGCAACGCTTGCAAAATGTCTAATTCGTGCATTACGTCCATTTTACAGTCATCATAATCGTCCACCAGAGCGAGTAATTCGGTTAACTATGGATCGTTATCGCACCACGTATACTCTAAATGATAAAACGCATCCATTACGCTATAGACGTTGTATACAGCGTAGCATTGAGGAAGACCCAAATCAAACAATTCGACATCGTTCTCAGCAACTGGAAATGTGACCATCCACTTTATGAAGGATTTTATCTAAGGATCTTGGTTTACGTGCTTACAAAATTCAACTGGTGCAGGATTTAAAGCCATTCGGGCAACGGGCTGAAGCACAAATTGTTATTAATGTTAATTTTCCAAACAAAATTTTGTTCAATGCTGAAGCTCACTTTTGGTTGAATTGGTTCGTCAATAAACAGAATTGCCGGATTTGGAGTGAAGATAATCGACAAGCTGGATAAAACCGTTATTAATTGTATCCGTTCAAAATAAGTAAGGCTTACCATCAAGGATTTTCACAAAAAATGAAAACTTTATTTTGTTAAAATCCGGTCCAAAATGATTGCAGGTAATGTATATAACACGTTGAGTATAGAATTACTGATAGAATGCATAAGGAAATCGAGGTTATTGGAAGTTTCGTGTTTTGAAATTCGGCCACTTGTCTAATCGAACCTGGATTGCAGGCGAATGAAGCGACATAATGCAACAATTAAACGTTGATCTACTCATAAATACATCAATAACCGAAAATAAACGAAACAGACGGAATCTGTGATACCAAACTGTATCCGTTCAAAATAAGTAAGGCTGTTGGGATTCTGCTTCAAAATTCCGGTTCCAATCAAAATTAATGTTTATAAAATGCTTACTTTTTTTGGTAATAAAATTATTAAATAAATTTTCCAATACAAAAGTTTTTATTTAATTTTATTTAATGTGCTCAGCTCGAAATATTCCATCAAAGTGACCGAGACAAATTTTATAATTTTAGTATACAAGTGTTTACTAGCAAAAAATTACGCGGAGAAATCTCTCCATATTAAACTGCTTGAAATTCTTATTGAATTGCTAAAACCGAGATGGCAGTGTATTTATTTATCACTATATCGATAACACAGAAGATGGAAGAGTGGTAAATAAAGGCCGATAGCGATAATATTATACAACATACAAATTGGAGCCGTTGTCACTGTATATATGACCACATATGCCTCGAAGTGCGAACTCTAAGTGCACAGCATGTGTAGCCATACACACAAACAGCGCCAAGTAAGCCTTGATTGATTTAGCACACTTCTCAATTTTGATGCTTTTATTAAAAACGGACCCGCATAGCCCACACCAGTTGCGAAGAAAGGCTTTTGAAATATCACTCTAGATTGCGGTAACTGACCCATAAGTTGTTGTTGTTGCTGCTTCTTAAAACGGATACACTTCATACACCTCGTAATTATGCTTCTAACTTTAACCTTGCAGCTTAGGATTTGGTACTTTTGTTTTAGTGTAGACACAAGTAATGTTGGACCAGCATGCAACAGTCTAAGATGCTCTCGGATAATTAATGTTGTTAAACGATTCTTAGCCGGAAGTATAACGGGATGCTTCATCTCATACGACATATTTGTATTATCAACCCTTCCTCCGACTCTTAACAAGCCATATATATCTATAAATAGAAAAAGAGAGATTAATTTGGAATTCGGATTGATTTGTTTAGTTTTGTTAATCGAAATTATCTCATCAGCAAAATTGTTCAGTTGTATTCGCCTTATCACCAAATTAAATGCATCAAATTTGGCTGGTAAATAAAGAACATCGTTCAAGAAGGTCGTCCAACCAATCGTTGCTATTGCCAGTAGTAACCAATGCAATCGAATTCATTTTTTGTTCTGTTATTGCTCCTTCAGGTAATTCTCTCGTGCATTGGGTTTGTTTTGGCCATTCCCCTTCTGGTCTACTCAACCAAGCCGGGCCCCTGAATCAGAGGGAATGATTGACTAATTCCTCTGGAAACAAATCACGTGACGCACAATCCGCCAGATAGTCGCTAGATGATACGTGACGCCATTGTCTTCGATCTGAGTGTTCCAACACTAATGAGATTCTGTTGGCTACGTACGTTTGCCATCTTCTGGGGCACGATGATATCCAACTCAGTACTATTGTCGAATCGGTCCACAGCCACGCAATTACATTCATTGTTTTCTTGAGCGTTTGTACCACGGTAGTCATGAGTTTGGTTAATAAAGTTACTGCACATAGTTCTAATCGGGGTATACTAACTCTCTTAATCGGTGCCACGTTTGTTTTTGACGTTACTAAGTTAATTTTGTACCCAGTTTTTATTTTTAGTCTACTGTAAAAAATCGCAACATAAGCTAGTGTTGTAGAACGGTGTGGTAGTTTAAATTCTTTCCGAAATTCTCAACCAAGAATTATTAACTTACAAACAGTTTTAAACGATTATTATGAACTGTTTTCAATTTATTTTTCATTAATATTGTAGTATTGGTTTGTGAATTAATATGTTTAACTTCGAACGGACCATTCCAAAGAGGTGCAAATTTGATATATCTAACTTCATTTTTTAATAAAACTATATCACCGACTTGGAAATGTTTAATTTGGGTGTTGTTATCGTAATACTCCTTAGATCTAAGTTTTTGATTTATAAGATTCTCCTTGACGTTTTGAAATGATATTTGCATTCTGCTTTTAAGTTCCAACATATAATCATCATAGTTATAGACTATTTCTGGTTCCTGAAGTAATGCTGTAGGTATCACTGGTTTCCAATCAAATAGTAATTCAAAAGGCATATATTTGGTTGCACTGTGCGGAGTCGAATTAAAAGTAAAAATAGCATAAGGAAGCCAAGAATCCCAATTGAGTGGATCTGACTGAGTGTAATTTCTCAGGTATTCCGTCCATGTCCTGTGGGATCGCTCTAACGCTCCATTCGTCTGTGGATGGTAGGCAGTTGTGTTTATTTTTTTAATTTTTAGAAGTTTACATACGTTTGTGAACAGATCGCTCATAAAGTTCGTCCCTTGATCGGAGAGTATTTGTTGAGGGGTTCCAAAAATACATATTATTTGTTCTGCAAAAACTCGGGCTACGGTTTCCGCTTCCTGGTTCTTAAGAGGAAATGCGAGAGAAAACTTAGTGAGGTCGTCCTGAATGGTAAGTAGTTATATATTTGTTTTCTTGATACGACACTGGGAGAGGACCGACTATATCTAAAAATAGCTTTTCGAATGCTTGAGACGATGTTGAAGTTATTTGCATTGGAGTTTTGTTGAGTTTGTAGCATTTATTTGTTTGACACAATTCACATGATCTAATTGTTTTTCTAATACGAGTATACATATTATTGAAATAATAATACCTTTTGATCCGCTGTGCTGTTCGGAAAACACCTTGATGCCCACCTAATTGTTTAGAATGAAATTCGTCAATCACTTTATTGATGTCAGAATCGTCAGTGAGATGTATTATTTTGGAATTATTCAAGTTTGTTTCAGAAGTTTCAATATTTTGAAGATTTTCAGAATTTGGCGTAATTTCGGATAGTTGTTTGCTCTTTGATCGCGTTATGACATTGACTTCTTTGGTAGATGATGGAAGTTCTGAAGGTTGATCGGGTACAATTACTACTCTGCTTAAAGCATCCGCATTTTGATTGTGATTTCCAGGTTAGTGGTAAACCTTATAATCAAAATTTTCCAATCTAATGCTCCACCTCATTAACCGAGAAGAATGGTTTTTTAAATTACACAGCCATATCAACGGCTTATGATCTGCAATTATGGAAAAGTGGCGACCATATACATATGGCCGGAAATGTTCGCAAGCCTATACTATCGCCAACAGCTCCTTTTCTATCGTCGGATAATTAAGTTCAGCTTTATTGAACACTCTACTAGCAAATGCAATTGGTAAATCAAAGTTGTTTATGTTTTGAGAGAGCACTCCACCGATTGCAGTATCACTTGCATCAGTAGTTAAAGTGAAAGGTAAGGAAAAATCAGGGTGTTGTAAAATCGGAGGATTTAGTAAACAATTTTTCAGTTTGGTGAAAGATTCACCGCAAAACGTATTCCAAATAAATGGTTGTTCCTTCTTTAATAAAATTGTAAGAGGTTTTGCTATTTCGGAAAATTGTTTAATAAAACGGCGGTAATAACCTGCCAGGCCCAAAAACGATTTGACTTCTTTTTGAGTGTTAGGTTGGGGATAATTTCGTATTGCTTCTTTTTTCTTTTGATCTGGTTTAATTCCCTCTTCAGTGACTGTATGACCCAGGTATACGATTTCCTTAGATAAGAATTGGCATTTCTCGAGATTGACCTTCAGCTAATTGATTTTGAAACAGTTGAAAACGGATTCTAATTTGTTGTTATGATCATCAAGATTATAACCAGTCACATCACATCATCCAAGTAAACAATGCATTTAATCCCATTTAAACCACTTAGAATAGTATTCATAAAACGTTGAAACGTTGCCGGTGCACTTTTTAACCCGAACGGCATTCGCTTAAACTCAAAATGTCCTAAATGGCAAGGTCTAACGTTGAAAAATATTTAGATTTACCAAGGTGGTAGAAGATATCACTTATGTTTGGTAAAGGAAACACGTCATTGACGGTTACGTCGTTTAATTTACGAAAATCCACCACGATTTTCCATTTCTTTTCTTCATTGTTAGGAGCTTTTTTAGGGACTAGAATTAATGGAAAATTCCATGGGCTTTTACTTGGTTCAATTATGTCATCTTTCAACATTTCGGTTATCTGTTTGTTGATTTCAGCTTTCGTGGACTCTGGTAACCGGTATTGCTTGACATATATGGGCTCTAGGTTACTACCAGTTCTAATTTTGTGCATCGTGACTTCCGTTGTAGTAAGCTTGTCACCAGCCACATAAAATATTTCATTGTATTTCCGACACAGGTTTATAATAGAGTTTCGTTCTTCTTGATTAAGATGGTCGGTTTTTAGAGAAGATTCGATAATTTGCAAACGATTGCTTATAACATTTGACCAAGAATTTAACTGAATTACCTCAAAGTCGTCTAGTTTCGCTAGCGGTAAATTAAGATTTTCTATTTCGACTTTATAATCGTTTGTATTTACTATGCTTATAGTAACGAGATTGTTTTGTGATTTAATAATGGAATTCGTTATATACACTCCAGGCACAATTTGAGATGATTGGCATACATAATCGACTTCGTTTGGAATATTGGAATATATTGAAGTTGTTTTTTCTGAACGGGCAGGAATTAGAACAGAATCATTAGAGGTTAATTTAAGTTGGATTGAAATATCGTTAAATAAGATTTCAAAAACGTAATTAGAAAAGTCTATCTTACATTTGTACTTAGAGAGAAAATCCTTACCAATAATACCAGCACGAGATAGGATATGAGATAGGAAACGAATTTGAAACGATTTGGAATGTGTGGTTTATGGAAAGGGTTTCCGATAGAATTATATTGGCTTCACAACTAGCTATCGTCTCGATTAGTTGAGTAGTTATACCTTTAATTTTACATTTTTTTCTGGGTAGCATAGTGTATCTTCAGCCAAGAAATTTCGTTTTATTATGCTAATGTCAGCCCCGGTGTCGACCAAAACGAGAAACGATTTTGTATTCAATATGTCCAATTGTAGTTCAATATATTTTTATTGTGGTTATGATTAGTCATGTTAACTGAATAAAGCTTTAAATTTAGGTTGCAAGAATTATGAATTGAATCTGGATTAGGTTTATGATTGAAACAATTTGAATTAAGATTAGTAGACTGAATTAAGAAATTAGAATTATCATGATTATTTGCTAAATTATTAATGGTTGAATCTGGGAAACACTCTACTTTAAATGCTGGACCCGAACTGGAGTGTTTGCTGAAATTGCTGGAACAGATCCCGAAGCATTTCCCGAAGAAGATTGAATATTTTGTTTTGAAATTTCGTTGTGTTTGTTCGTCTTAACAAACTGGTGTTTTCTGCAAATAATGATATGATGACCAGGCGCCTTGCAGTAAGCGCAAATTAAAGGTTTCTGAACTATCCCGATTTCTGGTTTGTGACGTCCTGTTTCATTATACCTTTTAAATGACGTAACCAATTTGAAATCGACGGTGTCTTCAAATCTTATTCGACAGCCGAAAAGGCAAATACCTAAAATGGTTATTGCGATGGCTTTTCAATCACACAACTAAGCCAGATAAGTAACAACCATGGTATATTTCTGGACCTGTAACTTGCTATTACGAAAAATATTTTTCATAAAAACTAGGACACAAATTCGTTTTCTAAAAATTTTCATTTAAATTTCACGCGATTGGGACTTTCTCCAACGCGGAGGTAATTTAAATGACATTGTTTCATGATTAAACATGCTACTCAAAACAGGCATCGATAGATTAGTTCTTTTGGTAAAAATAATTCTGAATTTCATGAAACTTGGCATACTTGGTGATGGCTAACTATGAAAAACTCCGAAATAAACTTCAAACTTTATATATAAGATGCACGGTGCTAAATTTAACCTACTTTCCATTCTGCCCGTAAAGAGTTCCAAAAATTGAACTGGTTCCTGTAACTTACTAAATGTTTCGGATCGAAATTTAATTGACATCTAATCTGAAGCCGTTTTAAATCTTTATGAATAGTAACGGAAAAGAGTTCTATTACTCTATCAAATAGTTTTGCAAATAACCCACCCGATTACTTTCATATTTAATTAGAGGGTTCTGGCTGGTGTTTAACCTGACCCCTGCGAGATTTGTGTAGTTCATCCGAATTTTAAGTCGGGTAAAAGGAATGAGATTGGAAATTATTGTGGTATAACCATCCTAAAATCTTGTATTTCCATTTGAAATCATTTGTTATTCCTGAGCAACTTGGATTTTAACCTGGTAGGTCAACTGTTACAAATGGGCGACATATGGAGTGCCTCAAGGTAGTCATATCGGACAACTGTTATTCTCAATATTCATTAACGATGTTTTGACAGTTTTGAGTTTGCAGGTTGCCTCCTTTTCGCCGATGACATGAAAATATTTGTCACTATCGCAAATGTATAACATTGCCTGAAGTTGCAAGCGGATCTGGACAGATTTTGTAACTGGTCAAGTAGCAACAAGATGTTTTTGAATGTGCATAAGTGAAAAGCTCTTGTAGTTTACCGAATACGATTTTCGATATTTCAGCAACATTTCTTGCTTGATATCGCTGTTGGTAGAATTTTTGCAAATGTCCATACACCTGGGTGTAATTTTTTTCGATCTAACTTTCACAAGGCGCATTAATTCATAACTACGTAAGGCTTATAC
Source organism: Nephrotoma appendiculata (assembly GCA_947310385.1). Taxonomy (NCBI): domain Eukaryota; kingdom Metazoa; phylum Arthropoda; class Insecta; order Diptera; family Tipulidae; genus Nephrotoma; species Nephrotoma appendiculata. The sequence continues at coordinate 76,626,275 of OX371225.1, forward strand.
TATGTTAGGTTTTATTTAACGTGACTGCTATGATATTTAATCCGCTTAGGGAGCGTCGTTCAATCTGTTCTGAAGTATGCCTCACTAGTCTGGTTTCCATTCTCCCAATGTGATTCGGGCAGAATAGAGGGCGTTCAATAACCGATCGTTCTGTTTACAGTTCGACATTTACCTTGTGCGCGAATTCAACGATTCGCCCTTCCGCCTTATCAGGATCGCTGTGATTTGTTTAAGTTACTGATTTGAGATACTAACAATTCGTCTGCCACGTGTTTAGTAAAATTTTATTCAATTTTATTAATAAAAACGCGATGTTCCGAAAGTATTCTCAAGGGATACAACAATTTTCAAAAAAATTTCAAATTTTTATCAAAAAAATAAAAAATTAAAGGAAACTTAATTTGAAATGAAAATTTGAAAATATGTAGTTAAAATTATACAACCGAAAGTTTACTAAAAACAACAATTTGTATTAATAAAATACTCGTAATTTTATTTCTTAAATTTCTTAAAATATAATACTCATTTTGTCCCTTATCAAGTATTACGGCGTTATATAGACATTGAGTGACCGTTTCTTCGAAGATGATTGGTCATTTCACTATTTTACTATTTGTCCCTCTCACTATTTGTCCCCCCCCCCCCACTATTTGTCCCTCCCACTATTTGTCCCTCAGCCTAGAGTACTCAGAGCAATGCGGCTATTTCTGTGTATATCTAGGTAATACCAAGGTAGCTGTGTTCTCCTCGCGGAGGCGGGTACTGCTTCGGCAGTAGAAAAGTACTACCCGGGAATAATAAAACCCTTGTGCTACGAGGGTTCTTTATATGACAATTTGTCGGCTCCTGCTTGAGTATGCTAGTCAAGTTTGGTTCCATGAAATTCACATACGAAGCATTAAAGCGGTATACAACGTACATTTAGGCACATTGCTCTGCGCGGATTACCTGGGATGGACGATTTGCTACCTTATCTCGACGCTTGGAGCTTATTAACAGACATCGTCTTCATTCATCAACTGTTATCTGGCGGTGTATATTTTGCAGCTCTACTCGAAAAGGTAAATCTTAATGTTAAGAATCGTGCTTTGAGAACGATACCAGCTTATAGAATTGCTTCTCACAGAACGACCTACGGCCAGAACGGGCCTATTACAAGAATGCTGCGCGAGACTAATAAATATTTCGAACATTTTGACTACCACATCAGCAAACTCGCTATTAAGAAATTATTATTTGCTACCAATCGATAAAGCAATTTTTGTTTTATTTTTAGATTAATTGTTTTTTTTTTTACTTTCATCTATTTGACTTAAATACTCAATCGAGTATTTATAATTTTTATGCTCTCTCCATTTGCATTTTTAATTTTAATTTTATTTTTATTTAATTTTGTTTTCTGTTTTCTTTTTCTCTCTTTTTCTTCTTTTTGTCTTTTCCTTTTTTCTTCCAGTTTTAAATTTGCTTGCTCTCAACAAACCAGCGGTCGGTCTCTCCTTTTTTGCGGATAGGTGTCTTTCTCCTAAATTTAGTACATATAGATTCAGCCTTCATTTTCCTTATCATAGCTTTTTTAATACATTTTTCATTTCGATTAAAATACAGTTGTGAAGTTTTGCCTAAAAAAAAAGTTATTCCTAAAACTATGAACAATAATAAAAAATATCTGTATGTATGTGTAAAATTTGTAAAATCGAATAAATTAAATATATTCTTATAAACGGGTAAAATAAATATCAGCATGATCCTAAATAGCTAGATAAGTTGACAAGGACTATTGAAGATCATGAAATTAACACAATTTCAAAAAATTAATTAAAAATATTTAAATACATAAACGGGGAGATATAAAATCGGGTTTTTCAAGTTTTCCGATATTATTAAACGGGGGGACCATTAGCGGAAAAAAGATTTGAGTTGGTCTAAGCCTGTGTGAATGGAAAATCATACTCATTTTCCAAAAAAAAGGGCCTGGTACACTGAGAGAAATGATTGCTCTTATTGATTGCAATAGGGTCAGTATTGAGCATAAAAGCTGCTTAAATGTGCGCCAAGCAATGTTTTTCTCATCGAGAGAATAATTATGAAAAACTACTTGATGATTCATGGCGTATAAAAATTCTAAAATGAAGAAGTAAATGTATAGATAAAGAAAAGTGTTATTCTTCATTTAAATCTAATGCTCTTAATATAAACAATGGGTAGTTTATATCTTGAGAATTTGTTACAAGAATAATCTCTGTTTCGCCATACGTAGTTTGTGATTAAGAATAAAGCAATTCATTGGAGAATAATGGACAAGAAATTCATTAATATTTTTTTAACTTTTGATCGAAATGAGAACAATTTGCAGTAGTTGTCATTACACCGATTAAAATTAAACTATTGTTTTACTTGATTGAGGAAGAACTACGATCATGTTGTTATTAAAATTCATAAATCAGAAGAAAGTGTGACTTTCTTAAATTATAATTGAGATCAATATTCTGATAATTTAAGCAGAAACTTTACATGATGTGAGACTAAGTTGAGACACAATTGATTGTGCTTTGTGTTTCATTTGAGAACAACAGTAGTAACATTTAACCAAAGTATTCTCAATTGGAGACTAAAAGTAGCATAAATTAAGTGGGGTATGTTTTATTTAAGAAAAGTAGCGATTACATTTAAGCAAAGTATTCTCAACTTGACACTTAAAATCATCAAATTTGAGCAATAGATGCTTCTTTTGAGAGAGACAGTAGAAATATTTCAGCAAAGTATTCTTAATAGGAAACCAAAAACACATACAATTTGAGCAACTAAGATTTAATTTGCGAAGTGCATGTTCATAATTGGAAACTAAAAGTATTCTGAATTTGAAACTTTTCTCCTAAAACTTCATGACTGCTGTAGATTAATGAAAATAAATAAAACAATTGATTTAATTTTAGTTTATTTATAAAAATAATAATTTTTATTAATTGATAATATATACATATATTTAATATGTTATTTACAGTTTAAATAATAATAAAATTTACATTTAATAGTTAAAACATATAATAATTTAAATCAAACTAAATGTACATTAATTCATAAGAGTATTTTAAGGCTATTATTTTTGAAATGACATATATATATATATATATATATATATATATATATATATATATATATATATATATATATATATATATATATATATATATATATATATATATATATATATGATATAAAAATTCAACTAAGTAGTAGTAAATTACAATAAATTATATTTTGCATATGGCTTCCCATCCTTAGTTTTTCTCAATATTGTTAGTTTTATAACTACATCATTTATATTAAAAACCTGGTACCCCAATATCGGTTTTTCTACTAGATGTATTTTATAATGATTATCAAACTTAGTTTTTATATTTTGTGCAATTATCTTAACTACGTTAGTTTCAACTAAAATATGTATAATTTTATACAGTTTGTTTTGGTAAAAAAAGTAATCATCAATTTTATATTCAGTAGAACTACATGCTATATGAGAGACCTGTGACATTTTCAAATATTTTTCATATTCTTTCAGAAAACAATATTTTTCAACAAGTTTGTTAAGCGTTTGAAATTTATTAAACTCAAGAATTTTAAAATTTTCTTTAATATGCTTCTTCATTAAAATGAGGTAGGTAAATTTAATATTGCATTTCTTATCAATTGAATATGGTAAGTTTATTCTGGAAAAGTTCCAAAGAGCTTGCAAATTTAAATTATATTCTGAATTACCTCGATACCTCTAAGATGAAGGATGCAATGGAATCTGCAATTGAGGGTTTCCAAATGTTCTGTTTATTGTTGACCTTATTAACCCTGGATGTTGGTGGTAAGCAGTAATGCAGCAATTTGAAAATTAGCCTACATTTGATATCTGTAAATACAAATAATATGTATTAATTAAACATACATCAAAATAATAATTGGGTAATCTACCTATGTCACTGATGCTTCTAATGGTTTCCACTTCCTTCTTAGCCTTAGCGTCTTTGATATTCTGCAGACCTATACTGTCACAATGCTCAGTGAAGTGTTGCCAGCCAGAAAATAAGAGAGTGTTCTTCTCTTTATATAAATTTTCGAAATCTAAGTCGACCTGGAAAATAGACCTGGAAAAACAAATTGTAATTTTGATAAATAGAATTAAATTCTATGCTAATATATAAGTTCCTTCTTACCAGTCTAAACCCATTAGCAAATTTGTAGAGGCTCCACTCGTTCAAAAAACTCGTAATTTTATCCGACGAAGATTTAAGTTGTGTCAGTTCAGCTCGTCTTCCCGGAAATGTTGCCTGTCATTTCAACTCAACATTCTCCCACGGCTCATGGAAGCATGACAACCATCTTTTATTTTGTGAATGTGTGTCGCTAAATTGGAAGTCACTCAATGAAGAATGCGAAGCTGTCTCGTCTGCAATAGGAATTCATCTAAATTATTGCTTAAGTTCAAAAATTTTAAAAATGAAGTTTACCTGATGATTTTGAACTTCGCCGTTTTCGACTTGTGAAGATTCCCTTTCGTCTTAAGCGGCTCGAACAGTTTCTATATTTATTATATAGAGTTCCTGAAGCATATTTCTGTGTCTGCGTTGGCGGTTTAAAGAATTTTCCTAAGAGAAAAAAAAATTAATATGACGTATTTATTTATAATTTAAAAAAGAATTACAGCTTCTTCAGTTTTAAAAATGTCTACTATGTCTTTTGTTATTTTAATAAAATCGGGAATCTCCATACATAAGTCTTATCGAGTTTACTAGGTACTGCCGTCCTTCATTTGTGAATTCAGGAGAATTTGCGGAATTATACAGAGTTAATATTTTTCGGCCGGTTGCTGACTGCAGAAATGTTGAAAGTACCTATGATTTAAACGAGAAAATTCTATTATTTACATTTTGAACCATATAATTGTTCGAGTCAAATGATGAACAAATTTATATTTAATATTACGTTTTCGCAGTGGCGACGTAAAATTTTCAAACGATAAACTAGAATACTAAACGTTCATTATTAAATGATTTATAAATTTCACTATTATAAGAATAAACGAAATTTTTATTTCAAAAACTGAATCAAAAACTTGAAGAAGTATAAAAAACTTAACATGTAATTAACTTACAAATGTTTCTCTGGAAGCTGAATCATCGCTAAGATGTGGAGTGGTGGTATTTTGTAGCCAAGAATTAATATCATAACCGGATGGGCTGCCAGTTGGAGTTTTAAATGATGACGATCCAGCTTCGTACAACGGCAGATAATTCTAAAAGAATTATATATAAAATTATTATTATATATATATATATATATATATATATATATATATATATATATATATATATATATATATATATAATATGTATATATATGTATATATATAAATGTATATATATATATATATATATATATATACATATTATATATATATATATATATATATATATATATATATATATATATATATATATATATATGTATATATATATATATATATATATATATATATATAAATATATACATGTTTTTTAGTTGTTGTTTACATATAAACTTACCTAATATCACGATACGGTGGCACTGATCACACAATCACAAAATTTCGATCCTGTTTTCTTATGATTTAATTAATATACGTTATTTTTTTAATATTCCGATTTTTACAAAAAAAAATCCTGATGTTAAATCGTATATTTTCGCTTTCACTGCACTGATAACACAAACACAATCTTTCTAACTAAATTTATGAACGGAAATGACAACCGTTTTCCACAAACAAAAACCCGAATTCACAACCGTTCTGGTATATATGAAAATCTTTTCTTTTTTAATTTTTTCAAGTCAAAATATCAAAAACACAACCACATACGTATTATTTATTAATTATTTATATCAACACTTAATATTAAAAACCAGAATTAAAAAAAAAAAATATTTTAAAAGCCGCAGGTCCTCACTATTTGAATTGTAGACTTAAAATGTGAAGAAACTGGAGATAAAATAGTAAAATGGATTTCAACAATATTAAGACGCCTGCCGTGAAACGTATTCTCAAAAACGTTACATAATTTAGTTTCAAATTATGAAAAATAATCTCAAATTAAGGATAAGATAAAAAAAATTTGCATGAATCGTGTATTTAGTGTGATATCGATTCTAACTACACATGACATGAGTGTAGAAGCAACATATATATGCATTTCCGTGATCTCAAATTGAGATTACTATATTCAAATTCACTAGTATGAAAAATTAATGCATTATGAAATTGAGAATACTGGTTATAAAAATAAGATTATTGACTAATAAATTGAGATTACTTGCTAATAAATTACTGGTTACCTAGCCAATCTTTTGTACTTATTTAAAATTTAATTTATATATATATATATTTTACCACGATCTATTGCTACATACGAATGATATTCAAACAAAACATTCCTATGACTTCCATTGACATGATCATTTACAATTATCCATTTCATAACCAACAAGATTTTTCAGTTTTTTACTGATGATTAGTTTTAATTGGGTGCAGGGGGACTTTTAGACTATTCTAGCTCCTTGTAATTGTCAGAGCTCTTGTACCCAACGCGCGATCCTTCAAGTAAAGGTTGATAGCTGCCTTAAATTTGTGCATTTTATAATCTAATGGAAATTGAAAACCTTTTAGTGAATTCCAGGTGTTCGATAAATAAATTCGCGCTTTGCTTCCCCAGTTCAAGGTTTCGGCAACTTCACCGTATACCTATGAGCATTGGCTGTTTCTCGTGTTAAACGTCCTGGCATAACGAATGATAGTATTTCCACCTTCAGTTCTGCAGAACATTTACGTCGATTTACATCGTCCCTGCGTTGTTGTAGACTGTCTAGATATTTTTTAAACCTGGGGTTGCGTATTATTCTGACGGCACTCCGCTGAATCTTAGCCAGTAACTGGAAAGCAATACTATAAACTATACACTAAAAATTAATACAATTAGCATTAATATCTGATATAATGCAACTTGTGCATTAGTTTGTAATACAAGCTTCCGCAGGACGTATATGTAATGCAATTTGCATTACATACACTGAGAAAAAAATATGTTGATGTTCTGCCTATAATGTATAGATAATAAATATTTTGGAGATCTCCCTATGTTTAAAGTTATTTTCGCAGTTCAAAATAATAAATTCGGAGATATTTTTATAGTTTATCGGTAACTCTCCTATATTTGTTTAGGAAAGCAAAATAAATTTTTACTTTGGATAGAAGCTAAATGATTTAGTTGCAGCCCCTATAAATTATTGATGATCCTGCAAATTGATATGGTTGGTCTGGCACATTAAGTAATCCAACCTTTATATATATGAATATATACCTATAATATTTGGTAACATACCATAAATATTTTTCCCATTTTAAAACATACGCAATTATTTTTAGTCTGGTTTTTATCGTTCAGTTTGGTTTTATATGTACGAGAGTATTTTAGTTTCTTAAATTTAAAAAAAAGTGGCTGTGAAAATTAATTTAACAAAAGAAAATAGTGAATTATAATTCAATATATACATAATATATTGAATAAATTATGTAGTGACGTCTATATAAAAATATTATAGTGCTAAATGAGTTACAAAAAATTTTCGAATTTTAAAAATTTAAATCAGTTTATAAGTTAATTTAATATAAAACAAGGATTGGAGGTCTTTTATAGAAATTTGTCGTCATTTATGTACGATACCATGTTCTGGATTAATTTAAATTCTTGAAATAAATTAAAATTGCAATGGATAATAATTTAAAATATTTTTTTAGAATTAGTAATGTGCATGCATGTGTATAATTATTCCATTTCACAATCTTAGTAGATTTAATTCGAACTGTTACGTAGTTATAACAAATTTATTAAATTGTTATATTATTTTTATATGTAAATCTATAGTCCAAAATCGTTTATATAGAATTATTGCACATGTATTTTCTAATGTTAAAATTTGTGTGTTTTTTATGAATTTTTAATAATATGTAATAAAATATATTTAAAGTGTTAATTTTTTTTTTATTAGCAAAATTGAGAAATGTTGGTGTATCGAAACACAAGTATACTAGTAAGAGTAAGTATATTCCCCAAGATATAGGTAAACTTCCACACGGGTGGGCAATCATTCATTTAATCTCTATCAATATAGGTATCCGTCAAAAATATATCGGAAGAATTCAAAAATTATTTTAATTTTACCTGAATATTAAAGCTTATTGAAACTCCAATTTGTCTGGAATCCTATAATAATGAGGGAATTACCCTTCTTACACTACAATTTTAACAAGACACGGTTCTGATTACCCAATATTATTGCATATATTTCCTAAATATTCGTAGCAAGTTCAAATATTATTGTAAAAATAGACATTACATATCTATACATTATAGTTGTGATGTAATGCAGATAGAGATTCCATCCATAATTTTGAAATAGTATGCACTGAAAGGAGGCAGCTAAGCATAACAAATCGTAATTATACCAATATATTCAATGATATAAGCCAAATAACTAATCTGGAATGCCAATATTTATTGCTGAAATGCCACATAATGAGATATATTGCATTCGTTAATATAGTTTTCATTCTCATACAATATGTGATTTTGCCTGAAATATTGTTAGCTAAAATAGGGGAAGTTTATCAATAAATTATTGTTGTCCCAAAATCGCCTATACATATGGTAGGAAAGTATGTAAAAAATCGGATGTATTACCAATCATTTTTCTCAGTGTAGGTCATATTTTTTGAACTGTGTATATACATGCTCTAATATAGGCCTTATTTATCTGGAGCACCTGATATGCGATTTAAAGAATCTTCTGCATCTATTGAGGAACCCAAATTATCGTGAAGCTGTGACTTTGCCAATGTCACAATGTGTTCGCTCCAATTTAGGTTGTTATTATCTTCACCAAGTGGACGAATTGGGTCACAACCCACGAGTACATAGTCTTTTACCACAAAAGGGTATTCGTTGGCACTTTTTATATGCTAGAATGTGCATATTTCAGTTTTATTTTAGTTAAACTTGACATGATTTCTCTCACCCCAATCAAATATTGTGTTCAAATCGGAATTAAGCGAAGTGACAACTATAGCCGTTTACCGTTTAATTCTAAAAGAGAGAATCCACCTCAAATGAGATAGAAGAGTGCAATGTGGCATCATCAGCAAAGCTGTGGATAGGGTTAACATTGCTATCCAGCAAATCATTGATGTATAACAAAAACAAGGTCGGTCCGGTCACAAAACTGATCCCCGAGCGATATACGTCGACATACTGAGCGATGTACATCAAAATTTGATTTATCGTACGTTATTTAATCCTTTTGTATATATTTTCCCATGACGAGTGATATTCAAACAAAGACTTCCATTGACATATATGAGCATTTATAATTACCCACTTTATTATCAAGAAGATTGATTTTCCACTTTGCTCTATTCCATTTTACTTTCTTTTACGTAGTAAGAAGTTCTTAAGTATATTTGAATGGATTTAAGATTAAAAACATTAAAAATTAATCTTGAATTAAAAATAATGTTTCAAGAATTCCATTTTCTCAATTTCATGAACAAGATTTCTGCTTAACTTGATCATAAATTAGGCACAATTTCATAAAACTTTTGAAAATATTATTTGGTGCATACAATTCTTAATTTAAGAGTAGTAATTTCGAGCTTAGAACAAATCTGTTAAATTTGAGAATTTTACGAGTATTTCAAATTAAGAATAATATTTTCAATTAATAAAGCCATAATTGTGAAGAAAATTTACTGTTTAGTTTAAATTCGTGCATTTAATTCATAAATCCGCATCATATATTCTTAAAATTATAAAATTTTTAAATTCGTGCATTTAAGAATACACTATTCTTAATATTAGATTACGATTTCTCTCAGTGTAGCTAGGATTAAGGATATTTGAACACTGTAACGGAATTCTAGTTAATTTCGTTATCAACCCCTACATAATCTAAAATTCCCCATCGGTATACCCTTCGAGATAACACCTCAAATTATATCATAATTCATGATTAAATACCATGCCGATATTTCACATTGCTTTTGGGCATACGTTACTCCAATTACGGTATATGTTCGTACTGTGGTTGAATGAACGTAGACCTTAAATAAATGTAACACGATCACTATGTTTGAATCGATAAACGTTTTTAAGGTAAATGGCATGAGTAATGAACTCTGCTATGGAAAATAATTAAAAACTGCAATTATCGATCAATTCAAAAATTGTTTCTGCATAATATGCAAAATTTTCTTTTTCGCGTGCATCGATTTAACAAAATCGATGTCACGTTATTGTACATTTTTTTGTTTTTTCGTTATGAATTTTTGTGATGAGACCACAAAAATTTTCTGCGAAATGAGTATAAAGATTGTACAATTTTAGGTGTAGACAGTTAGTTTTTAGACAGACCAACGGACAGACCAACTAGACAACCAGTTTAAGTCGTATTTTTTTAAAATTGGATTTTGTTTTTTGTTTTTTTGTTATATATTGTTTTGTAAAAAAAAAAACTTTTTCTTGGTGTTTTGTTTTACCTTCAAAGATAACAAATTTTGTTGCGGGGTGATCTAAACCGCATTGTGGTAAATTTATTGTTGTTTTTTTTGTAATTTGTGAGTGGTTCGAGAGATACCAGTTTTAAAAAGTGGTAAGTATGGCATCGTTGGACTTGTGATTGGTCCTGAAACGGTGGCGAGGTCCCTTAGCATCGAGAGTAACCCTGCCCATAGGTAGGACACTCCCTTTCTGTTAAGATCCTCCTCCATCTGTTGTGGGAACGCAAGTTCTATGTCACGCGTTTTTTTTTGTGTTTTTTTTTTTTTGTTTGTGAAGTGGTTTTTACAGATGATGGCACCCTAAAAACCTAAATACGCAACCACGGGAGGAAGCCCATTTTCTATATGGCATAAAACCACCATTTTCGGGTCCGATACCCAACTTCACCTTTCTTTTTTTTGTGTTTTTCAATGCGATAATCTAGGCCATTATCCCATACCCCAAAAACCCACGCTATATCCTCTGCCCGACTGAGCTGCGGGAATCTATGCCGCACGGGGTACCGGTGGATAAATGGCAATTCTATGAAACCGGGTTGGCTTTAGCATAGCTATAGCTAGCCCGTTTCAACACATAACCGGGGTTATTAAATAACTTCGTTTTTTTCCGAGTGTTCCGGTATTACTAAAGGGCGGGACCACTAGCGAAAAAAAGATTTGAGTTGGTCTAAGCCTGCGTGAGTGGGTCAAGTTTCAGTCGCCGAATTAATATCCTGTCGACACGATTCTGCCGCGATCGGTAACTTTTTAAAATATTTTAAATTTGAAATAGAACACGTAAAACCGAAAATAAATTTACCTAAATATTTTATATCTGATTGGTCGTGGGTATTCATTAACACTATTTTACAGGAATTTAATACCATGACTATTAATAATTACCTAAAATTTTCATACAACATCGTTTTATACAATAATAATAATAATAATGCTAACACCGTTGGATTATTTATTTGTTGCTCTCATTTTACTTCGATTATCATCAGACAAATAAAAGCAAAAGTTCCCAACTGCTCAAAAAAACTAAAAGATTTTATTATGATTTTATTTTTTATGATTTTAGATTGTAAAGATTTATTAGAAATAGACCACTTATATAAAATATTTTCAATAATTTGTTTATCACGGTTTAAAAATGAACTGGTTCAGTCTACTTTTAAAGAGTTCTTGCAGATGGTGGAAAATAATGTTTCTGGTTCCCAATACGAGTTCGAAACCGTTACTAATGAAACTCGTGACGATGAGTCGTACGATTTTACGGAGGAAAATAAATGCCCCGAGTCACCATATTGCAAACGATATTATGCAATACTGCAAAATACATTTTTAGAAATAAAAAAAATCAGAAAAAGCTGTTGATCACAATGATTATTATGCAAAAGAATTCGTTATATTTTGCACCAAAAAGTATTTCTGCTATTTACCGTTATGGAGCAGCATTTACCTTCAGTACTTTGGTACACCACATCGGGTTTCGAACGCAATTGTTGAAAATTGGTTCAACTTAATAAAAAATAACTTAATCAACGAGCCTAATATGAAATTGAGCCGTTTTATAGATACCGTTCGAGACAAACCTCTTTTAATTCAAAAGACTGCAAACATGGCGCCGCACTTACAATCTCGTCAATCCTCCAAAATTAAAAACAGTATATTCTTAAAGGAGTCACCAAACGAACGCAAAAAAATTTTAGATGACGAGAAGGATCCAAATGATCCCAATTTGGAAGAAAATTGGTCAAAAAAATAGAGCTCCAAAATCAAAATATAGTGGAATATTGGCGTTAAGGAATTATCTTACTCCACAAAAAAAAACTGGCGGAATGGCAGCAAATTATGTATCTAGAAAAGATGACGGAACAAAATTTTTGCATCAAAATTTTTAAGCACACTTAAACAACAACTTTTAAGCACACACCGGATTTTGAAGTAGTGACTTTAAATAATTAGTGTTTCTCGTCACTCAACTTCAAACATTATGTGACGTATGATGCAATCCATGTCGTATCGTCTCTTATTTTATTGGGTACAAAAGATGTTTGCTTGGATCTTTACCATTCTTTGAAAATTTTAGGGGAGATGACATATAAAGCGATCTTGTCTAAAAAAAATTAAGAATTACTCATTTGCCGCCAGAAGCGAGTCATATATATTCCGTATTGCAAAAATAGCAGTCACTGGGTTCTTGTCATTATTAATTTAGAAGAAAAAGTCATAACCATTTATGATCCGTTATATCCAGATAAAATGGAAAAAGATTTAGTTAGTAAAGCTCAACATTTTGTCGATGAATTGAAGAATGACCAAAATCTGCCGAAAGTTAAATTTCGAGCAATACCAAAGTACAGTTTCCCTCTTCAAAGGGATAACTTTAATTGTGGGCCATTTGTTATTTATGCCATGGAAATGGAATCAACAAATAAGTATCGGATGGAGATACATTCTCAAATAGATAATGAATATAAATCAGCATTGAAACAATATGGAAAATTTCTTCAAAAACTTATTTTAGAGAAGTCTGACAATTTAAATGATCATTGTTTAATTTGTTTTGACAACATAAAGCAAGAAGTAATATTTCGCGAATGCAACGTATGCAAAAGAAAAATCCACGATAATTGCAATATTCATAATGTTATTCATAATTTTTAATTATTCATAAGAAAAATTAAAAAAAAAATAAAAAAATCCAAAAAACAAAAAAAAAATAAAAAAAATAAAAAAAAAAACAATAAAAAATGGTGAAAGCTCGAAGAACCGAAAATATACGGGCGGTTTGAATTATTAAGGCAACCATGTTGTTCTTGTAATTTCGTATATATGTATCGGTTAATAAATATCTCTTTTGTATCGAATAATTGGATAATTGGTTTTCTTGGATTAATATATTTCTTTTTATTTTTTATTTGCAATCAATTTTATTATGAAGTTTAGTCGTGATTTGGTATAATCCCACTTGTAACTTGGTTTTTTAGATCTGGATGACGATTGTAACATTGTTCAGCAGAATGCAAAACTCGCTTGCATATTTGGCACTTAACTTTATTTGTTTGATCATAAGAATGAAATGTATTACGTGTACTTAAAATAAGTTCTTCTTCACAAGCTTTATTTATGGAATCCTGAAGTGTAGTAAAGCGGCAAGCTTTAATAATTAATTTAATTGGATCAATTAGGCCTTCTTGAAAAGCTTTGAGAGCTGTTTTAGAATTTAGATTTATAATGGTTTTTGAAGCAGTCGTACCTTCACTATCTATACACACTTCATTCAATTCGGAAAGTAATTTTTCGACCCTACTTGCATATGCTGTAACGTTCTCATTTCTTTGTTGCCTAATATTAATGAGCTTTATTTGTAATTGTTCTATGGATTTGGAACATTGAAATTTACTTTTTAATTCATCTTTCAATTCTTTCCATGTACCATAATCAGTATATTTCACTAAGTCGTATGCTTTATATGAAAGTTTTGTTTTGATTAAATTGAGAAATTTTTCATATTCCGTGTGCAATAAATCTTTATATACCATATCACAACATTATAAAAATTTATGTAGACGATCTGTGCTACCATCAAAATCAGGAATGATTTTTAGAGCAACGTCTAAGTTTAAAACGAACATGGTTGTACGCGAAGATTTTTTTAGCTGTTTATCCACTTGAGATAAATCAGTAGATTGGATGTCGTGTTATCTATACTATATTTTTAATTTAGAGATCTTGATCGCCTTTTGGTTTTATTTATCCTTAGACTTCGCAAAGTAACGTACGATTCACTCTTGGAATTATCCAAATTTTTGGATGACATAAAACTAAATTTAAATTTAGGAGAAAATTAAAATATAACTAGCAAAAGAATAATATGATAACAACATATTTAATTTAAATATAAGAACAAAATTCAAGATGATCGATATGCTAATATGAACCGGTGAACGGGAATCACAATATCCACAATATTAATGTAAAAGTAAATTTGAATTCTGACAAATCATAAAATTTTTACAGAAAAGCCATCAATTAAATAAATATGATAAAGTTGAGAATTAAAAAAAAATGTAAACTAACCTTGACAAAATCCCCTTAGTGAAATGGTATATAGCCTGATGTCATGATAATATCCATTGAAAGAAAAGCTGAATTATTCTCCGATTGTATGATCTCTGTTGCTTGTTTATATGTTTTGCATCAGCATATTTGTAGAATAAATTCGTTGGGAACAGGAATCTGTTAACGAAGCGATGTAAGATGAATATTTATTGAATTATGTGTTAATGCGGCTGTAAATTTTAATGAAGCGGCTATCCGTTGATACTATATCCAATATATGAGTTATGATAACCCGATGAAGCAATTGTTGATTGAATTAATTGTTGTCTTTGATTGATTGATTGATTGATTAGAATGTACGGCCAAGACTAAGCAAGGATCCCGGATACGCCGGGCCAACCGTACACCCCTTTTACATATAACAAGATGGAGGGATAGGAAAGGTTGTTAGGTATGATAGACTTGACCCGGTTACATACACCTAAGTAGTCAATAGTTAGTAAAGCACAAGACGGCACAATTATTTTTGTTCTTCGGGATATAAATAATCAGCAGTCAACATCCTAAAAAGTAATTGATTAATTAGTAAATGTCCTGAAATAAAATTTCATTATTATGAGTGATGAAATTTTATTTAATATCATTTCCTTATATCAATTTACAATAACGCGACGCCAGGCGGAGGGCCTACCACACCTTTATTATTATAGCATTTTAAAAAAAATTGATAATCAATAATGTTGGCCTCTTAATGGTACGAGTAAGTTTCCTGAAATAAAATGTCATTATTATGCGTTAGAGAATCATTATTTTGTACGATATATTTAAATTATTCTTGTATAGAATAAATGTAATTTAATGCAATGATTATTATAACTAAATTAATTATAATTTGATTGTCGTAAAATAAATAAAATAAAATAAATCAAATCCAAATATTGTAGTATCAAACGGATGGATCCCCTCTTCAACGGATAACCATACAATCCCTAATAAACCAAAATGTTTATTAATAAAAATAAAAATGAAACAAAGACATCTGGTTTCAAAAATAGCTAATCTGGAATCTATAAGGTAATATATCAATAATGAATGTTTCACTGATTAAGAATCCCCAATACCTAAACAATTACCACATTACAATTTATTCCCAACCAGAATTAAATAAAACTATTAAGCTAATCAGGAATCTGTAAGATGACAGACTTAGTAATAAGTAGCTATTAGAAAATAATTTAATTAAAGAAGTGCCATTGATCCCAAAAATACAAAAAACATCTATGTATCTATATTTGTCTGATTATAAATTTGATTGTATAGCCTCCAAGCCAAAATATAAGTCAACCCATAAAGTTTCCCTCTACCGACACTTCAATGTTACATATAGCCATAGTCATTTAATCTATTAAAATAAAACCAATTGTCGGAGACAAATTAAATCTTAAATATACAATTAAATTAAAATAAAATAAGAAATAAAATTTCATTAGTATTAACAATGATTAAATATTATTCTAAACCAAGGTAAATAGCCTTATTTGTTATGAGGCTTAAAAGACTCAGCTTCCACTTCCATCTATATCTGAACCTCCAGATTCTTTTATTATATAACAATTATAGTTAATGAGTTAAACAATAGCAGACTCTTTTTAATTAGTGGAAATTTTTCTTCAATTTACCGTAATTATCTTACTCTAAAAGCAATGCTACACAACAATAATTCCCTTTAGCTAAATGGAAAAATGTCAATAATAGCAAAAAATCATATATATTAGCTGTTCAGGCAAAAACTTATTTATCCCTACAATATTTATTCCTCGACGCTTACAAAATAATAAAGCTGCAAATAATATAAAAATGTAGTTATTATACGGCTTCAAAATTCTTCTGTAATCAAAAATGTTCATTAGAACTAAATAAATTAGCTTAATCAGGAACTGCAATGAATAATATAGTATTAATAATAAACACCTAATAAAGGGGTACCGAATTAAAAAAGTCCGAATCACGAAAGTTCCCCAAAAATGAACCAAAAAGTTGATTTTTGTATGAACACCAGCGACTTATTTTAATTCATATTTTTAACTTAAAATTATAAATTAAAAAAAGCGATTTAGAAAAAGGAGAAAACTCAGAAATGAATTAACAAAGGCTTATACTATTTCATTTTTAAAACACGTACCCTAACTCACCTTCAAAATGAATTAAAAAAGGCATATTATATTTAGAATTTAAATTTAAATTCCAAAAAATTTTCATTAATCAAAATAATAGTTGCATGGATTTACATTGATTAGTTATAAAATATAAATATGAATAAAAAAGGCTTATATTATTTCATTCTATAAACATTTATATTAATTCATTTTAAAAATGAATCAAGAAATGCCCCGCCCAAATTCGCCTTATCGAACTCTTTCATTTCTTCTTCAACTCCGATTTCAATTCATCCCCAAAGCGAATCAAAAACACTTATTTTAATTCAGAAAAAAACCTTAAATTCAGACCCCCCTAATTCATGCAGCCCCTGATAAACCTTGATAACTCTAAATTGCTCATCATATAAAACATAATAAATATAACAATTTAATACTCAAACGGTGAATAATTGGAGGTAGGAATTAGTAAAATTAGTTACTTTCTGAAATCAAAATGTGGAAAGAATCATTTTCATAAATAATCTTAGTAAAATGTACCAAGAAAAATATGTAATGTAGATCCAGGAGTGCTCGCTACCCGCTTTTCTAGAATAAAAAATCCAACACACTGCAACCCATAAAGTTATTTCCCAATCCCAATAGATGAAAACTCAGCGATCGCCCGTTAACATCAATATAAAAGAAAATTTATCGCAATACACATCCACCGTATCCTCGCCCCCCCTGTGTAAATTGATCACACAAAATGAAATGAAAAAGCAAAAAATCAATGATTGAACCGTTTTTTTTTTCATATAGAAAAACATTTACACTACCAAGCACAAAAAGTAAAAATATAATAATTATGTAATGACATAAATAAAACAAAATGAAAACAAAAGTCCCCTGATCTTGTATATCTTTCGTTCGTAATCAATACATACACATCCGTACAAAGCACAACCGAAAGCATATAACAAGCTTTGTATATACATTGCAAAACTACATTTTCAGTGGTATTGAAATGTACATTATATCCCGCTATACACCTCCAATACTACAAAGTACCAACGAAAAACAATCGTCGCAGAAAGAACAACAAAAATTGTTATCGAGTGTAACAAAACAGAATTGAAAAACACTTTCTGGCACAAACAATACTACCACCATGAGAATACTAGTACTCTACACCTTTATGAGTTATAGAATACCGTAATCATTTTATTATATACTTAAAATTTATTTGGAAAAATATATGTTAATAATTAATATGTATTAAAGCGTGTTAAAACAATGGAAAAAATGAGAAAACACTTATCTTATTCCTCCTCTGGAATCATAAAAGATAAAAGTCCTATACATATTGAAAAATTACATAAATACAATGCGTATGATGCATTCAAACAACGGTATCAAAATACATATAAACGAAATTGTAATATACATATTCTACGCCATTGCAAGCGCATCACACACAAATTAATATAATATAACTATTCAATATGTATCTTATTACGGCTTCAAAATTCTTTAAATCACACAATATATTATTTATGTCTATGAACACTTAGATATATATTATTTAATTAATTAGTTAATTAAAACACATTTAAACTATTTATTTTTAATTATTTAAAGGAGAGACAAAAAAACACGTGTTTCCTCTACGACGTTCAATCGCCGACCTGAATTAATTGTTCTCTTTGATGGCACAAAAAATTTTTTATGATGACTGACTACAAGCTATGTAAATTATGATGAACCGTTGAAATTTTTGTTGAGTGATCCGTTTGGTTATCGTACGATATTAATAGAATGGCAATGATGAATGACTAATTTTATGATGATCCGATATTGATTTGATTGATTTAAAACGATGATGAAATTGGACCCATAATGAAATTTCTCGAATCATCTATACCGTTTCGCTGGTCAGTTAATCTTCGTATGATATGATATGATATGATACGAATTTTATGTGATTGAATAATGGTTCATATCGTATGATTAATGATTAATTGCGGAGTTTATACATCAGCCACATGTGTTTTTAGGTGGATATAAACTTGTGATTCGTGTACACTTTTGATTTTAATGTTAAATTAAATGTTATTACGAAATTGTTTTAATTTTGGATTTAACTTTTTAACACATGTGTTTAATATTGCACTACACTTTTACGTTAAAATAATGTTTAGTTTCACGTAATAAACTTACTGTCTATGATATTTAACGTTCTTAATTAGAGGGATTTCCACACCAAGAATTGCTGCATATAGAGCAATCCCACCGCTGTCACCAAAATTTTGTTATAGAACGGTGTGGAAACTAATGGATTTCAGTTTCAATATTTTAAATAAAACTAACTATGCACTTTTTAGACTATTTTTCGTTTTTGTTATTTTATTTATGTTTAATATAATTTATTTGGTGTCTATTAATCCATACCCAAAATCAAACTGCTGCAGTCAGACAAAGTTGGTACTTTATAGATGTTGGTACTTACAATACATATACAAAGATGCTGTACCTAATCAGTATTTTAGTTGTATAAAGTAATTACATGCTTATGTACTTATATAAATGAAGAATTATATACTAGGAGCTACAGTTTAGTATCAGTAATCCATAACACTAGTTCTGAGGCATCCGCAAAACCATGCAGTTCCAGTTCTTCACCGTCGGTATATAACCATTTATTTATGTGGATATCCTCCAATCTTCCAAAACTGCATCTGATAATAGAACGTCCCAACCGATTCCAAGTAATCAAAGCTTCTGGAAAAGAATTTTGATTTTTATAATTGTTGGGAATAGCCATCAAATAGGATCGATCAGTGTCGACGCCTCTGACAGCATACTACTTGTTGTTAATGTTATATCTTCTAGGAACACCTAGAACTGAAATGAGTCGTTTATTGGATAGTATCTCACACCGAGTAAACACAGTAAACAATGAATCATCTGTCAATTCAATAACAGAAGCATCTCTGTTTTCTTCGGGAATATTGTGTAAAATCTCGAGATAGTTAGTAGCCCATTTGCGAAGGTTGAATCCTCCCTTGTTTAATAAACTAACCAAACTCACTACTAATTTCTGGACGTCTTTTACATTGCTTGTACCGGACAACAAGTCATCAACGTAAAAATCACGCTTTAGTATTTTTGCCGCCTCTGGGTATTCTTGTTGGTAGTCCGATGCCAGTTGCACTAAAGTTTGGGTAGCCAAAATGGAGCGCACGATGTTCCATAGGTTACTGTTAACAGCTTAAAAACCTGTAACTCGTGTTGTGCTTGCTTTCTCCATACAATTCGTTAGGAATCACAATCCGTTTTACTAACGCAGATTTGCAGAACATTTTCTTGATATCAGCTGTAAATATTACCTTGTGTTTGCGAAATCTGAGCAGTATTTCTACCAAACTAGACTGCACTACTGGTTCAACTGGTAACTGCTCATTCAGAGAATTTCGATTGGTTGTTTTAGCCGAACCATCAAATACGACTCGTAATTTCGTGGTTGAACTGTTTTCTCTCAAAACTTCATGGTGCGACAAATAATAGCTCTCGGTAGCGTCAGAAGTTGATAACGTCCCAATTGTAGATATTCATCTTGAAACTCGATGTATCGCCTTTTAAATGATTGATCACGTAAACATATTCTTTCCAAATTAGCGAATCGTTTAACTGCCATCTAGCTTAAGCGGTAAACTCACGATGTATCTTCCATCTGGTGCTCTTTGAAACGTTTTCTGGTAATAATTTAGGTAAAATCTCTCTTGATACTATACGGCTCAGCAGATTAATAGATGTTCCTTTGTGTAATTCCTGTGTAACTCCTCTATCAAGTGGCACTCCTGCTACGATCTATCCAATTTTGGTGTTGTGAGCAACTAACTGTGAGTTTGTGATATACTTTTTCCCATCACTTATTATATCAAAAAACAAATCACTACCAAGTAGAACATCAATTTTGCTTTTCTTTTGAAAGTAAGGATAAGCTAGCTTAATCTTCGTTAGTTCTTGAACGCCCTCCAACTTATTAATTGAAGGTTGATATGACGAGATTTTCGGAACTATAAACACCCTTGTGTTTGGTTTGTAATTGTCATCTTCAAATCTAGATCTAATTCGTAAGGTAGCCACGCCTTTAGAAACACCCGAGTTTGTATTATTCAGTCCTTAAATAAACTTTCTGGCCTTCGTTCCTTTTATTCTTCAGTAACGAAAGAAGAAATTGCTACTCACCATTATACCGTTCTGGTAATATTTAGGTAGTCAGCACAACCGCATTTCCATCTATCGAATAAGCATGCCAACAAGTCGTTTTTCCAGGAGAACGTGTGGAGGATTCTAGCTCTAGGTGCAAGATGACGTGGTGTTTCCTTTGACATTTTCTACATTTTCGGAATCTCTCCATAAACTGCTTGAAATTCATATTGAATTACTAAAACCGAGATGGCAGTGTATTTTTTTATCACTCTATCGATAGCACAGAAGATGGAAGAGTGGTAAACAAAGACCGATAGCGATAATATTATACAACATACTGACTGCCAATGGAGATTAGGGATACCAACCGTCCTCTTTTTGTAGTACATGTACTCTTTTTAACCTTAAATTATGTCCTCTCAGCTTTCTATAAATTTAGGTTAAACGTACTCTTTTTTCTTATGTTTCTTATGTTTTGTTTTCCTAAAAAACAAAAAAAAACATTTTATCGACTTGAGCACCTACCTCGGCGATCGAATGTAACAAAAGTTTACTTTACGGATTGGTCGCATCGAGATGTTCAAATCATTTAAAGGTACTCTATAATGTATTATCTATGTATAGGTAGTAATATAAACGTCAAAGTTTGCGCGTGCTCATGGTACTACTTTTTAGTGATTTTCTTCCACTTGTTTCAATACTCAATGAAATATTAAAATTTAAAATTATAAACTTAACATTCATTCTGTAGTGTCAGTGACTAATTAAATAATTTTTTGTAAAATGTCTCGACGAAAAAGTAAATTCAATGAAAACTTACAGAAACAATTTTTTATGTTTAAGAAAGCAAAAATAGATTCCGATGCAAAATGTGAGGTATGTGATTCCATTGTGTCGATAGCTAATAAGGGAAAATCAGCATTGGAGCAACACCTCCAATCGTCAAAGCACAAAAGTCGAATACAGTCGGCTAGCATAAGCCAACAAATTTCAAATTTTTTGATTCCGCAAAACAATAAATTGTTGGAAAAAATATCAGCAGCAGAAGCTACACTAGCTTTTCATACGGTGAAGCACCATCAATCTTATAAGACTTCTGATTGTTCGACAAATTATTTCAAAATATTTTAAAGGATTCTGAAGTAGGATCAAAGATTTCTTCAGCGAAAACCAAAACAGAAGCCATCATTAATAATATATTGGCACCTCACTCACTAAACGTTGCACTTGAAAGAATTAATAATATCAGCGTACAATTCGTAGGAGTGTGTACTGATGGATCGAATCACGGTGCAACTAAATGATTTCCAATTGTAATTCAATATTTCGATAAAGAGTTTGGAATTAAACACACCTTAATTGATATGAAATCTGTTCAAGATGAGAAATCTGTAACCATATCAAATCTAGTGACTTCAGCATTGGACTGTGTTGGATTGAAAAATAAGTGCATTGCAATCGCGAGAGATAATTGTAACACAAATTTTGGTGGCATTGCTAGAAGAGGAACAAATAATGTTTACAGTCATTTGAAATTTGAACTAGGAAATAAATTAGTTGGTATTGGTTGTCCAGCACACATTTTAAATAATTGTGTGCAACATGGGCTGGACGGACTGCCAATTGGTATTGATTCAGTTGTTACAAAAATTTATCGTTATTTTTCTATTTACACAGTCCGCACGGAAACTTTGAAAACGTTTTGTGATTCGGACTACAAAGTACTCCTATATTATTCAAAAACCAGATGGCTGTCTCTGTTTCCAGCAACAAATCGCATTTTAGAGATGTACGCCGGTTTAAAGACGTATTTTCTCTCTCAAAATGAAGCACCAGTATTTATAAAAATGTTTTTTGAAAATCCTTTAAATGAATGCTACTTATGGTTTATTCATTCATTAATGTATATATTTCATACTAATATTGAAACAATTGAAAATGAAAAAAAGTTTAAATCGTTCAAATGGATGCGCTTGGATGATCACCTACATGGAGCGATATAGAAAAAACAATCAGTTTCCTTAAAGAGAAAGATATCGACATAACTGATTCCTTGTTATTCGACCAAAGTATAAATCTCAACAAATTTCTACTTCAAAGGAATGAAAACGAAGAGTTTTTAAATAAGCGAAGCTGTGATAAATGGGTCGATTATTTTTCAAACCAAAGTTACGGAACATCCTCTGAGTTTTTAAAAATTTGTAATTATTTTTTTGCGATTCCAGCACACAATGCGAATACTGAACGAATATTTAGTTTGATGAATAGCCAATGGACTGATGAAAGAAATCGTCTACTACCGCAATCAGTGAAACAATTATATAATGGTTCAATTTAATCTGAAACATTTGAATTGTGCTCAGTTTTATGAACATTGTTTGCAGAACAAAACGCTCCTTTCTGATATAAAAAGTAAAGCTAAATATAGCTTTGGTTAAACTCTGAGCAGAGTTAAGAAATTTTAATATAATCAAAAATTGTTTCTACCGAAGATATTACATATGAGACTGAAATAAACTGTAATGACTGTTATTATTTGAAATTAATTTATAATTTTATGTTTTGTTACTTTTATAACAAAACGTTAATGTTGTTTTTTAAATAAATTTCTGTTAAAATATGAGAAGAGATTCTTTTACTCATTTGATATGTTGTTGTATACCTTCAAGCTCTTCTAAAAAATCCTCTTTCGTGTATATAGATGAAAAATACATATAAATAATTTGAAAATTTTATTTATTTTTTATTTTATACTCAAAAATGAAGTGACCGAATTCCGAAGAGTTTTTGATTTTTGGAACCCTGTCCCCTTATGTACTCTTTCCCGATCTTACTGATATGGTAAGCCTTAATGGAGTGATAACACCAGGTAAGCTAATAATATAGCAAATACATTTTATAAAATAAATTCAAAATAATTCAATTAAAATAATAATAACATTAAATTTATTTTAGCTAAACCACAACAGCTGTGTGAAACAATTCAATTCTACTACAATTACATATAACAAGATAAGTGAATTAATTAATTTACAATTCAATTTTTGATTGTCATAAGACTTAAATTTTAATTCCAGGTTTGTTATCCTGAACAAAGGCAAACCATTAGGGATTTTCGCAAAAAATTAAAAACTTTTTTTTGTTTAAATTCCGATCCAAAATGATTACAGGTAATGTATAGTATATAATAACACGATAAGCACGGAACTACTGGTATGATTCATAAGGAAAGCGCGGTTATTATAAATTTCGTATTTTGAAATTGGACGACATTTGTAATCGAACCTGGATTGCAGGCGAATGAGGCGACATATTGCACCAAACTAAACGTTGATATACTCATAATAAGATCAATAATATCACTGAGAAAAAAAAACAGTAAAAATAAAAAATATACATATAAAATCTAAAAAATATTCATATATTTTTTAGGCGAAAATTCTCGTTTTTAAAATCAAAAGGATAATCTTTTAATTTTTAAAATAAATATTTTTACCAAATTTGTTTTACCAAAAATAAAAAAATTAATACTTTCCTGACTTATGTCAAGTAGTTTACTTAAATTTTAAGAGATTGTTTTTTAGGAATAAAAAAACTATTGGTTAGTTTTAAAAATTTATTTTAATTTTTAAATAATTCTTTTTTAACATACCTATGTCACAATATTTTTAAATCAAAGTAATCAATGTTTACGACTGTTCACTTAAAGTCAGCAAAACCAAAGAGTCAGCTACTCATAAGAACATAACATATCTACCACGAAAAGTAAAAAATTTACTCGCCCTCCCCAGTTTTTAACCCCCAGGGTCATTGTGTAAAAATACACACAACCCTTAACAAAATATAATGAGAAATTGAGAAACTCCTCAAATTCTTTTTTGGCAGTTTGGTTTCGTTTCGTACTGATGTTCGAAAGTTGTTCCTGAAAACCTTCAGTGAAACCTTCATACCTTTAGTATAACACAAGAACATATCGATTTGGCGAATTATATAAATAGCCGAAAAAACTTTAAAATAAAAAATAAAATATAGACGAATTGAAAAATAATACAACGGGATTTCTGGCAAAACAATAAATATAAACATTTTCATAATTTGTCATTATTATCAAAAAAATTGTTTTTAAATGCTAAAACACTTCTTTTGAAATAAATTATTATGTTTCAATAAATAAACTTTTTAAATCTAAAAAGTATTTTATAAATCATTTTACAAAATATGTTTTTAAAATAAAAAAAGCTTTTTATTAGTTTACAAAAATTTCATTTAATTTCAAAAAAATACTTTTGAAATTCAAAAAAATTTATAACTTTGAGAAATTAAAAACTTCGTTTTTTAATTTTACAAACCAAAATTGTTCTCAGTGTAGAAATAATATGGAACATACGGAATCTGTGACCGCAGTCCAACTTTTTATGTTTTTGTACCAGGCGACAAGACTTAAAAGAATTAAAATTTGTTATTACAACTGATTCCTTATTTTCCCCTCCACTTGGAATATCATTCTCATATTCTCCTCCACTTAGTGCGTGTGTCAAACGAAAAAAATACCGCATAAAAAGTTAAATTTTTAACTGTGGTAAAAAGAAAAAAATTACCACAATTTTTAATCGTTTTGCTGTGCCAATTGTAACTAGTTAAACAATTAAATTTTTGACGTTTAATAATTTTTTTTATTTTGTTTTGTTTTCTTTGCGAACAAAATAATTATTAATTTCAATTTAATTGAATATAGGTAAAAATTAATAAAATGGGTTCTAATTTTATAGTTAAATATATGCCCATGATAATTAACTTAATTGTATTATATAAAAACTACTTGAAGTTAATTGCAAAACACCGAAGTAAAAAAGTTGTTGCCAAGGTATTGTTTCTATATGAATCAATATGTGAAAATTTAAAATAAGTGTTTGGTTATTTTAGCGTTCGAAATATTTGCAAGTACGGGCCGTATCCGCAACCATCGAGGCAATACTAAAATGGCAACGAGATAAAAACTAAACGTTTACACATTATCTTGTTTTTTTGAGAATAAGTGTGCATGTGTGGTATGTTATGTATGTAGGATAAATGATACAATAATGGGCACTTATAAGAAAATTTCGCACTGATAACTATATAGTTTTAAAAATTGTATCTGTATTTAGAGATAATTGTGTGAGATGGATAAAACAAACATTTAACTTAAGTTTTAAATTATAAAATATTAATTTTCAATTAATTAAATATAAATAATTCAGAAAATAAACAAGCGTACTTTTTCACTAGTAATGGTCACAGAAAAACAATAATTGGCACTGCTGAAATGTACAATAATCGGCATGCGTCATAATAATGGGCATTCATTTTAAGTATAACAATCGTCATATATGCATAATTATTTGACACCCTGATTTCCATATTTATCGGCAGTCAAACGAAATAAATTAACACAAAATCTTATTTAAATTAATTTTTTATTCTAATTACTACAAAATAAATTCAACAGGTAAGTAGGTAATATCACATTATTAATTCAGTATCACAAATAAAAAAATATAATAAATAATAGGAACATAACTAATATCTTCGATTTCATCGATTAAGTACTTTAAATTTTCTTATTCTGGCACAATGTGCATAGAAAATAAGGTTCAATTGAGAGGTTTAGCTTATTCACACACGCTAAATGGAATTCGGCGGTACACTTTTCACAGCGAACTCCTTTATTATTTTTATTAATGCTGTAAGTACAATGATGACACATCTTTCCGGAAGCTGTAAATATGAGGTGGTTAACGTTGTTAGCATTTTCAGGCAACACATCAACGTCATCTGCTTGGAAAATAATTGTATCGTTAGTGTTATCTGTTGAAACTCTTTGCACTTCTTGCAGGGGGTGTTCACCGAATTCATTATTCGCTTGATCTTCCGAGTTAAGATTATTTCTGTTAGGTATTGTCACAACGGAGATGTTTTTGTCAAACAGTGCCGTAGAACTATTCTGTGCCAAGACTTCGAATGGAATAAATCCTTCAAACGCTAGTTTTCTTACAGGAAGTTTTTTTTTCGGCAATTTTGTTTGAACTTTAGTTTTTTGGTTTTTTAATTTTGTTTTTTGGTCTTTTATTTTCTTTTTATCTTCGATATTTTGTTTTCTCTGAAGCTGCCGCTGTTCCTTGTCAAGTTCTTTTTGCTCTTTTAGTTTTCGTTTTTCTTCTTGAATTTTTGAATATCCCGATGAAGTCACTACAAAAGGTACATTTTCTTTAGATCTGTTTATTTTTTTCCTTTCTGGAGTTTTGACCCATCTTATATATTGATCGATACTTTTCAAGAGTGTCTTGGGATCATCATTTATTTTATTTGCCTCTTGTAGTTCTAAACTGTTTACTGAATCTAGATTTACCTCAATAATTTCTTCAGAAACTGACGGCTCGTATTGCTGTTCTATTACAGGTGGTTCCCAATTCAGATTGAAGTCATCAGACATAAATACAAAATCATTGATTTCTAGAATATTTACTGCGGGATCGACATCACAGTTGCGAAGGAGAGTCTTATAGATTTCGTAAAGACATTGAAAATCTTGTGTTTTATTCATGAAATTTTCTTCTGAGACTTCTTCCAGTTCCTGTAGTTTTAAACTTCCCACAATATCTGAAAATTTTTTAAAATCGACTGTGTTACTTTGATTATCGATACCAATTAAAGATCTAGCTGAAGGTTGCATAACTTCATGACCATGCATATATGATTTTCCCAAACATTTTGAGCTGTCTATTGCATATTTATTAAACGGATAAATCCCACATGCTTTAAATCCATTTTTAATTGTATCCGGCTTCTCTGCTCTCTTTATTGCTTTATTTAGTAATGGTGCGAAGTCTTCTCCATTAGGAATGCGGTCAACATTTTCTCTCTTCCACTGTAAGACAACCTTTGACCAAGCTGACTTAAGTGGCTTAAATGCTGAGACATCACATGGTTGCAAAATTCTGGTGGCGTTCGGGTATAATGCAATTAGAATTATTTGAAGTTGTTGGCATAAAATACTTAACTCGTATGTGAGATGGGTAACATGTCCATCGACAAACAAAACGATTGGCAACTCGATACTGTTTTTGACGATGTGTGGATAAAATACATTTGAAATATATTCAAAAAACACCTCATTAGTCATCCATCCGTTATCGCTTCGTCCCACACCCCAGTGTTCTGGAACTGACATTCTTATATTATCCGGAATCCGTTTATACGGATAAATGATCATCGGTGGTACCATCAATCCCGAGGCCGAGAAACTGAACATGACGGTGAGACAACTCTTTGAGGAGCCTTGTTCAACTTCATATACATTCTTCGTTCCAATTTTGGCCAGTACGCTTTTGGTTTTGGGACAAAGCATAAAATTGGTCTCATCGCCATTAAATATTCTAGATGGATCAGTTAATATTGAAGACAATTTTTTTTCTTTTAAATAGCCATCAATTTGGTCAAACCATTTGTAAATATTGTCCACACTAACTTTTGAGCTGGCCTATAATATAAATACATGTTAAATAATTTTTATATCTAATCTTATTTACCTAAGTATAACTTACCGCCTCTGGAGTTCTAGTGGTAATGCTAGGATGTCTTTTTAAGAACAAGTTATACCATCCCTTACCAGGCCTGTTATTGTTTCCAAAAGGGTGTTCTCTTGGACAATCATCCAAAAAGCGTTTAACAGTCTCAACAACATCTTCGCGATGTCTAGGAAAACCTTTTCTGGCACTTTCCAGTATCCAGTCAATTATTGTCTGTTCTTCATTCTCAGACAAAATTGTCATTGGGCCAGGACGACTTTTCTTAAATTTTGCAGATAATCGATACTGCAATGTCGACCGAGGTACATTAAATAGTTTTGATGCAGTCTTCTTGGCAACTTTGCCGTTTTTAATAGCATCACAGGCTTTTAGAATATTTTCTTCTAAAAATGATGAGCTTTTCTTCGGCATCTAAAGTAAATGAAAATATTTATATTTGCTTTTCTCGTTACGTGAATATTTAAATAGTATTTTAATTGCCTAACACCTAGGTATAAGGGTAATAATTCATCTACACAATTATCGGCACTCTAATATTTTATAATTATAATCACTATGTCCATAACTCAGGATCATATATATAATAATGGACACAGGATGCCGAATAGTTAAAATACTTAAAATTTCTGATGTAATATTGGACACCCACAATTTCTCAGTAAATTTATACTATTTTAAATATGTCACTTGAATTATAATTACAATCTAGTGTTATTACTGCAAAAAACTACTTCCTATAATCTACAATTATTAAAATATAGATTAAAATGTAAATAAAATCTTACCTTTTGCTTAGCAAATTTACAAGAAAATGTAAAAAATCACACCCGAACAGTTTGACACCTACTAGAACACTAATTAAGTAAAATAAAAATTATAGTAGAGAAAACTGATAAGGAACGAAAGGTTTCCTTAAGTTAGAATGAAACAAATATATTTACGTAAAATCCTCTGGTTATTACATTTTGGCGCAAAATGCTTATAAAATTAGAGTGTCGAATAACTATACATTTTTTTGCAGGTGTCCATTAATGTATCATTTACCCTATATGTAAACAATCGCAATTGTCACAATAAAATAAAAATTTTAACTGATCTCGGACCAGTTAATAATTTTATGGTGAATAAAAACTCAAAATTTTAACTTTTTATGCGGTATTTTTTCGTTTGACACACGCACTTAGAATGTCATTCTAAAATCAAAGTAACAATCATTGTTTTAGGACTACTTGATCCGACGACATAAAAAATGACCCATTTCTGACAAACGCCAGAATGTGTTATCCAATCCTGACCTAACGATTACCTAACGAAATTTTATAAACGCGGTATGATTTTTTTGCCATAAGGTGCACCCGGGAATATTTTTTTTTCGATTTTTTCATTATTTATTTACCGTTTAATCGTAAGTGACCAATCGATAAAATCTAGTGACCAATAATTATTCTGACCACACGATGGCCAAACGAATTCAGTCGTCATTTTTGTCAAAACTTTTACATGAGGTGCTTAAAAGGTGGAGCCGAACTTTACTATATTTTTCTTGTTTGAAGCTGTTGCTTTTTCCATGATTAGGTTGTCACGGACCCATGATTTGTTAACATCTTGTATTATATCTTATTTGGCAATATTTAGTTATTTGGGATACATTTTTCCAAACTGGTTGTTGTTACAAAAAAACCTGACTAAATTCAACTTTCTCCTATACTGGGTATTAATCGCAATTTTACCATTCCTGTGGCTTGTGAATGGTGTTATGCTTCTATCACTTCAAATATACGAGCGTACGAGAATTGTTCTTTGTTTTACCTGTAATTATTAAATTTAAATTATGAAAGGATCCATATATACTCGTACGGAGGAGCAGACCATACAATATACTTTTACTTTTGTTTAAATTATTTATATACACACAAGAAAATTATGTACGACCCATCGTACTCGTATATACCCACCAACGAGCTAAACAAAAAATAAAAGATTCGTTGATCCACTCCGTCAGCACATAGAACATATTATGTAAATAAATATATTACGTTAAAAAAATTCTAATTATTAATGAAATGTTTGCTCGACATATAAATTTTCATTTCTAACTCTTTTTTTTTTGTTGGAAAAACGGTTCGTTGGTATACCTTTACTTTTAGATAAATATTATATTGTATCATCATCATCATCATCCTCATCATCATTTCAACTCATCTCGGGTTATATATACTCTCGTCGTATTTATAAAAGCGGCAGAGCTGAAAACAAACTGAAATAATGTGTAGATCGGCACGGTGAGTGGGAGTGGAATTCAATGGATTTCAAAAGAAAACTTTCGAAATGCGAGTGGAAATGTAACGTACGATTGAACGTTTTCGTGACGTTGGATATTTGTTGTAGGTTTTAATTTTATTTAATTTTCATGATAGGTTTTACCTGTGCTGTTTTAGAAATGTCGATGATATAGTGTACAGTTGGTTCATAAATTATCTTGTTCTGGTAAATCGAAAATGAAATAAAATTCAAATTGATTCTTTAGCCAAACTTGATTCACAAACCTGTAAGTGACAGGGTATCAGTTGAGCTTTTCATACAAAATGCTAATTTATTGGCCGTATTAAGCCTCATCATATCCGCTATGGCAGTCTAAGCTTACAGTGATTAAGACTATCTGGATGGTCTATTCTGCACTACATTTGCTCAATAAGCAACCTTTAGCTCTTCGTCAATAGTTTACGCAGTAATCCGATAATTTCCATGTTATAGGAATCTAAAAATGTTTATAATTTTTTATAATAACATATACTCAGATTTCAACCCAATGAGATGCAATCTTTTCACACCGTACATATAAATTATGCAAAACTATATCAAGAAACTTCTTTTTACAGCTCGCATCCTGATGCTGAGATCCCAAGGTCTAATCTAGATGTTAGAGTGACAGATTCAGAGGTTTTGGGTAGCCAAATGACCTCTTTGATTTATGAATAAAGTCCACCTTCACTTCTATCCACTTCTGATAAAAATTCTTTATCCTGAATGCAGCGGAATGTAAATCAAGTTCTAACAATGTCTTGATAGTGAAATTCAATGAAAAGCTTCAAAGAATGCTCACTTGAAACTTCCATCGAATTCCATCGCTTTATTTCTTGCTGTGATATAATTCATACTCCGTTGAAACGGTATGCAATCACCCCATTTAATTCGTTGTCTCAATTAGAAACCGCAGTAGAGATTCAATTTAATTCTAATCGGTCATCTGAAGTCATTCAATTGGATTTTTTAAATTGTAATCAATCAAAAGGGGAATCAGTTCGTTCATTCTCTGATCGTATAGAGCAGTGATTCTTAACAGGGGGCTGCGACCCCCTGGGGTTAGTCCGTAAGAAAATTGCCGGGACCGCTAAAGTTTGCAAAACTTACTTCAGAATATAATAAAAAGAAAATTGATGTATAACCGAATATTGTATTGAAAAGTAAAATGAGAAAGTTGTCGTTTCTTATTTCGTCATACATACAACTTACTACATACATGCTACTTACACCGCAGAAAGCCTAAGTACTTCTAAGAAACTATTAATGCTTGGAACTTTAAAAATATATAGAATTTTTTTTCACAAAATACAAATGTTCAGTTGATTATAACGTTGTTACAAAACTTACATATATACACTCGCGAGCAACTAAATCGACTCAAACTCTCAGCGCTCACAGAAAGACGATTTTCTTTAAAACGGCTTAACCGGTTTTGAGAAATACTTTGTTTTTTGAAAGCCTAATTAGCCTTTTATATTATTTAGCCAATATATTTTTTATAGTGACTTTTGAATGAAAACGCAACCAAAATTGATGATTATAAAAAAAAAATATTGGGGATATTTAAATTTAAATTACAACAAAAATGCAAGAAAAACAAAACAATTGTATTGGCTAATACTTAGTAATTATTAAGGTTTTGACAAAGACTTGTGGAATCGCACCCCACTCCTCATCCAGTGCAATCTTGAGGTCAATGATATTAAATTGTTGTAATGTACCACTCAAATCTGTTACCCCTAAAATAATACCCGTGAAGTTTGTCCTAACTTTGTCCTAAAATTACAAAAACAAAATTTAGGACAAACTTCACGCGTGTGTCCACGAGCGTGAAGTTTGTCCTAAAATTGTCCTAGCTATTTTATTATGAGTATGTATTAGTTAATCTCTCGTTATAATGAATTATCATATTTGTAATATTTGAACATACGTATATAATCAAATTTGAAATAAAGGTATAGTGAAAAAATCGTTAATTATCATTT
Source organism: Nephrotoma appendiculata (assembly GCA_947310385.1). Taxonomy (NCBI): domain Eukaryota; kingdom Metazoa; phylum Arthropoda; class Insecta; order Diptera; family Tipulidae; genus Nephrotoma; species Nephrotoma appendiculata. Next base: position 76,659,159 of record OX371225.1, read on the forward strand.
ACAATTCAGCGACTTATTTATAGACCAAGCAGAAATATTGTAAATGATTTTAAATGAAAGGGTGTATATATTGTGGCTTATCAAACTTCCTTTATCAAGAATATGTACGTTAACTGAATTTCAACGTGGTCATACAACCACCGATGATGCACCACGATTTGGACCTCCAAATGAGACTGTGACTTCAGAAAACATAAAAAATCCACGAAAATATTTTTGTTGACCATAAAGTAAAGTTATGTGAGATAGCTGACATTGTATCAATGTAACGTGTAATATCAATGGAACGTGTTGGTCATATTTTGCACGAATATTTTCCATGAAAAAGCTGTGTTCGAAGTGAGTACCGCGTTAGCTCACAATGGATCAACAACGATAACGCGTCATGACTCCGTGCACTGTTTGAAGCTGTTTGAGCGCAATAAAAAGGATTTTTTAATGCGGTATATGACAATGGATGAAACGTTGATCGTCCGAAGCGACCAAAAGCACAGCTGTCGGCTGGAAAGGTTATGGCGTCTGTATTTTAGGATACACATGGTATAATATTTGTTGACTACCTTGAGAACAGCGAATATCAAGAGCGAATATTATATCGGGTTATTGGAAGGAAAAATCACTTAAAAACGACCTCAAACGAAGAAGAAAAATTTGCTCTTTCACCAATATAATGCTCCAAGTCACAAGTCGATAGCAACAATTACAAAATTGCACGAATTTCACATTGAATTGCTTCCGCATCCGCCATACTCGCGAGATTTGGACCCCGGCGACTATTACTTGTAATTCGGCTTCTCTAACTACAAAAATACGATTAATCAAAATTTCCTTCAGCCTCAATTTTTCGACTGATTAACAAGACTGCGATCGAGGACCTTGAGATTTTTGCACATGTACCATTCGTTTTATCGGCGATGATCAAAAATTTGCTCTTGAAACCCCTCTCTATGAGTCTGTCGTAACGGAAGGATTGATTGAATTGTGGACTTAAGCTTCTCCCATAAATTGAAGGTCCCCTGATTTTTGCAGGAAACTGGTTTTTTCAAGTGCCGCTTCTAAGTGACTTCTACGTTTTCCATATAGACTCTCTTCGTTTATTGGAACAAATAATGGGCTGGGGAAAAAAATCCATTATTTTTTCGCTAGATGGCTTTAGTGACATATATCTCGTGATGTATTTGTCGCCTTATACCATACTTATACTCGTTAGAAAGGAGGATTCATGCACTAAAAAATTATTTTAACATGGTTTTGATTGATCGTTTCAGTTGTGGGTTATAGCGTGTCAAGGATGGAGGTGAACAAAAATAAAATTAGCTATATTTTGTCTCGATACTGATCACAGCCAAATATGCTCAATTTTGGTTTCGTTCATTCAGTTCCGGTAATTTCGATATTAAAAATGTACCACGCACTGGAATGCTTATCGTCGAAAAGGCGATAAAATCCTGGAATTCGAAGTAGACCGGCGTGCCAGATGTCGTAGCATCGCTCAGGAGCTGAAGGTCGTCCTTCAAAAAGAACCTGGGTTCTTGTTTGGATGCCGACGAGTTGACGCAAAAAACTTGATGAGTCGTTATTCCATTTGCGAATACCTGGCCAAACGGAAGGAAATCGAGCCATTTCTAAAGCGGGTGGTAACTGGCGACGACAATAGCAAGCGGAAACTATCATGTTCGAATGCCAGCAAAGCGGCCCAAACGGTGGTCAAAAAAAGGATGGACTGCACCGATTGAAGGCAGAAATCGACCAGAAGCGGCCATAATCAGCCAATAGGAGAGGTGTCGCGTTCCACCAGGAAAACGCCAATCCCCCTCACACGTCCATGATGACCCACCAGAAGTTCCGGAACCTAAGTTGGGAAGTTATTATGCATCCACTAGACATGGCACCAAGCGATTATCACCTCTTTTTGTCCATGGCAAGCGCTCTTGATGGCCTCAAGAGAAAAATGGCCTTAAGAGAGGCTTGTAAAAACTGGCTATCTCCGTTTTTCGCTAATAGGGGCAAGTCATTTTGGAAAAACGGCGTAATGAAATTGCCTTCTAAATAACAACGAGTATCGAAAAAACGGCTCATATTTGAGCCAAAATGGATGATGGTAGCCATGTTAAATAAATGTTTTTTTTCATGTATTAGGTGTGCACGTAGAAACTATGCTTTTTTCGGTCAAATTCACCTTTATTGAAAATATAATTGTTACAAAAATCAAGTTTCGAATTATTCGCCATTACTATATTTGATCTTTTGCCATTTATCAGGTAGATGACGAATACCTTCGGGATAGAAATCTGGTGGCTTCGAAGTGAAACAATCATCAAGCCATTTTTGAACATCTTCAAATTTCGTGAACCGCTGGGCTTTGAAATATGACGACATCGATCTGAATAACTGGTTATCAGAGGGAGCCAAGTGTGGAGAATACGCCGCATGCTATAAAACTTTCCAGCCGGAGACGTTGAGTTCCTGGGTCGTTTTTGCTGTGTATGGGCGAGCGTTGTCATGAAACAATATCACCTTCTACCTTTTTTTACCCTTAAATTGTCTTTTTTCCACCCCAGAGTATCACATAATTCGATGAACTGCGCCTGGTAACGTGCAGCGGTAACTGTTTGACCAGGTTCAAGAAGTTCGTAGTAAATGAATCCTTTCCAATCCCACCAGACACACAGTAACACTTTTTTGGCATGAATATTCATTTTTGAAACTGATGTTGATGCCTGGATCAACTAATTGTTTTCTGCGTTTAGGATTATCGTACAAAATCCACTAACGAGAAAGCAAATTTATGATATCTATGCATGAACGCAAATGCATCTGCACCCTTCGGTTTTTGTTTTTTTCGGTCTGTTTATGATGAAACAATTTTCTTTTCTTCTGTATTTTTCCTATTGCGATTGCATGCTTCTATAGTTGTCATCTACAAAATAATTCGTCTTCAAAATAATTTTACTGCACCAGAATCACTATTCTGGCGATTCCCGGGAAATAGAAATTTTTAATTGTATAGCAGTTTTATTCCCATTTCCCAAAAGTTTATTCTGGCTTTTGGGAAAAATGTTTCTTGGGAAAAAACTATTCCCAATTACAGCAGTTTTGACGTTAATTACTCCATACCTATTTTACACAAGCATTAACTGAGAATCGAATTAAACGTAATATATAGAATAATGGTAGTCGTTAGACTCGTTGGAGTGTCTTTTAGCATCTGACCAACATTCAGAGAAATTCTTTGATCTTTTACGGAAATATCTAAAAAATCATAAATTTCCTTTTTTTATTGGTCGTATGATAGATAACACTTCAACAAGTCTTACGATATATGTCACGGTACCATTGATCATTTTTGTGTGTTTGAAATATTACGTCTTAGGATTTCGCTTTAAATCTTTGGTAATGCTCTAAATTTCATTTGTAGAAAGTTCTTATTCGTTCAATATCAATAGTTTCTATGTTTGTTGAATCGCAAAATTTATTTGTATATTAATTAAATTTTACGCACAATACCATCTTTTGATCATTAAATATTTCTCTGCAATTAAAAATGTAATATACGATTTTATCACTGTACCTTTATACCCAATTTGCATATAACATTATTTTTAATTTAAAAATTCGTTATAACGAGAGTTTAACCAATACATACTCATTTCAAAAGGTTAGGACAAAGTTAGGACATACTTCACACCCGTCTAAAATCTACATGTTTAACAGATATTAATAACCAGTCCCATGTGTGCACCCGTGTTGGGTAAAGAATATTTCTAGTAATTATAATAACTTTATTTTCTGGTCGGCTTTGGACGTGATAGGTAGATTATGGTAAATAATACCATAGAAGCATTTCTTACCCAACCCATAGGACCAGTTATTAATACTCACCAAAGACACAAATTCTAAGAACTAACAGGGTTGAGTGGTACACCACATCAAATGGTACCGGATTTCTGGCTCGGGCCCTCTGTTTTAGTCAGCCCCATAATTGCTCAATTGGATTCATGTATGGACTGAGGGCTGACCACTTCATCGTCTCGAGTCCAACCTCATCCATAAACTCCCAAGTTGTTCGAACTGTCTGACACCATGCATTGTCATGTATCAATATGAAATATCCCTCCGAGAAATTCGAGAAATTTTGAAGAAAAAAAATTATTTTGTAGCTTCACTAAATTTACCATATTTTTCATTTAACGATCCGTCAAATTCGTCTCATTTACTTTCCATTAAACATACAAATATTCCATTTAAATTAGAAAAATGACTTAACAGTTTCGGATATTAAAATAAATTCGTAAAAGTATTAATTTGAATAGTTTTTGAAAATAAAAAAGCAATCTAAATTATAATCGATTTCGTAAACTAATGTTAAACTTAAATTTTGCAAGGTGTGACTTAATAAAATTATAAATTAAATTACGTCTGTTTGAGGTCTAACCTCAAAATTTCTTGTTTTTTGATCTTATTCAGTCTTCAAAATTAACAAAAAATTTGTTTATAGCCCCAATATAAAAAATGACCGAAAACACATATAGTGATTGCTGGAAATATTTTAAACCAGCTGGAGATAAAAATACAGCCGAATGCATAATATCTAAAAAAAAATTGTCAAGCAAAGGATCATCAACGACGGGTTTCAACAAATATATCAACAAATAGATGGCAAGCACGAAATGAAGTAAATGTTTACTCGAATGAAGCCTGCGCCAGGTATTTTAACTTCCAATCGTATGAAGCATGAACAGGATCACGCAAAAATTGAGAAATTATTTCGAAAAATTAAACACCATTTCAAGAAATAGTGTCGGAACTAGATGCGTATGATAACATCCCTATTTACAAAATTTCCACCTGTGCTTTCATACGAATCAAGTTGAAACTACAAGGCCGTCAACTCGATAAAAGACGATGGTAAAGTTTCGTTGTCCATAGATGAGTGGACCCGTTTTCGCATTTGGCTTTATTTGAACTAAATCAAAAATTAAATTAATTCAGTATAACTTTTGTAAATGAAGTTATTGCTATTACAAGCGATGGGGCGTCTGTTATGGTGAAGTTTTGAGCATTATCACCAGCATATTTGCAATTATGCTATAATTATGCTATACACCTTGCTATCATTGAAATATTTACGAAAAATCGGAAAATACCCATTGTTTAGAATCTGAAAGCTCTTTCTAAACGGGAAAATGACGACCAAAACTTTTATCAACATGGAATCGAATCCGACGAAGAATATATTGTACGTAATAATTTCGAACTCACACACAATATAAACAGAACAATAATGAAGAAGAACAGTATTGTGAACTGCTTAAGGTCTCCTGTGAAAAATTCTGTTTTATAAAACAACGTAACATAAATTTAAAAATTTGGATAGAATTTAATATTGGATTGTAAAACTCGCTCCCTCAAGCGATATGCCACCCCATACCATGCACAAACCGTTGCCTTACGAGATTGTTTCAGCAAAACAGCACTGCAAAAATCGCTCTTCTGGGCTACGATAGACCCGAGCTCCCCTATCACTGCCATAGAGAGATATTCTGCACTCGTCAGTGAATAGAATGGACCTCCATTGCTCGATGCTCCAATTGATGTGTTTGCGAGTAAATTCAAATCACACTTTACGATGGCGTGCTGTCAATTGTGGGCCTCTAGCGTCTTGGAATGAGGTTAGCTTCCTTCATGCGTCTTCTTACTGTCAATTGACTAATAGTTTCATCTCGAACTTGTCTAAGCTCCGGCTGTCCATCGACGCCAATGGGATGGCGATTTTGTAGTGAAGTTAGGACGATTAATCTATCGTTTTTCTCAGATGATCACTGATACCGGCTGGTATATGGTCTCCGATTGAAAGTACCAGCTTCTTGAAATTTTCTGGATACTCTTGACACAGCAGATTGACTCTTGTTTGGCTGACGAGCGACGTCTCGTTGATTGCGTCCTTCTTGCAATAAAGCAACAACTTGTGCGGATTTTTCTGGAGTAAAATCCAAGATTTTGAGGAAATAACGAATGATACTGGTAGAGATTTGTTCAGGCCAACGGCTGATGGCTAATATCAGGCAACGTGGTATTATACAGGAGATTGCAGCACGCCAATCGTTTTTATCGTAACATCGTATTTTGCTACGAATACTTTCATTTGGAAAGTACTTTATTGATGGTATAAAGGTACGCGCGGGGGCTTGAGTCGATTTAGTTGCTCGCGAGTGTGGTTTACTACATTTTGCTTATTCATATTTCAATACATGAATTTATGTTTACATCTTGCGTATAATGCCGAACCTCCAGTAAAACCGTTACACCAAATTGTGAAATATGAAAGTTAAAATAGATAATGAATAAAGTTATTTTATTATATAAAAAATAAAGGAATAATAAAAAAATTTATTTGTTATAGATAATTTAACAAATATAAATTATTATTAAAAAATGGGCGCCACAAAAAAATTATGAATTTTTTGGTGGGCGCGAGTAAAAAAAGGTTAAGAACCACTGGTTTATTCCATCAAAACGCGTTCTTTGCTGTTGATAATATTTGTGCCTACGCCTGATTCATCGGGTCGGAGATAGGATCCTGTAGTATCACAATGGGCCACTATTGGCCTAAGTGTGCGATAGCAACCACTCTAACATAACCTATTCATCGCGCCCAGAGAACATATTAAGAAATATGGTTTGTCTTTATTTCACCACTGTTTTATCTCAGTGCCCTGTGCCCGAGAATTTCGTTTCTGTTTTTTCTCTAATTGTTGCTAAGCTTTCACGTTTCTGTAAGAGTTTTGATGTTTCAATTTCCGATTCTATCCGTGTACAATAACCGAGTGTCGTAATCATTCTGAATACTTGACTACTTGAATCCTAGCCAGCATTCTAAACTTAAAGTATATACTTGCCAGGAGATGGGGGGAGGGAGAGCAGGTTTCATTACAATTCATTTTTCACGTTTTTCTATTATGTTCCCAAACGGTCACTCATAACCTTGTAATAATCCAAGCAATGGTTGCTCGACTTGGGTCTTCGATGTTATTGTTGTTTTATCTAACTCAATCACCCGCCCACAATTGCATGAAAGATTACTCCGCAGTGAAAAAGGACCAGGAAATGCAAACTTCGATTGATAATCAATTGGTGAATCTCTGGGACAAATGTAATCCTGTGCTAACCTGAGAAAAATGGATATCACCTACATTAAAAAGCGCCACCTGTATTCTTGTTCAAGACAAGATCATTATCACAGCTATCTGACAATTAAGGTTCGGAATTTTTTTTTTTTTTTTTATTTCATTACCAACTTAATCATTATAAATAAAATACATAGTGTGTACAACATTATTAAAAATAACAAGATTAAGAAGGAAAGATAAGAAGACCATTGAATCAAATAGATCACGTGACTGGGGTTCCCTGATTCTAAACCACAAAAGAGAAAATATTTGAATTCTATTTACAAAAATAAAAACAATTTAATTTACAGTTAAAATTGAAAGAAACAAAAATTATATAATATAATTATAACTGCATATTAATAATTCACTGCACATGAATATATTGAAACCTCTTAAACTACTTCATTTAGCTATATAATTTTAAGAACAATAATATTATATTAAAGTAATAGTTGAAAAAGATGGTCAATATTTTTAGTTTGATGAAGCCATTCTTTAAGGTATAACGCGTGCTTAGCTCACAATCAACATACAAAAAAAATGTACAACAAAAAAAAATAAACACTTATTTCTCCATACGTTATAAACCATAGCAACTAACATTTATTGTTTATAATCAATTATCAGAAAAATCATAATCCATTGGTTTTGATGATATGTTTTCATTAAACTTTAAATCTTATCCTGTTGATCAGGGGAAACCGAGATATCCAAGGTAGTGTAGGGATGACCTGGTAAACCCACCATAAAAAGGAGATCTAAACATACAACAAAAAAAAACCAAAATTAATTACTTTGAAATAATAAGAAAATCGCTAAAGAAAATAAAAATTGAATTAGTAATCTTGACCACCACACGAGATCCTGCCCCTTTCGGTAAGTTGTTAATTATTTGGGCGCCATTTGCTGCTTGGCAAAACCGAAACACGCGTTAATTTACGTTTTCCCGGCTATGATGTTTGGATGAGCGTTAGGGCGTGGACAATTGGGCTAGCGATTTCGTGTGACACTATGAAAAAAGAAAAAAAACACTAATTACCAAAAAAAAATCAATTAACAATTACCAAAATATCCAATTCAAAGTTTGTCACAAACTTTGCTTAAATAAAAAAAAAATAACTAAAAATTAATCTCAAAACGATCTGAACTATCAATTTTGCTGCTTTGTGGTACGGCACGGAGCTCTGGCGGATTCTTTTTACATGGCGGCAGCATTCTTATCATAGAGCGTTTAACACACGTTTTCCCAGTGCTCGGAGTAATAATTTGTTCTCGTGGTGTAATTCGAATCTTGCAGTGTCCGAAAATCATCCAATCACTAACAGGTGCACATACTCGTGTTTCTTGCACTGTCCCAAAACACTTTATTACACAACACAAAGTTATTTTTTTTTTTTTTTTTTTTTTTTTATAATCTTAATCGGATGATATTTAATTTATATGTATTTTTTTTTCTTGTGCACGTAATAATCACCATAAAAATAATAATATATATATATATCCTCTATATCTTAAGTATACTTATCCAAATATCCACTCGAGTGTTATACTTGCGCGATGTCGCCACACTTAATAAAAATCAAAATCTTCTAAGTATTATGCTGCTCCCACTCCAATGATGATTTTCCGCAATCGTTAGTCCCCTCGCTTGAGGTGTACCGCCTGATGTGTACCGCTCGATGTTTCAGATCCAAAAAGAAAACTCTTTATTTCTTTTTTTATTTCCAACCCAAATCGATAGATATTACTCGAAACAAACCAAAAACTTGAAAATTGTAAGAACCAATTATCCAGCTTTTGGTGCTTTCCAAACAAAATTTGAGAGCTAAATAAAAAAAAAACCCATACAAAAGAAATTCATTACAATATACCAACTATATACCAAAAGAGGAAGTGTTGGTAATCAATATTATCATAAATGCAAAATGCATTCTAAACAAGAATAAAATAAAAAAAAAATGTATTAATTTTGTTTCTTTATGTGTATTGTTACCCCTATTCAGATGAATACCAAATCGAACCAACAAAATCTCTACACTCAACCTATTGAGGGAATTGAAGGAAACAATACTACGTCAAACTTTTGAAGCATAAAAATAAAATTGTAAACGAACATTAAATTTATTTTGGTTTAGTATGCTCCAAAACTCGATCATTACAATATACCCTTTCGGGAAATAAAAAAAAATTAATCAATTATTAGAAATTGATTAATTTTTTTTTCTTTTTATCTGTAGCCTGAAAGAAAGAAACTTTCATCTACTTAGAAAAATTACAACATCCAAAATCTCTATACCTAACCAAATACAAAAAAATTATTAATTCAAAACGTTTGACTTTCTCTCTGAAATTGGGCTTTTCATCCATGATGAAACTAATCGGACTTAAACAGATTTAACTTTCAAGTTGTATCAAAAAAATTACCAAAAAAAATATTTTTTCTGGGGTTCCCAATTTACCCCCGGGCGCTATTAATTGGCCCCATATAATAATAACACAATCTACCACTTTCGGACGTCACTTTACGTAAATTAAGTAAAGGCTAATGGTAGTTAACGAAAATTTTTAAGCGAGTCTTGATCAGAGACTCTGAATAATTTATATTAACAAGTTTGAGAAGATCAGCACTATTACTTGGCCCTCTTTACATTCTCCAAACTTAAAGAAAGAAAAAAAATTTAATAAAAATAATAAAAAGTTTTGGCTTTACCAAAAAAAAAAATAATAATTTCTAACATACAAATGTATAAGAACCGATGGAACTTGTAGGATATTAATTTATGATACAACACAATATTCAATTTCACATTCAGCGTTTCCAACAATTCAACCGAGAAAATCAAACTAAACTGACTGATTATAAGTTCTAACCAAAATAAGTATTTCATTTTTAGTCATTTTTAGTCATTAGCTATAACACCCCAAATTTATAAATAAAAAAAATAATTTTTTAAGAAAATTTACTTAATAAATAAAATTAACAAAAAAATATATTACATTCCTTGGATATTATTGTAAATTTAACTATAGGTTATCTCTTGAAATCTTTCGTATGGAAATTTCCAAGTTCTTTACCAGAGAAATCTTCCAATAAATAAACGTTACTCCCAATTTGACGCTTAACACGACACTTAATCCATTTAGGTGCCAACTTTGCCATGAATTGACGTGGAGCGTCAGAAAGTTGGAAATTCCTCTTCCATACAATGTCACTTAAACTGAATGAATTTGGATCTTAGGTTATAGTGGTGGGAATATTTATCATAAGACTTACGCACATTTGCTTTCACCACTTCTTGAATTTTGCTGAACTTCTCCCTTAAATATCTTGCTCTTGATTGAATAGGTGATATATCTTGTTGTTATTAGCCATCGGCTTTGAATAAGCAAAATGACTTATCTCACGACCAAAATTTAAATAGTACGGTGTATATCCGGTTGATTCGTGCTGCGCTGTTCGTAAAGCACACGCAATCTTATGTATTTCACGGTCCCAATCGCGATGATCGTCTTTCAAGTACGCTCGTATGGAAGAAAGTACTACTCGATTTACTCGTTCGACGGGATTATTTTGAGGGTGGTATCTTGCGTTTTTAAAATGCACTACTCCGTTTAGTTGCAAAAAGTCTTGAAATGATTTTGACAAAAATTGAGGTCCATTATCAGAAATTAAGGTCCGAGGTGTACCAAATACCAGAAACACCTGCTGCTCCAATACACGAACAGTAGTCTTGGTTTCAGAGTTTCTCAAAGGAAACAACAATACGAATTTGGTCATTACATCTAAAACTAACAAAATAACACTGTTTCCTAACTTCGATCTGGTCAGAGGCCCAAGAAAATCAACAGATATCACAGACCAGGGAGAAGACGGTATTTTTGGAGAACCCATTGGGGATATTAATATAGGGCTGTCTTTGACTGCTTTACATGTATCACATTTGCTTATGTAATCTTTGACAGTTTTATGAAGACTTGGCCAGAAATAATGTTGCCGTACACAGTAAACAGTTTTTGAGACACCCAAGTGAGACGACATAGGGTCGTCGTGACATAATCTAAGTATATTTTCCTGCCCAGATAACGGTACAACCAATTTCCAATTCGATTTTCCAAAGTTCTTAAAAAGCTTATTTTTTTCGATTCGGTAATCAGGAAATTTAGTAGGATTTTCAGAGACATTTTTATACAATTTGTTATACCAGAGATCATTATCAATAGTTAAATTGGTGATTTCGTCACACAAATAAGTCCTCGATAGCGCATCTGGTACAACGTTAAATTTTCCTTTACGGTGACGAAGATCAAAGTGTATTGCTGAATTTTTAAGGCCCATCTAGCTAATCGTCCACTAGGGTCCTTTATATTATTCAGCCAGATCAATGAAGCATGATCCGTGATAACAAGAAAGTAACTACCCTCTATGTAAGGTCGAAATCTCTCGATAGCTAGAATAACTGCTAGACATTCTTTCTCGGTCGTATGATATTTCCGTTGTTGGGTTGTTAATTTTTGACTGAAAAACGATATAACCTTTTCATCCAGCCCCTCTCCCTGTGTTAATACGGCACCAACTCCTACGTCCGATGTATCGGTTTGTATAATAAATTGCTTTGCAAAATCGGGATTTGCGAGTACCGGGGCGGAAACTAGCATTGATTTTAAACGCAAAACTGCATCGTTAGCTGCTTTTGTCCAAGAAAACTTTTTTCCCTTTTTTAAAGTGTCCGAAATAGGTGAATAAATAGAACTAAAATCTCTTATGAAACGTCTATACCAACTGGCCATACCGAATAAACGTCGAACAGCTTTAGGAGAGTTTGGAATAGGATAATTTAAGATGGCGTCCACCTTTTCGGGATCTGTCTTCAATCCCTCCTGCGAAATTATGTAACCAAGGTACTTCATACTTTTTTGCAAGAATTTTGATTTATCTAAATTAATAGTTAATCCCGCCTTGGTTAAACGATCAGCAACAATTTTCAGTAGATTTATATGATTTTCACAAGATTCGGTAGAAATAATAATATCATCCAAATATACAAAAACAGATGGTTCAAGATCCACTCCCAGCACCTGATCCATTAATCTAGCCTGAGTCTGCGGGGCGTTATGTAGACCAAAAGGCATTACTCGAAATTGATAATGACCTCGCGAGGAAATTGAGAATGCGGTCTTTTCTTTTGACGATTCCTCTAAGGGAATCTGCCAAAACGCGTCGGATAGGTCCAAAAATTCTTGATATAAGTATGTGGCAGCGGATAAGCATCTGGTTTCGTAACACTATTGAGTTTACGTGAATCTAAACAAAGCCTTATTTTCCCATTTGGTTTTTTAACGCAAACCAACGGATTGCTCCAAGCACTGTTAGATTTTTCGATTACCTGGAGCTTCAACATCCGGTCTAATTCAAGATCTACCTTTTCCTGAACGTATGGGGACATCGGGTAATTACGCTGCAGTCAGAGAGTGCTGTGATTCTGCAACTTTGGTGGATAATCCGATAGATGAAATTTGATTAATAACCGGCTTGATATTAAACCGATTCCAAAAATCGATTCCTAAAATGAGAGTTGAATTGATTGATGGGACAACCAAAGTTGGGATGACACATGTTTTGTTGTTATAGTTGTAAGGAACATTGACATAACCTTTTGATAAATGATTAGTTCCATCTGCAGTAGCAATACGAGAATCTATATCATAAACAGATACATTTAAAGATTGAAGTAAGTTTTCACTGCCCTTCCCTAGAATAGTACAACTTGTGCCTGAATCGAGAAGTCCGGGCACGGTAACTCCAAAAGTTTGTACTTCAATCATTGGACGACCATCTACCGAATAATCTATTATAGAGTTCAAACAATTAGAAAAATAATTGAATTTAGGTTTACAACCAACGGAATTGTTCAATGAATTAGGAGTCTGCTTTTCGTTGAAATTAAATAGACCCCTTTGTTTGGCTACCATGTCAAACTAATCAAAACTGGATACAACAAAAATACAAAATTAATATTATGTTAGGTTTGTAATGAATGTTTAGAATACTTATCTTTTAAATCCAAATGTTGCTTATTTGTCAAGGCAAATTATCTTTATTATTGTTGAATTTGTTACCTTAACGTAAGAAAACTATAAAATCATAAGTATGTAAAATTAATTAAATTTATACTTGTAATGTTTACATAAAAAATACTGACAGATCGAGAGTTGGATTCTCGTATCGCAATAAATCAAATTCAAAACCCAACAAACAATGTTGGATTAAATGTACGCAACCAATCAATGAATTGCGAGAGTAATAGAGATTAGAGATTTGTCAATAGTTTTTATGCGAGCAAAAAGAAAAAAATCGACGCTGGTCGTAACCGGATAACTGCGTTGGAGTTCTTCGTACGCTCATCCACCTCACCAAAGACAGCGTGGATAAACTTTTGTCTTCGGGCGTACTCCAACACCCTTGATTTAATTTCCAGACTTAGTTTTCCGAGTTGCCTTGGGTACATTTAGGGCATCTGTAGGAAACGTAACCTACATTTCCACATTTGTAGCAGAATATAGAAGTTTTAGGACTAGTAGTCTAGTACATACCTGAAATGTGTGTCCAACCTTTTTGCAATTCCAACATTTAGTCGCTTGATGTGATAAGGCCATTAAAGGGAGCTCTAACTTTTCATCTACTGTAATAGATGCATCCTCTTGGTCACTGATTTCACTTCCCAGATCCTCTTCATTCGCTTTTAAATCACATTTATAAAGGTTTTCCTTTGGCTCGAGATGGGTTGGCTTGAAACGAACTTTTTTCGTAGTACTCCACTTCGGATCTGATACTTTACTCTTTACTTGAGAAAACTTTTGTATTGGAGTGGAATTTTGCCGTTTACTAAGATTATACCGTAAGTCCTCGATACGTTTACAATATTTGGATAACTGACCAATAGAGTCAATCTGTGTAATGGGAAGTTTTTCTAAATAAAACGATTGGAGATTCCGAATTAAAGTTTTTAGTTTATCCCTTTCTCTTACGGGTTCTAACAAATGTTGATATTTTAACTCCATATTAGCTAAATATATTTGAAATGATTCAATAGGACCTTGCATAAAGCTATCAATCTCTTTAGACAACCAATGATCATGATCATGAGGCAGAAATTGCTCGCGAAGGGCATTAACTAATTCTCCCCAAGATCTAAATTTGGAATAGAAAGCACGGTACCAAATTTTCGCCGAACCTTCAAATAAATGAAATGCTGATTTGAATAAGTCCTCGTTTGAAGCTCTTTCACTAATGGCATAGGTTCGCACAATTGACAAGAAATCATTCAAACTATCTCCATCTCCGCGGAAACTAACATTCCATTTGTGAATGGGGAGTGAATGTTTACGATATTTGTTATCTTTATAATTATTAAATGCAGTTGAACGACCTTGCAGAATTTGTAAAGACCTCTCAGTAACTGGACTATTATTAGCATCACTATCGGTGCTGGCAGAGTCCAAATTGTCCATACGTATAAATTGATCTTGCTGTTTAAACGGTCGGTGCGATTTAACGATCTCTTGTCTTGGTTACTACCTACCCCTTTACTGTTATCTAAGGTTTGAATACTTCTACTCTTAGATGCCTTACGAGCAAGACTGCTTCCAATCTCTTATGTAAAGGGCCAAAATCATTATCGACCTTCTTAGCACTAGATGCATTACATGAATCTTCTTTAGCAGGTTCTATGATATCAGCATTGATAAAAGGTCGAATAGAAACAATAATCTTAGCAATCTTAGATTTTAGTTCTGACGTCACCTATTTCGGACACTTTAAAAAAGGGAAAAAAGTTTTCTTGGACAAAAGCAGCTAACGATGCATTTTTGCATTTAAAATCAATGCTAGTTTCCGCCCTGGTACTCGCAAATCCCGATTTTGCAAAGCAATTTATCAACCCAAATCGATAGATATTACTCGAAATAAACCAAAAACTTGAAAATTGCAAGAATCAATTATCCAGCTTTCGGTGCTTTCCAAACAAAATTTAATAGCTAAATAAAAAAAAACCCATAACAAAAGAAATTCATTACAATATACCAACTATATACCAAAAGAGGAAGTGTTGGTAATCAATATTATCATAAATGCAAAATGCATTCTAACAAAACCGAACACAATCATATTCTCAATCATATTCATAGAATATGATTGTGTTCGGTTTTGATTCTAAACAAGAATAAAAAAAAAAAAATGTATTAATTTTGTTTCTTTATGTGTAATGTTACGCCTATTCAGATGAATACCAAATCGAACCACCAAAATCTCTACACTCATAAAAATAAAATTGTAAACGAACATTAAATTTATTTTGGTTTAGTATGCTCCAAAACTCGGTCATTACCAAGGTACCTTGAAAAACTAGAAAAGTTGCCGCACTTACGAATATTCAACGGTAAATTATTAAAAATGATTGCGACTCAAAACAAAATTATGTGCTTCCAACCAAATAGACAGGTTGTTTAAATCATGATCTATTAGCGCGATATTATTTTGAAAACTTGGACTAGCATATGTAAACGAGAAATCATCACCAAAAGCAGTTGGAGACCCTCGAATTGGTTTTTGAAAGATACCGTTTACATACTCTAAAAATAATAAAGGTCCTAGGTTAAAATCAGAAATGAAGTATTTGTTTAGAAAATGTTCATGACAGACGGTACATTTGACACAACGAAACCATAGCCGAATTTAGCCTCGTAAATCACTTATGATTGTACCAATATTGAAGACATCGATTGGCCAAAATTTTCAATCTCGCATTACCACTAAATTTTAACTGCCAAAATACAGATAGAACCCAATATAAACTGGAAAGTTAAAAGATGACACTATCACACAGAAAAACAATGATAAAACAACAAAAAAGTAATAATGTACATTGTCTACTCAAAATTCAATTGTCTACGCTATTTTCGACACCAGCATGTAGACAGTTTGGAAATACGCGTAGACGCACAACATTGGTATAGAGATATAGAGATTGAAGGGAAAGCAGAGAGGTTCAGGACCAATTAATTTTTACTGTGAACCATCCTTGCCTAGAAGATTTCGTTTCCTTCAAACTTACAATGAGATGGGGCTCACATAAGCGTAACACTGTTAAATCGACTGTGAAGATCGATGAAATGTTTACAGTCCCAATCTAACTTTTCTCAAAGGCCCATCCCTTAGTCCATAGAATCGATGAATATCTGTTTGAAAAGGGGACTCAGAATAAATTAAGACCAGAAAAAACCACCCGTGATTGCTTTTGTAAGCAGTAAGTTTAATGTTTTTCAAAGCAGGGGTTACACCTATTGGAAATTATTATGCAGAAGTACCTCCATCATGACCGAGTTGCCTATTTACTTGATATTTTGATTTAAATCTATGATATTCAATTATTATATCACCTAGATGAAAGTCATTTTAGATCATTGAAACTCTGATGTTGACTACTTGTTAAACCAACTGTACACATCCAACAAACTTCCGTGTAAGTATTTCATCCTATAAATAAAATCTAAATTTACTGACTGTTGATATTAATAAAATTAGTTTTAGTTATACAATGAAAAAGGCAGTACACCGAACATACCTAAACCCTTTTTAGAGCAGCCTCGTACCACCACCAACATAATAATAATAATTTAGTTGATACAACGAAAGATATAAGTACACACTCGCTTATACACTTTGGTAATGATTTCTCTCATTATTAAAAATAATTAAACAAAAATTCTCGGTACAAAAAAAAATTTATTATTTGTTGATAACACGGAGGCGTCGTCGTCATTGTCGAGTGTTATAATATAGAGTCGAGTAACATACCAAGCGAGCACCAACAAAAAAAAACTAAATTAATTAAAAATTATATCCTGATTTTATTTGGTTTTAAGCGTTTAGATCAACGAAATAATCCTTGAACAAAGAAAATATATTTTTTGGTTTGGTTTAGAGTTGGCATATATACGCATACACTGGTTTGGTGGTTCTCGTTATCCTCCTGAGTAATAATTTCTGTTGATAACAATCTCGAAAATTTACTTGCTTCAAAATTATACGAAAGTACAAAATTTTTTTTTCTAATTATATTTGTATGTAGATATAAATTTAATTTAATTGAAAATTAAATTTACACAAGTGATTTGATTATTTATTTACTTAGAAGACAACAAAATATATATATTTTTAATAATTACAAAATTTAATTATAAATTTTTGTCATAATTTTTTTTTTTTTGTTTTTGTATTTCGTATTGTTTACTGATTGAAATAATAAAATTATACGTGTTGGTTTGTGTTTTAGGATGGATTAGAATTTAATAATATAAAAATGGCCGACCATATTATTTCTTTGAAAATATATGGAAAAGGTTTAGATTAATCAAAATATCACCACCGAGGGAGATGATCAAATTAAACACAATCAGCACAATAGCAAACTCTTCAATATAAATTTTACATTGATTAGCATAAAATTGAAATTAACAAAAATATAACTTAAAAAATTTTGTAATCTTATTATAGAAATAATAAAGTGAGGTACAACCTCAGTACACAGAAATATATTGGTAGCACACATTAATTCAGTCCGTTTTTTAATTTTAAAAATGCATTTAATTTAAAGTAAAATCAATTAATAGAATTATTAAAGTATTGTCCATCGCTGCTTACTACTTTTTCCCACCTCTCAGGCTATTTTTGAATCGCAACTCGGACAAACGTTTCGTCTTTTGAGACTATCCAAAGAAGTAAACCACCGGTGACCTGCCAAATCGTGTTGCATTCTTCGGTAAAATATTCCACTTGAGCGTTTCTAAATATTGTTTAACGTGAGGCCGAGCATTGTCATTTAAAAGAATAACCTAGCTCGTAGTACACAACGCCTCTTTGGTCGCACCAGATATACAGCATAACCTTTGAACCATGAATGTTCGTCTTTAATGTTGATGTTGCCGTCGATGCCAACGATTGGCCGGGCAAAACGGAGTATTTTTTTCTCTGGGGGTTGTATTTATTATTTTGTATTAATTGTTTTAACACTATATTTTTAAATTAAAATATTAAGTTTAAGATTCGAAACAAAATGGTTGTTTTTATATTCCAAACTAAAACCAGAATACATAGCGAAATCAAAAATGTACTATACAAAGAACCAGTTACATAATCTTTATTTGTTTATTACGCTCACTAATTGATATCGTAGATGAGACATACATAGGTATTTACTTTATTACTATACTTATACTTTATATTTTACTTTCCGCCAGCGTGTTTTGGTTCTCTCGTATTTACTTTATTATTTTCTTTTTTTTATTTCGTTGTATATTTTTGGGACAAAATTTCGTTGCATTTTTCTATATTGGGTGAGTTTTTTAAGCTGAAGCTTTCAAATATCTCGGAAAATAAGCCCTCTACGATAAAAATGACCATTGTCAAAATTAAATTATTCTGGAGGGAAACACGTTAGTGCTAAAATTAGGATCCCCCACCCCTGTTTGTAAGGAGGGTGGGGGGCAACTTGGAAACTAAGATAGGAACCCTTATTTTTTATTGCAGATTCGGATTCTACGGCTGAAAAAAAAATAATAAAATAAAAACAAAAATTATAATTTAGTCGCATGTTCCTATGCAAAATCATCGCAAAATCGTATGCATAATGTTCTTAGTAGGAGAAATCAAATTTAATATCGTCTATTACAGCGCCATCTACCATGAATCGAAAAAAATGTACTTTTAGCCGTAGAATCCGAATCTGCAATAAAAAATAGGCGTTTCTATCTTAGTTTCCAAGTTGCCCCCACCCCCCTTACAAACAAGGGCGGGGTCCTAATTTTAGCATTAATGTATTTCCCCTCCAGAATGATTTAATTTTTATAATGGGCATTTTTAGCGTAGAGGGCTTATTTTCGGAGATATTTGAAAGTTTCAGCTTAAAAAACTCACCCGGTATAATGCGACACCAAACACATCTTCAATGTTAAAATTCGTGAAGATCGGTTCAGCCGCTTAGGAGATGTTCAGTGACACACACGCATAAGAAGAATTATATATAAGAAGATTGAAGGTTGTGGGGAAGGAGGGAGTGAAGCTTTTAGTTATTTTTTCTGATATGCAAGAATTCTTAAAAAAATAAATTTAGAGTTAGAACGCGATCACAGAGCAACGTACCGGGTCGAATTATAAATCTAAACCAGCCAGGGATTCACTCAAACACACAAAAAATTTCATGAAAGAACCAATTTCACACGCGTACAAAAGAATTATATATAAATAATGATTGGGGGCGATGGGGGGATTGGGGATGGTGGAAATAAAGTAGGGGGAGGGCGAAATTTTGGAGTATGTTTATTATGTGTTTAAGAGTTATATGCGAAAATTCTTAAATAAATAAAAAAAGTAATTTTCGTCAAAAAATTTAAAAAAAAAATCTTAGGACCCGGTCACAGCGCCACCTACTGTATCCAATCGTGAATCTAAACCATATATAGGGACCCACTCAAAGACACATATAAACTTTAATGAAAATCGGTCCAGACGTTTAGGACGAGCTCTGTGACATATCCACGTAAAGATGAGTTTTGCCAGTTTTGACATAACGTTGTTGTAACGGAACGCAATATCGAAAAACCCGAAAATATTTCCAGTATCGTTATTTGTACCGGTAAAAAAATAATAAAATTGAAAATACATAACATTATTTGGAAGGTAACGATAAATTTATTTTCCGTTATTTCGTTCCAATTAAGGCATAAAAATCAAACATTGAGTATATTTTAGTATGCAGTATGGACGTTGTGTTTGAACCGTTTGGTCTAAAATATCGTTCACGACATTGTGTTATAACCACCAAAACGTCTGTATCGCGATGTAAATATTTGAGAAAATTTCAATAATTTATTTTATAGAAATATCAGATATTGATTTCCATTTTTTGTGATATTGTTAATTTTAAGGTAACCTCAATAATTATACATTTACGTTAAACTTCATTAATAAATAAACTGAGACTGAAATAAAACATTATTTGAATGAACTTTTTGGATTAGAATTTTAGAATCATTCGAAAAATTCACGACCATAGCTTTTGTAAGGTCATGTTTATAACCTGGTATTAGTTGCTACACAATACTCCATCATAGAAACGTTGATAATTCTTGAAAACTTGCAATTCTCGAAGAATGAAGTTCTAGAGTGCCGCAGCAGATTATTTATTTATTTATTATTTATAAATGGTGCCTACAGTGACTACAATCTGCACAAAAAAATAATTGGCGAAAAATTACCATTTATTGCTAAATATCCGCGATACCCTCGGAGTTGGACTAAAAAGACTGTCGTTGGTTACCGCTCGGTCGATGAGCAAAGCTCCATCGCGTTGACGCATCTGACGTTCGGGAGCAAATAAGTTGATACGTGTTATTAACTCAATACAATCGACACGGGAATTAATGATATCACGCACCAACGGAAGCTACATCTCGGCGATTATCTAGGCGTTGCAGTTTCAAAAGATTGCATCGATTTTGATAAGGCGGAAGTACGCAATCAACAGTACACATGGATGGTAGACGTCGTAAAACTGTTTCTGGGTACTTTCAATCCTCTCAGAATGACATTGGTATGAGGGCGACCAAACAGGAGATGCATACTCCGAAAAAAGACCGAACAAAGCATGACCCTAAATGCTGCACCAGCACTTGTAGCACAATCCAATGAAAACGGTACTAAATTTTTTTACAAATTAACTACAAATTTGTTACACATGGGCTGGCGTTAGACAAAGCAACACCACACTTTTCGTATTTTTGTTAATATTTATTGTATCGTAATGGAGGTTGTGGTTTTTCAAATTAATTACAATATTTCGGCATAGTTCAACCCCCAAAAAACTTCCCCTGAGGGGTGCAATTCTTAAAAACTAATATTTTTGGTTAAAAGGTGTTTTTGGCATTTCAGTTAATATTTCTTATATCGTACTGAGGGCGGTATTGTATTTTTAAAAATTAACTACAACATATTGGCATAGGAACCAATGAATTTATTACAACAGCCCACACTAACAAAAATCGATCAAAATGCATCGAATTGCCTTCCTACCAATGAATAGGTATGTATACTGTTGTAATAAATTCACCGATTCCTGTTTCTTGCATAGGAATAAATTTTGATACTTTTAGATCGATTTTTGTGGGTGTGGGTTGATGTAATAAATTCTGGGGTTTCTATTTCTAGCATAGGAAGGAAGTTCGATACTTTTATGTTAGGTAAAACATTTAGATACTTAAAATACTTAAAATAATTTAAATACTATGTTATGTTAAATGTTGCGTTGATTACGTGACATTTTAACGTAAAATGTTATACAGAAAACCCTCGATTTAACGGACTAATTGGGGAGCTGGTTAAATCCGATTGTTCGTTAAATCCGAATGTTTTTTAATTTAATCTATTCGATCGAATTTAATCTGGGATGGAACTCAGGCATTTCTTAGCCGATTATGTTGGGATCGGGTATGTTGGATGGAAATGGGATTCTTAAATGGTTTTTGAAAGAAGTTCCTGAATATGGTCATCTGAGACGGAACCTGATCATTTCTTAACCGATTATGATGGGATTAGGTATGCTGGATGGAAATGGGATTCGAAAACGATTTTGGGAAGAAATTCTAGAATATGCCCATCTGGGACGGAAATCAATCTATTCTTAACAAATTATGATGGCATTTTGTATGTTGGATGGAAATAGGATTCTTAAACAATTTTGGGAGGAAGTTCTGGAATATGGCCATCTCAGACGTTGGCCATGTTTGATGGGAATGGGATTCCTTATGAATGAGATGAAATCGCTTATGTGAAAGACCTTACATTTTACCGAACATTTGCGGTTCAGGTGGAGCTTGAACCCCGTTCGTTTTTTGATAGACTTTTGTGGGTGTGGGCTGTTGTAATAAATTCATGGGTACCTATTTGAGGGGTATTACCTGTACAGAGAAATATTGTTTTAAAGAGCTCCATTTTTAGGGCAGTTTTTGGGAACTGAACTATTCCAATATATTGTAATTTATTTAGTAAAAACTTCTCGTGTGAACCAGTACGATACAATGATTTTAAACGGTTCCTCCCATTTGGGATAGTTTTCTATAAGTTAAATTATGCCATTTTATTGTAAAAAGGTTCCAGTACTACCTCAGCGCTATGTACAACAAAAATTCACATAAATGCAAAAGGCGTGGTGTGACGAAAAATTAGGTTTTTAAAAGTTGCACTCGTAGGGGAAGCTTTTGGGGGAAGGGGGGTTGAGCTATCCCAATATGTTGTAGGTTATTTGTAAAAAATTACAATACTGCCCCCACTTTACTGTTTAAGTTACCAGTAACCGTACCCGTAACGAAATTTGATTTCCAATTATAACGAAATTAATAACGTTACATTTTTTTCCTGTATACCAACACCGGTTTTTGTATTTATGAACATTTCTCTTACACAAAGAAGAACGGAAACAAGTCTGAACCGGACAGTATAAGGAAGGTTTGTAGGAGACAAATTAAATTTATTGTCCCTTATCGTGACAAATAATGCGATGTGTTGTGTTGCGATATGCTAAAGTGGTTTTAAAACGAGATGATTTGGGTTCTGCTCACTTTAAAATTGAAAAGCCCATCTGACATTTATTTATCCTAAAATTAGGCTTTAATTTCCCACTTAGTTCTAAATCATTTTTTAATATGGATTCCGTTAACTTTTTTGATGCAGCTAGCGAAGCCAAAAATATTTTTCAGGCAAAATTGACCAGTTTATATGTAAAGGTTTGCAGGAAACCAGCTCAGGCAAACACAAATAGTAATGTATGCTTTATTTTATTTTGTCGTTCTCCTCGGCCTTTAGTTAAAGGTATTTGGTTCAGCAAAATGCACACCCGTCTTATAGAATGGTTGTATTAGTTCCACTCGGGAAGCTGGTAAATTAGCCATTACGTTGGTGTTGGTAGGCTCTGCCTTTTCTGCATACGACACAGTTCTGCATACGACAACGGGAGTCCTGCGTGATAGTGCTTTTTAAGAAAATGTTTCAAAATCAATCCTGTGAAAATGAATTTTGTAGGCAGTTTCGGGGGCTTTTTTATTCTAAGGGCTGTACTGTTTTTAAGTAGATTCTCTTTGTCCATGAATGGGTCATTTTATTTTATTTTGTTATCTCTGCAATATTCTGGTGATAAGGCTCTTCCAAGTCTTTCGCAGTTTACTTTTTCCGTCCTTACTTTTACGCCGTTGCCAGCCAATACGAGGTCGTCGTATGGCTATATGTCCGATTTTATCACTATCTACACGTTGCATAGCTCCATGCCAGCATATACTGTCATAGAAGATGGACCGGCCCATGAGGGTGTCATAATGTGTTCCATTTCATCACAAATCGTAATCTGTAGATTCAAATGCCCTTGGCATCCTGCCCGTATATCTGAATTCAAATTTAGGCGGTATGAATGGATTTAATGAATTTAATTTCCTCGATTTATTAATTTTGCCGTTTCGTTCGAGAGCACTTACCTCTCCATAATATGCACGTTTCTGTTCGTATTCGCAGATAACTCTGAATGCCTTGGATGAATCGGAGTGAAGTTTCTGCCAAAATAACAAAATATACACTGTTTCCTATAAGTACTAAGGTTAAAAAAAACACTCAAATACTTGAGTGAATTTTATGATCGAGATGATCGAAGATTATGATCTTTTTTAGATGATCGAAGTGGTTCTAAACTAGTACTTAATGTAAGAAACCAGTCTTATTTATTCACTTGCTCGGAAATCTCTGAGATTTTTGTTATTCGAGACAGAACATCATTGAGTGTATAATATGCAAATTCTGTGTAATATGAATTTTCGTATTACACTCAATGATGTTTTGTCTCAAATAAAAAATATCATTTTATAAAATTCACTCAAAAATTTTCACAAAACTTAATTGTTTGCTTCTTATAGTGTAAAAATATTTGTGTTTATTAAAAAAATTCAGATATTATTATGAAAGTTCAATATTTGAGTGTTTTTTCAAACCTAAGTACTTATAGAAAACAGTGTATATTTTGTTATTTTGGCAGAAACTTCACTTCGATCTTGGATAATTGGACGCCCCTACCGATAGTTCATTAAATTAGCAAGACTGTTTTGCTCGACTTCCAAAACAATCCATGCCATAATTAATGTTGTTGATTTTTAGACTTATTTCTCGTTTTACTGTTTCAATTGATTAAAAGGACTGCTCCACATAACTCCACTCTTTATTCAACAACACTTGCTTGAAAGGGTGCGACTTTACTTTAAGCAGTCACTAGGTGCACGAGGACTTTCTTTTCCGGGGTGGTGAATTTGAACTAAATTTCCACAATAAGATCAACTTTTTTTATATTGGGCTGACTCCCAATGCTGCGTTTGCTCCAAAGCTTCTGCAAATAAATATTTTCACTTGGAGGACGACAAGTTTTAGACTATTCCCTTAATTGAAATCCGTATTGACTATAAGATGTGACACTGGAATGTTTTTGATCTTCAACTATTTCCAGAGAATGGCTTGTGTTGCTCTTTGCCGATCCGTCGAACACTACCGCGATGATGTGGCAAATCGTATACATCAGCTATAGTTTTCTTTTCTGGAATATTCTCCATGTGTTTCAGTTGCTTGTATTCATATCATCGTGCCATGCTCCCTAGCAGCTATATGGCGATGGTCATTGTGTTACTTGGTTTATATTGTGATTCTTTAAAATGTAAAGAAAGCTACGACAAATCTTCCATTCATAGTTTCCGACACATTCTCTTTAAAATGTCGCTCACGCACATTTTTCTCTTCTTCGTGAGTTATGCTGTGTGTCTCAGGTCGATTTTTTCGACTAAATTATGAACTAAACGAATTTGATCAGTAGTTCACAATAAAAATTCAAAGGTGGCAGTGAAAATACATACGCAGGGGAAATTTACTTCAAATTCACCACCCAGGGAAAGAGTTCTTGTGCGCCTATCAAAAAACAAGCTGTGCCTGACTATTCGAATTACTAAATTGTCGACTTTTTGTGGATAAAGGAAATATTAAATTAAATTAAAATAATGGAAGATTGTATGAAAGTTGCATGATTTGCAATTGTTATTATAAACTACGAAATGTTTAAAAATAAAAAAAAAGTTTCACGTAAAAATTTGTACACAACAACACATTTGCATTAAATACCAAATAATGGCATTTGACAGCTTAATTGTAAAGTTACCTCGCGAGTAGAATTTTCATTAAGTAAACCTGGCGGCGAATAGCGGAAGGTCACCTCAAACCATTTAGTTCTAGCTTGGGAACCTAAATTTAATAACGCTCGACATTTTTGAAGTTTTTCTTTTAAAAACGTTCGCAGTTAAATATAACTTAGTGATTTATGATAAGAGCCAAGAAAATAATGACGAAACTAAGTAATGAATTGAAAATAAAAACAACGGAGTTAAGGTGGTTTGTATCTAGAAATATACAGGTGACAAAAATGTTGTCAAAAAGATCAAAATCTACCCATGCAACTATTATTTTGGACAATGAGTGCTAATAGATTGTTACACATACATGTTCAGTATAGAGTTTAGCCAGTTTTATTTAAAAATAGCACAACTGTTTGCTTTGCTGGTGCACCCGCTTATACGCTAGAAATTGAAATGAATAACTTTTAACAAAAAAACTCTTAATTTATAATCCCTAAATGCAGTCTACGAGTATATGCTGCTCCTGCTGCTGCTATTCACTCTTATCTCGTTTTGTGCTGAAATTCAGAAAAGAACAACTTTAGTTGTATAGTTTTTAGTTATAGTGCCTGCAAAGTACAACAAAATTCTTTTTTATTATCTCTCCATATAAGAACTATATATGGAGAACAAAGTTTTCATGAATTACCATTACTTTGTTATCTTAAGTAAACATGTAAGACTTGAAAAATGTAATTTTTATTCAAAGGAAATAGAAATACGAGTAAGTAATAAAAAAATTACAGCAATCTAAATATGCTCTTAAAAGAAAATTGAACTTTTATCACTCGCAACTATAAAACAATTTTTCGTTGTGTTGAAAAAACTGTCTGAACAGATAACAACAATACGAGTGTGTGTTGTAAAACTAAAGTTATACAAGACAATTGTAATTACGGTATAATGTGACTGCATAAGAATCGTTAAATTCCAAGGAAGTATTTTATGTCAACATAATTCACAAGAAATTTACTACAGCCGATAATTTTATATGCGTCGGCTGGATTACTTAAGCAAATAGTCGCGCTCATACAATTACCGACAACAGTTTTCTGATGAAATTGTGATAAACGATTTTGATTGTTCGAATATATAAACAGGGTGGTGTGACTTTGTTTGATATCGAACTGGACATTAGACGGTAAAATTTCCACGAAACCATTTATCCGTTACAAGTTTAATAATCCGTTTTTAGTAGCACTTCTCTTCTAATCCAGATTATTATTTGGACACTGCCGTAGAAGGATAATCACACATCATTATTGCTGTGTTGATAACAACAATATCAAGCAAATGTGTTAAATAATTTTGCTGTTGAAGTGAAAATCTCATTTTTCGGGGCCAAAAATGCATAAACGTCAACAACGTCACCAACGCTAGGACACTGATGTCTAACCTGTGGCACGATTCCCTGTAAATTTGAAAATAAATTTTCTTCTGGTACTATTCTGGTAATGCATGAGAATTGGAAATTGAAGGTAAAATTTGCATACGCTTACTGTTTAAATTATGTATTTTCTGAGATAATGTAAAAAGTTGCTTTTAAATTTCTTGAAAACAGAATTAAATTTACCTTTGTGAAGATAGCTCAAATTTCTATCCCCGAAAAATTAGATAGTTGCATAGGGCAATATTATACAACTATAGATATACTACCAAGAAAACAGTTGGTTTTAGTAGAGCATTTGAGTACAATTTATTACCAAAAGAGGAAACATAATTAAAATGACTTGTTTAATAATATCAATAAAATAAACTATTTTAAAATGCGCAGTGTATTTGTTTTATATCACGACATGTTAATAAATATTTTGCTACCAAACCGTTAAAATCATTCGTTTCATGATTTTATTAACTCTCAGCCCAAAAAATAGTCATGGCAGTCAAAACTGCCATGACAGCCGAAATTAAAGCATCAAAATATTAAATATTTGAATATTTATTTATTATTATTATTATTTAATATTCGAGATATAGTCCATTGAACTTAGAAACTTTACGTCACAACTTTTAAGGAATTTAACTTTTAAGATGAGCAAACTAGTAGAAGCGGACAATTGAAATTGTCCGACAAGCGCTCGATAACATAGGAAAAATGCAACAGACGGATGGACAGAGGTGTAAAACCTCTGAAACAACTAAGGTGCTAATACAACAAATTAGCCCAATAGACAAAAAATGAATAGAAAGCAAATCTCTTAATCTTAAGCAAATCAAAAAAAAATTACAGAAACTAGTTTTGCAATAACACTCGTTTTATTATAGATAAAAGTATGCCTAGAATAATAATTGAAAATTTTAAAAAAAAGTAGACAGCCGCGTCTGTGTGATCTCTATTTTTAGAAAAAGTTGAATATCTCAAAAACGACTTGACCTAGAGTTCCCAAATTTTAAATGTGACCTTTTTAGAGTAGTATCTATCTGTGTATAATAAGCTCTCTGGTGTGTATAGTTTTTGCTGTGATAGTGCCAACAGACAGACGGCCTAAGTCTTTGTATAAGCTTGCTCGCAAGAGCGAGCGCTAAAACGATTTTACCAAGATACTGCAAATAAAATATTTTGTGATTAAAAACAAAATAGGACAAAAACCCATATTGCAACAGCACCAGGAAACACTCGTTTGCTCCTTATTTTATAAAAATACTTGATGAAACTATTCAATGTATTGTAAACATAAAATTAACGCATAATACCTTATTTCAAGAAGCGGAATGTCCTATTGCGCATGTACGAGGGCAATCCAAATCTTGCAGAAAATTTACGCTACGACGCATTTGTATCAAAAAAAAATCTAAATTACGATTTTGGTTTACAAAGTAATTGCGAACCCAAATAACAGATTTCTTTTGCATAGCGGAATTTTTCTGCGAAACTTGCAGGAAGTCAACTGTTGAAAAAAAACTTGCATTTCCATAGAAATTGTAAAACTGGAAAATTTTGGCATTCAAAATGTAGTCAAAAGTTTTTCAGCGATTCCATAAAAAAAATGTTGTGGTTTAAATTTATTATCGCCAAATACCCAATTAAATCAATACGCAGTAATTAATACTGAGTATCTTAACAGCCAAACACAAAAACTGATAGCTTTGCAGCATAATCCACAAACAATAAAAAATGAAAACAAGGTATTAAAAATTAATTCCACAATCAATTCCATCACAATTCATCTAGTAATTTTTCTTTCTTAATTTAGTCACTTGTGAATGAGAAGAGGCCCATTGGCAAGCTCCATTTATAGGTTATTTACTGAAGTAGTCTTTGCTCTGGTGTCTTTAATCCATTAAATCAATTGGTTTGCATCTGAAGTGTCCAACATACCACGAAGCTCTTCATTTGCGCGTTGATAGATACGTTGTCCATGAATTACTGTAAATTTTTTTATTTCTTCTTGAACCGTCGGGATATTTAGGTCCCTATGAAGGTCATCATTCCTAATGTACCACGGAGCGTTAACTATACCACGTAGCACTTTGTTTTAAAAAGTTTGTATTATTTTGGTGTTGGTTTTCTTTATACAGCCCCAGAGCTGTATTCCGTAATTCCATACAGGCTTTAGCACCTGTTGATACAATAGCTATTTATTGTCGGTTGACAATTCCGAATTTTTCCCGAGAAGCCAACTCATTTTGCGATATTTGATATTAGCTAAATATTTAGCATTATTTGCATACGGAATCTGGTGACCGTTAATGATTACAGGTTTATAACTGACTTTTAGATTGGTGAAATTCATATGCGTGGATTTCGATTCATTGAGCCCGATACGCCACATTTTTGTTCATTTTATGATTTTGTCACATGCTTCTTGAAGTTTCGTTGTCGATTCCTCGATAGTGTCTCCTACTGAGAGAACTCCAGTGTCATCAGCAAATGTTGCAATGGTAACATCGTTTAATTGAGGTAAATCTCTGGTGTAGAGCAGGTAAAGAATAGGTCCCAAAACACTACCCTGCGGGACTACTGCCGAAATCTTTTTTAGCTCGGAACATTCATCTTCATATTTCACTCTAAAGTGGCGATTCTCTATGTAAGATTTTAAAATCATAAAATATTGTTTTGGTAAATCTCTATGTAGTTTGAAGAGTAAACCTCTGTGCCGCACTATATCGAAGGCCTGCGCCACATCTAAGAAGATACTAGAACAAACCTTTTTCCTTTCTAATGTATTCTCAATGACATCTGTAAGCCTATGAACCTGCTCAATAGTTGAGTGTTTCTCTCTGAAACCAAACTGATATTCTGTGATAAGATTTCTTTGTTCTATGGTTCTTTTCAACCTTTTGAGCAACAGTCTCTCAAACAATTTCGCTAGTGTTGGTAGAAGTGAAATTGGCCGGTAGGATTTTCTATCATTCGGTGGCTTGCCCGGTTTCGGAATCATTTTTACTTCTGCTACTTTCCACTGCATTGGCATATGCTTTTTCCTGAGAATCGCATTGATTATGTGCAGTAATTTACGGGTACCTTTTTCAAGCAGCTTCTTTATGATTTGCCCAGTTATCAGATCATAACCAGGAGCTTCCTTTACTTTTATGTACTTAATTTCAGCTTTTAGTTCTTTTAATGTTACAGCCTGATCTCTTCAAATTCAGATATTCTGGGCGTATCAGCAGTGTTTTCGTCATTGGTCTGCTGACCTAGAGGTTGAAATGTTTCTTCAAGATGTTCAGCAAACAGATCAGCTTTATCTTTCGCACTTCTAGCCCGTTTCCCATCGTTTGTTTTGATTGGGGGGATCTGCGTTTTCGGTTGTTTTACCCCTTTTGTTGCTTTCCAGAGGGAATAGTCGGTATCTTTAGTTGCAGCCAGGGAACAAAGGTATTTTCCAATTGTTTCATTTTCACTTTTTTTATGAGTGCCTTAAGTTTGATGCACCAGTTGTTTAAGGTGGTTTTATCTTGCGGCGCACGCGTAGTCTGCCATTTTTTTCGGGCTTTTCGTTTTTTCTGCACTAGTTCTCTTACTTCTATTGGGTAAATAGCGGAGTTTTCTTTCCTGGATGATAATTTGGGGGTGCATTCTCAAGCCGACCATTGTATGACATCAAGGAACTTTTCTAGTTCTTCTTCTATTTCATTTTCACTTTTGATTGGCACTTAAAGTTCTATTTTTTTCTGTACCAACTGCCTAAACAGTTCCCAATTTGTTTTGTTGTTTGTGAGCTGTGGTGAATTGGTTTTTTCTATTACATTTTCACTAACCGTCATAATAACAGGAGAATGATCAGATGTTAGACTTTCATCATTTTCTAAGTAGATGTAGCGTTCCCATATGCCTTTAGTGATGTAGAAATCTAATAGATCTGGGATTTTGTTAGGATCAGTTGGCCAGTATGTTGGTTTCCCTCCTGCGTAAAATTCACAGTTTGAGTATTGGCCAGCTGCAAGTAACTCTATGCCTTTTGGAGAGGTTAATCTTGAACCCCAGAAGGTATTTTTTGCATTAAAGTCACCTCCAATAATAAAGTTACTTCCTAATTTCTGGAACAAGTTGATGTAGTCTTCTTTCTTTACTTACATGGATTATTTTTCTATTTTTAATTCTTCATGATGTTTGATATTGTCCCTAATAAATATAGCTGACCCTCCTCTTGCTCGTTCTGCGGGATGGCTTAAAGAAAATGTGGTTAAAATCAGATCCTCAAAATGTATAACACCCCTTTTCCTTTGTTATACCATGTGTAAATAAGACGAAATGTCTCCAAGATAAAATTGCATTATATTCATAGCTGGCCTCCTCATTGAAATAAACATTATTCGAAACAATAAGTGAACCTTACACGAAACTATCTTACCATAAACATCACTTTCAGACCCAAAACTAACTAAAATGTTAAAAATGCTCGAAATAATAATTATGCAATGAACTGTTATTATTTTTCTTCCATTCAAGTCGTTTTTCCATTACCTTTCTACCATTCATTCGCAACAAGTCGGGCAAACAAAAATATCCTAAATTCAAATGCTATATCTCAAGTCCAGCTCTTAGAAAAAGTCTAAAAAAATCGCTGAAAATACTTAAATTAACAAAAAGTTTCTGAGTTCAACGTACTAAATCTCGAATACGTAACGTACAAAAATTTTCAAAAAATTATTTCAAATACTTTAAATGTTCCTCTATCACCCGATACAACCCACTAGTCCTGCCAACGAATATTTGCTGAGTTTGAAGAACTATATCTCAACTCCACTCCACAGAAAAATTCTAAAAAAATCTCAAAAATTTCTTTGAATCACAAGACTAATGATAGTTCGATCATAAAATAGATCACAGACAATTTCGTAAAAACATAATCGGGGATGGGTAAGTAGTTAATATGGTTTCTTTGTCTTTGTCACGAAAATTTTTCTGTAAATATTTTCTGAGCTGAGAGTAAAAATGTCGCATTTTTCATGGCTGATGGTCAAAAATGTCATGTATGGATATTTTTTGGGCTGAGAGTAGAAAATGTCACGATAGCAATAATTAGTGCTGCCATCGCATTTTTCGAGGATGGAATTTGGGCTATCTTCACATACATACTGTTGCACTAAAACACTTGTTAATTGATTGATTGATTGATTAGAATGTACTGCCAAGACTAAGCATGGATCCCGGATACGCCGGGTCCACCGTACACCCCTTTTACATATAACAAGATGGAGGGATAGGAAAGGTTGTTAGATATGAAAGATTTGACCCGGTTACTGACACCTAAGTAGTCAATAGTTAGTAATCCACAAGACGGCACAATTATTTTTGATTTTCGGGATATAAATAATCAGCAATCAACATCCTAAAAATTAATTGATTAATTAGTATTGTTAATAAAATGTCCTGAAATAAAACTTCATTATCATGAGTGTATACATTTTATATACCATACATATAAATTTACAATAACGCGACGCCGGGCCCGCCACACACATAATAGCATCTTAAAAAAATTGATAAATAAAATAAAATAAATCGATTCCAAATATTGTAGCATCAAACGGATGGATCCCCTCTTCAACGGATTACCTTACCATCCCTAATAAACAAATATGTTTATTTATAAAAATAAAATTGAAACAAAGACATCTGGTTTCAAAACTATAGCTAATCTGGAATCTATAAGGTAATATATCAATAATGAATGTTTCACTGATTAAGAATCCCCAATACCTAAACAATTACCACATTACAATTTATTCCCAACCAGAATTAAATAAAACTATTAAGCTAATCAGGAATCTGTAATAGGACAGAATTAGTAATAAGTAGCTAGTTAGTAGAAAATAATCTAATTAAAGAAGTGCCATGATCCCAAAAATACAAAAACCATCTAAGTATGCATATCAATATTTGTCTGAATATAAATTTTATTTTGTAACCTCCAAGCCAAAAAAATAAGTCAACCCATAAAGTTTCCCTCTACCCACACTTCAAAGTTACATATAACCATAGTTATTTAATCTATTAAAATAATATTACTAAACCAGTTGTCGTGAGTCAAATTAAATCTTAAATAAGAAAAATTACAATTGAATTGAAATTATAATTCAACCTATAAATAAAAATTTGTTATCTGGTTAAAAGTGGAAATCTATTTTATTCTTAGCGACGGCAATTATCACTTCAATGCAGTTTTTGAAGCATACTTACTTTGATCTGAAACCGCCAATTATATCACAAACACGATCATTTTGGTAGCTGTATACCCAGTAAAACCTATTGAAAGAGCTTGTAAGGAAGAAATTCTTAATTACAAAATAAATATCTAAATCAACCCAACCCAGGATTAAAACGTGTTTTGGTTATTTTCAAATTATGATTTATTAATTTAACCAAGGAGAATGAAATTTTAACAAACAAATATCATCGCCTTGAAAACGAGTATAAAAAACAAGACATCCGTATCTGCGAACTGGAGTTTAAATGTGATGGTTTTCAGCAACGCGAATTGAATTCCAATGTGATTGTTGCTGGTCTTCCGGACAATTCGAGAGATCCAAAGGCTGTAGCTGAGGAGTTATTGAACCACTTACAATGCCAGGAATTAGTATTCAATATATCGAGTTGCGAATACATGTCGTCCAACAAATTTAATAGACAAAATTCACATAAAAGTAAATTTGGTGATGTCAAATTAATCATGAAATTTAAAGATCAAGTTTCCAAAACTAAGGCGATGCAACAAAAAAAGCGTTTAAAACCTACACTATATGCCAACGAAATTGGATTTAAATCGGAACAAAATATTCAGTTATATTTTCGCGACCATCTCACATCTTTACGTCACTCATTATTTCGCGAAGCACTTAAACTCAAAAAGTTATCAAAATATAAATACCTGTGGATTTCTGAGGGCAATTTACTCATCCGTAAATCTGAAGGAGCTACCATCAACAGGATCCAGTCAAAAGCCGATATCCGTAAACTTGAAACATTACACCAGAACAGTGAGCAGGCCCTGGATTCCTGAAATTAATTATGAAGCACAAATAAGTATAACTCTATATTATTTATTAAGACCTGTTAACTTCCATTCTCTAGTCTCGCATAATTATAATACTAGTTTAAGCCCACAATTTTTCACAACAAACTACATTTTCTTCTCTTTATTCACCACTCTTTTGTTTTAATCACCACAGTTTCATTTCATTGTACTTTCCACAATTTATCACAATTTATTATTAACACTTATATAGTTTTTAATCTTAAATTAGTGACACATCTGTTTTTATTAATGTTTTCATTTTTATTTTTGGTCACTGTCAAATTTTATTATATCAGATTTTATTTCGAATTTTATGTTAATCTTACATTTCATATACATTTTCATTGTAAAATTACTTTAAAACCCTACAAATGTTATTTTATTCACCTTAAGTTCTACAATATTAGTTTGAATCCTTGCTATTTTATTTTATATCGACCTAATTTTAAATATTTTTTATTGTTCTTACTACCATTATTATTAATGCTATTATTATTATTATTGTTTCATAAACTATTTCTTATTTTCATAAATATTACATTTCTACTTCATAACTCAGTAATTTTAAGTCTTTTTTTGTTAACACTTTTAGGACTTTTAGGCGCATCTAATATTCTATTAGTTAATTCAGACTGTTCTTTTTGTATGATACTTCCGTGTATTCATTTTGGAATATCTGCATTACCTTCGTGTGATGTAATAGCTTTGAATTCGATATATCAACAGATGAATATAACGTTAACTTTGCAAATTAATTGGCTGTCTGATCTTTATTTGTTACAATTATCTGCTTATTTAGACGTATTGATTGTTTTTGTAATTTATTTTTCAGTACATTTCTCGCGATTCAATAACCTTTTCAGTTTTTATGGATAATTGTGATTTTGCGGATTTTTTAATTGTACATCAAAATGTTCGAAGTCTTCGAAGGAATTTTGACGTACTGGTTGCCAATATTAATGCATATAACACAAGGCCCTCGTTTATATTTTTAAGTGAAATTTGGATTCACACTAATGAATTGTCTTCATATAATTTAAATGGAACAACGTATATTCGGTGCGTGCAATGATTCGTATAGAGCAGGTGGTGATGCCGTCTTTTTTGACTCAAATTTAGATTGCTCAGTTAGTGCCCATAACTTACCATCAGCCGATATCATAAAGGTTGAGTGGAGATTTTCTTCTGATTTATATGTCTTTTTATGCATCTATCGACTTCAATCTACAGCTGTGAGTGTCTATGTTCGGGAAGTGGCCGAGGTTTTGGGCAGTATTAGGTCAAAAAATCTGTTTGTTTTTGGAGACATTAACATTGATATTCTTGGGTTTCCAAGCAACAGCATTGATTATCTAAACCTTATGTCATGTTTTGGGCTTGAGTCATTGATTTGTACTCCCACGCGGGTTACTGCTTCTTCTTCAACGTGTATTGACCACTTTTTTGCTAGACTTAGGTCTAATGATCTTTCAGGTATAAGAACATCGGCTGTGGACTTAAAAATTTCTGACCACCACTTGATTGAGATACGGTTTAAGGCTTCTCAGATACTGTTACCAAGGTCTAATTTGAACCAAAATTCCACGAGAAGTAGAAAGAAACTCAATCTGTTGTTGTTATATGAAAGGTTGAATCATATGGACTGGGGGTTCATTTTTAACATCGACAATCCATCTCTAGCTCTTGAGGTATTTTTGGATAATATTTTTATTATCTTGGAACGCTGCTACACTTATTGCTCGTCTAAAATTAAACGCCTGCAGCCTTGGATCTCCTTTGACCTTGCGCGACGTATTAATAAAAGGAATAAACTGCGGTCCAAGTTAAATAAGCGTCCTGATAATGCAGTACTTCGTGATAGCTATAACAGAATGTGCACCATAATTAATGTAGATATCAAAAATGAAAAGGAAACCTATTATTCTAAGCGTTTTTCTGCTAACCGCGGTGATATAAAAAAAAACTGGATTTTAGTGAACGAGATTCTGACTCGTAAACCTAAAACTTCACTAGTCAAATCTATTTTAGCACAGAACGGAGAACTTCTTACGAGTGATCTAGAAATTGCTAATGAGTTTAATTGTTATTTTTCTAGTGTTGCTAAAGATTTAGGTGCTAAATTTGACTCTGTCAACACGTCATCTAGTTTCAATTTGCCTTTTGATTTCGGTCCGACAACGTTTTTTATGACCCCAGTATCTAGTTATGAAGTTTTTTCAATTATTTGTGCTTTAGAACCTAAATACTCAATTGATAATGTTGGCCTGAGTAATTATATATTAAAAGTCATTGCTGGGCATATTAGTCCCGTTCTTGCACACATTTTTAACCTTTCCTTTGAGTTGGGAGTTGTACCCGATCGACTGAAAACAGCAACTATAATTCCCCTTTTCAAGAATGGTAATCGCCTTGATAAAGGTAATTATAGACCTATTGCCTTGCAGCCAGTAATCCTAAAAGTTCTTGAAAAGGTAGTTAAAAATAGGGTTTCCAATTTTTTAGATAAAACGGGTGTGCTGAGTATCCATCAACATGGTTTTCGTCATGGTATGAGTACCGAATCGGCCTTGTTAGATTTTCTAAATACAATCAACACTGGTTTAAATAAAGGTAATAGCTGCGGTGCTTTATTTATTGATACAGCTAAAGCCTTTGATATGGTTGATCACAAGCTTCTGCTATCTATTATGTATGATATAGGGTTAAGAGGAGTGGCAAATAAGTGGTTAGCATCGTATTTAGATGGTAGATCGGTGAGAGTTAAGATAAATGATAATTTAAGCGATCCGAAATTTATTGACGTTGGTGTTCCCCAGGGTTCAGTATTAGGCCCTCTGCTGTTTCTCATTTATACAAACTCCGTATTTAAATTGAATCTTCATGGTTATTCAACCGGGTTTGCTGATGACATTGCTCTGGCTTACTGTGGGAATTCTCCCAGCAACGTTATTTCGATGATCAATTCTGATTTAAAAGTTTTACTCTCATGGTTCGACAAACATCGCCTGATCTTAAGCCGGAAAACTAAATTCATGTTGTTTAAATTGTCTGGTAGCTTTATTACGTCTATTTTGCCGCGGGTGACTAATCACAGCAGGTATGAATGTTCGTCTAGTGGTTGCCACTCTGAGTGCTTTGATATCGAACAAGTTGACTCGTTTAAATATCTTGGTGTTCACTTGGATACTTGCCTTAATTGGAAAACGCATGTTAATTCAGTCCACCAGTATCTGTCATCAACTGCTAGAATTTTCTACCTTCTTCGTGATTATTGTCCTCCGTCGGTTCTAAAAATAGCTTACCGTGCGCTAGTTATGGCTAAATTGGAATATGGATTGTCGTGCTGGGGTGGTTGTTATGCTGCAACTTCGTATCCTTTATATGTTCTACAGAAAATGATTTTGAGAATATATCTAAAGAAACCAAGAACTGAACCATCATGGAATTTATTCTTTACGACGAATATTTTGCCGTTGAAACATTTGTATGTTTATAAGGTATTGAGAGTTTTTTTTAATCGAAGTGGTCAACAAATTATGAGAAGCGATTTTCGTTACAATTTTCGCGGTAACCATCAATTTCTTTGTAACATCCCAAGATTCTTCAATGACCACTTCCGACGCTCTATTCTGGTCGCTGCACCAACCTTTTTTAATGCGCTACCAATTTACATTAGGAAGGACATTCATTTGAAGTCCTTTTTACCTAGAGTTAAACAATGGCTATTTGAAACTGTTGATATCTCCTATTTATTCAGGGTTATTACATAAAACTTGATGTATTTAGTCACATATTATGAAGTTGAAATTTAGTAGTAAAAGTAGTAGTATTGGTAATGGTAGTAATAGTATTAGTATCTTAGTCATTTTATTGTAAGCTTTTATCACATTTTATTCTCATTTTAATCATTTAATTTTGTAAATATTAGGATTATGTTGTATTTTTATGTATTACGCGAATTTGCTTCTGCCGTTTTTTCGGCACAAAATTCGTTATATTTTTTTGAATAAATAAATAAATAAATAAATAATAATAAATTTCTAATAATAAAACTCAGTATTGATAACTGTCCAATCAGGAAACTATAAAGAAAATATAGTATTATCTCAGACGGTTCGGAAATTCATTCGGGAATGAACATAAATTTTAAAGTCGAAATTAACAAAATGTCCATTAACATTTTACGGTATAAGGAGTATTGGAAATTATACGTTCCAGACAAACTAAGAGGAGGTATTATAAAACAGTACCAGTGTCTTCCAAGTTCAGCAGAGCCTATACGTGATGCTACAACTAATAATATAATTCAATTTTTGGAAAATCGAATATTTCATGTTTATTGAGTTCCTGAGTTTTTGCTCAGTGATAAATGGATCACAATTTACGGTTAAAATGTAGATGACGCATACATCGCGGAAATCGGGCAAGATGAAATTTATTAAAAAAATTTCTTCGTAGGACTGTGTATCTATCGTTTTTAGGAGGGAGCAAGCCAAAAATTTCGGAAAATTATCACTTTTCCGGGAAAATGTTGACGTTTTAATTTTATTCAAAATACGAACAAATTTGTAATTTTTATAAAAAATTTGATATTAGGGTTGTATCTTAACAGTTTTTCGACAGTACAAGTAATTTTTTCTTATTAATAGAAATTTGGCTTTTACTTAGTTTAAAATTATAAATAAAATTTGACACTTGAAGAATTGTATAAATTCTAGAAAAGCGGAGTTTGTGGTTTTCAGGTATTCAACGAAATAAAATTACATTAAAAAAAAATTATATTTACAAAACTTGATTTTTTTATCATTTGTGGCATTATCAGAAAAGCGATAAGATCGATAAAAACTCTATGATCTATGGAGCAATTATTATTAATAAAAATAAATAAAATTAAAAAAAAATATTGAAAAAATAAAAAAAGTGAAAAATTTTCTGGAAAATCAAATTTTTTTTTACTAAAATAACGCAAAAATGTAATTTTTACCTGTTACATGACAGTGTGATTCGAATTTTTATCATTAAATTTGAGATTTGATAAATAAAAACCGGATATTTTTAATTTTTGAATGAAAAAAAAAAATCATTAAAAAAAAAAATGTTTTCGGAAAAACTGAAAATTTTCCAGAAAAATGTGGTGAATTTTCCGAATTTTTTTCTCTTGCACCTGCTAAAAACGATAGATACACAATCCTACAAAGAAACCTCTTTTAAAATTCTTCATCCCACCCGACTTCGGCAATGTATACGTCATCTACACTTACTCCCAATTTGCCAGTAACATATTTAAAGAACTGTTGGAAAATATGGTATTAAACATATTCTAGCTCCTAAATATCATCCACAATCCAATACATTAATGGTAAACAGAAGGATTATTGCTTCAATAAGGTGATACGTAATTGGAGATCACACTAGCTAGGAATACTACTCTAGAGAATCTTCCGAAATTCTTCTGGTGGTCAGAAGGTATATTCGTTAGGAATCTTTGTCAAAGTGTTGCTGCACAGAAGCTTTCTGCTAAATTAGCACCAATATTTAATATAGCTTTTATAACAGACCCTCTTGGTGGCGTTGCATTTAAACTGCTAAAGCAAGACGGAAAGTTTTTAGGAAAACAAAATGTAATAATTACTAAATTAATTCAAGATTTGTTCTTTTTGCAAATAACCCGATGCCTGACGTGACCCAAATACATTTTTAAACTTGTAACTAGTTAGTATTACATCCTATTTCAATTTAAACTAAATGAAAAATATCCATTGAATTGTATAAGTTTACATAATTTGCCCGCTAGTACAGACAGTAAAACATTCAAATTGGTAGTTGGAATTCTCTTTTGTTTATTCAATGCTTCCTACTCATTTTACTTTTTGTTTAAATGACGATAATGCAGGTATCACAACTTGTTTAGATACAACTGACGTAAAATATTTACTAAAAAAATCCTAAGTAAAAATTGGGTGTGTGTATTAGTGGATATACACAAAAAACAAACATTTAGGCGTAAATAATTTTTTAAAATTGTTTAGAAAATTTCACCATAAAGTAAACATATTGTAAATTTTCAATACGTATATCTCCAAATTCTACCGTACCAATATGTTTAAAATACCATTAATTATAAAACAATTAATAACACTAGTCAAAAATTAGAAAATTGCTCATCAATCTCGCCATGCATTTATGATACTAAAATCCAATAAACGTAATGATTTTAAGAATTTTGTCATAGTTCTGGCATGGGCAAATATGACCCCGAAACGTGTGAGTTATAATTTATAGTATTTTTGCCATTCCAACGATTACTAATCGAGATTTTGGCCGGTTCTCATCAATCCCGTTATGTTTTTCAGAAAGATATATCAAATGCCAATGTCCATGTTAATTTTCAGAATTTTGTCATAGTTCTGGCATGGGCAAATATGGCCCCGAAACGTGTGAGTTATAATTTATAGTATTTTTGCCATTCAAACGATTACTAATCGAGATTTTGCCCGGTTCTCATCGATCCCGTTATGTTTTTCAGAAAGATATATCAAATGCCAATGTCCATATTAATTTGCAGAATTTTGTCATAGTTCTGGCATGGGCAAATATGGCCCCGAAACGTGTGAGTTATAATTTATAGTATTTTTGCCATTCAAACGATTACTAATCGAGATTTTGCCCGGTTTTCATCGATCCCGTTATGTTTTTCAGAAAGATATATCAAATGCCAATGTCCATATTAATTTGCAGAATTTTTTTATAGTTCTGGCATGGGCAAATATGGCCCGAAACGTGTGAGTTATAATTTATAGTATTTTTGCCATTCCAACGATTACTAATCGAGATTTTGCCCGGTTCTCATCGATCCCGTTATGTTTTTCAGAAAGAAATATCAAATGCCAATGTCAATATTAATTTGCAGAATTTTTTTATAGTTCTGGCATGGGCAAATATGGCCCCGAAACGTGTGAGTTATAATTTATAGTATTTTTGCCATTCAAACGATTACTAATCGAGATTTTGCCCGGTTCTTATCGATCCCGTTTTGTTTTTCAGAAAGATATATCAAATGCCAATGTTCAAAATAACTTTCAGAATTTTGTCATAGTTCTGGCATGGGCAAATATGGCCCCGAAACGTGTGAGTTATAATTTATAGTATTTTTGCCATTCAAACGATTACTAATGGAGATTTTGCCCGGTTTTCATCGATCCCGTTATGTTTTTCAGAAAGATATATCAAATGCCAATGTCCATGTTAATTTTCAGAATTTTGTCATAGTTCTGGCATGGGCAAATATGGCCCCGAAACGTGTGAGTTATAATTTATAGTATTTTTGCCATTCCAACGATTACTAATCGAGATTTTGCCCGGTTCTCATCGATCCCGTTATGTTTTTCAGAAAGAAATATCAAATGCCAATGTCCATATTAATTTGCAGAATTTTTTTATAGTTCTGGCATGGGCAAATATGGCCCGAAACGTGTGAGTTATAATTTATAGTATTTTTGCCATTCCAACGATTACTAATCGAGATTTTGCCCGGTTCTCATCGATCCCGTTATGTTTTTCAGAAAGAAATATCAAATGCCAATGTCAATATTAATTTGCAGAATTTTTTATAGTTCTGGCATAGGCAAATATGGCCCCGAAACGTGTGAGTTATAATTTATAGTATTTTTGCCATTCAAACGATTACTAATCGAGATTTTGCCCGGTTCTTATCGATCCCGTTATGTTTTTCAGAAAGATATATCAAATGCCAATGTCCAAAATAACTTTCAGAATTTTGTCATAGTTCTGGCATGGGCAAATATGGCCCCGAAACGTGTGAGTTATAATTTATAGTATTTTTGCCATTCCAACGATTACTAATCGAGATTTTGGCCGGTTCTCATCAATCCCGTTATGTTTTTCAGAAAGATATATCAAATGCCAATGTCCATGTTAATTTTCAGAATTTTGTCATAGTTCTGGCATGGGCAAATATGGCCCCGAAACGTGTGAGTTATAATTTATAGTAT
This sequence comes from Nephrotoma appendiculata, assembly GCA_947310385.1. Classification (NCBI taxonomy): domain Eukaryota; kingdom Metazoa; phylum Arthropoda; class Insecta; order Diptera; family Tipulidae; genus Nephrotoma; species Nephrotoma appendiculata. Next base: position 76,701,105 of record OX371225.1, read on the forward strand.
TTTTGCCATTCAAACGATTACTAATCGAGATTTTGCCTGGTTCTCATCAATCCCGTTATGTTTTTCAGAAAGATATTACAAATGCCAATGTCCATGTTAATTTTCGGAATTTTGTCATAGTTCTGGCATGGGCAAATATGGCCCCGAAACGTGTGAGTTATAATTTACATTATTTTTGCCATTCAAACGATTACTAATCGATATTTTGCCCGGTTCTCATCGATGCTGTTATGTTTTTCAAAAAGATATTATAAATGACAATGTCCATGTTAATTTTCAGAATTTTGTCATAGTTCTGGCATGGCCAAAGACGGCCCCGAAACGTGTGAGTTATAATTTACAGTATTTTCGCCATTCAAACGATTACTAATCGAGATTTTGCCCGGTTCTCATCGATCCCGTTATGTTTTTCAGAAAGATATATCAAATGCCAATGTCCATATTAATTTGCAGAATTTTGTCATAGTTCTGGCATGGGCAAATATGGCCCCGAAACGTGTGAGTTATAATTTATAGTATTTTTGCCATTCAAACGATTACTAATCGAGATTTTGCCCGGTTTTCATCGATCCCGTTATGTTTTTCAGAAAGATATATCAAATGCCAATGTCCATGTTAATTTTCAGAATTTTGTCATAGTTCTGGCATGGGCAAATATGGCCCCGAAACGTGTGAGTTATAATTTATAGTATTTTTGCCATTCCAACGATTACTAATCGAGATTTTGCCCGGTTCTCATCGATCCCGTTATGTTTTTCCGAAAGATATATCAAATGCCAATGTGCATATTAATTTGCAGAATTTTTTTATAGTTCTGGCATGGGCAAATATGGCCCGAAACGTGTGAGTTATAATTTATAGTATTTTTGCCATTCCAACGATTACTAATCGAGATTTTGCCCGGTTCTCATCGATCCCGTTATGTTTTTCAGAAAGAAATATCAAATGCCAATGTCAATATTAATTTGCAGAATTTTTTTATAGTTCTGGCATGGGCAAATATGGCCCCGAAACGTGTGAGTTATAATTTATAGTATTTTTGCCATTCAAACGATTACTAATCGAGATTTTGCCCGGTTCTTATCGATCCCGTTATGTTTTTCAGAAAGATATATCAAATGCCAATGTTCAAAATAACTTTCAGAATTTTGTCATAGTTCTGGCATGGGCAAATATGGCCCCGAAACGTGTGAGTTATAATTTATAGTATTTTTGCCATTAAAACGATTACTAATCGAGATTTTGCCCGGTTTTCATCGATCCCGTTATGTTTTTCAGAAAGATATATCAAATGCCAATGTCCATGTTAATTTTCAGAATTTTGTCATAGTTCTGGCATGGGCAAATATGGCCCCGAAACGTGTGAGTTATAATTTATAGTATTTTTGCCATTCCAACGATTACTAATCGAGATTTTGGCAGGTTCTCATCGATCCCGTTATGTTTTTCAGAAAGAAATATCAAATGCCAATGTCCATATTAATTTGCAGAATTTTTTTATAGTTCTGGCATGGGCAAATATGGCCCCGAAACGTGTGAGTTATAATATACAGTATTTTTGCCATTCAAACGATTACTAATCGAGATTTTGCCCGGTTCTCATCGATCCCGTTATGTTTTTCAGAAAAATATATATAATGCCAATGTCCATGTTAATTTTCAGAATTTTTTATAGTTCTGGCATGGGCAAATATGGCCCCGAAACGTGTGAGTTATAATTTACAGTATTTTTGCCATTCAAACGATTACTAATCGAGATTTTGCCCGGTTCTTATCGATCCCGTTATGTTTTTCAGAAAGATATATCAAATGCCAATGTCCAAAATAACTTTCAGAATTTTGTCATAGTTCTGGCATGGGCAAATATGGCCCCGAAACGTGTGAGTTATAATTTATAGTATTTTTGCCATTCCAACGATTACTAATCGAGATTTTGGCAGGTTCTCATCAATCCCGTTATGTTTTTCAGAAAGATATATCAAATGCCAATGTCCATGTTAATTTTCAGAATTTTGTCATAGTTCTGGCATGGGTAAATATGACCCCGAAACGTGTGAGTTATAATTTATAGTATTTTTGCCATTCAAACGATTACTAATCGAGATTTTGCCCGGTTCTCATCGATCCCGTTATGTTTTTCAGAAAGATATATCAAATGCCAATGTCCATGTTAATTTTCAGAATTTTGTCATAGTTCTGGTATGGGCAAATATGGCCCCGAAACGTGTGAGTTATAATTTATAGTATTTTTGCCATTCAAACGATTACTAATCGAGATTTTGCCCGGTTCTTATCAATCCCGTTATGTTTTTCAGAAAGAAATATCAAATGCCAATGTCCATATTAATTTGCAGAATTTTTTTATAGTTCTGGCATGGGCAAATATGGCCCGAAACGTGTGAGTTATAATTTATAGTATTTTTGCCATTCCAACGATTACTAATCGAGATTTTGCCCGGTTTTCATCGATCCCGTTATGTTTTTCAGAAAGAAATATCAAATGCCAATGTCAATATTAATTTGCAGAATTTTTTATAGTTCTGGCATGGGCAAATATGGCCCCGAAACGTGTGAGTTATAATTTACAGTATTTTTGCCATTCAAACGATTACTAATCGAGATTTTGCCCGGTTTTCATCGATCCCGTTATGTTTTTCAGAAAGATATATCAAATGCCAATGTCCATGTTAATTTTCAGAATTTTGTCATAGTTCTGGCATGGGCAAATATGGCCCCGAAACGTGTGAGTTATAATTTATAGTATTTTTGCCATTCCAACGATTACTAATCGAGATTTTGGCAGGTTCTCATCAATCCCGTTATGTTTTTCAGAAAGATATATCAAATGCCAATGTCCATGTTAATTTTCAGAATTTTGTCATAGTTCTGGCATGGGTAAATATGACCCCGAAACGTGTGAGTTATAATTTATAGTATTTTTGCCATTCAAACGATTACTAATCGAGATTTTGCCCGGTTCTCATCGATCCCGTTATGTTTTTCAGAAAGATATATCAAATGCCAATGTCCATGTTAATTTTCAGAATTTTGTCATAGTTCTGGTATGGGCAAATATGGCCCCGAAACGTGTGAGTTATAATTTATAGTATTTTTGCCATTCCCACGATTACTAATCGAGATTTTGCCCGATTCTTATCAATCCCGTTATGTTTTTCAGAAAGATATATCAAATGCCAATGTCCATGTTAATTTTCAAAATTTTGTCATAGTTCTGGCATGGGCAAATATGGCCCCGAAACGTGTGAGTTATAATTTATAGTATTTTTGCCATTCCAACGATTACTAATCGAGATTTTGCCCGGTTCTCATCAATCCCGTTACGTTTTCAGAAAGATATATCAAATGCCAATATCCATGTTAATTTTCAGAATTTTGTCATAGATCTGGCATGGGCAAATATGGCCCCGAAACGTGTGAGTTATAATTTATAGTATTTTTGCCATTCCAACGATTACTAATCGAGATTTTGGCCGGTTCTCATCAATCCCGTTATGTTTTTCAGAAACATATATCAAATGCCAATGTCCATGTTAATTTTCAGAATTTTTGTCATAGTTCTGGTATGGGCAAATATGGCCCCGAAACGTGTGAGTTATAATTTATAGTATTTTTTGCCATTCAAACGATTACTAATCGAGATTTTGCCCGGTTCTCATCAATCCCGTTACGTTTTCAGAAAGATATATCAAATGCCAATGTCCATGTTAATTTTCAGAATTTTGTCATAGTTCTGGCATGGGCAAATATGGCCCCGAAACGTGTGAGTTATAATTTATAGTATTTTTGCCATTCCAACGATTACTAATCGAGATTTTGGCCGGTTCTCATCAATCCCGTTATGTTTTTCAGAAACATATATCAAATGCCAATGTCCATGTTAATTTTCAGAATTTTTGTCATAGTTCTGGTATGGGCAAATATGGCCCCGAAACGTGTGAGTTATAATTTATAGTATTTTTTGCCATTCAAACGATTACTAATCGAGATTTTGCCCGGTTCTCATCAATCCCGTTACGTTTTCAGAAAGATATATCAAATGCCAATGTCCATGTTAATTTTCAGAATTTTGTCATAGTTCTGGCATGGGCAAATATGGCCCCGAAACGTGTGAGTTATAATTTATAGTATTTTTGCCATTCCAACGATTACTAATCGAGATTTTGGCCGGTTCTCATCAATCCCGTTATGTTTTTCAGAAACATATATCAAATGCCAATGTCCATGTTAATTTTCAGAATTTTTGTCATAGTTCTGGTATGGGCAAATATGGCCCCGAAACGTGTGAGTTATAATTTATAGTATTTTTTGCCATTCAAACGATTACTAATCGAGATTTTGCCCGGTTCTCATCAATCCCGTTACGTTTTCAGAAAGATATATCAAATGCCAATGTCCATGTTAATTTTCAGAATTTTGTCATAGTTCTGGCATGGGCAAATATGGCCCCGAAACGTGTGAGTTATAATTTATAGTATTTTTGCCATTCCAACGATTACTAATCGAGATTTTGGCCGGTTCTCATCAATCCCGTTATGTTTTTCAGAAACATATATCAAATGCCAATGTCCATGTTAATTTTCAGAATTTTTGTCATAGTTCTGGTATGGGCAAATATGGCCCCGAAACGTGTGAGTTATAATTTATAGTATTTTTTGCCATTCAAACGATTACTAATCGAGATTTTGCCCGGTTCTCATCAATCCCGTTACGTTTTCAGAAAGATATATCAAATGCCAATGTCCATGTTAATTTTCAGAATTTTGTCATAGTTCTGGCATGGGCAAATATGGCCCCGAAACGTGTGAGTTATAATTTATAGTATTTTTGCCATTCCAACGATTACTAATCGAGATTTTGGCAGGTTCTCATCAATCCCGTTATGTTTTTCAGAAAGATATATCAAATGCCAATGTCCATGTTAATTTTCAGAATTTTGTCATAGTTCTGGCATGGGTAAATATGACCCCGAAACGTGTGAGTTATAATTTATAGTATTTTTGCCATTCAAACGATTACTAATCGAGATTTTGCCCGGTTCTCATCGATCCCGTTATGTTTTTCAGAAAGATATATCAAATGCCAATGTCCATGTTAATTTTCAGAATTTTGTCATAGTTCTGGTATGGGCAAATATGGCCCCGAAACGTGTGAGTTATAATTTATAGTATTTTTGCCATTCCAACGATTACTAATCGAGATTTTGCCCGGTTCTTATCAATCCCGTTATGTTTTTCAGAAAGATATATCAAATGCCAATGTCCATGTTAATTTTCAAAATTTTGTCATAGTTCTGGCATGGGCAAATATGGCCCCGAAACGTGTGAGTTATAATTTATAGTATTTTTGCCATTCCAACGATTACTAATCGAGATTTTGCCCGGTTCTCATCGATCCCGTTATGTTTTTCAGAAAGAAATATCAAATGCCAATGTCCATATTAATTTGCAGAATTTTGTTATAGTTCTGGCATGGGCAAATATGGCCCAGAAACGTGTGAGTTATAATTTATAGTATTTTTGCCATTCAAACGATTACTAATCGAGATTTCGCCCGGTTCTTATCAATCCCGTTATGTTTTTCAGAAAGATATATCAATTGCCAATGTCCATATTAATTTTCAGAATTTTGTCATAGTTCTGGCATGGGCAAATATGGCCCCGAAACGTGTGAGTTATAATTTGTAGTATTTTTGCCATTCCAACGATTACTAATCGAGATTTTGGCCGGTTCTCATCAATCCCGTTATGTTTTTCAGAAAGATATATCAAATGCCAATGTCCATGTTAATTTTCAGAATTTTGTCATAGTTCTGGCATGGGCAAATATGGCCCCGAAACGTGTGAGTTATAATTTATAGTATTTTTGCCATTCAAACGATTACTAATCGAGATTTTGCCCGGTTCTCATCGATCCAGTTATGTTTTTCAGAAAGATATATCAAATGCCAATGTCCATGTTAATTTTCAGAATTTTGTCATAGTTCTGGCATGGGCAAATATGGCCCCGAAACGTGTGAGTTATAATTTATAGTATTTTTGCCATTCAAACGATTACTAATCGAGATTTTGCCCGGTTCTCATCGATCCCGTTATGTTTTTCAGAAAGATATATCAAATGCCAATGTCCATGTTAATTTTCAGAATTTTGTCATAGTTCTGGCATGGGCAAATATGGCCCCGAAACGTGTGAGTTATAATTTATAGTATTTTTGCCATTCCAACGATTACTAATCGAGATTTTGCCCGGTTCTCATCGATCCCGTTATGTTTTTCAGAAAGAAATATCAAATGCCAATGTTCATATTAATTTGCAGAATTTTTTTATAGTTCTGGCATGGGCAAATATGGCCCGAAACGTGTGAGTTATAATTTATAGTATTTTTGCCATTCCAACGATTACTAATCGAGATTTTGCCCGGTTCTCATCGATCCCGTTATGTTTTTCAGAAAGAAATATCAAATGCCAATGTCCATATTAATTTGCAGAATTTTTTTATAGTTCTGGCATGGGCAAATATGGCCCGAAACGTGTGAGTTATAATTTATAGTATTTTTGCCATTCAAACGATTACTAATCGAGATTTTGCCCGGTTCTTATCGATCCCGTTATGTTTTTCAGAAAGATATATCAAATGCCAATGTCCATATTAACTTTCAGAATTTTGTCATAGTTCTGGCATGGGCAAATATGGCCCCGAAACGTGTGAGTTATAATTTACAGTATTTTTGCCATTCAAACGATTACTAATCGAAATTTTGCCCAGTTTTCATCGATCCCGTTATGTTTTTCAGAAAGAAATATCAAATTCCAATGTCCATGTTAATTTTCAGAATTTTGTCATAGTTCTGGCATGGGCAAATATGGCCCCGAAACGTGTGAGTTATAATTTACAGTATTTTTGCCATTCCAACGATTACTAATCGAGATTTTGGCCGGTTCTCATCAATCCCGTTATGTTTTTCAGAAACATATATCAAATGCCAATGTCCATGTTAATTTTCAGAATTTTTGTCATAGTTCTGGTATGGGCAAATATGGCCCCGAAACGTGTGAGTTATAATTTATAGTATTTTTTGCCATTCAAACGATTACTAATCGAGATTTTGCCCGGTTCTCATCAATCCCGTTACGTTTTCAGAAAGATATATCAAATGCCAATGTCCATGTTAATTTTCAGAATTTTGTCATAGTTCTGGCATGGGCAAATATGGCCCCGAAACGTGTGAGTTATAATTTATAGTATTTTTGCCATTCCAACGATTACTAATCGAGATTTTGCCCGGTTCTCATCGATCCCGTTATGTTTTTCAGAAAGAAATATCAAATGCCAATGTCCATATTAATTTGCAGAATTTTTTTATAGTTCTGGCATGGGCAAATATGGCCCCGAAACGTGTGAGTTATAATTTATAGTATTTTTGCCATTCCAACGATTACTAATCGAGATTTCGCCCGGTTCTTATCGATCCCGTTATGTTTTTCAGAAAGATATATCAATTGCCAATGTCCATATTAACTTTCAGAATTTTGTCATAGTTCTGGCATGGGCAAATATGGCCCCGAAACGTGTGAGTTATAATTTACAGTATTTTTGCCATTCAAACGATTACTAATCGAGATTTTGCCCGATTTTCATCGATCCCGTTATGTTTTTCAGAAAGATATATCAAATGCCAATGTCCATGTTAATTTTCAGAATTTTGTCATAGTTCTGGCATGGGAAAATATGGCCCCGAAACGTGTGAGTTATAATTTACAGTATTTTTGCCATTCAAACGATTACTAATCGAGATTTTGCCCGGTTCTCATCGATCCCGTTATGTTTTTCAGAAAGATATATCAAATGCCAATGTCCATGTTAATTTTCAGAACTACTCGAAATTTTGCCCGGTTCTCATCGATGCTGTTATGTTTTTCAGAAAGATATATCAAATGACAATGTCCATGTTAATTTTCAGAATTTTGTCATAGTTCTGGCATGGGCAAATATGGCCCCGAAACGTGTGAGTTATAATTTACAGTATTTTTGCCATTCAAACGATTACTAATAGAGATTTTGCCCGGTTCTCATCGATCCCGTTATGTTTTTCAGAAAAATATATCAAATTCCAATGTCCATATTAATTTTCAAAATTTTGTCATAGTTCTGGCATGGGCAAATATGGCCCCGAAACGTGTGAGTTATAATTTACAGTATTTTTGCCATTCAAACGATTACTAATTGAGATTTTGCCCGGTTCTCATCGATCCCGTTATGTTTTTCAGAAAGATATATCAAATGCCAATGTCCATGTTAATTTTCAGAATTTTGTCATAGTTCTGGCATGGGCAAATATGACCCCGAAACGTGTGAGTTATAATTTATAGTATTTTTGCCATTCAAACGATTACTAATCGAGATTTTGCCCGGTTCTCATCGATGCTGTTATGTTTTTCAGAAAGATATATCAAATGCCAATGTCCATGTTAATTTTCAGAATTTTGTCATAGTTCTGGCATGGGCAAAGATGGCCCCGAAACGTGTGAGTTATAATTTACAGTATTTTTGCCATTCAAACGATTACTAATCGAGATTTTGCCCGGTTCTCATCGATCCCGTTATGTTTTTCAGAAAGATATATCAAATGCCAATGTCCATGTTAATTTTCAGAATTTTGTCATAGTTCTGGCATGGGCAAATATGGCCCCGAAACGTGTGAGTTATAATTTACAGTATTTTTGCCATTCAAACGATTACTAATCGAGATTTTGCCCGGTTTTCATCGATCCCGTTATGTTTTTCAGAAAGATATATCAAATGCCAATGTCCATGTTAATTTTCAGAATTTTGTCATAGTTCTGGCATGGGCAAATATGGCCCCGAAACGTGTGAATTATAATTTACAGTATTTTTGCCATTCATACGATTACTTATCAAAATTTGCCCGGTTCTTATAAAAGGTTTTGTATTAGGTGTGCTAGCAGAAACTCACTCCTCAGTAGGCGAATGTGATATTGCTGCATGAAAATGTTCGTCCACATGCCGCAAAATCAACCCAGAAACTCATCTTCCCTTGGCTCCCTCTGACTACCACTTATTCAGATCGATGTCATAGTATTTGACAAACCAGCGGTTCACAAATTTAAAATTGCGCAAAAAAGGCTCGATGACTATTTTGCTTAGAAAACCACCAAGTTTCTATCGCGAACTCATTCATCACCTAAATGATAAATGGCAAAAAAAACTTTTTTGAATTTTTAACTCAAAAAATAGACTAATGTACGGAACAATAACATAAAATTAAAAAAAGGCAAAAAACTTTAGATAGTAATATCGAATATTTCGATAATTAATCTTTGTAACACTAACAATTATATTTTAAATAAAGCTGAATTTAAACAAAAAAAGCTGAGTTTCTACTCGAAAACCTAATACAAAACCTTTGATAAGAACCGGGCAAATTTTGATTAGTAATCGTTTGAATGGCAAAAATACTGTAAATTATAACTCACACGTTTCGGGGCCATATTTGCCCATGCCAGAACTATGACAAAATTCTGAAAATTAACATGGACATTGGCATTATATATATTTTTCTGAAAAACATAACGGGATCGATGAGAACCGGGCAAAATCTCGATTAGTAATCGTTTGAATGGCAAAAATACTGTAAATTATAACTCACACGTTTCGGGGCCATATTTGCCCATGCCAGAACTATAACAAAATTCTGAAAATTAACATGGACATTGGCATTATATATATTTTTCTGAAAAACATAACGGGATCGATGAGAACCGGGCAAAATCTCGATTAGTAATCGTTTGAATGGCAAAAATACTGTATATTATAACTCACACGTTTCGGGGCCATCTTTGCCCATGCCAGAACTATGACAAAATTCTGAAAATTAACATGGACATTGTCATTTAATATATCTTTCTACAGTATTGAATCTGTTGTCAGTTCTTATTTGGAAAAGGAGTGTAAATTCTATCTAAATTACTATCGTTTAGCATATCTGAGTGAACTTTTACTTTAGTTCTTCTCTTTCACCATCACCATATTTTATTTCCCCATTTGTAATTAGATCGTATTTGATGATTCAATAAAATTATTATATTGGTAAAAAGTAAAGTTGATGGTGGATGGTCAAAAAATTAAATTGATATTTTATACGGCTAACATAGAAACATAGTGGAATCGATGAGTACTTGGCAAAATTTCCAGCAGAGTTTAGTTGTAAATGTTGTTTATGTTTAAATTTAATTTAAATTTTTTAATTCGTTTGTATCAGCTAATTTCCATATTTTTTAAAATAGGAGTTTCTCTAAAATATCTTCTCGCCTAAATGTTCGCTTTTAAGACTATTTTCACTAACACTGGATTTCGTTAGGAAAAATTTCACGGCTGTCTGTAGGAGTGTGAAATTTTTCCTAAACCATTCCTAAAAAAATTTAAATAAGATTATCTGGGAACTTAGTTAATCGGATTCCTTATTAAACAACAAAAGTTTTTATATAAAAATTACACAGAAATCACAACACTAAACACTTATAAACTTTTTACTTTAAACTTCTAAATTGAAACTCAAACCTCTGACTAAACTACACTCGTTGCACTAAAACACTTGCTTATGTATAAAAACATTATTATTTCATTTTACACTATTTTGTACACAAGGGACAGCTTTGTTGTTGTTGTTTGCTTCCAGTTTGTGTGTTCCTGTGGCATTATTCTGGTTTTTCCCTGGGAATAGGGAATTGGGAACAATATTTTCATACCATTTTTTGTCTAAATTATATTTGTCTGGCCTACTGTTGGAATTAGTTTGGTATAAATATTTTTGAAACAGAGATATATTAGGAATTATTTTTCCCTATTGGCGATTTTCATCGAATGTATGGTAATGGAGCTTCATCCATGTACTCTTGCTGCCTTTGTAAAAAATAATCGCACGGAAATGTTCACGATTTAATTCCATTTTTTCGCCGAGATGTTGAGTTGATAAGTACTGTTAATAACACAAATAGTGCTCGAATGTCAAAACGTTCTGAGTACGTATAATCTCATAAATGTCAAACTTTACGATAGAGCTGTCAGTTGCCAGATTGCAACACTAGGGTTGTCCAATCCCGAAATATAAAAGGCAACCCTCGTACAAGAGGGACGAGAATTGTCAATTTCATTGTTATGACAGTTTTTATTCCACTTGCTTCATAGCAAACTTCGATTTACATTTTGTTCACCAGATGTCAGCTACTTTGTTGCAAACCGCGAATAAAAATTTTGTGGAACAAAAGTTTCCCAATCAACTTTGTTTCGAAAATATTTACTCCAAACTAATTCCAACAGTAGACCCGAAAAATATAGTTTAGTCAAAAATACTATGAAAATATTTTCCCCATTTCCCTATTCCCAGGGAAAACCAGAATAGTGCCACTCGAATAGAAATTATTGGAATTTGTTAATTGTCTAGATGCAAAATACTTGTCTGTAATAATCACAACAGGCATGATAATTATCTATAAAAATTAATCATTATTAGTTTAGAATTAAGCCGAAACTATTTTTTTCCTAAAATTTTGTTTGAAATATATATTCGAAGAAAAAATGATGAGAGAAAACATAATATTTTTTACTTAATTGCTGGAAGTGCTTCGTTTAGGCGGAAGGTGGTGTCCTTTTAAAAGGACAGTGGCATTATAAACAGCAACACATAATATTTTTCAAAGTTTATTAAAATAAAAATTAATTCAATTGTAAATTCATTTTCTCGAGAGAAAGTATTATAATAATCAATTAACTAGTATGATATTCCAGAAAGTAGTTTTTGGGTGTAGGGCTACTTGACATTTTAGGCACATAAAATTACATTTATTATGACAATGTATACATCGGGTTTGTTTGTCTTGATAATTTATCAAATGGCCGGTATTATCAAATCTTGAGTATGCATGTAGATTCGATGCTAGTTTGGGTCCCCTGGTACTAAACGGATTTTTTCTGAATGACTCTAGAATTCAAAGAGTCCATTCACGTCTAAAGATCAGATGGTCCAATTTACCACCATTTACTCTATACAACTGCCAGGAATTCTGTTCCGCCATGTCAATGCAATGAGCTATCAACGGAAAATGCCACTTTTTACCACGTATGGACACCCGGTATAAACTAATATTTTGGTCAGCTCGGTCTACACCGCCCATATGCTCGTTATACATCTTAAATAATTTTGGTTGATCCACATTAATCCTTTTGTTTTGTTTTCGCGAAAATCTGGCCACCGTTTGGGTTGGCATTACAGTGCCACTATTCGATGCCATCGTCACAACATTATTATCATGCCATTTGCAAACCACTATTTCATTACCACATGTCGTTGCATAATCATATGATCCCCTCTCCATTTTTTTAATGTTTTTCGAATCCAGTATATTGCAACTTTTCCCAAGGCGATTTTCTCTTATGGTACCGGTGCCTTTCAATCCTTTACATCGTAGCTCTTCCAATATTTTAAGTGACGTAAAATGTTATCAAAATATAAGTGATAGCTCAAATTCATATTATTTTGAAGCAGCCTGTAAAACAACACTGGCCCCTAAACCTAAATGTTTGTATTTCTCCGGCAAAGAAGTAGTTGAGCCTTGGTAAGGTTCAAACCACTCAATATAACCGGATTTTGTAGTTGCGGTCCATAGCTTGAAACCCCAACGAATTGGTTTACCACGATTAAATTGTTTAGTTCTATGATGTCCATAATAAGGAACCATAGGCTCATCTACACTGTGGTTTTCTTCTATGGGTGCCATTTCAATAAATTTTTTATTCAGAACTTCGAACAAAGGACGTATTTTGAAAAATTTATCCGATGTATTTAGTTGTGTATTGTCGTTACAATGTAGGTTTTACATTATAAACCTGAATCTATTTCGGGACATGGCGTTACATACTACCTCGTTATATGTATCCTTGGAACTTTCCCAATACAAATGTCGTCTAGGTAAGTGAACATACCCACTTAGAATTAGAAGTAGAATACCGATGAAACAGCGCATTTCGTCTGGCTGAACATCACCCGTTCTATTGTGCGATGCTGCGTAAATATTCGTGTAGTGTACCAACATATTTATCAACTCATTATTGAAAATTTTTTGAAATGCTTCGGTGGGTGACATCTGTTGACTGCAGCCAGCTACATTATTCCAAACCGCTATGTCCGAAATAAGATCTTTCTTATCCCACTTAAAATGTATGTTGGTTTTCTTATTAGATGCGAATGATTGCTTAGTCTTTCGTCTACGTTTAGCTACAATGACTAGTGGAATATCGTCCTCACTGGTATAATCACTTTCAGTATGTGACATATGTGATAACTCAGTTTCTACTCTTGGTTTGTGGCTTGAAGCGTTATCTATGAGGATACTATCATTATCACCACTATCGCCTCGATCCATTTCGGCAGGTTAGGTATATCTTAATTGTGCTTCAGCTTGTAGCTGACCACATTATCATCGTCTCCGGAATCTTCGTCCGTTACAATCACGTTAGCATTGTCTGGTGGAAATATTATAATTTCATCGGGAATTTCCTCGTCATCTTTTACTAGTTCTTCTAGGACCTCGTTAAGTGTTAACGGCTTATTTCTGTACCTACAGAGAAATATATATATATATGTATATATTATTGGTAGTCCATAAAGCCACTGGTTGTTATAAAGGACACCACAATTCAATCAAGAAATTGGCACACAAATATTAAAATAATTCAGAAAATTACTTTGGCATATCAAAATAGCATGTATTTGTGTTAAAATAACTTCTAAAATTTTTCACTTTTACAGTTATTCATTAATTTAGACTTACCACCAATTATCCATTATTTCGTAGAATTACGTTCATAAAATTTAAAAAACTAAATATACACACACGTGAACAACTGGAATCAAACTAACTCATTTTCTGAAACTTCATTCCTTTTTATACATAATCGCTATAACGGGACATTTCTAAAAATAATATTTCAACATGTTTGTATCGTGTTTGAAACAACCGATTTTCTTGGCTTTATAAAGGACAGTGGCTTTATCTGGGTTAACTACGAATGTATGTAAAGTAGATTGTACTCTGCATGTAGATAATACATACGTCAAATCAATTTAATTCCGAATTGTATTTTGGTGTATTATAATAAGTAACCAGTATAGGAACCAAGCGCTCATTTTAGTGGAAAAAATATTCGATATAATTTCTTGTAAATGCTAGAAAAACGTACGTTCAACTTTTAATATTTTTTTTAATCATAGCAGACGTATGTGCAAGTTTGATTTATTTTTATAATGTTTACAAACAACTGGACAATTTGCATTGGTATTTGACGTTTCGATTTGTGTTAATTTGTCACCGTTTGTGTTTTAAATTTGAATGAAATATTTAATTTTGAATTCAACATACAAAAATTTGTATTTTAAAGATGGTCAAAAATCTACATATATGTTTATAATTATAGCTGGTTCCGAATACTGACTTATTTAATTCCAAATAAAAATACTTAAATAATTGGATCACGTATACATATATTATAAAATAAATATAGTCAAATTATAAAGGTCAAAGCATCCATTCATTTTTCCAATAAAAAATCTTGTATCTTTCTAAATAAAAAAAAAAATTTACTTTGAAAATAACTAAATTTTTTTATTTGTACCGCCATATGTACTGATAAAGTTTTGTCTAAATTTAGATAGTTTTTATGTGGGTTCAATAAAAAAAATTGTATAGCAGTGATTTAAACGGAAAAAATTATATCGAATATTTTTTTCCACTAAAATGTGCGCTTGGTTCCTATACAGTATATATTTTAAGATAATTGTTTATAGGGTGAGTTAGGTAATTTCGAAACTCCGAAATTTATGTCAAACTTAAAAAACCTTTTTGTAATCTCGCTCTCTTGTATTTCATCTTTGAAAGCATTAACACTAGCGGATAAAATAAATTTGTCTATATATTTTTATACTTCAAGTTGAATAAGCTTGGGCACAATTATACTCCGTACAATATACGTTTTTATTAGCAGACGTGCATCTATATTTCCCAACTATTCATTTTGAACACACAAATGGTCCTTCGAGCTGGATGTTCCATTGAATACTAGATAAAGAGAATCTGTTCACCCTTTCTCAGCTGCTCATATATGATGAATTGTGATTTCGTATGTTTTAAGAGTTCACTTGGCAGAGTTCCCCGACTTGTGCAATCAGCTGGATTGAAACTGCTAGCTACATGATGCCATACTGTTAAAGTAAGCCGAAAGATAATGCAGATAGTGTCTTGAATACAGAAAAAACCAGTCATGAACTCGTATTTAGGATCGGGTTATATTATTCGAGTGAAGGGGAAATTATTTCAGTTTATAGGAATTTAAAAATTGATAGGAGTGAGAGTATAAAGATAGTTTAACTTTCGGCTGAAATAGTCAAGACACGATCTGTATTATCTTTTGGCGTTAAACTTTCGGCTAACTTTAACAAGGTGCTGATCTTGAACTCATTAATCAATGTAATTAATTTGTAGTAAATTCTGGTCCAAGAACCATCCAGATATCACAGCTACATCAAAAGTTTCAATGTTGGCGGTGTAGGTTTAATCATAAGCTAAGCCGACCACTCATTCTTCGATAACGGTAACTGTAATAAAATCAGAATTTGTTGTAATAAATTGTAATAAATGTGTAACAAATTATAGTATAGGTTTCATTGAGGCGGGCTAATTTGGTCGGTGAATGTTAAGAGCACTGAGATTTTGGTTGTTCTAGAAAGAAGATCATTGAGAATAATACACAAATCCTTAAACATTTCAAATTATTTAGCTCAGTAGCTACGGGTGATAGATAGTAGGGTGATAGATTTCCGAGCATGTGGTTATAAGTAAGACTAGTTTCTGACATTAACATACTAATTGAGAACCACTTAAATCCAGTATTTTTCAAACTGAAGGAGGTTCACATTTAATTAGCTCACCACAATCAAGCCACAATTAGCTCACACTCGGAAATTTGGCAAAATCAGTGAATGGTTTGTCAAACTGTCAGTGGACAAACTATTTATTTATAGTTCAAATCGTTACCAAAATTTATTTGGTTCATTTTTTTAGCATTTTTTAGGAGACGGTACTGTACAAATTCTTAATTATGGTTTTAAACTAAACTAATTTAATGTTAGTTCGAACAACTTGATGACATGAATATTACAAATAGTTATCAATGTTGTTTTCGAGTAGTCGACGTTGTCGGCTAGTTATCGACTTGTTGTCAACGGTTGTCGACATAATCGTGTATAAATTAGTAAATGACGCAGAAAGGCCCATCTCAGATCAAGGGCAGTCGATAAAGATAAATAAAATTAAAGTAAATAATTTAATATAATTTAAAAATATGTAAATAAGTCAAATAAATATAAAACTTAATAAAAATTTAATTTATGAATAATATTAAAAATTTATCAGTTCGGTTTTAACCCTCTGCACTCCATTTATTTTCAAGGTCCGCACTAAGTTCCGTAATTTCCAAAATTAACCGCAATTTGTTTCGAGCTTAAGATCATTTGTTTTAACTTTTTAGTTTTTTTAGATCGTTTCAATAAAGCTGCCTCGTCGAAAAATTAAAACATAAAAGATAAATTTTATTTTAGGCATCCTGTAGCCAAATTTTGGTCGTAAAATAAAATGGCAACCAGAAAATTATGCGCAACACAATTTAACACACTCACAAAAGTGCGACAAACAATTGTTAGAAATGAATTCAAAGAAGAAGAATTGTACTACAAACAATTGTACACAGAAACAATTGTACACAGAACAATTCATCGAAAAATTAAATATGCGAAAGAAAGAAACAATTCATCGAAAAGACTCGTAATGCATATTAAAAAATATTGATCAATTTTCTCTAATTGTTCAATTTTGTGATATATGGAAAACAAACCAGGACAATTTCAGGTGAAAAAAATTGAATCGTTATTAAGCAGAATTTGAAGCGAATTATTGTGATGAGGAGCATCATTTATTTAAATCAAATTGAATTGTTATAATATATCGAACATCTCGAGCCACTAGTGTGTTGGATTTAAGTTTATTTTTGAAATTCTGAACCAATTACACACTAAATGTCGCAAAAAATTGAAAACCTGTGTTAAATTTCTATAAATTCAACTATCTGGCACGCAATGGTTCGATCGCCCATTTTTAAAAAATCAGTGTAAATTCCAGATAATTCACATTAATTTGTTATTTAACATAGATATGCAATAACTCTTTTTCTATCGAGAACAGATAGCCGCTTGACGATTTCTTGAGTAGGAGCTGAGATATGAATATTCTCGCCAAGTGATGCTCCAAAATCGTCAAATACGCTTGAACAAAATATTACCCAAGCAAATAACCATTTTTCTTATAAGCCCAATCATCATGAAAATCCACATAAATAATCTCTAGACTATGCTGAGTAATTACGTAGAACTTCATTTTTGCCTAAAATCATGGGAAATTGGCCAAATCTGAACCAAAAGTTAAAGCATATTAGTTATAATGAATATTTTCGATGAACTGTATATTCAAGCAAGTCGTGTTTCACACTGTTCGCTTGATTCAGCCACCCTTGCGGCTCTAATCTTCTTCGACTTTGCAGTTAACTGCCCAATTGATCTTTTTTTCGGTTGGCATTTTTAAGAAAAAATGAAACGTGTAGCTAATTAATCAGGAATGACGGGCATTCAAAACAGAAATTAGTGTTAATTTATCAAAACGATTTTAATGTTCCCTTCGATACATTTCACAGCGGACTGTGTTTGAAAATGTCTTTACGGAATTTTTTTTAAGCAAAATCAAATGTTATCTACAATTAAAAAGTAATCATAGACTAACACGTTTATAAACTGAAAACTTAAATCTAATAAGAATGTATATTCACTTGAAATAATATTTAATACCTGGAAAATAATTATCAACAATTATTTTATTGCAATATAGCTAACTAATTGAGAACAACGGCATCTGAAACACAAATTAATATTAATTTATTCAAAACGATTAAAACTACGTCCACTTCGATACGTTTTACCGCGAACTGTGGTTGAAAATGACATTTCGAAAAACAAAAGAAGTTTTTTCAAACTAAGGCAATTTTACACGTACAATAATTTGAATCCAAGGATGTTTCTTGTAGAAGATGCTATTTTCAAATATAAAACGCTAGGTAGTACTTTTCAAAGTAAATCAGTTTATACGTACAATATTTTTTAGTACCTTTCCTAGAATTGATTTTATGAAACAATCATTGATTACACTGTGCTTGAATTGCGAACTTTTTTTTCGTGACAAGCTGGGCACCTGGGGGTAAACCTAATTCGAGTATGCTGAATTCAACGGTGCTAGTCCTATTTCAAAGTTAGTCCCCAATTTTGAGATATTGATTTCGACATGTTTTGGCTCTGAGTCAAAATATACCCTCATCTTCACGTTGCTCTTGAACCATTTAGATTTTCGTTATGCTTTCTTCAGCAAAGTTGTTGCGCAGGTCAAGACCAACAACTTTGCCGAACATATCAAAACCGAAAAACCACATCTAATATTTTTTTGCTTTTCATTTCGACGAAAAACACTGTTTTTATCATTTTGTTGATTTTAAATCGAGTAGAATCGATCGAGTAAACATCGTATCGACAAATTTAGGTACAATATAAACTATTTAAAAGAAAGTTAGTTCGATTCAGTTGATTTTATGGTGATTTTTCCTAAAAAAAAAATTCCTAAAAAATTAACATTTTTCTTCTCTTTGACAAAACAATGGCGTACCGTTGCGATAGTGGATAAAAATCCTGGATTTTTCCATCCCGTCGTTTTAACCAATTACATCACGTAAATTATCACTTTGGACGGCAGTCCAAACGAGTGAAGAAAGCAGCTACTGTGCTGGAAGTCGAACTCGTATATACGATTTAGCCGCCATGCCTCCGAAAGGCCATTTTTGGCCATTTTAGCCACGCCCACAGCACTGAACTTATTTGACTTACTCCGGATATATGCATATCGTTAGAAAGGTTTCGACAGCTATCAAATAGCATATAAAAAAATTTCAAAAAATTAAGGTTGAAGGTCATTTTGGCCAAAAAACTGAAAAATGCCAAATCGGCCGGCCACATTCGGCCTAATTGCTAAAAAATTAGCCCAAACCTTTTGGTTCATATTTTGAGGATTATTAGCCACAAACCTCCCCTACAATATGACATCAATCGTTTGTCCCAGAAAAATCGTATATTTTAGATATCGTATATTTTAGATATTGACCTCCATAACTAAAAAGCCACCTTAAAATTTCATTTTTTGGCTCAAATGCACCCTTCCGTTGCGGTACATAATGATTGTGAATCAACGTATTACAATGAAACAAATATAAATACGTTTGATTACTATCATTGGTACGAGAATTTGTACAGTGACCCTTTTTTCATAACAAAAAAAAATAAAAAAACTGACAAATTGATGTGATCGAAAAAATCACCAAAACATTGAACATTTGACAGTCTCCTTGCATAACATTGATATTTTTTTTAATCTTTATGATGATTTCTTTACAAAATAGGTCTTATCTCCCCTCCCATCGCATGAAGATGGAATATCAGCGAGAGGTTAGCTACCATTAATTTTTATTTCCATCTAACATATTAAAATATGTATATTTTGTTGTATTGTTTAAGGAATGAAAAATGAATTGCTATCGAGTGTGTGTGAACTGTTTTGACTGAACAATAAAACGAATCGCAATTCAATTCATTTTCAATTTGCCGTGCCAAAATCATTGATATCAAATAAAAAACCTCTTAACGAGGTAAATGTTCGAGTGACGAAAGCCGATTTCAATTCACAAAATTTCCTATATCAAATTTGTGCCGAAACAAACAATTGCATTCGATTTGGCAACGATTTTTCGGAATGTTCAACAACAACGCGCCGAATGCACTTACATTCCGAAAAACCGTTGACAAATCGAATGCAATTGTTTTTTTCGGCACAAATTTGATATCAGAAATTTTGTGAATTGAATTCAGCTTTCATCACTCGAACATTTACCTCGTACAAGTACAACAGACACGCCATTTTGCATACAAAAAAGTTGAAAAAAATTGAAAAATAATCTGGAATAGAAAAATCCGAGATTTTTATCCGTCGTATGTTTCTGTGATTGAATGGCGCAGTGACATTTGATGGTTGATATACATATTGATGCAGATGTTTCTTAATTTACGTGTATAATTTACGTGATGTAATTGGTTAAAACGATGGGATGGAAAAATCCCGGATTTTTATCCACTATCGCATTGTTTTGTCAAAGAGAAGAAAAATGTTAATTTTTTAGGAATTTTTTTTTAGGAAAAATCACCATAAAATCAACTGAATCGAACTAAATTTCTTTTAAATAGTTTCTATTGTATCTATATTTGTCGATACGATGTTTATTCGATCGATTCTACTCGATATAAATTCAACAAAATGATTAAAAATGATGAAAACAGTGTTTTTGGTCGAAATGAAAAGCAAAAAAATATTAGATGTGGTTTTTCGGTTTTGACCTGCGCATCAACTTTGCTGAAGAAAGCGTAACGAAAATCTTAATGGTTCAAGAACTATCAACGTGAAAATGAGGGTATATTTTGACTCAGAGCCAAAATATGTCGAATGCGATATCTCAAAATTGGGGACTAACTATGAAATAGGACTAGCACCGTTGAATTCAGCATACTCAAATTAGGTTTACCCCCCGGGTGCCCAGCTTGTCACGAAAAAAAAGTTCGCAATTCAAGCACAGTGTAATGAATGATTGTTTCATAAAATCAATTCTAGGAAAGGTACTAAAAAATATTGTACGTATAAACTGATTTACTTTGAAAAGTACTAGCGTTTTATATTTGAAAATAGCATTTTCTACAAGAAACATCCTTGGATTCAAATTATTGTACGTGTAAAATTGCCTTAGTTTAAAAAAACTTCTTTTGTTTTTCGAAATGTCATTTTCAACCACAGTTTGCGGTAAAACGTATCGAAGTGGCCGTAGTTTTAATCGTTTTGAATAAATTAATATTAATTTGTGTTTCAGATGCCGTTTTTCTCAATTAGTTTTAGCTATATTGCAATAAAATAATTGTTGATGATTATTTTCCAGGCATTAAATATTATTTGAAGTGAATATACATTCTTATTAGAATTAAGTTTTCAGTTTATAAACGTGTTAATCTATGATTACTTGTTAATTGTAGATAATATTTGATTTTGCTTAAAAAAAATTCCGTAAAGACATTTTCAAACACAGTCCGCTGTGAAATGTATCGAAGGGAACATTAAAATCGTTTTGATAAATTAACACTAATTTCTGTTTTGAATGCCCGTCATTCCTGATTAATTAGCTACACGTTTCATTTTTTCTTAAAAATGCCAACCGAAAAAAAGATCAATTGGGCAGTTAACTGCAAAGTCGAAGAAGATTAGAGCCGCAAGGGTGGCTGAATCAAGCGAACAGTGTGAAACACGACTTGCTTGAATATACAGTTCATCGAAAATATTCATTATAACTAATATGCTTTAACTTTTGGTTCAGATTTGGCCAGTTTCCGATGATTTTAGGCAAAAATGAAATTTTACGTAATTACTCAGCATAGTCTAGAGATTATTCATGTGGATTTTCATGATGATTGGGCTTATAAAAAAAATGGTTATTTGCTTGGGTAATATTTTGTTCAAGCGTATTTGACGATTTTGGAGCATCACTTGGCGAGAATATTCATATCTCAGCTCCTACTCAAGAAATCGTCAAGCGGCTTTCTGTTCTCGATAGAGAAAGAGTTATTGCATATCTATGTTAAATAACAAATTTGTGTGAATTATCTGGAATTTACACTGATTTTTTAAAAATGGGCGATCGAACCATTGCGTTCCAGATAAGTTCAATTTATAGAAATTTATGGATTTAAATAAATAATACACTTCAACTTAAAAATCCTTTTCAAAATCTACTCAACATCGATATAATTTTATTTTGATGAATAATTGTAAAATCTTCATTTAGGAAATCTTATGTAAGTACTGATTTTCAACAGGAACTTTTAGTTGAAAAATTTTGTTTCGATGAATTGTGTTTTTGATGAATTGTTTTTTTCAAAATTGTTTTCACGCACATTTGGTTGTTGTAAAATTGTAGTTTTCATATTTGTTTTTCGATGAATTGTTTTTCGATGAATTTTTTGTCGCATAATTGATTATCGCAGAATTTTCGGGGAATCAATAAAATATTGAGAATAAAATAACCGCAACCCCATAGTACTCGTTTTTTTGTGTGTGTTTGTGCACAATTTGTTTAAAAATTATTAAAAATTAACATAAAAATTATTTCAAGTGTTTTGAAATTCCTAAAAAAATAAAACACCGACAAAGTAAAATATAACATCGTAAAGTATACACACTTAGACTTCTTGGGTCATTTGGGCGCTGGCGCTGGACTCGTGGTGGTAAAATTTCATTTATACGCGCTCGTCTCCTTCTGGCTCTCAAGGCACTCTCGCTCGGAGTACGTTGAGTTTCGACTAGTCGATATGAGCATGGCTGTGATGACGGCGTATTTATTGCAGGCGATAGTTGTGGCTGAATTTGTGGAGATTACGAGATGTTTTGTGGTGAAAAATTCAGGCGAAGGTGGCGTCTAGTACATAATGAGGGGGAACAGTTGATGGTGGAGGTGGTGGTTCCTAAATAGTAAACAACGGAGATCACTTATACAACTATACAACAATATATAAAGTTTTAAAATACCTCGGTAGCGTATTTACCACTTTCTTCTGTGTTTTCGACCCCATCCAGCTGGTTCAGTCCAATAAGTTCAATAATCCGAACTTTCTCGCTGTTTAACTCTAGGCTTTCTTGAAGTTCTCTGTCACCTGTTGCACGTTGTGCTTGTCTTAAGCTATTTAATTTTTTTTTGTTTTTTTTTTAAAATCTTGCCATGTCTGAAATAAAATATTATAATCATAATTGATTGATAAATGATAAAAATATATGCGTACCCTTTTCCATTGCTCCACCGGACGTGGATTTATCGGTACCACATTATTTAAATTGCTGGCGAGCGTATTCCTCAAGTCTGTTTTCTTTTTGTTCGCATTAAACCCACCAAAACTAAATAAATCATTAAAATCCTCTTCTATGAAATCAATAAGCAAGCATATTTTTCTGTGATAAACTTATCCGTGTCTATAAAAATAGGTTATAAAATTATTTGTAACATAATTTTTTCCAATTTTTTTCAACCATTTCAATTTTTTGACGCCTTGAAATGAAGGAGAAGGATCATAAATGAGAAAGAAAACGAACATAAGCACCAAAAACTGAACCGGTTTGACCCGGTTCAATAATTTTTGATGCTTATTGACAGCTAAAATATACTACTATTCCACCACACAACAATAAATTTTACTATTTTATACCTCGTACGTATATGAAAATCTCAATTCTCATATTTTATTTTACGACCAAAATTTATAGCCTGGAGCCCAACATGCATTTTATTCCACAACATTGAGCACTATTTTATAGAGAACAAGCTTTCTAATATTGTTTTTAAAATCCCATATCGATAATCCTTCATATAATCTTCGTTCATGCATGCATTAAAACCAGTAGCACTATTAAAACCCCCCAACCATAAAAAACTTGAAAAAACCACATCGTTCGGTATAATTTCTTATGTAAACCACCCAATTTTGATTTAAAACTATAAAACCAAAAAGAAAAAACGAAAAAAATTTTCTTTCAACCATTCAATATCTCTAATATTGATGGCGTCTAAATGACTGAAATCATGTAATTACGACCGTTTTTGTTATTTTTAATTTTTACCCATCACCATGCATGACTGGCCTAATACACATCTTACACCACATATACACGTATCATATACATAAATACAATATCTTAAGACGTCTTTTCGAATGTGAGAATTTTTATGTAAAATCAACATGATTAATTATAGGCGAAGAAACAAGAAGGTAAACATACACGATATCACATCAGTATCACACACATTGCGTTTTGTAACCATTAAGAAAATCTAACACATATCGATTCCGAGATATACGTAGCTACATATAGGCAGCAGCGATTAGAATCGGTTATTTACATAAAATTATTACGTTTTGTGTTTAGAAATTTTGTATTCGTTATAATGAATAATTTAAATAAAAAGTTGCTAAACACTAAAAAATAGACAGACACGCACATACGAGTACCATATATACACAAACACAAAATGGGAGATTAACGAGTATATCATCATCATATATCGTACCTGAGTATCACAATATATAGCACGACAGCGATGAAGGGCGTATGCGATATTTGTTTTGGAATTAAATACGCGACACAAAATTTAGAGAAACAACAATTGGCTGGCTGATTGCCGGCTGGTTAATCGATGTTTTGGCTTAATCCCATTTCGATAAGTACGGATACACGAGATATGTGCGTGGGTATTTACTTATGAGATTTATATGTGCTTTTTGATGTGGAATTGATATATGGGCGTATGGCTGTGTTCGTGTGAGTGTTTATAGTTTAAACACTGGTTTTTTAGTCGGATTAACAATTTATATTTTTAATCATGTTGATTTTGGTTATTAATTTTTATATAATTTGGTCGATAATTTTTTAATAAATGCGGATGGGATTGGATTAATTAGTAGAATTTATGTTTGTTGACCGTTGACGTAACATAATAGAGTACCAAATTATAACAGTTTGTAAGAGGTTTTTAATTATAAAGGTAAAGTTTCTCAATTATAGTAATCAACCAGTTATGCAACGCCGCTCATTAAAGCTATCGTGATTTTTCTTCTCACAATGTTGACATTCAAACATCGTCAAAGTATACACCAACAACTCTAACTTTTCCTGAAATTAATCGCTTAATTCGCTGCAAATTCGATCTGCATATTGTTGAAAACATCTCATCTATGAAACTAGAAGGGTTCCGTTATTTTTGGTTGTATTATTTTATATGGAATATTCATCAATGCAATCAAAATTCTTTTGCTGGCGAAACTTCAACATTGAACACTACAAATTTGGTTTTACTGTTGCAATTGGAGGTCCCGTCGGTAGACGGATTTGGTTGTGTACTGAGCAAAGTCTGTTGCCCGAACCTCGAAACGTAAAACTAACGGGAGAAATAAATTCTCTAGAGCTAAAAGTCGACGGTCAGCTCAAGAAATTTAAATCACGAATCAGGCAGTAGTTTGATTTAAAACGCTTTTAACAGGACCAGTTGCTGGAAACTCAGGAGGAATTTTAAAGCCTTCAACATTCGATACCGATATTCCTTTTTAGAATTTTACATTGCAGTTCCAAGTGGCGTTACAGCCCAACTGTTGAGGAGCAACGCAATGCATTAATTCTGGTTCTTCGTGGAAAAGCTGCCGATGTCTTGCAAACTGTATTCACAGAACAGAAAGGAGGTATAAGTGGGTCATAACTGAGTTTGAATTTAGATACGGGCAGACACATATCAGATAATTATGTAAGATTCAACTCCAAAGCAAGCGGCAACTATGTGGAGAAAGCATGCTAGACCTATAAAGAAAGATAATGCGATTGGCAAGTAAAGCTAACGGCAATTCACCTCCATCTGAAACTTACTCTAAGAACCAATACTAGAGGTAAAACCATGAATGAGATATTACCATTCGATTTAGAATATGATGCAACTAAAAGCGATACAAACAATAATAAAAGACAATTGAGACTACTTTGCTTTAAATATGGGAAGTTATGTCACCTCGTCCGAGATTATACGTGGAGCCTTCCGGTTCCTAAGACAAGCAACTTGAAAACTGGCAGGAGGGGGTTTAAGCACCATAGAAGATCAGAGGAAACCTCGCATTTCAAAATAGTACAGGACTGCGTGAAGAGAGAACACGACTAGAGAAAACTATTCAGATGAAATAAAGATTCTTGAGCGAGAGACTTCACAAATGATTCCAGTACGATTGTTGAGGGTCAATCTTCAGAGGAGGATAAGGACATGCCGGTCTGTCAAGAAATAAGAGGTCATAGAACTACTAACCAATGACTATGGATGTACAAGGATAAAGCCGCAACAGTTCGAAAGCCGGAACTAAATCGGAAGCATAACTCGGCTAGAATGGAAGATTTGTCGATTTTTTGCAAGTTTTAGCTCTACAGTTCCAAAAATCGGAATAACAAATCGCGGAATGCACAACAAGGTTGAAAAGGTTCATAGAAAATGATTAATAGGGTCAGCGACGATGTGTATCGAATAAAAGTAAACCTGTCTGGTCCACAAAAAGTTGTGCAGGTTCATAGGCTGCAGCGATAACACTTTGGATTCTACTCTACATACCTGTAACAATCGATGGTTGAATTTATTACCAAATATTTCCAACCTGAAGGTTGTGAGTAAATGAATCCGTATCGAATGTTGGAAATTCGTAAATATATAGCCGTAATATGGTATATAATGGAAATAATAAATTATTTTGAAAGGCGTTGATCTTTTAACATTATGTATAGATGTAGTGGTAAAGAGCAGATGCGAGTAATCACTCAGGCAATCTCACCATGTGTTTTATCAAAATTGTTGAAGTTGCAGTAGATTTTCTGATGTCCGCCGAGTACAAAAGTGTCTATGTAACTGGTCTACTGGATTGCATCGCTTAATAAAAGATAAGTTTTTGTTGTTGAACATCGGGTTGCGGAATCGATGGAAGGGGTCTGCAACAGCGTTGTGCCGTACACGTGTAGACTATGTATTTCGAAAATTAAATAACTCACGTTGACAATGTCGACAATGACGAAAACATCGAAAATTAATCATAATCATTAGATATTAACAAAACAACAACAATATTTATTAATTATAAATTATTATTTGGTTTTTTTGTTTATTACAAAACTTTTGAATATAAATAATGCCTAATTAAAAATAATAGTAGCTTTCCAATCTAATATTGATTCAAAATGTATTTAGATTTAATTTCAATCACACATTATGAATCTAATTTTCTAATTCTCTTTTCTTATACATTGAAATTATTGACGAAATGTTAAATTAATTTCACCATCTATCGAAAGTTATAATAAAACTCAGCATAAATTGCTTGTACTACTGATTGATAGCTGCGCCACTGTATTTATAATTTATTTATATTTATAATATAATTTTTATCATAAATTGCGTCTTAAATTGTTACATTATTGGTAAAAATTCTTTGACAATCGAAAAAAATCAAAGTAAATTTGCGAATTTGAATAAAATTTGATATTTGCTGTGTTTTTTTATTAGCGCCCGATAGCTGTATCCGGAGCAGCCAATTTTCTATGTCAAAACTTATATTTAGCGCGCTATTATTGCATATAATTAATTTATTTGACTCTAAACTAAGATTTTTCATTCATCTTTTTTGTTAAAAATCGATAAAATTATATCTTGTTCTACCTATTTATCGGGAGCCGCTATCGGGAGCGCTATCCATTTCAATGGGAAATTTGAAAAGGCTTTTATTTTGTAAACCCCTGAAACCATTAGAAACTAAATCTTAAAATAAAAATTTAAAACGCAGCAAGATGAATTCTTGTTTATAACGTCATGTAAAAATAAATGTCAATTAGTATATTTTAGGTGATAAATGTTTGTTTTATTGATGAATTTAGTTTTAACTTTTATAGTGCAGATGCACCAGTGAATAATAGCTGCAGTTTCAGTAGAAAATTGCCATTTGGCTCCGGATTGTGCTCTAATATTAAAACACGGCTATTGTTACGTTTTTGCCTTGTCACTCAAGGTTCGAATCACTGGAATGTGAATAAATACAACTGCTTCAAATTTGAACTCACACAAATTTATTTACACAACACAATAATTATGCAACACAAAATTAATAATTAATTATTACAATTATAACACACTATTTAATTATCACTTTCATAATCGCTTTAATAACCACTTTAATAATCATTCTATTTAACCTTCAAGACTCAGCATTCCACGTCAATGTACGCCTTTATATCCCTTTAGTGATTTACTAACACAATTGTGCGGGTAGAGCAAAAGTACCATGCCAAAAATTTAGTATTGTATGTTTTTTGAACCAACTTACACATTTGCGAATTCCTTTTTAACTTATATTCGTTCGAAAAAAACACTATATCTATACACACAATTGTGTTGATTTTACTTCAATAAAGCGAAATTTTTTATCAACAACGCCATTACATACTATGGTTTTTTACTCACACAATTGTGTGGGTTGGACTACAACTGAGCCAATTTTTTTATTTTCTTGGTTGAAAAAGGGATATACCAAAATATTTGTTTCTAGAATAATCCTAAATGCGCATCGAGCAAATATGTTAGTATGTATATAAATGACGCCTAAAAGTAGACCCAACTCACATATACAATTGAACAATTAGTGAATAACTTATTCTATTCTAATCTAGGTGTCACCGTAACAATATGATGACCTTGTTAAAGCTAGCCGAAAGTTGACAGGTGAAAGTGAAAAAATTGATAATGCAGATAGTGGCTTGACTAGTTAAGCCAAAAGTTAAACACATTTTAAATTAAATTGAACTATCCCTGCCGAAAGTAACTAACCTACAAAATCAGTCGAAACATATATTATAACAAACAACAATTAAAATCTTCAATTTAAACGATATGAATTTATTGTTTCGTATCAATTGAGAAAGATTGTTTCTTTCCTTCTTCTGGCAATAAAATCGTTTATCAATCGAGATTTTGCCAGATGGACACCAATCTGACTATGCCGGTTCAAAAGCCCATTACTATAAATAGATTCTGAGTATAGGTTAGGGGTCGTCTAATGGGGTTATAGGGGGGAAATTTGATTTTTTGCTTATAGACACCAATCGCACTACGCCGATTCGATAGCCCATGAACATAGATAGATTTTGAGTATAGGGTTGGGGTGTGATGGAGTTATTGGGGTGAAATTTTGATTGAAAAATGGAGAAAATCAAAATTTCACACCTATAACCCCATCAGACCCACCCTTAACTGATAATCGGAATCTACATATGATCATGGGCTATCGAATCAGCATAGTCAGATTGTTGTCTATATGCCAAAATCACGAATGACGAAAGATTTTATCGAGGAAAATGGGGAATATGAAAATTTCATCCCTATAATCCCCTCGGACCCACCCTTAATCTTTAATCAAAATCTCCCAATGTGGCAAAATCTCGAATGGGACAAATTTATCGTCGAAACAACTGAAAATGGAACATTTCACCAATATAACCGATTAAACCTAATTCTACTGAGGGTCATGGTTCATCCCCATTGGTACAATCAAATAGTTCATCTGTCAAAATCTTGATATACAAACCATTCATCAGCTAAACATGACTTCGTCTCATGGCTATTCTATAGATGCCTGTTATTGACATTTTCTTTTAGAAAATTGATTCATTTGTATCTTGTAAATCTGTATTGCTTGCATTTTTCGGTTTGAA
Source organism: Nephrotoma appendiculata (assembly GCA_947310385.1). Classification (NCBI taxonomy): domain Eukaryota; kingdom Metazoa; phylum Arthropoda; class Insecta; order Diptera; family Tipulidae; genus Nephrotoma; species Nephrotoma appendiculata. The sequence continues at coordinate 76,730,700 of OX371225.1, forward strand.
TATTGAAGTTAATCTTCTTTATCGATACAACCTGCATTATCGAAATTTTAAAATATTCCCGGCTGGGATAACAAAATAAATATCTGCATTACCATTTTTCGGCTAGGCGGTAGACGCACTATCTGCATTACCATCTTTCAGCTGGGTAGCAAATACACAATCTACATTACCATCTTTTGGCTGGAAACTTTCGGCTAACTTTAACAGTATATGATCAGCCCTATATCTTGACTAAGGGTATCACCCCAAACGATTGTTTATAACAAAAACATCCATTTTACCAACTTTATTAAATTATTACACCACACCGCCACCAGATATTGAGTCAAATTTTACTCCTTGGATCTTGTGTAGGGCCGGTTAACCATATTCAGGTGTGTAATAAATTATCTTGTCACCAATAAATTATTAAAGATGAAAATGGTAAACGGCATTAACACGCCATCCCAGAGATTTTGACTCAGGTTCCGTGAGCACTTCCAGTAGGCTGCTTTATTGCTCATCCAGCCTGATTGGAACTTCCTAACCAGGAGAGAAAATTTCCTTCGAATTATTGTAAATCAATTGTGAGTTTAAGCGCAAATGATAAACGAGCATTAAGACGCATTTACAGCGATTTGGACTCAGGTTGCGTGAGCACTTCTAATAGGCTTCTAAATTGCTCAGTCAGCCAGCCTGAGTGCCACTTCCTAATCAGATCAGCAAATTTGTAACGAGTACTTGAATTTATAATTTGAGTTTAAACGAAACTGGTAAACGGCCATTAACACGCTTTTCTGAAGATTTGGACTCAGGTTCCGTGAGTACTTCTAACAGGCTGCTAAATTGCTCATTTATCCAGAATTTTTATATTTGTACCAAATGTATGGTTTCTTGACGACGAAGAATTGTGGACTGTATTTTTTAAACGACTTATGAAAAACGAAGAAATATTGTCGAAGGTACGGTTTCATATAAAACACTATACTCAATTTTAGTTTTACAATTTTGTATAAAACTTTAATTTTATTTATAAAATTTAAATTTACATCGATGTGGTTTTCCGACTTGTCTCAATAGCCAAAAAACGAAGACTGCTTTAAAAACGAGTATACACCAAAAATACTGAAAAGTCAAACTAAACAAAATACATTTTTGATTTTACTGTACGTAACTGTTATACACGTTATAGTGGCATCCATTGTAAAAATTCATAACTCTCCATTTGTTATACAATGTATAAAAATTACTATTTAATAAACTAATAACAATACTGAATAATTTAAATAGTTTTTTAATTTCAACATACTCCTCACCTTGAAGTATTTATTAAATAGTTCAACAAGAATTATAACTTAAACTTTTTTTTTTTAAATTATATTTATAAACAGACAATTTATATTTCAAATTCAAAATATCTGATAACGACGAATTTTTCAAATAAATGTAAATAAGGATCAGTTGCATATTTCACTTTGATTTCAAACAAGCATAAAAAAAACATCCATTTTGAATTTAATTCTTTGATATTTTGTTAACTAAATTTAGCTGTTAATCCAATTTGTTAATCCAATGTCCATTTGTTAATCCAATTTAGCATTTTGAGTTTGAACGGTTACAACTCTAACATAGTTGTCCTTACCCTTATGTAGATCGATAATTCTGGCCATTGGCCATTTCAGAGGAGGGACGTTTTCTTCTCGCAGAATGACAAGATCGCCAACGTTTATGGTTGAATTTGGGTGGAACCATTTTTTCTTTTGCTGCAATTGAGACAAATATTCGGACGACCATCTCTTCCAGAATAGCTGAAAATTTGCTTGGACGCGTTGAGAAAGGTTTAATCGATTACAATCGAGGTGTGCCAGAGATGGATCCGGAATAGTCGTAATCGGTTGCCCGATTAAAAAATGACCTGGTGTAAGGCATTCGAAGTCATTTGGGTTGTCCGACATAAATCCAATCGGACGAGAATTTAAACATGCTTCCACCTGGCAAACGAGTGTGGTTAATATTTCCGAAGTAAACGAAGAGGTGCCTAAAACACGTTTTAAATGATGTGTTGCGCTTTTTACCGCGGCCTCCCACAAGCTTCCGAAATGAGGCGATCGAGGCGGAATTGTATTCCACTGTATACCTTGATCGATACAGTGTTTCAAAACTTCATTCTTATGAAATTCGGAAAGAAATAATTTTCTGAGATCTTGTAGTTCAGCCTTTGCTCCAACAAAATTTGTCGCATTATCTGAATGAATATTAGAACAAATTCCGCGACGAGCAACAAATCTTCGAAGTGCAGCTATAAAAGCGTTTGTTGTTAGATCGGCTACGACTTCCATATGGATTGCTTTTGACGCAAAACATATAAAAATTACTATGTAGGTTTTGATTTGTGTTTTAGAGCGAATTTTTGTCGATGTCATAAATGGTCCACAGAAATCCACACCTACATGTTGAAATGGTCTAGACGGATTGACTCTATGTTCAGGTGATTGACCCATAATTTGTGTAATACTTCGAGGCTTTGTTCGCGTACATATAATGCATTGAGTAACAATTTGTCTACATAGATTTCTACCCCCGATTATCCAGAATTTCTGACGAAGGCTGTACAAAAGGATTTGAGGGCCGGTATGAAGTAGACGTCGATGTTCATTGCGTACTAATATTTTCGTGAAGTTATGCGATCCAGGCAACATAAATTGATGTTTATGATCATAAGGGATGTTAGCGTTACGTAATCTTCCGCCAACGCGAATTACGCCATCTTGATCCAAAAATGGACTTAAAGATCGCAATTTGCTGCTTTGGAAAACTATTTTGTTTTTATGAAGATGACTAATGTCATCGCTGTATTCGGTACTTTGGATGTGTTTGATTATTGCAATGAGTGCATTGCGTAATTCCCTAGTCGAAAGTGGACGTATTGCGTTAGTGTTTGCCTGTAACATGAGATCTCTGACTTTCTCATCTGTCGATTTACGAAGAGCGCATTTAGTTTTCAAACACTCTATGTAACGAAGTACATGGGTTCAGGGATAATCATATTTGGAGAATTGATATATGTTGGACCTGTCCACCAGTTTTGACATTTAATGAATTCAGATGGCATTAAACCTCGAGAGGCCATATCCGATGGGTTTACAGACGAGGGTACATAATACCAACTCTCTGGTGATGACAAGTAATGTATTTGCGATATACGGTTTGCAACTTAAATTGTGTATCGCGATGGAACAGATTTGATTCGATGAAGGGTGATTTGAGAGTCAGTCCATAAAAATATAGAACTCAACTTTAAATCAAGAGCAGAAATAATTTTCTGTGTTAATTGTGAAAGCAATAATGCACCGCACAACTCGAGTCGCGGAATTGTTTGCGTTTTTAAAGGAGCCACTCGACTTTTTGAAGAGACAAATCTAACGGAACAATTACCGTTGCTATCAATGGTTCGAAGGTAAATGACACATCCGTAACCCTTTTCGGATGCATCTCCGAAGCCATGGAGTTCAATTAATCTTGGTGAAACGGCCATAATACATCTTGGAAACGTAATTTTTTCAATAGACATTAATTGTTTTTTAAACTCATTCCAATAATCTTGATGGGTAGTCGGAAGTGGGTCATCCCATTGAAACTTTGACGACCATAAAATTTGCATAAACGACTTGGCAATAAAAACAATAGGTGTACATAATCCCAATGGATCAAATAATTTAGCAATGTCTGATAAAATTGATCTCTTGGTGCTAAAATCGGTAATCTTATATTGTTGAAATGTAAAATTAAAAACGTCGTGAATTAAATCCCACTTCATTCCAAGGACGAGAATGGATTTAGACTGCGAAGAATCCTGTGCTGATGAAATTTTTGAATTATTAGATTGAATTTTACGTAACTCGAAGCACCCGCGGGATAATAGTACCACCAAATCACGTTTTATGCGAAGGGCATCTTCCTCAGTATCTGCTCCAGTCAAGACATCATCGACATAGAAATCTTCCTTGACAATCTTTGAAGCGATCGGAAATTCATTTTCTGAATCTTTGGCAAGTTGAAAAAGCGTCCGTATTGCGAGGAAAGGAGCGCTAGCAGTGCCATAAGTTACTGTTCGAAGTTTATAACATTGTATGGGCTTATCCGCGGAATCTCGCCACCATATTCTTTGAAGATCTTGGTGATCGGGATTTATAAGAATTTGGCGATACATCTTGGCTATATCGCCAGTTATTGCAATTTTATGTTTCCGGAATCTGTTTATAATAGAGAATAAATCGTTTTGAATTGTAGGACCTACCATTATGCAATCATTGAGTGACAGACCTGACAAACTTTTCGATGAAGCATTAAAAACAACTCTAACTTTTGTTGTTGTATTGATTCTTTAAGAACCGAATGATGTGGTAGATAAAAAGATTTGTTCAACGGAGCGTTAGTTGTCTCCGGATTTGGCACGTCAATCATGTGCTCAAGTTCGAGATATTCATGCATAAAGTCATTATACTGTACCCGAAGCTCGGGACTATGATTTAAAGGATTTTCCATATATTTAAACTGCCTTAACGCACTATATGAAGATTCACCAAGTCGAGAAATGTTGGGCTTGATCGGAAGTGAAACGCTATATCTTCCACTTTCTGTTCGAACGACTGATTCGGTATAAAGATTTTCACAACACTTCTCTTCGATCGACAGTTTTTGGGAGTTTTCTACATTTTCTGTCTTCCAAAATTTTTCTATTTGATGAGAAAGATCTTCGAAAGAACACAACCACATTATCCTAGTTGATGACTGATCAATTATTTTTCCGACGACGACGTAACCAAAAACAGAATTTTGTAACGGTATTACTAATGTTTATTTCATTAAACTTCATTATTTCTGAGAAAAATTCGGCTCCAATTAGCATATCGACCGCGTTAGGCTTAAAAAAACCGGGATCCGCGAGTTCGATACCCTTTGGTATTTTAGATTTGTCGATGTGTACAGGGTATGATGGCAATAAATCGGAAATTTTAAATTTTACATAACAATTCATACTAGTTCATTCATACTAGAGTTGGTTCTGGTTTCAATTTCAGAATTTGAACCATACGTTGTGTAATAAAATTTGCTTGGGATCCACAATCCAGCATTGCGCGGCATTTAATACGTTCTCCAACAGAATTTCGGACCCAAATGATAGCAGTAGCCAGCAATATTTGGGAATTAAACGAAGATTTTTGTGGAACTGTCAAAGATGAGTACGTTTTGTCATTTGGAACGGAATCATTTGAAGCTTGAATCGCTGAATACGGGTGATTATTTAAGTTCGGTTGTCGGATTTCCGACATGGTATTTGATGAATTTTGTGGTGTATTCCCTGATGAACGATATTGATTTGAAACCCGACCAAAATGAAGTAATGAATGATGTTTTAACGAACAAAATGAACACGGTGGTTTTCGACATTCTAACGTACGATGGTTTGCGATTATACAGTTTGTACACAACCCGTGCTGTTTTACAAAATCGTAACGATCTTGCGGAGTTAATTTGCTTTCTTTAAACTTATAACAATAATCTAACGAATGATTACCTTTGCAGTAAAGGCATGTTAAGTTCTGAGCAACCATGACTTTCGACAATTTATTATTGACCAATGATGATTTGTTTTTATATTGATCGATTACCAATTTGTTGTTTAATGAAGCTGATTGCTTTGCATCCAAAATTTTACAACGATGCTGAAGAATTTTGATGAATTCCTCGAATGTCATAACGGTAGTCAAAGATGACTTATTAATAATTTCGATGCGAGAGGATTCATCCAGCCGATCATTTAAATGATGAACTAAAAATAGATCCCATTTATCGACCGCTACCTTAAACGATTTAAGTGACTCATAATGCTTAACTGCTACGTCAATAAATGATTGGAGGGATGACAATGAATTTTCGATGGTTTTCTAACATCGTACAAACGTTTTACATGCGTTTTCTGAATTGAAATTTCGTTGTTGTACTGATCCGACAATTTTTTCCAGGCTACTGGATAGTTTTCACTCGAGAGCGACAAGGATTGAATGAATTTAAATGCCTTGCCATCACAAATGCATGAACTTAGGTAATGAAATTTAGCTACGTTGCTAAGATTGGCATTGGAATGAACAAGGTCATTAAAAATACTACGGAAATCAAGCCAACTCAATTCTGAGCCGTCGAATTTAGGAAGCTCAATTTCCGGTAATTTCAGCGATACCGAAGTGCAAACGTTGTCCATCGAATTGTTGCCATTACTTGAAAACTTGGTTTCATTTTGTGACTCGCGAATTTTGTTTAAAATATTGGATTCGACGTAACCGAAATCATCTTCAAAACTATCTCTATAATTAAATTCTGAAGGATCTAACGCTTCTAATTTAGCTTGTGTAGAATCAAACTGAGAATTGGTGATCCGATCCGGTTAAGTGCCGATTCCAATTCACCAATTGACGTATATTCATTGCCAACTTTATTTTTAAAGTAATTTATTCGAGATTTGTGGCCTGATCTTATTTTTTTTAAATGAGTTTAAATGTCATCAGACATTTTGTTTTTAATTTACAATAATTGAGTTAAAAATAATTATTTTGAATTGATACACAAATCACAATTTAAAAAACAGTAAAGTGACTAAAACTTATTCAAGGTGGGTTTAACTTTTTTTACAAATGGCTTATAAAAGACATACGCTTAACTATATTTAATTTAATAAACACTTACGACGAATTGAAATCCCACGAAGATTATACGATGTGATTAACGACGTTAATATTTTATTTTATTTTCACATAATGCTCTTCACATTTACGACGAATCAAAATGGCGACGACTTTTTTACTATGAAACTTTTAGTTTTGTAACATAATTTCTTTACACGTGTGTCGATGTTATCACTTCTTATACTAAGTAATATGTAGAGACGACGGTTAGTATAAACGAACGCCGAAATAAACTGAACTGTGAAGTTTTTAATACGACTGGTAATGCTTTTACAATTTTCTGGAAAAAATCCGGGTTGGATGGACCAAATTATGTACCAAATGTATGGTTTCTTGACGACGAAGAATTGTGGACTGTAATTTTTTAAACGACTTATGAAAAACGAAGAAATATTGTCGAAGGTACGGTTTCATATAAAACACTATACTCAATTTTAGTTTTACAATTTTGTATAAAACTTTAATTTTATTTATTAAATTTAAATTTACATCGATGTGGTTTTCCGACTTGTCTCAATAGCCAAAAAACGAAGACTGCTTAAAAAACGAGTATACACCAAAAATACTGAAAAGTCAAACTAAACAAAATACATTTTTGATTTTACTGTACGTAACTGTTATACACGTTATAGTGACATCTATTGTAAAAATTTATAACTCTCCATTTGTTATACAATGGCTGTGTCCGAATAGTCGGGTAAATCAATTACTACGGTAAAAATCGATTTTAGTACAGATTTTTCGATCAGTTTACCATAGAGTTTTTCAAAAATAATTGAATTTACCGAAAAATTTACTTAAAACTGATTTTTACCCGACTATTCGGACACAGCCAATGTATAAAAATTACTATTTAATAAACACAATACTGAATAATTTAAATAGTTTTTTAATTTCAACAATATTTCTTTTATAATTTTGATAATGATAAAGTAGAAAAGAAAATAAATCTAATCAGAATTCGCATAAGAATATTAATTAGTTATTGTACTAAAATGGTTGTAGTGTACACTATTCATTAAAAAGTTTGAAACTTTGAAAACTTATTTATGTAAAATAAATCTTAAACTTTATCAATGCAAGTTTTAATAAGTTATATATCTTAGTTAAATATTTATTTCGTTAAAATTAAATGGAACTCACATACAGATAATTCTAATTGGAACACTCGAAGGTGCAATATTAGCATATAGTTGAAAACACGATAAATCATTCAAGAAATAAGTTTTTGTAGATTTTTCGGAAATTGCAGTATCAGCGTACAGGGAAAACAACTGGTAAATGCAATTGGAGAACCACGCGTCTCAACGAACAACGTGCTGTAGAAACTCAGTATTTTGTATCTAACGTAATTCACAATACTTAATCATATGCAAATTTTTTATTTAGTCCTTGTCTTGCCGTAATGCAAAGAAAAAATCGAAACTTTATGAAACCGTAAATATTTTCTGACAATTTGTTACTTGAAATAGTAAATTATACAGATTGAGTCGCACTCTACCTATAGAAAAATTGAGGAAGACCGGCCAACCGAACCGCAATATCATTAGGCATCTGAAATCAAAGCTCCCGCACCGAATTAATCAAAAATCAAATTTAATTTTTGATAAATCTAATTTCGGCCCAATCAACCAAAAGCATTTTTTTTTTTTTATGTTACATGTTTAATTAACATACATTTTAATTTTCATATATTGTGTATACAGGTAATATAAAATATATACGTTTATGACGTATAGGTATAGAGAGGAAAAACAGATTTTCCACAAAAAAAAATGAATTCAAACAAATAAATTGACTCATTTATAAATCACAATTTATTTGTGTTGTCATTCATGCATGTTTTTTATTGACTCGTACAAACAAAAATTGTACACAGGAAAAAAAAAATTCGGGGAGTACAGCAACTACCCAAATTTATCCAAAAAAAAAAGGATTTTTTATCCGAATTACGAACATTTTGTTGTTTTTTAATAAATAACGATAAATCAACCGTACTAAAACCTAAAATTGTTGTTAACATTTTTTTTTTTTGGATATAATATTTACCAATCCATAAACAAATATATCCTCCAAACCAATCCAACCCCCTGAATCACCCCAAACCAATATAAAAAATTAAGTATAAATGGAAAATTACAACAACTAAATCATGTGCATGTATACTACGAGTGCGCGAGGAGGGTAAACTGGGCCAAAAATAAATAAAAATAAAAAATTTATTTTCATATAAATTATTGATAAGGATGTTTTTATTCGGAATTTTCGGTTTTCGAAATATGCCGTTGGTTTATTACTATTATCATTAAACTAATATTATTCTAATAATTATTATGTCAAAAAGCTGTATAAATACCAACCAGTTAATGAAGTGATTTAACATACTTCCGATATATCCGCACCGTACATTGATTGGTGTGACAATGAAAATTTGATTTTCTGTTATATGTTTCCCCGCATGAAGGACTTCCTCTCTCGACTCGATACATCGAAAATTTACTTAAGATTACTATCGAGATATATGTAATTATTTTTCTATACGTTTGGGACTCAAAATGTATATGCGGACATCCCATAATTAGGAAATTTTTGACATATTTTTTCGAATGACATACGTGTAAATATAAATTGTAATGTTTAATTATGTTAAATGTAATTATGGGAAATTGAACGGATTTGTTTTCATTCGTAATTATATACGTATGTAGTTGGTAAAACTCGTGCGGGACATTTTAACGGTTCGAACAATTATTCTGATCAACGATGTAAAAATTGAGATACGAATTCAGAGCAACGCCTAAAATCACGCGTAATTTCATAATAAACGTTGTGTTGACCGTTCCTTCCTAGATGTTGGGAAAATTCGATCCAACTGGATACACTTGAACTGCTAAGAATATTGTATGATTTTTTGAGGACGTAAATATTTTCTTTGTTATTATTAATGTCGGGCTTTCGTTTAGTCATTTCATGTAATCCAAGATTTTTATTTTTTCAAAATACTAATAAGACCGCATGCATTTTGAGTTTCGGGCAAAATATCGTCATTGAGTGTTCCTGCAAATTGGTATTTACCCAATTTTAGTGCAGAATTGTTTTAACAAAAACCAAATTAGACCCTGCCACCCCAAAGCTATATAAGCTGAGTTTTTTTTTTTTGAAAATACAGCTCTAGACCGCGATAAATTATAATTTGATTTTTTAAACGATTTATAAAATTGGAAAAGGTTTGTGCTTCGTATTGTTGCATAAAGTTTATATTTACTTGTTCTCAACGACTGTGATCTACTCTTGATATTATCTAGAGTACAACAAGTTCATCAAAAAATTTAATAATCCCTGAACTGACGAAACAGGGAAATTTTCTCACTACACAATTTTTTGATTGTACCTTACTTCATTTTAGAGACAGAAGTGTCATTTTATTTACATATTTTCTGTTGTATTTGCGGATATGCCGGATTGGATAAAAATAAATAAGAAATGGACAATAAGATGTAAGTAAAGTATTTTTCTTTGTACGTATTAAAGAACATTTATTTACATTATAGCTGCAACATCTCTGACTAATTCAATATGGGTGGTAACAACAAGGCTTTGTTTTCATATTCAGATGGGACGGTCAAAAATTTACCCGATTAAAAAATTAACACGGCATGTTTGATGCTTTCGTGAAAATTTATCTAATTGAAGATATTTCCGGTTTATATCGTGATTTTATTCCTGAAATATTTGGCGTTTCTCATGGGGGCAATTCAAATTATAACCTACGAAGAACTGAAAAACCGATTATACTGTACATCGACTAAAATTGGCGGTACATCATCAATTATTGCAATAATTGGTGTGTTTAGAACAACACTTACGTAGTTTACCTGAAATTTTTAAAAATAAAATAATACTGTTGATTAATGGAAATTTACTGCTTTTTATTATAAATTTAATTTTCATAATTTCGGATTATTCCGGATTCTCAACTTTATCAGGTGACTACAAAAAAACTGTTTATGCGTTCCACAAATTGTTTAGTAGTACTTCCAATTTGTGTTTTACCTTTATGTTGTCTTTCTACAGTACCAATGAGAGCTTCCGAACGAACCGAGAGGGAATTAATTTTTTCAACTAGCTGTTGAAACGGTGACAAAAGTCGCGTTCCCATTAAAACTTGTCCCAATTTCGAGTCAATTTTAGCATCGAGTCGAGCATTACGAACTAAATTCACAATCCAACATTCACCTTTCTCCGATTTTACTATATGTTCAATTTATCGACCAACATACTTATGGTAAAGCATTTATGGATTCACGGCTTTAAAAATTTTCTTTTGTAATTCTTTTTTGTCATATATCTAAAATAAAATAAAGTAATTCAATACATAATTTGTAGGTGTAAGTGCTGCCAGACATTAAATTTACAAACACAAACACAAGTTGGTTGATGACAACAACATTAAATAAAATTAATTAACAATACAAATTTTCTTTATTAACATTTATATACATTTTCAAATTTTGAAAGATCTATCCAGGTGTGAGAAGGGTATCCAATGTATCCACGACATTAGTATCGTATCTAGACTTATCGATTTGTCGACATTAACGGAAAGAACAACAGGTCAATCTTCGAGATTATCCTTCAACCTAAAACTGCAAACATATGGCAAGTTAAATAACAAATACTTACTGAGATATTTGGTATCCGTAACTTTGATGATGTTTTGTTTCGGCATTTTGACACTTGCCATCCATCATGGAATGAATACGCCGAAGCAAAATGGAATAGATCAACACTACCATTGCGACATATTGTACACAGTGACGAGTACGCATATTACTTACAACACCGAATAATGAACCGGATAAAATCCTTGAAACCGGAAAATATGTAATACGTAAAATAAAAAATTTCTTCGCTCTCTCGGATTTAGACTTCATCGAAGATAGACGTGGTTTTGTATCAATTAAAAATACCTTGCAATAAATAAATACATTAATAAAGTTAAACTGTATCTGTTTTTCGTTACAAAAAAAAATTAAATTGAAATTTAAGGTTAACGAGCGAACATTAGTCCTCTGAGCCGGATCGTAGTGAATTTAATCGATCCAGTTATTTATTCGATGCAAGTAAACCGATCGTAGTTAATTTTATCAATCAGTTATTTTCAATTCAAGTTAATGGTACCGTGTAACAGTGTGAAAATTTAGTGAAACCACATGCGACTAATGAAAATTTGTTAAGCGAAACTATGAGTGTAACTAACCTCAATTTCGGTGTGCATATCGAACATTTGAGGCGGTTCGAAATAAATTTTAAGAAATCTTCCAAAGCTCGGCTTACTCAAAGTCACCTTACTACACGTTTAAATCTTCTTCGAGAACTTTGGGTAGGATACAAAAATATTTATTCGAAAATTATTCGCGCTGACAAATTACAAGAGATCGACATCGATGCGTATTCAGCTGGAGAGGAACAATTCATCAACTTGAGAGTTGAAATATCGGAGCTGCTTGAACAAGGAACACCAACTATACAGCTACATATATCCACTCCACAACCACAGACAATTGCAAAATGTGAAATTAAATTACCACAAATCAGTTTGCCATCATTTTCTGGATATTATTTAGTGCGCGAACATCTTTTCGAGATCTCTATAAAACACTCGTTCATGACAATAAATCTATTTCTGCTGTAAACAAAGCTACATTACCTTAAATCGAATTTTACTGGTGAGGCGGAGCAGTTACTTCCGAACATCGAAACCACCGAGGCCAATTACGAAAATGCTTGGCAAACTTTGGTGAAGCGTTACGACAAAAAGCTAGTAATATTTTATCACAATTTTAAATGTTTATCATCCCAACCTTACTTACATACCGAGTCTTCGGCAGCCATTAAAAAACTCCTGGATACAACAAGTGAAACGTTATGTTCGTTAAAGAATATTGGCTTACCCACTCAACATTGGGATGATTGGATCGATTACATGGTGGTACATAAGTTAGATGGCGAAAGTTTGAAACAATGGGAGATGACTGGGAGAAGCTGCAATCATTCCTTCAAGACCAGTTTAGAATACTTGAAGTCATAGCACCGACTAAACCTAAGTCAACCATAAAACGTACTCCAGATTCTTCTTCGGTTCCAATCAGAACACTATACACAACTTCATCAATGTCCCGTGTGTTATGTCAAAAAACTCACGCTCTGTTTTCATTTCAAAAAATAAAAATTAAAGATCGACGAAAGGTAGTACGAGACAACCAATTATGTTTCAACTGTTTGAGAAGTGGTCACTTGAACAATGATTGTCTAAATACGAAACACTATTCAATATGCAAACAGAAGCGTCATTTAATGGTTCACGAAGCTATAAAATGGATACCGGTTGATGATAACAATTCCAAGAATTCTAATTCTGTAGACGTGCGACCTCAAATTGGCGCAGCTACGTCTATTCCAAGTGCCAAGCACTCGTCAAAATCAAATCTGCTTTTGGAGCACAAATAGCATTACGAGTTTTATTGGATCAGGGATTTCGGGCGATGTTTATAACCGAGAGTGCAGTCAACAGATTAGGATTAAAGCGTGCCTCGATTATGGTACCAATTATTGGAATTGGCTCAGTGTCCACCGGTACGGCGAGTTCTATTGTGAAGCTCGCAATTCACTCGAACACAAACTCTGATTTTAAAATATCAACAAACGCACTCGTAATCAAAATGATTACTGCGCATCTTCCATCCAAAACAATGTCAACTCTACATGGGATCACATTCCAAATTTAGCCACCGCTGATCCATTTTATTATAAGTCAAGCGCTATTGACATACTGCTGGGGGCTGTTGTATTTGGTGAACTGCTACTCGATGGTATTATTAAAGGTCACAATGAATCACCTGCTGCTCAAAACACAACATTGGGTTGGATATTGTCAGACACGATGGGACAATTCATCAAGAGTTCATCGATCACTGCTGGTATACTGAACTTACACTCATGCATTGATGTTTTTCATCAACTAAAGTCACTCTGGGAAATTGAGGAACTATCAAATAGGGTTCATTCTAGACCAGATAAAACCACCTTTGGCAACTTTAGAAATGGAGCAATTTCCATGCTAGTATCGACAGAAAAATGGTTAGAAAAAATAACCATCTTCGTGGAGAATATACGAAATTCATGAAGGATTATCTAGATCAACAGCACATGGAAATCATCAGTGACCCGTACATCAACATGAATCGTGCATTCTACAGGGTACATCATCCAGTCTTCAAACAGAGCAACACTACAACCAAATTAAGAGTGGAGTTTGATGGCTCTCGTGAAATCGTCCAATGGTGTATCTTTGAATGATACATTGATGCATTTCGATTTTTGATCATTGATCTTTGAATGGCCATCGATTCAACCTGAATTGATGTCCATTATAATGAATTGGCGGATACACAAGATTGCGTTCACGGCGGATATCAAACAGATGTATCGGCAGATTATTGTTAACCCTAATGATATGGATTATCAGAGAAACGTTTCACGACTAAACCCTGACGAACCAATCACTGATTATCATCTGAAAACAGTGACGTATGGCACTTCGAGTGCACCTTACCTGGCCATTTAGACTTTAATGCAGCTGGCGTTCGACGAAAGATACAATTTTCCATTAGCAGCGGGAAATGTTCAACCCGAAATGTACGTTGATGACGTAATGAGCGGTGGTGATTCCATCGAAGCAGCACTAAAACTACAATCAGAGCTCCTCAGAGTCTCCTCAAATCAGATGGATTTGAATTACGCAAATAGTCGTTAAATCATGCTGATATTCTGCGAGCAGTACCTAGTGAATTTCACGATCCAAAGTCAGTATTGGGCATTTATAACAACAGCTTAGTTAAAACGCTGGGTATATATTGGAATCCCACGAAGGACGAATTTGTTTATAATATTTCTTTATCGAGTGAACCAAATATTACCAAATGAACCATATTGGCTAAAGTTTCGCGTCTCTTTGACCCTTTGGGTTTGGTTTTTCCATGCATCATCACTCCTAAAATCATGCTGCAAAATGTCTGGTTGGCTTACATAAACTGGGACGGTCCCGTACCTGCTTCTGTTCAACGATCGTTGTCGCATGATTTATTCTCGTGCGTTAGGTTCTGATAGCATATACCATATTGGGCTGATAGCAGGATAAACAAGAGTGGCTCCAATTAAGCAGGTGTCAATCCAGTGGCTAGAGCTATAAGTGGAGCTGTTTTGCTGGCGAAATTATTCAGGAAGATTACATCGATTAAGCCATATCAACAATGTACAATGCATGCCTGGACTGACTCCACGGTCCTACTATGTTGTTTACAAGGACATCGCAACCGATGGAAACCATCCATCGCGAATAAAGTATCGGAAATCCACAATGTGAACATTAGTCATTGGAGGCATATATCGACAGAAAGCAATCCAGCCGTTTATCGTCTAAGGGAATATCGCCTAATTTATTACAAGCTCATGCAATTACCATTCCACTAGATTGCCGTCATTCCAACCCCTGGTTTGAGACAACATACTCATACCAAAAAAATAAACAAAAAATATGGTTTTCTATCTGCTTCGTCTGCTGATCTACTCTAAAATCAGCTCTAACTTACTGGTTAAAATACGAGCAACAAATTCATTTTCAAGAGGATATTAGATGATGCACGAAACATCTACCCGCCCCTCAATGACTTGCGCAATGAAGATCATGTATTAAGAGTTGGATCTCGTCTACAGAATAGCTGCTTGACATACGCAGCCAAACATCCAGTCATATTGCCTCGTAAAAATCCGACAAGATTGATGATAATTGTTCAAGTACATAGCAACACTCTGCGCGGTGGCATTAAGCAAACACTTGGATACACACGCAGAGGCTATTGGATCATTAACGGCCGGCATCTGGTACGTTAGTATGTTCATAAATGTACGATATGCTTGCGGTACACAGCAGAGACCATAAGTCTGTTAATGGGAAATCTCCCTTATCCTCGAGTCAACCAAAGCCGACCATTACAACATTCGGGAGTTGATTATGCTGGTCCCATTTCATTACGTATATCAAAGGGAAGAGGCAGCAAAGCATATACAAGCTACATATGCGTATTCCTATACCTTAGCACAAAGGCTATACACTTGGAAATCGTTAGCAGCACGTTCTTCAACAGTTCGGTGACTACTAGAGGAGTTGAATCAATGTTTACCCGTTTTCTTTTCTTCGATCCTAAAGACGCGCCCGGTAAAGGGGTTGAAGTCGATGGCGAACTTAGTTGAGCTTCAACTGTGAGTAGGCTGGTTGGCTCACATAACGCTT
This sequence comes from Nephrotoma appendiculata, assembly GCA_947310385.1. Classification (NCBI taxonomy): domain Eukaryota; kingdom Metazoa; phylum Arthropoda; class Insecta; order Diptera; family Tipulidae; genus Nephrotoma; species Nephrotoma appendiculata. The sequence goes on from OX371225.1 coordinate 76,746,774, forward strand.
ACAATTCATCTCCTATATTTCACTCATTCCGTCGAATGTTCCAACTGGGTAGTGAAACTTGTCTCTGTTGGTCTTGAATAAAAAATTTGTAAATTTATGATATAACGTAAATGTAATATTCAAAATTGTTGCCGATTTTATCAATAAGATATCGTTTAAAAAACTCCAACTCTCGAACCAACCATTTGTCTTTACGAAACAGTACTTTCGGAGAACTTTCACTTCTCAGCTGGTCGTTTATAAGCGACTTGTTTGTTTGCTCGCCATTTGGTTTGACATTCTTTATCTTCTTAACATTCCATTATATCTACTTGTAGATACTCCTGCTGATGACCCAACAAGTCGAAATCGATCGAGTGATTTTTTAAACCTTTTGAAAATATTCGAAAATCTAATTTTGCGAAATAAAAAAACAAGTGTTTAATAAAATGTGTCTATTAAGTGTAAGTGTGTTTCGCCAAGTGCCTACGGAAAATGGTGTAAAAAGTATCTTTAACTTGTAAAAAATAAAATTTCTATAATTCAAAATTACACAGCTAAATATATACTACGTACTTGTTAATGTTTCCATTTTGTCGGACACTCGCTCCCATTCTATTTTTTTGCCGAATTTTTATATAATTTATGGCTTAAATCATACAAGAAATGACAAGGGATGTTGTTTTATTATGTCGATTATTCGACTTTCGAAACAAAATTCTAAAAATAAAATAGAACAAATGTCAGGTTAGGATAATATCGTGAACATTATTTTATTTATAAATTTATCATGGAATTGCACCTACCTTCAGCCATTTTTATTTATTTAGTGTGAATAAATTTCTATCCATTTTATTTTGCATGGTTTTGTCTCTTTTTCTCCATGTTCATTCAGTAGAAAAGATAAAAGTTGCTCATCTTGGTGAATATTTTTTTTTTTTTTTTTTTTTTTTTAAGAAATCTTTATTTCTGTATAATATTAGAACTAATCATATGGATTATCTAGTAATTGCTTTATTAGTTTAGTAGTCCATTCTTGAGTCTTGTGGGTCGGTTCATCGCAAACGTTCCTATTCTCGCAGCAAACGTTCCTATTCTAGCTTCTTATATGTTAGGTAGATTATTTATTATCAGGGGGTATAATACGGGGCCTAGAACACTGTCTTGTAGAACCCCTGCCAATATTTCTTAAGTTTTGAGTATTCCCTTACCTGTCTCACTCGGAAGTAACGGTCATTGATGTAAGACTTTAGCAATTCAAAATATTGTTTTTGGCAAATCTCGTTGGAGCTGAAATTCTAGACCGCCGTGCCAAATTTTATCAAATGCTTGGGCTACGTCTAAGAATATTGCTGAACATACTTCTTTTTTTCCAGCGCCGCTTTCCCAATTGTATTAGTAATTCTATTTACCTGTTCTATCGTTGAGTGCCTTTCTCGAAACCCAAATTGATGTTCTGGTATAAGATTTCTGCTCTGTATAATTGGATTTAATCACTTGAGAAACAGTCTGTCGAAAATTTTTGATGTTGTTGTTAACAAAGAAATAGGCCTATACGATGTTTTGTCATTTAGTGATTTATTGGGCTTTGGAATCATTATGATTACGCTACTTTCCACTGTCTCGGAACATAACATAGTCTAAAGATAGCATTGATTATGTGCTGTAGTTTCCTTAGTGCTTTTTCTGGTAAAGCTTTGATTATTTGCCTCGTTATCAAGTCGCATGCAGCGGCATTTTTATCTTTGAGGTTTTTTACCTCTTGTTTCATTTCTTTCAGAGTAACTGGTAGCACAGATGCCTCGTTTACTTTACTTATAGGTGTTAGATATTCATTATACGAGTATCCAGTTTTTGGTTTGAAGGTATTTTCTAGGTGTTCGGCAAACAGATCAGCTTTTTGTTTTTCGCTACAAGCCAAGGTTCCATCAACCATTCTAATGGAAGGCACTTGCATTTTAGGCCTTTGGTGGCTTTCCACGGGGAATAGTCTGTCTCAGATTTACCTGTCAGATTACTTAGGAAGCTTGCAACTGAATCATTCTTAATCTCCTTATTAAGTAGTTTAAGTGTGTTGCACAAGTTGCTTAGGATTGTTGTGTCTTCAGGGGCTCTGGTTGTCTGCCAAGTCTTACTAGCTTTTCGTTTTCATATCAATTATATTTGTGTTTAAATATACTTCTAATTCTGAAATGCGTTGCGCTAGACCATTTGCATTCCAGGTAGCAATTCTTAAATAGTGTCATTATTTTTTCTTGTTAAGTTTGTATGGACTAGAATGAAGGTAGTCAATAACATCTCTAGTTTTACTTGACAAATCCGTTATTCATTTATCTTGGCTCATCGATGTATTTTCCAGTGTTCCTCGTCTCTGTTCTTGTTTTTTCAGTAACTCGGCTATAGATTCTAGCCTTTGAGCCTTGCCAGCCAGGTGTGAATTGATAGCGTTTATCTACTGAAGTATTTCTTGCAGGACATGGGTTTCCTAACTCGGAGTGTTCCTGATATTTTCGTTCTGCTTAGCCATTTGTGCATATGTTATGCTTTCTCGTACTTTGCCGCTATTTAGGGAGACTTGTTTTGAGTAGGATTGCTTCATAGGTTGAGAACTCTGACTTGTTTGGTTTCTCTTGTTCTCTCATTCTTTCAGCTCTTTCGCTACCTCGCAGCCTCTGTAATTTGCTGGGTGATGATTACCACAGTGTATGCATTTACTGGTTAGTTCCTACTTATATTGCAATCTTTTGTTAGATGTTTCCCAGCGCACTTTACGCATTTGGGTTCCCTATTACAGTATTTGCCTGTGTGGTTATACGCCTGATAGTTGTAACATTGTGGCATTCTACTAGGGTTCCTTTTTAATGTCTCAACCTTAACTTAATGAAAAAAATGGAGAAAAAAACATCATTTTTGCGGAATCTGATTGGTAAAAAAAACAAACCAACGATCGAACGAACGCAACCATAAAAGCGCCTTCAATGAGCTATCACTTTTGATGCGGTTCAATTCAAATATCTCCGCTAGATGAAATGAACCGCACACGTTCGTAATATATAATAGTTTTAATTTATTTTTGTGCATGTTAGCAAGCTCTGTGTTGTTTTCATCTTGGTTGTTGTATTCCATCATTTTAGAGTTGGTTGTCATTGTGGTTTGACATATTTTCGTAATCATCATTTGCGTTTTTAGACTGGATTTTCACCTCACCACCGATTCACGACCGGTCGAATTTGGAAAAACGATGGTATTCTAGTTTAAAATGGAAATTATTATCAGATAAATGTTCTCGTTAATCGGTACCTTGTATATCGAAATAAAAAGAATGATTTGGATATGAATGGAAATACCTTTTAATTTATACCGAAAAAATATTGGCCGCAAAAGAGAGCAGTACATTGAACTTTTCCCTGGCCTCAGAAATTAATCAAAACTAATCTTTATATAATTGCATATCTCATCTCATATTTGGACATGATAATTTTACCGAATACTAAGTAAGATTTCAAATAAATTTACAGTAGAGGGCCCACGAGGAGCTAGTGTGGAATCTTCAGACCACTAACATTCATTTGATGCTAAATCGATCAGTAAAATAATCCGCTCCAATACACAATGAAAATTAATAATGCAATCGTACATTAAACAATACTCAAAGCTCTTAAGTCCACACCCAGCTTTCTGCAATTATTTAGTATAAGTTTAAGGTTTCCATAAATTATAATTCGTATATAATTTATTAATAACCTTAATGACATTTTATTATTAATTTATCATAATTGATAAAAAAAAACTTGTGAAATATTTTAATACAAAAAAAAAATTTAAATATCGAAAATCTTCATTCATTTGGTCGATTCGAAGAAAAATATTTACACAACCTTCATCTAGCAATTTCAATCAATTATTGCTATCAATTATTCCTCACATTTACGACCATACACATCCATATACGTGTGTAAGACAAAACCAATAAATTTTTAGAATTTACAAGATACAACAACAATGCTAAAAAAATTGAATTAATTAACACGTTTATTGTACAAATAATTAATTTTAATTTTAAATTAAATTTTTATCTAAAGTTTATTCTAAAAATTATCTGACATTTAGCATTTTGCTTCTGCTGCTGTTTCTATTGAAAATATGTTAATCAGGTAAAATGAAACAAAATACTTTTTGTTTTGTGAATGGCTTTTTGTGTACCAGCTAGACATTTTGTCTTTTTGCTAAATTAAAAGGTAAATACGGCGAAAGTTAGGTTTAACATAATGTTAATTTTTATTGTGTGTTGCGTAAAGATATTTAATTATAATATGAGTGCGTTAATAAACTTTGAGCCTCGTAAAATTTTGCATCATTGTAAAGCAATTGCGATACGAGTGAGATTGTAGAGAAGGCCGAAGTGCGTCGATAAGCTTATTCAGGTGCGCCATATTTACGACGCGGCGAGAGACACCCGAAGAGGCCGAAGCAGAACGACAAGCGATTGCAATAATGCAACGCTCTCGATTGGTCATGGGCCTTCTGTGGCCCCAGGCTGAACCAACAATACGCTCAGGTCTACGCGATTGACAACACTCAGGCAACAGAGCAAAGACAAAACCATCAAGCAAATGAAGGTTGTTTAAGACGAAACTTATTCGAACCGATTTGTTGAAACTTTTCGTTTGGTACGGTGTAAGCGGTTCTAGTTAGTAACATGATTTTCCATCGCGAACAACAGTCGGATCATTGTCGAACGAAGTTGCTATGGTGTTTGTAAAAGAGGTTGGAGAACTACCGTTTAAGCGTGACGTTCGCATCTATTAAATATGTGAAACGCGATTGATCCAGCTCAGCAATTTATTAATAAATTCCCTTCAAGCTCTCTTCTAGGTTCAATGTCTTTTTCACCTCTCTTCCCGTACGTAGGGCCAGAATAGTTCAAATGGACCCGTGAAGAATATTGTTGTGTTATAAACCAAGTTTTAATAAAATAATTCTTGCACGTTATATATTTTTATTGTGATTTTGAGATTTTATAATTATTAATATTAATTTATTAGAATGATATTTATAATTTTATGTAAATCTAATGTAAACGTTAACTCCACTTTGTAAGAACTAATTTTGTTAAACGTTTTAAGTTTTTATTACACCGGGTTTATAAATGTATTCTACAAACAAGTTAACTAGATTTTTTTATTTTTATTTATTTTTATTGTTCATTCTCATTCAATAACAACGGCGGATTATCCAGTGAATTTAATGTTCCTTTAAGGATAATCCAAGTTGTTATACATAATTATACAAAAGTTACAAAATTTACATTCATAGATATATAAATATTATAAAATTTTTAAAAATTAAAGATAACAGAGATTTAATTCCAAAATAACAGAATATTTGATTTAAAGTAATTTTAGATAAATTGGTATTTGTCTATAATATAGATTTATTATACTAAATCAGGGGTTTACCTCACCCCATTGAAAAAAGATGAATTCATTTATCTTTTCTAACTTAACTAACGGTTTTGCCTTGAATTAAAAATCAAATTTAAAAAATTTTATTATAAACATTTTTTTTTTTTTTTTTTTTTTTTTTTGTTAAAACTAATGTTATATTGTTCAATATTTTATTCTTATAACTAAGGTATACAATTCATTTGATTACAAAATGATATAAAAGCTTTTTTTTTTAAGTAAATTTTTTAAATAATAACATGTTTGTAATATTTCTGTTTTTAATTGTTTAAGGTAGAATGAAGGAAAGGAGAACAGATAATGAGTTGGGTTTCATAAAAAAAATATATTTTCAACATAATAGATTTGTTGGAATTCCGGTTACATGTGGCATTCTTTCTGATGAATTCTTTAACCGATCCACGAAAACGAGGGCATCCTCCACCGGATATTACCAATACCGGATTTCTATCTCATTCAAGAAGAATTCAGGAAGAAATTCGTTCAACCTCGGATATTCGGTATGATTATTAATCATTTTCGTGAATTTAGTGGAAATAAAGAGGCAACTAGATGCAAAATCGAAAGCTGTTCATTTCGCACGTACGTTTACTGTGGAAAATGTTCTATACATCTTTCTCTACTAAAAAAAAGAACTGTTTTTTTTTAAATTCCATAATAAATGAACGTGATTTTAAAAACTGTGAGACTCAAATATTTAAATTTTAGTTTATTGGATGTTACTTTATTGATATTATTTTTTTATATTTTTTATATTATTAGTTAGTTTTGCTAGAAGCAATTTACGAGTATGTGTTTTTAATTATTTTTGCATTTTAAATACACATTTTTTAGTTTGAATTTGAAATAATAAGTATATAAACTTTTTCCTTAATACAAAAATAGTTACTCTTGGCTCAATTTGTACATGTGCGTTGTAGCATTTAGCATGATGGGAAGGGTATTCAAAAGAAAACAAAATTTTAATTGAATAAAAATAAAATTTAAAATGAAAATTTTAGCAAAAAAAAAAAATGGAAAAATATCGTAACCAACATGCTTGCTATAGAATTGATCCAAACAGAGGCTTCGAAGCGGTTGTTGCGCGCAAGCATCACGGTATGGGGTGGGTGGAAGCATATTTGGATCGGGTTTAATCGCTATAGGAAATACTAACTACCAACCAATTACCAAAATCAAGTTCACCTTGGTCACTCACCCCAGTTCATCCTCGTTGCCTTCAAAAATTTATCTCATTTAAAAAAAAGAAAACAATGACGCAATAACTTTCAATAAAAAGGAACATTACAGTAATTTATTACTCAAAAAAAAAAATAAAAAATCAACAGCGAAAATTCATGAATTAAGAAAATTAATTTGAAAATAAAAAAAATTAAACTAACTAGCTAAATCTAAAAAACCCTGACTTAATTAGATCTTAAATACCCAACACCAAATTATATAAGCAAACCAAAATCTTAACTAGTGAAAATAACTTTCATAAAAACTCTAATGTACGTTATTTAATTTGAAAAAACAAACAAACAAAAAAAAATGTTTAACTTTAAGCACCAAATAATTAGTTCGGATATTCTTACTATTCTGTTGACGGTGGTATACTTGTTGAACGATGAGTGACAAAATCCAGCCGTTAAATGTTGATTGAAGAATAAGTTGATGGAATTGCACTGTTTTTTTTATTTTTTATTATTTTATTATTGAAATACGTATGCACCACTTTGTTACTGAATTGGCATAAATTAATTGACGTCGTATTTGTAATTTATATCACAATATGGATAGTTATTATTTCACATATAATTACTTATTATTCATGAATTTATAATGTTATTAGTAAAAGTTCAGTGATTGTGTTATTCAAGGTTGAAATTTTTTTGTTGCATAATGAACAATTTTGTTATACTTAGAATAACGGTGATTTAGGCGCGGCCACCTTTGACTTAAAAAATAAAACTTGAATTTCTCGATGCACTTTTATAAAATCTCTTTAATTCATAATGGCACACCGAACAAATAAAAAATATTTTTGCAGAATTCTAATTCTTGCTCTCGACAGTATCGATTTTTTCTCACTCAAAAAAATTGTTCGCGCAAATGGCGTATAAGTTGTTTATGTTCACGTTTTTTTTTTCACTCAACACAAAAAAAACGGATTATTTTAGTTATCATTAAATACAGTCAAATTAATATAAAAAAATAATGTTTTTGACTTAGCTATTAATTATTAATAGTTTGTAATTATTAATTGGTTAAATTTTCACAATTGTTCACTTTAACTTAGATCTATTAACTTTATATAATAATTAATTTTCTTAGTAATTTATGTGTCTTATTTCAAAAAAATATATATATCTCGTATTTTCAGTGTTCATATCCCGACATTTTCAAAACTTAACTTATTAAAAAAAAAATTAATCATCTCTATTACTCGACATCACTTTTTTCATTTTTTTTTCAATTTTTTATCCTCCCGGATTGATCGTTCAATCTTAACTGACTTCAAAAAAAAAAATGTTCTTATCCTCGCAAAAAAAACAAGATCATCACCGAAAATACAAAAATCAATTTTTGCTAAGTCATTTTGGTCTGCCGTATCGACCACTCGATATTTTTTTCAGCTTAATTGAACTGCCTTATCAATCGATATTAACACCTTTTAACACGATCAGTTCAACTACATTTTCAACTACACAATATCGTAGTCAACATTTAGGCGTTAAATTAAATAAATGCGTAAGTTAAAAAAAACTTGGAACGAAACCGTTGGGAATCGTTACAGCGTGTACATTAGGTAAAACCTACTTCGACTTATTTTTAATTTTTTTTTTTCTTATTTTTACTTAAAATGGTACCCAAGCAACATAAAACATTTCACAAGAAAAATTTATTTGGCCCAGTTTTAAATCAGGACTCAAAGGGTTAATAATTTTAATTATTTTCAAAGGGACCTGGGAGTCAATTCGCGTTCCGTGAAATAATGAAAATGAAAAGTTTTTTTCATTAGCAATCGAGTAGGTTTGTATTCCCCATAAGAAATTTTGATTTCACACAGAGAAATTTAAAATTTACGTGCGAATAATTCAAGCTACTAGATTGCCAATGAAAAAATCTTTTCATTTTCATTATTTCATGGAACGCGAATTGACTCCCTGTAGCGGTTACAATATTGCAAACCAATATTCTAATCGCACATATTGCAAACTTAACACCTCGCAAACTCATCGCTAACTCATCATCACTCTGTACGTGTAAACCAAGGAAGTTAAAATACTGAGGAATAGGTGGCAATATTTTACCCATATAAAATTTGCTATTTCATGTGTCACAAGCCAGAATAGGATGGTTATATAAAAAATCCATATGGTTTACTCATATTTCGCTATAAGCACCCGTCAAACCGGTTTGTGTTGTTGTATGAAGTGACGTGTTAATTTTGCGCTTTAAAATTATAAATTATAAATTTTTAAAATTATCAATTATAATTCATCAAAATAATACAAACTTTATGAAATAGTTATTTGTTTATATAGTGGTATATTATGTGATAACAAAAAATACAGACTTTTGTACAAAATGAAGTGTATAGTGAAAAAATGCGAAAATACGCCTAAAAAATTTCAAGAAGGCATATCTTACCATCAGTAAGTTTAAAAAGTGTTTATATAAAATAAAATGTAAATTATGTTAAGAAGCTAGTGATTTATGGTAAATTTATCCTGAATTTAAGTTATAAATCAGACAAAATTAAGAAAACAATTTTGGCTGTGGCGTGGGGTGCCTCTGCCTATAGGTTTTATTAACCAGGATCGTACTTGTTTATTTTAGTTTAATAAAACGGCGGATATTTCATGTGTTACGTGCTTGGCTTTTCATAATTTATTTTTATTTTAAATACTATGAGTACAACTTTTTACAAAAATTTTAATGTAAACATTTATTTTTAGCTTCCCAAAATATGGAGAAATAAAAAAGAAATGGTTACAATCAATTGGCTTGGGCGAGCAAGATAAAATCAGTAAAAGAGCAATTGTTTGCTCGGTACATTTTGAAAATCACCATTTCACAAACGGCAATCAAATGAGAAAGAGATTAAAAAAATCGGCCATTCCCACCTTGAACATTAATAATAATCCAAACAATCTTGAAAATACATATCCCAATATTCAAACCACAATCCGTTACCCCATGTCCGAACATTCATATTCTAAATCTGTCCCTCAAGAAGTTTGCCTTACTTCTATAGATGACTCTGATAATACAAATGGAGCTAATTTTAAAGCTTCGAATTTGTTTAATGGTGAAGAGAATTTGAATAATAATAATATAACTGATTTAAACAAAAGTGATGCTTGCATTCCTACTGGTACTAGTTCGTCTTTTGAAAAAATTATAAAACCATCCTATTCACACGAACAATTTAATAAAATAACGTTAAAACAAGCAATGATCTCATCAGATACTGATCTTGATGCGAGTCCAAGAAACAAATTTTGAAAACGAAAACTGCAATTTTTAAGGAATAGATACAAGAAACTGGAAATAAAAAATATGAATCGACGACAAAAAAATAGTAGACAAAGAAGAAAAATTATTAAATTGGGTCACCTGATAGACGAACTTGAGGAGAAAAATTTAATTACTCCTTGCCAGAAGGATAAATTTTTAAACCATTCTGACCCAAATTCGATTTTTTTAAACAGATATACAGATAAAATTAGAGGTCGAAAGCTAGCCAGGAAATATCCAGAAGAAATACGGAAGTTTGCTTTAAATTTAAACTATTATGCTCCGAGGGCCTATGAATATGTGAACAAACAATTTAAAAATTGCTTACCTCACTCTCGAACACTTGCTAATTGGTATAAAATAGTAAATGGGCATCCAGGTTTTACTTGAGAATCTTTTCGTACTCTAGAGTTGCTGGTCCAATCAAAAAAAGAAACAGACGAGTTCGTTATTGGAAACGTATGCGTGGATGAGATGTACATTCATCCAAAACTTCAGTACGATTTTCACACCAAAAGATTGTGGGGACATGTCGAGTTCGAAGGTAGCGACCCAAACGATAATACTTTAGCTACCCAAGTAACTGTTTTTATGTTTGTCAGTTGTACTGCTCGTTGGAAAATTCCTCTTGGATATTTCCCAACTCATAACTTAACATCTATACAAAAGAAAAATATGTTTGAGTTGTGTTTACGTTTATTACACGATGTTGGGGTTGTAACAATTGGAGTGACTTTTGATGGATTTCCAACAAATTTTAGTGTAGCTCGAGCATTAGGTTGTAACTTTAATTTTCCTAATATAAATCTCGCTTTCAAAATGGCTGATATACCTCATCAACTTTTAATTTTTTTGGACCCATGTCATATGTTCAAACTTGTCAGGAACGTTTTAGCTGATAAAGGCCCTTTAATCGATAGTGACGGCAATGCAATTTCATGGCACTACTTAGAAGAATTACATAAGATTCAATCGAAGGAAGGTTTCCATCTCGCGAATAAATTATGAAAGGCCCATATATATTTTAAGTACCAAAAAATGAAAGTTAATGTAGCAGTTCAGACATTAAGTAATTCCGTAGCAAATGCATTAGAATTTTGTGTTAGTGTTTTAAAATTGCCACAATTTAAAGGGTGTAGTGGAACAATAAATTTTATTAAAGTTTTCAATAATTGCTTTGATATTTTAAACAGCAAAAAATTTCAAGATTATGGTTTAAAAAAACCAATATCCCAAAATAATTTTAATTTGGTTCAAAATTACGCTAAATTTTCAATTGAATATACAGTGACATTCGCTTATAACGACATTGAGGATGTCATTTAAATCCGTCGTTATAACCGAAAGTCGTAATATGCGAATTGCGTTTAAATTCCAAGCCAAAAAGATCTCCATACAATTATTACAGTACTAAGTTTATTTAGATAAATATTAAAAACATATTCAATAAGAAAACCGTTTAAGTGAAAAGAAAACTTTATTTAAATTAATATGTACATACAAATTTTAGATTTAAATTAAAATTCACAGCTCCGACAGTTATAATATGTATGTATGTATGTATGTATATCACTTAAAAATAAAGAGTATAAAATTCAAAATACAATATGATACATAAATTCATGCATGTTGATTACATTTCGATTACTTAAAAATCGATAGTGAAATGATATCGAAATTATTGTACATAATTTCTAATCTTATTGGGTATTTCATACTCCAATAATGAGATACTCAGGCATAGTAGTTTGCTTCCAACATTTGGTGTTTATATATTCTTGCTCAAATTTACGCTCCATAGAAAGGACAGAATTTGTTAGTTCCTCGGACCAGTTGCTAAACTGTACAAACCTTTTGACCGTGGACAAAGCGTCGTACGCGTCAGAAATTGTAGGGGGAGAAAACTCTATGATATCGTCAGCCTCATCTTCAATATCTTGTTCGACGTTATTATTAGACGAATCAATCATCTCATCGACGATATCTTTTAAGGTGGGTTCTTCATCAGTCAATAGAAAATTATCAGCCATGACAAAATCATCCCAATTTTCTTCACCCCTTACATTGGTTGTTAAGGATGAATAAAACTTGCCCCACTCGATAAGTGGACTATCGTCATCATCATCATAGATAACCGCATCTGGATCATCATCATTATCAACTAAAAAGAATCCAGCATGCCTGAAGCAATTTGTTATTGTCTGCATACTCACACGACTCCACGCTGTAGCAATCATTTCGACAGCATCTATCAAAGAAACGGTCGTATTGTTACCTCTGTCGACGTTTCTGACAATTTTTAGTAAAAGATTCTGTCGGTAATGGCCTTTAAAGCTTTTTATCTCACCCTGATCCATTGGTTGAAGAACAGATGATGTGTTTGGTGGCATAAACACTAATTTAATAGATTTTAAATTTTCTACGTGAGGATGTGCAGGGCAATTATCCACTAGTAACAAAATTTTTTTATTAGTTTTCTTTAACTCGATGTCCCATTTTCGTAACCAATCTTCAAAAATGTTGGAGGTCATCCAAGCCTTTTTATTTCCTGTATAGTCCACGGGTAGAGCTTTAATATTTTTGAAGCATCTGGGTGACTTACTTTTGCCTATATATAAGCACTCTATCACAAGCAGTAAATATTGGCCCCGATCAGCACTGTAATTCTGTCCTTGGACATTTTTCCACCTACACATTTTTCCCCTTTAAATTTAAAAGTCTTATCTGGTGTCATTTTATAAAAAGGACCAGTTTCGTCGACGTTATAAATCTCACTGGCGTGTAGCCTTCCCTTATTTTCGGCCACACAGATGACAACCATTCATCACGCACACCTCCTTCAACACTCGCCGATTCACCAGAAATTTTTGCCAGAACAATGTTATGCCTCTTTCGGAAGCGAAAATCCAGCTTTCCGTACACTTAAATTCGGATTTTAACAGCAGTCGAATTTCCTTTGCTTTCATTTGTAATATTGGGCCGGATATTGCAACATTTTTAGCTCGCTGTTGTTTGAACCAGATCAATAACGCTTCTTCAACATCGGAGTTGTTTGAATTTCGCAATTTTTTCTTTTTAATCCCTTGCGATTCGAAAGCCTTCTGAATGGAATTCCTATTTTTCCATATGGTGCTAATGGTCGAATGTGATATCTTATATTTTTTTGTTAATTCGGAATTTGAGCAGCCACCTTCAATTCTATTAATTATACCAGCCTTTTCTTCAATAGAAAAAGCTTTGCGCGTTTTTGGTTTACCTGATTCCATTACTTTATGGTAAAACAAACTAAAAATACAGTTACATGTAAACGTTTTATTTATTAACAATTTATTTAATTTAAAGAGATTATTTTGGTAATTACACTTACGCAATAAAACGTTGTATCAATTTAGTAAAAAATTAATTTACACTTAAAACAAATAGTTTTTTTCACGTTGATCTATAGATGATTGTACATAACATATGAATCTGTAACATGTTATTCCCCGAAATACCGAAATATAAACTACCGGCCCATGCCACACGTAAAAAAAAAATGCGGCATTTTTCTTCGTTTCTTTCCCCGTTTACCTATGATACAAGTTTTAATTGCGACTTAACAAATTTTCTGTTCTACCACACAACTCAAACATAAATGAAATAAAAAATATTTCAAGGACATTTTTGACTCATTTTAGTTAAAATTTTATTTAAGAGAGAGCAGAACAAAACATTGGTAGAAAAAAAATGCCAAAATACAAAAAATGCTCGTCTGGCATGGGACAATTAATAGAAATTAAACAAAATGGCAAAATGTACTGAAAAGTCAAAAAGGAAAAATACAAACGCAATTCATTTTTAGAAAAACAATTTTTCGCTTTTATAAAAAGATATGTATTATGTTTTTTTTATCACTTTCAGTCGTAATATGCGAACAATCTATACAATTTTTTCTGTATATTTGGTCGTTATATCAGAATTGTCGTAATAAGCGAGGTCGTTTTAAGCGAATATTATCAAATAGAAAAATGTAATAGATCAATCTTTACTTTGAATTTGTGTCGCTATAAACGAAATGTCGTTATAACCGAGGTCGTTATAAATGAATTACACTGTATATCTGAATTAAAGTTTCTATCCGATGGTATTAAAGTTATTGATTCTAAAAGCAAAGTGGGATTTATTGGAATAATTTGTTGTCTTTCTAATATCCAGGTTCTCCATGACACTTATTTAAACACACACCTGTTGAAATATATTTCATTCTATAAATTAAGTCAAGACCATATTGAACTATTTTTTTCAGTTGTTCGCTCAAGATTAGGAGGAAATTCGAATCCAACTCTAAAACAATTCATCGCTTCATACAAACGTATTTTAACACACGTTCAATTAAGTGACGCCTCGTTAGGCAATTGTATTCCACAAACAGAAGTTTCAATTTTGAATGTTTCCAATTTTAATTCCGATAGTCTTATTAATTCTTCTAATAACCGACTTGTAATGTTGGAAACCTCATCAGATGATATTTCAATTGATCAAAAAATTACTAAAATAGACGAACCTAATATGTATGACGGGGATTTTTTTGGATACCCAATTATATTGAGCGAATTTTCAATTAATGTTATTGAATACATAGGGGGATTTATAGTCAGATATTTATTTAGAAAATTGAATTGTGAGGACTGTTGTAAATTAATACAACAATGTAATTCTTATAAATCGCTAATCAATTTAAATAATAGGGGTGGTCTTTTAACTCCCTCCCTTAAAAATTTGTAAATAATCCGAAGCAGTATTAAAACGGGAATTGGCTATTGAGGACTACAAAAACATAACGCAACTACAATCTAATACAAAATTCTTTAAAAAAATAATTTATCACGTTCTTAACAACCTAATTAGTGTAAATATTTTTAATGATGAAGATTAATATAGTCACTCCCAAGAACACGTTAATTTATTAGCTCATTCTATCATAGAAAAATATTATGACATCCGGTTAAATTATTTTTGTAACCAAAGATCCTGTACATTAACAAAAAGAAATCACTTTGTTTCGATTTTACATTTAAAAGGCATGTAAAATAAGTAACCATAGTAGTTTTATAATTACTATTTATTATCCACATAATATTATATTTAAATAAATTATCAATAAATGTATCAATTAATGTAATTTATATGTATTATAGAAATAAACATGTAATAAAATTTAAATTGTTTTTTAATTTTAACTTCCTAACTTCATTTCATTCGGTCGAAAAAAAATTCTAAACACGGCTCTCTTGATTTATTCGCTTTCTCTTTTACCCTCCGAATTTGTGACACTTGACAGTTGCTTAGGCTCATACACATACATACATACTTCTTTGGGCTAAACAGAGTAAATGCATCAACAGATGCACATATACATGCAAGACGGAAGCAGCACGACGAGCATTCCAAACGAAAGCAAAATGACGAATATCAACCAAAGAAGAACGAGCAAATTAATCTAACTTTTGGTAATCGTTCAATTCGTTTCCAACCACAGCCACGCTAGCAACACGCTGCACAAGCAGCACAACAACAATCGCTCGCCGCACACCACGATGCCACACAACGCTCCGCCATTTCATAAGGCGGATTATTAATTAAATTAATAATTTAATAAATTAAAACAAATTTAAATAATAAAATTAAATAATTATATATTAAATAATCTATATATATAAAACAAAGTCGGGTTAGTTACACCATTTATAACTGAAGAACGGCTGGACCGATTTTTATGATCTTTCTTTTGTTGGATTTGACTCCGTTCCGAATAGCATAATAACTATTAAAACATTGGAAAAATTCACCAAAAAAAAAGTTAATCAAGAAAATTCATTTTCTCATATATTTAGTACATTTTGTTTTTTTTATTTTGTTCGTCTCAATACAGTGGTGGTTTAGGAAAAAAGAAAAGTCGGAAAAACTCAAAAGGGAAGCCCCAAAAATCTAATAAAAAAATCTTTTTTTTTATATGAATTTTGTAGGTGAAGTTTGTATGTGACGAGTAGTGCAGTGGTTAAAGCTTCGGCGCTTGGACTGCAAGGTACTGGATACGAATCCGACTGGAGGCTGCATGCACATTTACCATTTTATTTTTTATCCAATTTTTTTTTAATTCATCTACTTATCTATATAAATAAAACAAAGTCGTGTTAGTTACACCATTTATAACTGAAGAACGGCTGGACCGATTTTTATGATTTTTGTTTTGTTGGATTTGACTCCGTTCCGAATAGCATAATAACTATTAAAACATCGGAAAAATTCATCAAAAAAAAAGTTATCAAGAAAATTCATTTTCTCATATATTTAGTACATTTTGTTTTTTTTATTTTGTTCGTCTCAATACAGTGGTGGTTTAGGAAAAAAGAAAAGTCGGAAAAACTCAAAAGGGAAGCCCCAAAAATCTAATAAAAAAATCTTTTTTTTTATATGAATTTTGTAGGTGTAGTTTGTATGTGACGAGTAGTGCAGTGGTTAAAGCTTCGGCGCTTGGACTGCAAGGTACTGGATACGAATCCGACTGGAGGCTGCATGCACATTTACCATTTTATTTTTTATCCAATTTTTTTTTAATTCATCTACTTATCTATATAAATAAAACAAAGTCGTGTTAGTTACACCATTTATAACTGAAGAACGGCTGGACCGATTTTTATGATTTTTGTTTTGTTGGATTTGACTCCGTTCCGAATAGCATAATAACTATTAAAACATCGGAAAAATTCATCAAAAAAAAAGTTATCAAGAAAATTCATTTTCTCATATATTTAGTACATTTTGTTTTTTTTATTTTGTTCGTCTCAATACAGTGGTGGTTTAGGAAAAAAGAAAAGTCGGAAAAACTCAAAAGGGAAGCCCCAAAAATCTAATAAAAAAATCTTTTTTTTATATGAATTTTGTAGGTGTAGTTTGTATGTGACGAGTGGTGCAGTGGTTAAAGCTTCGGCGCTTGGACTGCAAGGTACTGGATACGAATCCGACTGGAGGCTGCATTGCATGCACATTTAACATTTTATTTTTTATCCAATTTTTTTTTATTTCATCTACTTATCTATATATATAAAAATGAATGTACAATGGCGCACAAACGCGCATTGGAAGCACTCGATAGAACTATGAAAGATCTACGCAATGACTCAAGATGTTTTGGAGGCGCAATGATTCTACTTTCTGGCGATTTCCGTCAAACAATACCAGTTATTCCAAGATCGACCGCTGCTGATGAAATAAACGCTTGCCTCAAATCATCGACTCTGTGGTGTTATGTGAAGAAACTTCAGCTGACGACAAACATGCGAGTTGCATTGTTAAACGATCCATCTGCCGAAGAATTCTCCAAGCAATTGCTGACTATCGGTAATGGCCGTGTTCCGGTCGACAAATCGAACGGATTGATTTCGTTTCCTCAGAACTTTTGCATTTTTGTCTCAACGAAGGACGAGCTCATCAACAAAGTGTTCCCGAACATCATTACTAACCACAAAAATCACAATTGGGTGAGTGAACGAGTAATTCTTGCGGCAAAGAACAAAGATGTGGATCACTTAAATTTTACAATTCAAAATCTAATCGTCGGTCCACTTCATTCCTTCAAATCTATTGACTGTGTGACAAACGAAGACGAAGCAACCAACTATCCAACTGAATTTCCAACTTTTAAACTCATTGGATCTACCTGGCTTGCCACCGCACAATTTACAACTAAAAGTTGGCTCGATAATCATCATGCTACGAAACCTGAATCAACCAAAACTATGTAACGGAACGCGTTTGGTGGTGAGAAAACTCATGGGCAATGTAATTCACGCGACGATACTTCAAGGGAAGTTCAAAGGTGAGGAAGTTCTCATTCCGAGAATTCCGATGATCCCAACCGATATGCCATTCGAGTTTAAACGAATTCAATTTCCGATTCGTCTTGCATTCGCCATGACGATCAACAAATCACAAGGCCAATCCTTGAGTGTTTGTGGCCTGAATCTAGAAAATGAATGTTTCTCTCACGGCCAATTGTACGTAGCATGTTCACGTGTCGGTAAACCATCCGCTTTATTCGTTCTCGCACCTAACAATAAAACAAAAATGTCGTATATCACAAGGTGCTACAATGAAGGGACTCGACTCCATTGCAACTCACCCAGCAAATAGTTTAAAAGAAAGTAGTGCAATAATGCTACGCGAACCATTTCTATTCAATTCAATAAAACGAAAGCCTTGCTGCCACGTGAATTACATTCATTTCAATGTAATTAAAATATATTTCATTTTGATTTTTGTAATTTCATTGAATTTAATTAATTTGGAGTATTCATTTAATTTATTTAATCTTAATAAAAAACTCAATTTTATTAAGCTAATAACTTTAAAAAACATTTATTGATTTTGAGGCGGTACGAAGTTCGCCGGGTCAGCTAGTAAATAATAATTATATAATAAATAATAAAATTAAACTTTTATAGACCTGTCCAAAGTGGATCAAGCTTGCCTTTGGTTTTTTTCATTTTTCAGTGGAACTTTGTCTTCAACATGAAATCCAACATTGGTACGAGATTTCTCGTAGTAAATTTTTGATTTTTCTTTTTGTGTAATTAAATTTTTTCTTGCTATGTCATATGAATTTGCCAATTTTACTCGTAAGTTTTACAAATAATCATCGAGATTATAAAAAGTACGGTTATTATATTTAAGTGAAGATGGTATATTTGGTTTCAAATGGCATTAAATTTGTAGAAGAATGTGGGGTTGAATTGTAGGTAAACATTGCAAACGGTAACCAATAGTCAAAGTTGTTAGAATCATTATTCAACAAGTGTTAAAAATGCACGATGGTGCTCCAAATCTGCATATAAAGTTTTCAACAAAAACTTTAGCAATGGTTTCCGACATTTAATTTTCGATAGGTATTGCAAGTGAAAATTTTGATAAGACATCCTGTATGGTAAGAATATAACGATTATTGTTGTATATGAAACGTTAAGGGGACGAACGATGTCTAGAATAATTTTCTCAAATGGAGTTTTTGAAGTTGTTGTCACCACCATGGGAAGTTTTGTTAGTTTCGAGATGTTATTTTTCTGGCATAATTCACATTTTTTTAATAAATTTTCTAATTTGGGTCAACATTTTTGGAAAGTAATAATAAGATTTGATCCTTTTTAAAAGTTGTGAAATTCCTTGGTCACGTTAAGAATGTCAATATCATTATCTAGAACAGTGATAAAAATTTGAAGAGATTCATTTGATGATTGACTTGAATTTTCGTTGTTATTTGATGTAGTATGGTTTAATGTTTGGTCAAGATTTGGTTTCGGCTCACTAGGTTTTGCTTGCGAACGAGTAACAACATTAATTTGGTTATTCAAAGCATCCGCGTTAAGGTTGTCTCTTCCTGGCTTATACATTATATCGAACTCGTCTAATTTGATTCTCCAGCGCATTAAATGTGACGATAACTTTTTCACTTTACTTAGCCACAATAGTGGTTTATGGTCTGTAATAATGGTAAATTTTACGCCATACAAATACGGACGAAAACGTTTTAAAGCAAAAACTATGGCAAGCAATTCCTGCTCACAGTAGGATAGTGTCGCTCAGCTTTGTTTAATACCCGGCTTGCATAAGCCACAGGTAAGTCATCATCGCCTATTCTCTGTGAAAGAACTGTGCCAAGTGCTACATCGCTAACATCTGTTGTAACATAAAATTGCTTCTGGAAATTGGGGTATTACAAGATTGGGAGTTTAATTAATTATTCTTTTCAACGGTTGTGCTAGTTCTGAAAATTTATTAATAAATCGTTTGTGGTAACCTAGAAATGAAAGAAAGTCCTAAAAATGACTTAATTTCCTTTTGGTTCTTAGGAATTGGAAAATTTTGAATTGCATCGATCTTTGACGGGTCTGGTTTAATTCCGTTATTAGTTATGTTGTGACCCAGATAGCAAATTTCTTTTCTAATGAAATGACATTTTAGAGGTTGCAATTTTAAATTGTAATTTCGAAATGACTGAAATACTTGTAATGATTTTTTATTATGATCGTTAAGGTTATATAACCGTATACAACTACGTCATCTAAATATACGAAACATTTCAAGCCGTTTAAGCCGTGCTCCCTTTAAAGCCGTGCTCCCTTTAAACCAAAAGAATCCTTGTGAAGTAATATTGACCCATCTGGGTGCTAAAGGCAGTTTTATATTTATTTTCTTCACTTAGAGGTATTTGGTGATAGCCGTCTGCTAAGTCTAATGTCGTAAAATAAACTGCATCTCCTAATTGTTCTAAAATTTCTACGATATTGGGCAATGGCAATACATTATTAACTGTCAAATCATTTAAACGGCGAAAATTTACTACGACTCGCCAACGCTTAGATTCATCGCTGGATTTTTTCGTGACAATTAATAACGGGGAATTGAATGGACTGTTACTGTTTTCAACGATGCCATGTTCAAGCATTTTCTTCACTTGTGAGTTAATTTCGAATTTTGCCGGAAGACGATAAGGTTTTATAGACGATAAGGTTTTATATTGACTGGCTGTGCATTAGGTTTTAATGAGATATGCTGAAATCCTGCGTTGGTGTTTGTCAGTTGATCACCAGGTAAGAAAAATATATCGTTAAATTCGCGACAAATCTTAATGATGAATGATTTTTCTTCCTTGTTCAAGTGAACTGTGTCGATTTGATTTTCCAAATTCTGTAATCTACCTTCTAAAAAAATTGTTGGTGTTTACAACGCATACTGTTGCAAACGAGTTTATTGTTTCAATGATTGCATTTGCTTTGTACACGCCTGGTTTTATCATTTGTGAGGGACCCAAATATTCATTATTACCTTTAGTTTTAAATATAATTTTAACGATCCTTTCTGAATGAGTAGGAATAACGATTGGAGGATTGTTGGAATAAAGAGTTAAACTTGTGTATTCAGTGTCATTAGGATTATTAAGTATTTGAATAAAATTTTGGAAATAGTCGATATTGCATTTATATTTAATAAGCATATCATTCCCAATGAAGCCTGCACCATTTAACAGGAAATCTGATGGTACAATGTGAAACTCATTCGAGATTGTATTATTTTTTGAAATTTTAATTTTAGAATTGCAAACTCCCAAATTATCAATAGATTCTGCAATTATTCCTTTTATAGTTAATTTTTGATTTATAGGCCCTTATATCAACTAAGAAAAATTGTGGTTTAATTAAAATATCTAAATCAAGATTTACGAATTTCATATCGTCATTATGGAAATTAACTGAAAAGTAAAATAATTTGTTTGTTGTGAAGTTTTCTTTTGATATTATTGAATATTTTTTATCTTTACTATTTGTGTCGTAAATGAGATTAGATGAATGTAGATTTAAATTTTTTAAACTCGCACCGCTACATTCTTGTGTTCCTGATGGAGTTCGTTTAAGTCTTCCGTTGTTTGTGATTGAGAAGTTGATTGTTGCTGAATGTTATCGGGTTCGCTCCTTCGTTGATTGGGTCTTTCGCGAGATCGGCAGATGCTAATATTATGACCAAACTTTTTGCGGATATGAAATTTGATTAATTCGAGGATTAGGATATTGCTGGTTTGGAGTCTGCGAGAAAGATCGTGAAGGCGTTTGTCTATTGTTATTAAATGTTGAATTAAAATTGGAGTTATTGTGGAATGGAATAAATGGTGATTGAATCGAATTTCGGTTATAACAGTTTGATGCGGTGTGTCCTAATTTGAAACAAATCTGGCATTTAACGAATTTGGTAGAAGTATTAGAAGATTGAACTTGACTAGGTTTAGGTTTAGAAGATTGATTTAATTGTTCTTCCTTTATTCCTTTAGCAATAGCATCTTTTAAATTTGGGAATCGACACGCTTTAATTAAAATTTTGAGTGGGCTCTCAAGCCATCTTCGAACGCTCGCAAAGCAGTTTTCGAATTAATAATTGTTATGTTTTTATCGAGGACTCCTGCGTCTGATGTAGCTGAAACACACGATTTATTTAACTCAGCAAGAATATTTTCAATTCGGATACCAAAATCTTTTACGCTTTCATCATAATGTTGTCGTGCTTGCACAAGATCAACTTGGATATTTTCTAAGGCTCGATCGTTCGAAAATTTTTGTTTAAGTTCCTTTTGCAAGTTTTCCCATGTTTCATACGTGGCAGTTAATACAGTTTTATTATGAGCACTGTCTATCAACCTAATCTGCACTAATTTTAAAAACATTGAATGATATTCATTCGTTTTTACATCTTTAAATACAAGATTGCAACATTGCAAAAATCTATGGAGCTTTTCGGGAGTTCCATAGAACTCTAGTATTAATTTAATAGCTCTGTCAAAATTGAAAGCCATAGGTGGAATACAAGGTTCTATCTGCTTACCGAAATGTTGGTCTACAAATTTTCCATCAATTCAGAATAGCAATTTATACCCGTAATAAGGTAAGAGTGTTGTTGTTTGATTACAAGTTTAAGATAAGAGTTCTTTATTGACCACCGATTTAGAAGTTTCGCTTTATTTTCTTCTTTAGGAACAATGTTAATTTTTCTATTACGTAAATTTTTGTAATTAATTGATTGATTATTCATTTGTTAAGTACGCAGAATTAATTAAATATTGAATAATATCTTACCCAACTTATTAACTGGCACACAAAAAGAAATTGCATCCGATTGATAAAGAAAAATAAATATGATAAACAGAAATTTTACAATAACAAAATAAGAAAATAATCAAAATATTTTATCAATTTACGAAAAATTAATATTTAAATTAAATTTGAATTTGAAATAAATAAGAATAATTTAAGCTTGTATAAATAAAGAAATTAACTTACAATTTAATGAGGTTGTTTGTTCAAAATGATTGTTGATCAGCTGACTAATACCGACAATAAAATATATCGATTTTATTTTTGAAGTAATATAATTCCGGTATGATTTATAATGATCGATGACGTAAATCTCTAATGCTGGAATACTTTTACGATGATGTCGTAAAGTTGTACTTTTTACCAAATAAATATAGGGCTGCACGTATTGATGTTGAAATGTATAGTTGTTGTACGTACGATGATGAATTTTTTCTCAATGGATTTAAATCGATCATGTTAATGATCCAAATAATGATAATGTGGTATTCGTAAATCATGAATGATAAACGAATGCAAGTTTTCTGAATATCATTGATAGCTTTATAGTAGGATATGTAACAAATATAATTTATTGTTTTATGAACTGTACTCGTACAGTAGTTGTTTTAACAACATTACATTTTAGTAACGAATATTAATAATTTATTTTAAATTAAGTTACTAATTTATTACTATTATAATCACTTTGAATGTTTATTTATTTATTTTTTTTTTTCAATAAAAATCACAATCACAATAAACTTTTAATTATCAGTTTTATGAAATGGTTAAATTATATAGCACTAGATTTTTTCACAAAGGTACTCAAAAATGTCGGTGCCTTTGAAAAATGTTATTTTTTTTTAACGAACATCGTGATTTTGACGTCTTTTTGCAAACGGTTCAATTGATGTCGAGATTTGCGGATTATTTTTTGTAAATACATATCACCGTTTACTTATTTTAAGACAATGTGACACAAAACACTAACTTTTACCGAGTTCATGCTATATGTTACACGATAATTACGTTTTTAATTTTTATTGATCACTTTTTTAGATGTACATTTTAACGTTTATTTAAATTTAATACGTTTTTTTAGATTATAGATTAAGAGTAATAATTACACGATTAGGCGATTCAAAACCACAACGAGTATCTTTTTAAGATGATAGTGGATAATTTGGATACCGTCGGTGTCCTTGTACGTAATATCATCCCACCGTTGCCACCAAATTTTGTTGTGGTTTATAATTTTAAGTTTTAATAAAATAATTCTTGCACATTTTGTTATATATTTTTATTGTGGTTTTAAGATTTTATAATTATTAATATTAATTTATTAGAATGATATTTATAATTTTATGTAAATCTAATGTAAACATTAACTCCACTTTTTAAGACTAATTTTGTTAACGTTTTAAGTTTTTGTTACACCTCGGTTTATAAATGTATTCTTCAAACAAGTTAACTAAATAAATTGGTATTTGTCTACAATATAGATTTATTATACTAAATCAGGGGTTTACAACAATATGATGGAGCACAAATGAACACACATCATCATTGCAATTCAAAGCAGCCCTCACATTGATTCGTCAAAATTTATTTAACCCAATTATAAAAGCTAGCAAGTTGATGCAACAATGAATACAGTTTAAGGACTCTTACTTTCACACCGAAGTTACCAGATTAAACTACATTTATCACAATTTCAATCAACGTCCATATTTTATTAAAATTCACATATTTTTTACAGATATCACAAGCGCATGCAGAGGCCTCCACGGTGATTTTTGTCGGCTACGTTTTCAGGGAGAAGTGCTAAGGTCGTGGGGTTTGCGGCTTGCATGACGCTCCTGGCTTACACCGTGATGATACAGAAAGTTGGGGGGAACACAAATAATAATAATACCCGGAGTTCCACCGAAATTCGTCGGCCGGAACTTGAGGAACGAACCAGATAATCAAATAAATAAAAAAAATTAAAAAAATAATAACGGAAGAGATACCTTGGTGCGCGCATCCATTCGAACTCAAATAAAGCCAAGATTGGTTACGAAATTGGATGCGGGCACCAAGGGACCGCCAACCCTACGCCGACACAGGATGGGAATTCCCCTCTCATCACACCCAACCTGAAGATTTAATAATTCATTTTTCTTTCTTTAATTTAGATACAAAAACATTAAACACAACTTCCCACCAGGGGAAAAAGAAAAAGGAGAAAGAGCGAAAGAGAGAGAGAGAAATGCGTACCGAGCGTGCACCCGCTGTGCGGCGCTTGATTACAAAATTTAAAATTTAATATGATGTAAAAATGAAATCAAAAAATAATAAAAATAAAAAATAAAAAAAAATAAAAAAAAAATAAAAAATTGTACCTTAAATATAATAAAAATAATGTTGCGGCCTTGGTGCCGTCATGCCACAGGTGTCCACCACCCGGAACGTTGCGGGGCCTTTCCCCGATACCAAAAATACGAGGTGCCGGTTGGCCACCCGTACCGTTGCGACCTTGTGCGGTCGGGCGTTGAATCCAACGTGGCGGCACGTCCGTCATTATAATATTTTATAAATCCTGAAAATGTGCGACGAGCCTCAACTGGCCGCCTGCAGAAATTTGCAGCACTCGTGGAATATGCGTCACCCGTTGAACAGTTAAAAAAATATGCGGTACCCGATTCACTTTATGGGGCCCGTTATACTGGCCTCAACTGGCCACCCGTTAATAATGTGGTACACGTTAATTAATGTTGGACCCGTAGAAAATTACAATGCGACCTCCGTCGATACGACGCCTCCATAAAAATTAGGCCACTCACAAGAACACAAGAAGTACACACACCCGGTGAATGCGGCGAGCCTCAATTGGCCGCTCTTAAAGTTTGCAGCACTCATTGAATACGGGACACCCGTGGATAAGGCGGTTCCCGTTATACTAATTTTAGCACCCGTTAAGAATACGATACCCGTTGTTTTAAGTGCGGTGCACGGTAAAATGCGGCACCCGCTACTGTGTAAATACCCTACACTGATACAACAGAGCATGTATTCAAATCTACTTTCGTCGCACAATTTACTCCACGGTCACGATTAAAAAAAAAATCTTTCTCTCCCGGTTTTATGTATATATACTTTTAGAACTATGTATATATTTATTAACACCAAATGTTAAACGGGTTAATTGTATTGATCGAACACAAAAATTCCAAACTCGCCATCACTGCATTTTCTTAGAAAAATTTCAATTCTCACCACGAACATGGAAACACGAAACTTGTTTCCCACTCAAATAAAAAGAATCCAACAAACTTATATTTTAATATATAAATGAAAAAAAAATATCAATTTCAATCAACGTCCATATTTTATTAAAATTCACATATTTTTTTTTTAATTTAATTTTTAATAACCACGAGTTGAACTTAAGTCACTCCAAAAAAAAAAACTCTTTACAACCCAAAGTTCTCTACTTTATCCAATTACAAAACTCAACTCGTTTTTATTCTCTCAACAACCAAAATTAGACTTTTTTTTTTATTAACACTCTAATCAATACTCTATTTTTTTGAAATTACAATCAAAGAAGAATGTCTTTCTTCTCTGTTTTTCGTTTATATCAATTCGCATTGATATAAACGAGAAGCATATAAGAAAAACATTTTTCTAAAACGTTTTACTTTGCACACACTCGATACGCATTGGTCTCGCTCTCTCCCACTTTCTTTCAGTTGCACCAACAAAACAAAAAAAACACAGAAATCCATCCACCATTACCCGCGTATAGATGTCAAATCTACCCCCGGACACAAATCAACCCGAACGCAAACCAACCGAGGGGAATAAAAACACAAAAAATTTACCAAAGGTGGGGGTGTAATCAATAAAATGAATGTTTGTCTTGTTAACGACAACACAGTCGTAACAAGCTGTAACATTCTTTTTTACTCCCAGTTTGCGCCGTAATGGCAATTCCAAGCGGGTTATTCTGGTTTGTTCTAATGTAGTTTAATATGGTGACTACGCATTGAAAGTAAAACCTGATGGCGGACTCCATAGTTCGCCTGATCTGTTCATCACCCTCACAGCAAATCCAGTTAGGCTTGGTACCACGAGTATTTAAAATCAAAAAAAGAAGTTGATGAAAGATGTAAACGTTAACAGAATCTTCGTAATTTTCAAAAAGTGCGACCTTCCGCACGTTCACATCTTAGTGTGATGCTTCAAGCTGAAGGTAAATTCACAACACCAGGGAACACATAGATCAATACGTATATGTACGTCAATGCGAACGGGAGTCCTCGGCTTATACAAGGTTGAAGCATGGACAAGGCGGAGTTCACAACCGAAATGTGGCATGTATGGAAAACGGTCAGTGCTCAAAGAAATTTCTCAACCCTTTTACTGATGTAACCTTGCCCAATGTCGAGGGTTATTCCTTTTAGCATCGTCACAGCCATGGTCCTCGAGTAATAGTTAGTTTTTTGATGGACAATCAAAATGTTGTCCGAATCCCCCAGGGTTCCGCGGAGCACACTTTGAAAAACGTTGTACTAAACCAACAAATTATTTTTTCCTAGAGAGATTAAAGGAAAATGGGAAGCACGACAGCTAGGAGAAACAAAGGTCGTTGCCGTACTCCGTCAGTCCGATAGATGAAGAACTTTTATACTTGAGTTAGCGTCACTGCTTCATCTTCAAGGTGAAAATAGCTATGAAGTCATTACATTTACATCATGAGAATATATGAGCCGAAAATCATCAGTGATTACTTCCCTCTCGACGGCTAGAAGTACAAAATCTCCAACAGGCTTTACTCATGATCATCGAATCATCGATGAAATCACAATGCTTACCAAAGATGGAATGAAGCATATTTTGTATGAGGTGATGCACCAAATTTTGTATGAGGTGATGAATAGCGTCATATCCTTCAATGGAAAGATATTTGTTGTTTGTGGAGACTTTCGACAAACGCTTCTTATTGCACAAATATGCGCAGCAAAAGCCAGGAGCAAAATCTCATCAAATCAGTTTTCGGCAGAGAAATTAATCTATTGACTCCCGGCGAGCTTTCAAAGCGAACCATTGTTACTCCAACCAATTATTAAGCGCTTGAGGTGAGGCGCAAGACGATCAACATGATTACCATTCAGGCCAAATTTTACTAGTACTCGGTCATAAATTCTTTTTAGATTGCTCCCTACCTTTTCCAAAGCTTTAATTTGACTTGCTCAAATTGTTTCATTAATTAGTTTTATATGTAACAGGAAGCTCCTAGCTTTGCTAGCTGTAGAAGTTTTTCTCTTTGACTTTACGACCTAATCGTCCATTTTCTTTATAAAAAATTCTTATCCCTGCTATAATTATATTTCATGCACGGTATCTTCGTCGAGTCTTGAATTATGTAGTCGAGTCTTAAATTACGAAACCTAACCTTTCAACTCTCGTTATAAAGAACATACAAAAAAGCATGAGCATTAATTTTCTACTTTATTCGTAATTCGGAATCCTTAACCACAAACCAAATCGATTTTTTAGAAGTAGATTTTTCTCTTGCCACAACGATGACTCCTTTCTTTTATAAGTACGGTTTCATCATGCCAAAAAATAAACCGACAAAAAGGAAAAAAACCAAAAATAAAATAAAATATTAAAAATGAAGAAAATTGAGAAGAAAATTTTTCCTATATACAGTATATCAAAGGAAATATAATATATATTTTCCTGTGTAAAATTATCCAACCATATTATATTTTGGTACAAAGTACGAACGGCAAAAAATACAAGAAAGGAATAAAAATGTTCCCCAATAACAACAAACCGTATACTGTTCCAACACAATTTTCACAAAGTAATTTTCCTTTTTCTCTATAAATATATTGTTGTTGCTTTTGCTGAGGAAATTGTGATTAAAATGAAGTATAGCAAGCCAGGGGTTTAATACAGAAACTTCATTGAAATGAACTGAACTTTCGCCATTTAAGGGTGGTTCATTCGTTCAGTGCAACAACGATTTTGAAGAATTTTTTTTTTTGGGATAATTATTACGACTTGTTTCTAAAATTTAATGAACACCCTAAAGCCTCCATTTGTTTTAAATACTCATACTAAGGACTTTGATATACGTAAAATAGGAAAATTGGAAATCAAAAATTTTGTTAACAAAAAATTTGTTTCCCCTTTTTAGTGTTTCACGTGATGTATGTTATGTGTTATCCTTTAGGAAGGATAAACGATAGAACAATTTATCCTACATTTTGTTATTTGGTTTCAGTTCCTAAATAAAATGAAAATATTTAGTAAAAAGAAAATTATCTTTGCTACAAATTCCGCTGAGCATTACAGTATACTATCAAGCTGAATCTACCAGGATAAACGATAATTTTAAATCCTTAAAAATATTAAATAAAATAAAACCGAAAAATGTAAACAATTTTATGAATTCAATAATTGCTACCTTAATAAAGGAATAATAGACTAAAATCTAATAAGCTTTGTAAGTTTTTGACAGCAACAACTATTTTTGACGACACCAAAATTTCTGAATGATTGACTTAAGATTCGGTTGCAAATCTAATAAAATAATAATTTTGATTATTTTAAGATAATTTTTCTTAAGCTTCTATTGGGGTCAGGTTGTATGTAGTGTAAGCAGAGGACAAACACGGTGCTTGTTTCTTGTGGCAAATATGCTGCAATCAGAACCAGTGCTCACAATGCCTCCTCGTGGCGGCCACCGTGAACTACCCTGAAAAAAGGGTAAGTTATACGTATAAAGGTCAGCTTCTTTACGATTCGAAGATTTTATTAGCGCTACAAGAAACTTAACATTGTTGACTATAATCGCTGTGGATACAAACTTGCCAACGCAACAATACTAGCAGTTTTTAGTCAACATTCGTTCGAGTCGGACGTGTTTTTATTTTTAATTTATAATTTTAATTTAAATTCAACAATTTTTCCTTTGTTTTTGTATTTGTGCAATAAACAATAATCAAATAATATCAATATCGTGCTGTTAGACTAATTTTATAACGGTGTCAATAAACAATAAATTGTGTGTAATATTACCGTGCTGTGTTGACTTGGTGGGCTTCTTAACAGATAAAACAAAAATGTCAATCGAAAATAAGTGTATAGAATGCGGTATCATCATTGTTGACGAGTATTTTTTTGCGTGTCAAAGGTACATGTGTAAAAAAGTAGTAGTATTAGTTACTCATGCGCCACACAAAGCACTAAAAAACTATTGTCCAAATACCCGAGCGAGGCCAAAAAATCAATCGAAATTATTATGGACAGCGTGATTGGATTACGTTGGGGTTGTCCAGAATGTGTGACTGGAATAAGTAGCTTTTATTCCATCATAGAAGGTTCTCTTAAAAGGATTGAGAAAGCAGAGGAGAACTTTCATAGTGCTACAATCATGTTGGAACAATCGTTAATAAGTAAACCACCACCTGCATTGACGACCAATAGGGAAAAACAGTTACCATCATCTTCAAGTGCTCTGCCAACTTCCTTATTTGAGATATCACCTGATATACAAGAGGTGGTAAAAGCAACCTCTAATCCACCTGTTAATACGACATTGAAGACTGTGGTGGATCGTATAGTAACCCGGTCTATATCAAAGTCTATAAGATGACCGAACAATCGTCAAAACTTGAACAATCACCTACATTGACGAACCATATGGGAAACCTGGCGAATCTCAAATTTTTTATCTACGCTAAATACAACAGCGGCAGAGCATGAAACCAAATGCTTAATAGCATCAACAACTACAGCAGGAGTTCATGAATCCAAAACCATAATTGAAGTGCCAGACGAAACACTACTTCACAATGAGATCAAAGCTATCTCGCCGCGATGATGGCTTTTCGTAAGTAGAATTGCTGGGTCGGTAACTAACCTTCAATTTGAAAATTTTGTGAAGTTAAAAATGCAACTGGATAAAGCGGTTTGCGTAAAACTCTTTCCAAATCGTGAAAATGGGTACGTCTACGATTATGCGTCTTTTCACATAAGTTTACCCGGATTACTAGTAAAGGAATTCCAATGGAAACCTCGTCGGCACAATTTTCGTATTGCAAGTCATTCCAAAAATCTCCTATAACTCCTAATTCTACATATCTATCTCCTGCCTCAAATCCCTTTCCACTCCTTCCATTTCCACGTCAAGAAAACCGCCCTTCATCGCTACTATGTTCTTAAAACCAATTTTGAAGCATATATTATATGTGAGACATCTTTTAATGATAATATTTCGAGTTCCGAGTTTTTTCCTGACTCTTACATAGTTTATCGATGTGATCGGTCATTAAATACCAGCTCCAAAACGTCACGTGGTGGAGTCATTATTGCTGTTAAATCAGTAATTCCGTGCCAAAATGTTGATGTCACTCATTCTTCCATGGAACTACTCTGTGTAAAATTAAATTTACCTAAAGTTAACTTATACATTATTAGCGTTTACATTCCGCCTAATTCTACAAATACTTTTGATTTTGTGAAATCATCGACGAGCTTACAAGGCAAGGTGAGCCTATTGACATTTTTCTCATCCCTGGCGACTTTAATTTTCCACTCATATCCTGGAGTTTTGATCCAGATCTTAACATCAACATCCCTTTTAACGTTACATCCGAATCCGAAATCTACTTCATTGATTCCATTCTCAATTTAAACCTCAATCAGATTAACCAATATCCTAACATACATAATAGATACCTTGACCTTATCCTCTCTAATGATCTTAACATGTTCGACGTGAAGGAGTCGTTGGTACCATTCGTCACGAATGATGATCACCATAAAGCGATGGAAATTTCATTTAATTCGTTGAAAGCTTCTCCCTGTGTACCGCCAGTAGAACCGGCAACCTTTAATTTTAAAAGGGCCAACCAAATTGATTTAAGAAGATCCCTAAGCGACATCAAATGGGATATGGAACTGTCTTCAAAGGATGTGAACAGAAATGTGGAGAAGTTGTACTGCTTAATTCTTCGTGCTTTTGAGACTCACGTCCCGTTTTCACGAGCTTCCACAAAGCGTTACCCATCGTGGTATGATTCTTCACTAGTTAACCTGAAGAATAAAAAAGGACAAAGCGTACGAACGTATGAAAATTACCAATTCGGAGAACAATAGAAGACTGTTTCTTGACATTAATGGTATATATGAGGAATACTTTCAAGCAAAATATTCAAATTACTTAACGAATATACAGAATACCATTAAAAGTGACCCAAAATATTTCTGGAATTTTTTTAACACCAAACGAAATACTAAAGTTTATCCAGTATCCATGTACTACCAAGAAAAGCAGTCAACTGATAACCAATGCATTGCAAACATGTTTGCTGAGTTTTTTCAAAGTGTCTATCAAGAAAATGTTTCAGCGTCGCCTAATCTAGCTGGTTGTGAATCTAATCTAGACATAAACATTCCAAACATATCCAGCAATGATATAATACAAGCACTTCAGCCATTTAGTGATGGTTGTGGACCTGATAAATTACCATCCGCTGTTCTAAAGATGTTCGGAAACGAACTGGTCGAACCACTTTGCCTACTCTTCAATCAGTCTTTACAAAGTGGCATATTCCCATTACAATGGAAAATAACACCTATATTTAAAGCAGGTAAAAGAGCCGACATTTCATGTTACCGTGGAATATCATCATTGTCTTCAATACCTAAGCTCTTTGAAATGATCATCTGCAAATCTCTTAAATCAATAGTACCAAAACGCATTTCAGTATCACAGCACGGTTTTCTCCCTGGCAGATCGACTACAACAAATCGGGTTGAGTTTACAAGTAAAACTCTGAAAACCTTAGAGCAATCAACTCAAATGGATACAATTTACACTGACTTTAGAAAAGTTTTTGATTCAGTATGTCACCTGAAAGTGCAAGGTTATAACATTTCACCAGAAGAAGGAGCCTTTACATCACGATTACCAAATCAATGGGTCACCTCTAGCTAGAATAAGTGAAATTCGCAATTTAGGTGTTACATTTGTGGAAAATGTATCATTCAACCAACACATAGACATAATAATCGCGAGGGCAAGCTCTATGTTGGGATTTATCAAAAGATCGTGAAACAGTGATACCACATAATTGGGTGCCACTTGACACAGACTAGCCTTTAGCCAATGCTAAAGCCAACCTGGTTTCAAAATATTTTGCCGTCATCTGATATGTACCCCATGCGGCGTCGGTTCCCGCAGCTCAAGCCGGCATAGGGGAACGGTGTGGGTTTTGAGGTACTCAGACTACGGCCTAGATTACCGCATATATTATAAAAGGAAGATGAGACGGCATGAGTTATGCCGTCAAACAGGGGGGTTTAACAAAAAAATTAGAGAATTGGGAAATGACCGAATTCGTGAGATTCAAGCCTCACGTTATCGGTATGCCCACCGTGGTTGTATGGATGATAAACTTAGGATAACATATCTACCCTATGTTACCCATAAAAATAAATAAACTATTTATTTTGGGCTTAAGGCCCTATGGTTAGTACTTTATTAGTTTGATAAAGTGTTATCAGCAGAAGGAAACCCGCGTGCTAACGCACTTGCGCGATTTCCGCTTCTAATGAAGCAGCTGGTAGACACTTTATCAAATGTGCCCGTTAATTAGTAGGTTGTAAGTCTTTTTAGATCTCTCTATATACTTACCAAATCTGCCTTTCTCTCTCAGAATTTGGACAAGAAATCACCAAAACAACAAAAAAATTCGATTTCTTTTAGTAATTTATTTTATATTTAAGACCAAAAAAAACAAACTGACTAAATACAACTTAATCTCCTTCTAGCTAATTACCACGGCTAATGCTCAGTGAGTAATTAGTTAGAATCCAAAACTTAACTGTCCTTTAACCAAAATTTTGGCGCAGTATTTATACCACAATTAATTGATTTGTTGAGACTGGAGGGGGAAATTTTTAGTACAAAAATGCACTACTCTCTCAATCAATTAATTGTATTTTCGCCATATTAGCAAAAATATTTTATAAATACCGCCCATTAAAGAAAAGTGTTATAAATTTATTTTATATTCACTTGGGGAATTTATGTGTGTCACGAAAAATGCAATCTTTCACATTTCTACCTAGGTCGTTCATAAACCTCTAAGTAGAACATTTGCAATTATCGTACACATAAATAAAACATATGGATATACGTCATCCAATTACAATAACATATATTTACGTTTACTAATTTACATTTATAATCACTAGATTATAAATGAATTGAGTGACGTAAGTTGTCATTGGATACGTAAAGAAAACATTTTTACGTTTGTTGTATTGTACCTTATACCGATTTTATGTATATTGACACAACAACAAACATAATGAAAACTTGTAATTTCGGCATGACTAGGTTAACATTTGATGGGTTTTAATGAAGATGAGATCTTCAAAGTCATGGCAAAATTACTCAGGAAAAGAAATATGTAGATTTGGGTGTTTGAATTTTTGTAACGGCATAAAATTCCGTTACAGCGTGGGGAAAACCCAATCCCTGAGATATAAAAGGGATCTCATGCCCTATTTAGAAAAGGATAGTGGAATAGGACAGTTAGTCTTGGTGGTCCAACGTGGGGAACCCCCACACCCTGAGTTAGACTCAGCCGGGCAACTTAATCTACATATTAAGACTAATTATTATCCACTAAAAGTACTTGTTGATATATAAAATATTTTAATTAAAATATACTTGTATAATTCATATACTTATCATATTACAAGATTAACATCTCTTATTTTTCTTTTTTTTTTTTTTTTTATTATCTTTTTTTTTTTTTTTCTTTATTTTTAATTGTAATTTAGAATCATACTTGTAATTTGCTGTGTTATACGAGGTTTTCTCGTGGGGTTTTATCCCTGGGTTCCCACGCTCTTGTTGTTGTTCTGGAGTGTTTCATCTCCCCCAGCCTCTGTTGCTTCCTATATTTGTACCCCAGCCCCACTAGAATTGTTATTAGTATCATGGTCATGGATGATGTCATGTAATTCCCCACATGATGGTAGTTTATCTGTGTCCACGACTCCTCTTGCTTCAGCTTCGTGATTGACTGTTGCAGCTCGGATATTTCCTCATTAATATTTTCTGGTTTTACTACTATAGTTTGGGACTTAGTCTCCCGCGACAAATTGAATGTTGGTATTATATCTGAATAGTTACTGGTTTGATACAGGGTTCGTGCTTTTATTTGCATATAAGGTCCCCTCAAACTGCATCCTGGCGTTAGTGTTACTACCCCACTTCCTTGCAGTCTCATCGTTTCTGTGTGTTGATCGCATGTCAGATCGAATGTTGTTTCCCCAGGGAGTACTAATAGCCAATGATTATTTCGTAATTTGCGAATGAACGTTATCGGTTGCGTTGAACGTACTTTGCATTGGTTTACTGGTTTTATAGCATGTGTTAGTAATGACATTTCACAATGCTCTTCAGGTGACGCCATCCTGTACATTGGACCCTCTACTCTACAAATGACAGTCCCTTCCTCCCATATTTTACATAGCTGAAGTTCTTCGGCAGTTATCGGGTGATACCATGTTCGGCTTTTGCTTACTAAAGCGTAATTGAACTGGGCTCAATGTAGATGTATCTGTCCTCGTCCCTGGCTGGTACTGGAATAATGTTGTAGATCTGATAACTCTCACTTTGTATCAACGGGAGTTGGACCTCACAGATTATTTGACTTTCCGTTATTGCTGCTCTTATTTCTAATAATTTGTACACATGTATCCATTGTGCCTTTGAGCTTGGTACCTGCACGTCTCTACTGAGTATCTGATTGACCTCCCTTAGTTGCACTGCAAATTGTGATGGTGGCAAGACGCGCGTGTTGGCCCGACCATGGTGAATATCTGACAACATGTCTATCAAATCCCCTTGGATGTCCTTATACACCAGTATGGCGGATGACAACTGGAACACCACATCTAGGAACTCTTCATGTATAAGAGCTGTTTGTATTTCCTTTTGCATCAGCTTATACTGCTATTCAATCTGTTCGTGTTCTTTCCTTATTATGTTGCTGGTGAGGTCTAATACCTGTGTTTGCTGTTGTAATAGTGCCTGCATCTTCATAGTCCCAGCAGCCAACCCTTGAATCTGCTCATTATATTTCTGCGCATCCTTTTGGCTTAGTACCCCAAATACATCTCCCAACACGTTTCCCACAAAATCTAATGGTGCCCTGCGGATTCGGTTCGGATGGGCCTTGAACAATTCATTATTATCCTCCACCTGGTCTATTAAGTGGAGAATTGGCACCAACAATTCGTGACAGTGCCTTACATAGTTTGTACCATTATCGTTTCTTTCACAAGTGTTTCGTATTTGAGTGTATGTCGGCTTGAGATAACTCCACTCGTGCCAGTAACTCGAGAGGTTAAAGAAAACTATAAACTTCCAGTCACTGTTTGATACCGCTGCTCTTCCTATTTCTGCGAAATATATGCCAGGGTCGGTTTGGAATTTTTCAAAGATGATCTGCGCGTTTAACCCCCTTGTCCCCAGAAGTATACCTGAACACAACAACCACAAGCTGACTGAATTCATCTCTATAATTAATACGTAATACAAACAAAATTTATTATTGTTGATGGCGCTACCTCAATCCCACTTTGCTGAACCATGTGCGAGAAATGGGATTGAGCCAACCTCATCCTCTATTTTAACTAAACTTATTATTGAACTTTCCTAATTCTTATATCTATTGCCTTAACTAATGTCGCTGGTAAATTCATAACATCGCGCGCGGTTACCAGCCTTCACTTTACCATTACATCATCTATGTAAATGCACAATTATACATAGATGGTTTAATGGGAAAGTGGATGAAGTACATGTTCCCGTTTTCTACGCCGGCGCTTCCAATTTCGCTGTAAAAGCATCGCCAGAAACTTCCAGCTAGAACACACTTTGTACACGTATAAAAGAGTTAATCTCGTAAACTCCCTATGGCCAAACTCTGTCTTGCAATGTATTTTTTTTTTGTCTATCAATTGCATTATCAACCGCCCCAATGTTCGTACGATTCTCAATTGCCTCTTGTGGTATCTACATGGCCATGGCTCGTAAGTTTTACACCGCTTCTTCTTTCTGCGAGGTGAGCGCTTTTTATTTTTAGAGGCTTTGAATTTAATTTTATTACCTAATTTGATAGGTAACCTCCTAAGTTTAGATTCTGAAGTCATATTAATTCGTAAAGATGCAAGAGTCTGTGATTTACAATCTGGAGGTAACGTATTACTTACCAAACTGTTATCTGCACGCCTTTCCTTGCTGCACGTTATCATCTCTTGCAATGTAACACTATGATCATTGGCAATTTCTTGCTGTGTGGTGAATGACCCAACTTCATAGTCTTCAGATGATATTTCGACTTGTCGTGTCAATCGGCGTCTAGTGTTTGCGCGGCTCACTAGTGCCCTGGGTCGTTCAAACACCAGCTGCTCTACTTGCACTTTGGCAGCCTCTACGGTCAGTTGCTTGCTTGACAATTGAGCTACTATGGTCAACAATTTCCGGAGGTTTTTCAACCATCCTGTGGCTTGCGCCTGGAACGTCGGTGACGTTGCACTACGGTACATTCTACCCTGTACATGGTCCAACTTGGCAATGACGCGAGGAAGTATCCCTAGATCAGGTTTATCTCCTAACCCCTGATCTAGCATCTCGCCTTGTATTGCTTGCAATTTTTTTACGCACACCTCTGCTTCAGCTTGAGGCTGTTTGAGTGCGGCATTGTGAGCTTTTTGGGGTGCAAAGCAAGCTCCCGTCATTTCTTCTTTAAGCTTTGCTTGTAGCCTTTTTTTGAGGTCTTCGCTTACTTCCTGTTTGGCAGCTTCTCCCATGCCGCGCACTTCGAACTCAACGTAGAGCTCATCTACGTCTAAATGATCTATATTCATTTTTTTTTTTTTTTTTTAATTTATATTTGTCAATACTGATTATTAATGATAATTTCTTAAAAATAAATTAGAATAAATAGTTAAAAGAAAACAACCACGGTTTCTTCACCTTGAACGTGAAACATGAATTTCACCAATTTGAATCAAAAATAGGATAGGAAATGATAATGTATTTTAAATTTTGATGAATCTGTTCCATTATCTTCAATGTCGCAATGGGTTTCTTAACTCACTACGAGTGATCCTCATTGCAGTAGTAAATATGAAAACAGGATTCATTGATTGTACCCAATAAACCATGACAAAATTCCTGTCATCTTTTCCACAAGTGGCAGTCTAATCCTATTTTCGTAGGAGAGCTCACCTATGAGAGTGACAAGCACTTGATCATGTAAGTCAAACTGATATTGCTGAGGTCTTTACAGACTCTCAAACATCAACCTGCTATTTCTGTTTATTGGGAATGATAACACGCCGGTTATCATCAAGGATTCCCACAACGTGTAAAATAACTACACTTAGTTTATGTCCAAAATTGGATCAATATTCGTCCACTAACAGAACCTAAGTTTGAACAACTAAATGAGTTAAAGCCTGGACGCAACTAAAACTAACAATGGGAAGACTGGCAACCCCATCCCGGAGGATGAAAATTTTTAAATAACATACTGAAGTGAAATTTACGCAATACCTAACTATACATTGTGGTTTACGGAATCCATATTTTTACGCAAATAAATTTGTCTTACAGCTCCTGGTAATTTCTTACCGATAGCCATAAGAATGAGCTGATGAAAAATTAAATTGTAGGGGCAGTTCTGCTTTATGAACCAGGATACGGAATAACACGTTTGATAGCCGGAGAATAAGCAGCCCTTTATACCATCCTATAACTTTTCGGCAGGAAAAGGATATGCCTATTACCTCAGGGAAACGCGCCATTCACCCTTACTGGTAAAATAAAACAAGACTGTTGATTGTACACGGTGTCGAAAACCGTACAATCTGATAGTTAATATATGTATTCTAAAATTAAGCATCGTAAAAATGGCTCATCGAATTTCAGATGCTACCACGAATATCAGTTCATTCCCCGGAGTGCGGGTTGGGACAATGCCACAAATGAACTGATCAAACGAGGATCCAGCACTGGAACTCGACAATACGAAACCTTTTCCGTGTGAGTGTGACCCAACAACGCATCTGGTCAGGCATGCCACCAAGGCATGACCGCAGCCACACTCACCCCGAAAATGTTTCTCCACTTTTTCATGTTCAATTATGGAACACATGATCTAGATTGGTTGTATAGAACTCCACAAAAAAATGAAGCTCGTATAGAAACTTTAGTAGATTTGGAACAGTTGTTTTGTCCCTGTGTTTGGGCGCCTTTTGAAACAATGGTGCCTATATATATATATATATATACATATATATATATATATATATATAAATTTTAATTTTTGAACTGGTGTTGTGCTCATTTTGGGCGCCATTTGAAACAGTGATACCACATAATTGGGTGCCACTTGACACAGACTAGCCTTTAGCCAATGCTAAAGCCAACCTGGTTTCAAAATATTTTGCCGTCATCTGATATGTACCCCATGCGGCGTCGGTTCCCGCAGCTCAAGCCGGCAGAGGGGAACGGTGTGGGTTTTGAGGTACTCAGACTACGGCCTAGATTACCGCATATATTATAAAAGGAAGATGAGACGGCATGAGTTATGCCGTCAAACAGGGGGGTTTAACAAAAAAATTAGAGAATTGGGAAATGACCGAATTCGTGAGATTCAAGCCTCACGTTATCGGTATGCCCACCGTGGTTGTATGGATGATAAACTTAGGATAACATATCTACCCTATGTTACCCATAAAAATAAATAAACTATTTATTTTGGGCTTAAGGCCCTATGGTTAGTACTTTATTAGTTTGATAAAGTGTTATCAGCAGAAGGAAACCCGCGTGCTAACGCACTTGCGCGATTTCCGCTTCTAATGAAGCAGCTGGTAGACACTTTATCAAATGTGCCCGTTAATTAGTAGGTTGTAAGTCTTTTTAGATCTCTCTATATACTTACCAAATCTGCCTTTCTCTCTCAGAATTTGGACAAGAAATCACCAAAACAACAAAAAAATTCGATTTCTTTTAGTAATTTATTTTATATTTAAGACCAAAAAAAACAAACTGACTAAATACAACTTAATCTCCTTCTAGCTAATTACCACGGCTAATGCTCAGTGAGTAATTAGTTAGAATCCAAAACTTAACTGTCCTTTAACCAAAATTTTGGCGCAGTATTTATACCACAATTAATTGATTTGTTGAGACTGGAGGGGGAAATTTTTAGTACAAAAATGCACTACTCTCTCAATCAATTAATTGTATTTTCGCCATATTAGCAAAAATATTTTATAAATACCGCCCATTAAAGAAAAGTGTTATAA
Source organism: Nephrotoma appendiculata (assembly GCA_947310385.1). NCBI lineage: Eukaryota > Metazoa > Arthropoda > Insecta > Diptera > Tipulidae > Nephrotoma > Nephrotoma appendiculata. The sequence goes on from OX371225.1 coordinate 76,786,783, forward strand.
ATTTATTTTATATTCACTTGGGGAATTTATGTGTGTCACGAAAAATGCAATCTTTCACATTTCTACCTAGGTCGTTCATAAACCTCTAAGTAGAACATTTGCAATTATCGTACACATAAATAAAACATATGGATATACGTCATCCAATTACAATAACATATATTTACGTTTACTAATTTACATTTATAATCACTAGATTATAAATGAATTGAGTGACGTAAGTTGTCATTGGATACGTAAAGAAAACATTTTTACGTTTGTTGTATTGTACCTTATACCGATTTTATGTATATTGACACAACAACAAACATAATGAAAACTTGTAATTTCGGCATGACTAGGTTAACATTTGATGGGTTTTAATGAAGATGAGATCTTCAAAGTCATGGCAAAATTACTCAGGAAAAGAAATATGTAGATTTGGGTGTTTGAATTTTTGTAACGGCATAAAATTCCGTTACAATGGACATATGAGTTCACAGACATAAGGTGCTTATTCAACTTATATTTTGCACATGTCCGAGCTCATTTTGAATTTGCGGTTCCATTCTGGTCACCATACCATCAAATACACATCAATCGTATTGTAAGCATACAAAGTAAATTTTTGTTGTACGTTGCTAAGAAAGACGGTTGGTGTTATGACCATAATCTGCCATACGAGTACTACCAAAATATTCTTCGCTTACATTCTTATATTGAAAGATGTAATACTTATCAAATCACCACCTTGGATAACAGAAGAAATCAACTTGGTGCCTCGATGTTAGGAAATATTCTTCTGGGCCACATTGACTCGCCAAACATTTTGGCTGACATCAGCTTGCATGTCCCGACAAGAAGTACTCGGCAGAGCATTTTGATTAAATTAGACAAGCACCGTACGATCTATGGTGAAAATGAACCAGTTAACCGAATGGCCAAACAATTAAATCAAATTAGCATCAAGTTCGACTTTGGGTTATCCAAAATTATTTTAAAACGGATTTTAAAATTATTTTATAATTAACCTTTTCTGTTAAATCATTTTTATTTTTATTGTATATTATTAGAATCTTATATGTTTACTAGCTGGCCTGGAGAACTTTGTCTCACCCCAAATTACTTCGTCCAAGCAAACACTTTTGACCTTCACAAAAATTGAATTTAATGAGAGAACAATCAAACAACTCAACTCAATTCTCAATAGACGTTTGAGTTAGACGATTGAGTGGCCATTCCATTCACTTTTTCATCGAATTCAACACTAAAGGTAGGTTTATGGTTGCGTTCGTTCGTTCGGTCATTTGTTCGACCAATCATCTTTTGTACAAAAATCCAGAATCGTCAATTTTGAGCAATATGATTGGTGGAAAAAATTGTCAGATTGAGCGAACGAACGCAGCTATAAAGGCGGCATAATATATTGAAAAGTGAATAAAAAGTCGATTCAAACCTAGGCAACTATCGAAAATTTAGTTGTTTTTTGTAAATTGACTTTGTGATTTGTTAATCGTCATAGCGATCGCTAAAAGAACGAGGAACTGAATGCATTAGTTTTTATATATATAGAAGATAAGATTGCCAAAATTCTACACAACTTATATTTATAGTAGTCCGCAACCAACGCCATCTATTGAAAATAATCCGAAGTGGCTATTTAAATGAATGATCATTGTCAAAATACAATTTTCATCGGTGGTGTTAAGTGTATTTCCATACAAAATTCCTCTACAAAACGCAATTCTCGATTTTCCGATTTTTTTGATTTTTCGGTTTTCCATTTGGTTTCGATTTTTTTAGTGTTTACGGATTTTCCTTTGAGTTTTTCCGAATTTTCTATTTTTCTAAGTCCCACTGTATTGAGATGGACAATGCACAAAAAGAATCATTCAAATTGATCGTATCGTTCTCGAGTTTTTGCGAGACTAATGCACGGCAATTGATTTTTATTTAGATAAATAGATAGAGAAAATAAATAGATAAAATAAATAGATAAAATAAATAGATTGGATAAAAAACAAAGTAGTTTGCACCATTTTTATAGATATAGATAATATATTAAACATATTATGTAATATGGTTCATGTATGTATTTGAGAAAAATCATAAGTATTAGATTTTGTACTAAATAAATAAAAAAAAAAATAAAAATACAAATTTGGAGTTAATTTTCTAATAAACCCAAAATCATTAATTCTTGACAGATTTCACACCTGTTAATCATCGGTTGTCATCAGCGCCCACATTCCAGGCGACAGAAAACACATTTCTCTACTATAAAATATATTAAAATAAGACACGGAGCTAACATATAGACTCTGACTCTTCTCCTTGTAATTGCAAAATACACTATAACAACAACATAAAAACGGCTGCTTCTATCGAACGCCGCGTTGGAACAGTGATTATCGTTACAACCAAATTATCAGAACAAATTTCGAGAATACCTTACCGGGATTTTTTAAAACCAGCCACCGCGGAGGATCAGTGAAATATCATAAAAATTACGGTAGTGGAAGCATCATTATACACAGTTGGTTAAACTTTACCGAAGGCTAAAATGTTTGGTTAGACAAAGATTTACGAAGAAATCTATCCCAAAATACTAAACAATCACAAAACGAACACTTTACCCGGAAAGAAGTTCTCATAGCAGCACGATTTGCAACAAATTTGGATAGTTACTGAAGGACCCCAACAATGTCTTTCAAGCGTGGAGGAATTATATCTCTTATATAAATCGATCAACCATGAAATGACTCTACTATCTCCGCCATCGTACGATGAACGTGATGTCAGAAATGAAAAGCAGCAATGCTCCTGGTGAAGATGGAATTTCATGCAAAATGCTAATATAGCGGAGAAAGAATGTTCAAAGAAGAAGGTTTGCATCAATCGCATAAGGGGAAAAAAGTAATTAATCGGTTTTCAAAATTGGTATAAAGGTAGAACAGCTTTAGGACTACCTCCTTAATTATTTTAATATTTCTTACAAATCTTTAGAGAGGTGCACAAAATTAGTTATTGGTGGACAATTAAATTGATTAATTCTTAATATTTAACGGATAGCTTTATCGTGGTTAGTAACCAATTATCGTGGGAAGGAATTAATTATAGAATGTCAAAAAATCAAGGCCATAATCTTATTATATGGATGGTGCCCAAAGTTTGTTCACATATTAATTAATTTTTCCTCTCTTTAATTAGTTTGCTAACTCCTCTAAAAAGATAAAATATGTTTGTATTTAACCTCACTCAAAACAATCTTTCGAATTTGAGCACTGAAAACGAAATTATTTATTAACAACTTAAAATTTCTGCCTCAGGATAATAAAAGTACCTGCTCCATGAAACAAAACCAACTGTACAAAGATATTAAAAAAATCAGCGATCCGAACGTCGTCGTCGGCAACACCAACAAACTACTTCTGTATATATATATACGATGAGACGAAAAACAGTAAATTTCGTAATAAAAATTCATTTTCGTTGATAGTTTCCCTTTTTTTTGTGGTATTCCTGTCATCAATAAAATTAACAATAAGGATATTCCTAAACGTATATTTATTTTACACAAGTACATTTTATTAAATCCACCCTTTCTGCACCACAACTATATGTGTATACTTGAATATAGGAGAAAAGAGTTGCTGGTGTATTTTTGTATATTTTCACAATACAGTCGATTCCGAAACTATAATATAAGAACCACTTGGTACCCTACGGCGATGTTGTAATGAAATAGCTTAAAAAAATAATATCAACATGCTATAAATATGGATGTTAGGGTGGCATTTGGTGATGTAATGAAATATACTGTCAAATAAAAAATAAAAGTTTAAGGCATTGATTCAGATATAAAAATGTTGGTGTGCCACTGCTTACAAATTGCGTTTGGTTAAAATGATAATATAATAACGACTACCCTCTAATCAGGCTTTTACATATTTTAAAAAATCGGGTTCAGTGTATTGTCTACACCGCGTAGAAAATTAATATTCTACACGTGTAGAGAATGTATGTAGACAAATAAAAAATGACGTTGACAATGTAGAGAATGTAGATAATGTCGGGAATTATTGTTTCTGTTACCAATAAGCAAATTTTCCTGAATTCCTTTGTAAATGGAACCATTTGCCTTCATTTCTACCTCACATTAAAAAATTCGAACCTAAATTTTAAAATGACAATGACATCTGTATTGAATGCACAAATTTGAATTACCAGAGGCAGGTGAAGCTGGTGGTTTTTGATTTGCTGGAAATTCTGAATTTGCAAGTGACGTTGACAATTTCAAAATAAACTTTTTAATAGTTTAGTTTAGTTCGAATATTTTTTCAAAATTATTATGTTGAGAGAAATATCCAAATGTTGACACCTAAAAACGGTAAAAAGTTAAATTTCTCTGATAGGAGGAAAAAGTTACTCTATATGGCGCCAGATTGTGTTAATTGAAAAATATATGGTATTACAAATAAAAATTTTTAAAATGATTTAGTTTTTACAGTCTGACAACTACAATTTTCTTAAAATTAATATCTTCAGCTGACATTATAATAATGTATACATGTATGACATTATAATTACTCGACGTATTGTCAACTGTTGGATTGCATAATGGTCAGGATTTGGTACAAGGACGTCGGAATATATTTCTCAAAACTATTGGCCTAGGTCGATTTGCGGAATGTATGATTCCAAATTCGATAAAAACCAAAAACGCAAACACAGGAACTCTCGTGCCAATTTTTTTCCTGGAGAAAAAAAAAATTTTTGATCAAAGTTTTGGACAATTTGCCAAAATAACTTTCCCATTATGTCTGAAATGACAAACAAATCGAGCCTCGATCAACATTACGTGACTTTAAATCAATTATATGGATTATATAAAGAAATGTACAATGAAAACCTTGGAACTTGGTCTTGGAATTAAAGCTCAATCAAGCGGCCTCTTACTGGTTCACTGAAATTGATTGTAAACTATCAGTTTCTACATTTGTTTCCTGTCTTATACACTATCTAAGAAGATTTACAAAAAATCCTTCAATATTTCAGATGGCTGTTATTTCAAAATCGCACCTTTCTTTGGCAAATGCTATTCTAAACTTCGCGAACATGTATTCCATTGCACTACCACAAATATGTCTTACAAGAGAGCACACCCAAATGGAATGCGGTTCCGTACATAGTTGCATTGAAAGGAACTTTAAAATAGATTAACTGAATTGCCAAGCGATTATGTTAAAGCGTCGAAGAAAGCTGTATACAAGCCGGGCCCATTTGAAGTAATCCAACTCAATTATGAGTTTTTCAAAGATTTCACTGGCTCAGTATCTCAACGCTACACCACAATCCGACCAAGCAGAGATTTTCATGTGACAGACATAAATGCAATTTTGTATGATCCTGAGATATACGGGTTCAATTAAATTTTAGTGATTCATTTCCAGACTGGCCCTTATTTTAAATTATCCATAGTTGATTACCTAAAAAAATAGAATCAACTCCAGGATTTAAAATCTGTAATATCACAGCATTGCGACTCGTTTTATAATTTACATTCACATTCTAGAGAAAGTAATGTTGAAAGGGATGAAGAATCAACATGATTGAACCTCCCGGAAAAATCTAGACAAAAATCAGTAATTTTCGATAGTGTTTTGAAATAATTTTAGAATAATTATGTTATAGTTTTTTAGTAAGATTGTTTGAAATAAAATGTTCATTTTAGTTCTAATTTTAAAGATTTTAATGTGTAACATACAAATAAAATTACAGTACAAACTCGATAATTGCAACTAATTAAAGTGGGGGTTGCAAAATCGAAAAGTTTAGATTTAAAATAAAAATCACAGAAAATGATAACTTCTTCGGCTGCGGGCCAATTTAGTCGGGTAAATAGTTTATTATGGTAAAAATCGGACTAAGAAAGGATTTTTCGATCAGTTTGCCATTGAGTTTTTGAAAAATAAATGAATTTACCGAAAAAATTACTTAAAATTTAATTCAGAGTGTTTTCGGTTATCCACTCGTAAACTTCATGTTCAGATACTTCGTTAGGTGAAATTTTATATAATAAAGTCAATATTGGGTTAAAGTTTTCTGCTCTGTCTTCTGTCGCTCTATTACGGATTACAATCATATATTCAGTCATATTCGGAGTCATTATCGGATTTCGGACATTATTCGTTTCCAATACTTTGAAACTTTTCGCCGACTCCAGATTTTCCCAGGCCCAAGCTAATCCGTTTTAATGAAGTCTCAAAATCGTGTTCACTTGATTTCTTGTGCAAATGATTTAACAAATTTGTTTATACGTTAATTTGGTTAAATTGTTACGTTGTGGTACATTGGCTGAATCAATTCGGTACAGTTTGGCGGAAGGCTCACCGATAATTTTTTTAAAAGTTTTTGGTTGTTTCGCTTTTCCGATTACAGAAGGTTTTAATTTGTGACTGCTGTTCTTTAGAGACTTTTCGGACTGGTGCAGATATTTCTTTATAGTGAACAAGCGTTTTATTTGGAAGAATTCTTCAAAATAAACCAGATTCATCCGCATTGTATACCTTGTGAAATGGTAAATTCAAGTGTTTTATTTTCTCATGCAACCATAATCCTTTTTCTTTTTTTAACGATAAAGAAAAGGAAAATTTTATTAATAGTGCTTATTCGCGAAATCGAATAATGTTTATTAAAATTACAATATTCGAGATAAAATTTCATTCGATTGCAATTCTAAATTTTTATAATAGAAAATATATGTTGTTGCAAGTATCGAGTATTGCAATCAAGAAGTGTTGCGTTTATCGAGTTTGTACTTATATGCAATACATTATATCTGCTTTTTCCTGGCCGCAAAATTATTTTTTGAAGAAAAAAATACACTAAAATTGGTTTATTTTCAAACCAATCATAATGAATAGTCATTCCAGCGCCCGGGCAAACTAAATTTGATCGTTTTTTGGATCTCCTGAAATGTTCTGTTGTCAGATCGATGGTGATCACTTATTTGTTTTGTAAAAATTAAATTATAACCTTCAAAATATTCGAAATCCGCATTTGGAACTGGAAAACTGTGAGTTGGAAACCCCTTACTGAAAAAATGGAGAAACAAGGAAAAAGCAATAATATACATTGTCTACGAATTGTCTACACCAAAATGAATGGTCTACACTATTTTCGATACCAACACGTAGATAATTCTGTATTACGCGTAGATGCACAACACTGGTTCCAATCTTTAAAAAATATTTTAGTTGAAAAATTAATTATATAATCTCTTTGGCTATTAAATTAATACCTTCAATATCTTTCTCGCTTTTCCCTGATGATTCCAAGTATATCTGGTTTGCGTATACTGCATAATCATTCCATTTTTCAATAAACAGATTTTTGTTCTGCGGCCTTATTCTGGCTTTCTCTGGGAATAGGGAATTGGGAATAATATTTTCATAGCATTTTTGTCTAAATTATATTTTCCTGGCCTACTGAGGGAACATGTTTGGTGCTAGTATTTTCTAAACAAAGTTATATGGGAAAATATTTCTCCCTATAAAAATTTTGTGGAACAAAAGTTTCCCAATTCACTTGGTTTTGAAAATTTTTGCACTAAACTTATTTATTCTTTCAGTAGGCCAGAAAAATACAATTTAGACAAAAATGCTATGAATTTTCCCAATTCTCTATTCCCAGGGAAACCCAGAATAGGGCCACTGGATAACGAAATTCGAAGTCATACAATATCTGAAAAATTTGGACATCGATTTAAAATTAAGCATAACATGTAATTAGCACAAAAAATTACCAGCTCAGATGTGAACAAATAGCAAAAAGATCTGAATTGAAATATTTAATAAAATCGTTATTTCAATTAAATTTTGTTTATATAACTCATTGTTCATTATTTTAGTTGAGTTCATTTTCCAGTGTAAAACTTATTACAAAACAAGTGCAACGTATTTCAATTATGGGGAACTATTTAAAAATTAATTGCATTTATTTTTAAAATATTAATTTTAGGAACGAAAGCCAATCGCACTCAAAGCCACGGTGCTACTTTCATGCATTCCATGCCTCTTGGTTTTGTATTCCACGAGGCGATCGTAGTTCTGTTATTAAAATCACTGACCGTTATAGATGATGAACATTTGCCTTTTTCACATGCCTGCTAGGATTCAAACCTAGTACCTCGCGGTTCAAGTGCCGACTCTTTGACCAATGCACCGCTTGTCCGAAAATTATTTTTAAGTTGCACGAAATATTTACTGATAGGATAAGTAAGAATAAATTGAATTTTAAATTGAATTTGAATTTGAAATATGTTGTACTTAATTTGTAAATAATTTATTTTAATTTGAATTTTTTTTTTTTTTATTCTCATCAAAATACGAATGTCAACTAATTTTTTCATCGTAAAGGGGCTCATACTAACTCATACAAACTACTCTAGAGTATAATATTATATTAATAATTCACTTACTTGTTTATTTAAACCTGCTTCTGAAACTGGGGCATCTTCTGTGTCCTTTATTTGCAATACTTCCAAATGTATAACAAAACACGCACACGGCACAACCGATATACTGCGAAATTATTCTAGGTAGATTCGCTTTTATTATATAAATATCAGTGCTGGCTGATTCTGGAAGCACTGTAAATTATGTTAAATTGGTTAATTTACATGTTGTTTGTTTATAATCCAAATAATTTTACAGAGATATAAATGGCATATCTAATTACTTACACGATAAGACAGCCTATACTGACATGGAAGATGGGTCGGTCCATGAGTTTTGCACTCCGACAGGGGGTCGGATAGATGTGTTCCATTTCATCACAGATCGTAATCTGAAGATGAAAATTCCCTTTGCATCCTGCCCCTATCGGGATTCGAACCCGACACCTTCCGATCCAAACGCCAAAGCTTTAACCACTGTGCCATTTGGTCGGTATATTAGATATGTTTATGAGAATAACATTTATTTAAAAAAACATATCAAAACACATGTAATTAGAAATATTAATTAATTTTACTTAAAAAAAATCATAATTTAACAAAACATCACGAAAAAAATTAATTTTAATAAAAAAAATTGTAAAATATATCATAAAATATATTTTTAAGTGAAATCATTACTGCCTGACGGAACTGATGGAATTCGCATTCGTTTATGTGACATTTCAATGTCACTTTCGTTACTAGAAATAATTTCCACTACATTTTCAGTGGTAGTGTTTCAGTTGTTTTCGTAAAAAATCCATTATCAATGGTTGTTTCCCAGTTGTAATAAGACTGTTATGTAATTCTCGATAATTACCCATTTATAATTTTGGGTCACGTTGAAATTTCTCAGCTCTTTCCTCAATTGGATCATGCTTGCCAAAATGATCGCTCTATTAAGCAGCAATTTGAAGTCCTTTTTTAATTAGGTCTGCGGTGAGTCTTCGTCAGCGACACTAATTTCTCAATAATTTCATCATTGGCAAGTACCTTATCCACTAATAATTCATCGATATCTGCAGATGATAGATCGTCAAACCTTCTCCGCCTACTTCATGAGCTAAGGTATTTATATTAGAATACTCAACCGTATTAGATGGTACTAGGATCTACGTTTTTGACGCATTCCGGCCAAAGGGGTCTCCAACTTCCATTTAATGTCAATGGTCTGAGTTTGGATAGCGCTTTTTTAGCATGGTTGATGATACAGTCATTAACCGAAATATTTTTCCACGCGTCCATGACTTTTAATTTTTCATCATTCATTAATTGAATTAAATTGTACCGGAATGTTTGCTTACCTATTATGTATAGGTCTTATCAGGCCCGGCTCGACACGATATGCAGATTGTGCACTGCATAGGGGCGCTTGATCTATAAGAGCGCCTTTCAATTTAAATAATTAATATTTTAAATATTTGTGGGCGAAATTTTTTTCAAAACAATTTTCTTATTAATTATATATAAAAAAATATATTTGAAAATTAAGATGTGTTACGTTACTTGCATACATAGCTACATATTTGTTTTAAAAAAAATTCTAATATGATATTGACAAATATTTTTGCATAAAAACTTAAATTTTTATTTCTTTACTATTTTTATGTATTTCTATTTTATTACAATACATTTTCTGTTTTGTCTTTTATTCTTCCTTGTAGCTTTTTGTAAAATAATTAAATTATGCAATTTTTATTTAATTATAAAACTTAAAATAAAAAGAAAATTGTAATATAATGATCAATTTGAATGGAAATTATTATATAGAATTTACATATACAATACAAGTTATTAGGTTGTAAATTCTTAATAAATGGTTCTAGGTCGTATTTTTTGCTTACATTCTTACATCACTCTTCGTTCGATTTAATTTTAATTTCGGAATGAATTTGAAAAAGTAAAGTTCAATAAGAAAAATCACTTTTACCGTAATTACTACTGCAAAAGCTTTCTATTTAATTTTAGGGAATTTCCCTATTTATTTCGTGAAGTTTGACACACAATTATGATTTAAAATTTTCTTATTTCTAAATTGCATTGTAAACTGTTCATCGCAGAAAAATTATATTTTTTATAATCGGTATTCCACATTTTAGTGAAAACTGAAAATCAGTGAGTGAAATTAAATATTATATCAAATGCACTAGTAATTTTTAAACTTATTAAGTAAAATTTAATTCATTTCAGTAAGAGGTATGTCGGTACTTCATTAAAATTAAAGCTAGGTAATTAATTCAAATATTTTTTTATAGTAATGTAGGTATAACAAAATGGAATCAAAAAAGAAGTCTGGAGCAGAAAATAGAAAAAAAGCACCGAAATAACTAGAAACACAGAAATTACGAGGTCAGTTAAATAAATTTTTCAAAAAAGCAGAGGTAGCGCAACTTGATAAAGAAAATGAAGTAAGTACTTCTGATAAGGATAAGAGAGACAATGATGAGCAACATCTTTCAAATTCAATACTGCCAGTTGTTGATTCAGACCAAACCAATCAACCTCAACCTCAGCCTTCAACGTCAACTTCTACAATTGATATAACAAATTTTAATTACAATGATCCTGTAACTTGCCCTAAGCTGATTAATAGTAAATTTCGTAAAATTTTCGTTGAACAAGGGCCACAACAAATTAAACGAAATGATTGTGTTCGTGATAACAGTCGTCGTAGTTTTAGTAATCAGTATTATCAGCAAAAATTATCAAATGGTGGTATTGTACTAAGATCATGGCTTGTCTATTCAATTTCTGGAAATTGTGTGTTTTGTTTTTGCTGTAAATTGATTAAAAATGATAGACATCAGTAATTATCTACTGATGAGTATTCTAATTGGCAAAATTTGACAAATACTCTTACTACGCACGAAGTAAGCACGTCGCATTTAAACTGTTTTGTACAATGGATGGAACTTAAAAAAAGATTAAATCAATATACTACCATTGACAGCATACTCGAAAATATGTACGAAGTTGAAAAACGGCATTGGCGGGCAATATTAGAAAGAATAATTGAAATGATAATATACCTTGCTGGCCAATGTTTAACCTTGCGTGGCTCTTCAGATGTCATTAATGAGAACAATAACGGAAATTTTTTAAAACTTGTGGAATTATTTTCAAAATTCGATGTTGTTTTAATGAATCATGTAGCTAGAATTACAAATAATGAAACAGATAAGTTTATTATTTAGGAAAAAACATTCAAAATGAAATAATATGTCTGATTTCAAACAAAACTGTCAACTACATTGTCCAAATGATAAAAAATTCGAAATATTATTCAATTTTATTAGGCTGTACTCCTGATGTGAGTCATACTGAACAGATAACAATAATCATTAGATTTGTTCATAAGGATGAGAAAAATATAGTTTCTGTAGAGGAACATTTTCTGGGATGTTTACCAGTAACTGATTCTACTGGAAAAGGTTTATCAACAAATATGTATTGTGGATAAAATAAATGAACTTGATTTCAATATTAAAAATATACGAGGACAAGGATATGATAATGGCGCGAACATGAAAGGAAAAAATAATGATGTACAAAAGCATATCTTAAATTTAAACTCTCGAGCGTTTTTCATTCCTTGTGCAGCACATACCTTAAATTTAACCATCGCTGATGCTGCTAAAATAAGTGTTGAAACAATATCTTTCTTCAATATTGTTCAAGAGTTATATAATTTTTTTAGTGCTTCAACGAAGCGGTGGAATATACATATTAATTCAGTATATCAAAATTACACTTAAACCATTGTGTGCTACAAGATGGGAATCAAAATTTAATGCTCTTGATCCTCTTTGGTATGAACTTGAACACATTTTGGACGCTTTAATTGATATATATGAAAATTCTCAATTTTACAACACCACAAAACATGAGGCAAAAGCACTAGCTCAGAAAATTAAGGAATATGAGTTTGTATGTTCAATTATAGTTTGGTATAATATTTTAAACAGAATAAATGTCGTCAGTAAAATATCCAAAATCCCAATAAAAATATAAATGGTTCAATGACCGACTTAAATAATTTAATATCATACATTAAAGAATTACGATCGGATGAACATTTTTATCTTGTATTGGAAACAGCAAAAGAATTAGCATCTAATTTGGAAAGTATTCCCCAATTTATAGACAATGCATTACGAAGGCGTAAAAAAAGACAATTCGATTACGAAAGCTGCGATGAAACTCCAATTGATCCGCAGTATAAATTTAAAATTTCTTTCTTCTTTCCTATTTTAGATGCAGTTATTAATTCATTAGATGAACGATTTGAAGTCATGAAAACTCATGTAGATTCATTTCAATTTTTAGCAGATTTTAACCCAGCAGTGACATATGGTTCAAAAACGCACCAAAAGAGATGAGATTTTTTTTCTTTTCAGTAGCAAGTGCTGAAACATCATTTTCAAAATTAGAAATTATTAAAAATTATTTGAGATCGAATATTTCTCAGGAGCGATTGGTAGGGTTATCTATGATATCAATTGAAAATGATATTTTCAATAAAATAGATACAAATGAAATAATTGAAGAGTTTGCGAGTTTGAAAGCAAGAAAAGTAAAATTTTAAAAAAGTAAAATAAAAATGAATTATTAATTTTTTTATACTTGTACATATATATACATATTATGTTAAACTTATTATTATGAAATTATTTTTTATGTTTGAACTAGTAGAAGCGGACAATTGAAATTGTCCGACAAGCGCTCGATAACATAGGAAAAATGCAACAGACGGACGGACAGAGGTGTAAAACCTCTGAAACAACTAAGGTGATAATACAACAAATTAGCCCAATAGACAAAAAATGAATAGAATCTTAGGCAAATCAAAAAAAATTACAGAAACTAGTTTTGCAATAACACTCTTTTTATTATAGATAAAAGTATGCCTAGAATAATAATTGAAAATTTAAAAAAAAGTAGACAGCCCCGTCTGTTTGACCTATATTTTTAGAAAAAGTTGAATATCTCAAAAACGACTTGACCTAGAGTTCCCAAATTTTAAATGTGACCTTTTTAGAGTAGTATCTATCTCTGTATAAATTTTGAGCTCTCTGGTGTGTATAGTTTTTGCTGTGATAGTGCCAACAGACAGACGGCCTAAGTCTTTGTATAAGCTTGCTCGCAAGAGCCGCTTGAGCCGGCGCTGGTCTTATCAACGAAGTTGTATTGGGCTGCAAAAAATAAAATTCGACATTTGGATGCTCCAAATGGGATGACCTGGTGCGTTGTCTATCAACAAAACTTTAATTTGGAGACCTTTATCACTCAAATAACACCGAACTTCTGGGACAAAAATTTTAATGAACCATTCATTCCCTAAAAGTTTCAGTTGTCACCCAGGTGTTTCTATTAGTCGTCCAGTGGACTGGTAATGTGCTAAAATCTACGCCTTTCATTGACCGTGGTTTTAGAGCTCTATTTACAAGTAAGGGTTTTAGCATCTGAACATCTGAAGCGCTACAGCCAAATAAACAGATGACACGATCCTTGGCTACCTTAAATCCACTTCCAATTTTCTGGGATTTAGTTACGTTCTATGGCCCTATTCTGTCTTTCCCTGGGAATAGGGAATTGGGAAAAATATTTTCATAGCATTTTTGTCTAAATTGCATTTTTCTGGCCTACTGAGGGAACATGTTTGGTGTTAATATTTTTGAAACAAAGTGAAATGGGAAAATATTTTTCCCAATAAAAATTTTGTGGAACAAAAGTGTCCCAATTCACTTTGTTTTGAAAATGTTTGCACTAAACTTATTCCTTCAGTAGGCCAGAAAAATACAATTTAGACAAAAATGCTATGAAAATATTTTTCCCAATTCCCTATTCCCAGGGAAAGACAGAATAGGGCCACTGCTCGACATTCGTAACCAGAAAAGGCCGGTTTCATCAGCATTCCATACCTGATACGAAGTGGAGCCAACATCTTTAGTTATTTTGATCAATTTCCTTCAAATGCATTAGCTGCCTAGCTTTATCTGAAGATGCGATTTCGACCTTAATTTTTACATTATGAAGCGCGTGTCTTTGTAAAAAACCCGGCATCCCACGTGTACTTGCAGAAAATTCAATTTTTTTAACTTTCTGGCCTGAAGTTTGTGGTCCCATTTCTTTCACCTCTTTGTAAATTCGTAATGCCATCTGCTTGATGATATTTTCATCAACTGGTATTCGTTTTTGTGAGCAATCCCCCATCCATATTACAAGAGCCTACTCCATTTTCTCTTTTACTATGTCTCTTGTGTATGATGATGTATGAGCACTTATACTTGTTCCAGCAATCACGGATTTTCTAATAGCTTCTTCATTTTGTTTTATAGTTCTTACGGACCGTCAAACTGAACTAGGCTAGTCTATCCAACTGGCTAGTCTATCCAAAATTTTGATTTTAACTTCCAAAGAAATAGCGGTTCTTTTCGTTTGTTTTTTAGCTGACATTGTTAATTGCACAATGAGCTCTCCTATAAAAATAATTCGTTTGCACGTAGTAAAGGAATGCACTTAAAATTATAAATTTAATACCGTTTATCGAAATCTAAAAAATTTATAAATTTATAAATTTCACTAAAATTTTTTTTTTTTTGGAAAAGTAGGGGTAATTGTTTGTACATAATTTAAAATAGAAATTGTTTCAAAAGAAAACTACAAATTACCTCTGAACTATAGAAAAATACTAAACTATAAAAATATTTTAGAAAAATTAATATTAAATATTTTTATTTTAAATATTTTTAAAGTACATTTAATAGATTTTTGCTAGTTCTATTATACTCTCTACATTCTCTACATTGTTGATACCATATTAATAATTATTTAGATTGTTTACACATGTAGAATATTCAGAGAGAATATTAAGAGAGACAAACACTTTTTTACTACAAAATCTCACATCTCTTCAGTCCAGGCGGACTAGCTATTCAGAATAAAATTTTATACTTTAACTTTTTCCAATAATTGGGAGATTATTGGCAAATTTGGTGGACATCTGTGTACAGGAAGTGGTAGCTTCCGTGGGAGCTTTTCAATTATTGCAATGGTATTGAAAAGTAACAAAAAACGACAAAGATTTAACGAATCAAATAGACTTAAAGTTTAAATTTTCAACCAACAAGGTTTGGTCTTGTTGATTTTCTGAAATTTTTGGCGAGAATAATGTTCTTCGAGTATACATGAAAGAATTCGTGGGGCAGTTCATGCAATTTTCGGCCCCACTTCCAGATGAATGAGACGCTGGAATAAGCGATCACGGCACCCACCGGGCCAACACCTTTCTCACAGTTATCTTATCTTTCATAATAATAATTGCCGTATTATGCAAAAAAATTGCTGTTCCGTACGATACGCTCACGACTTCTGCTACTTCGCGGACTTCAGTTAGGTGATCAGCGAGAATAATGTCATGTCGAGCTTTTCAACGATTTCCTCGGTAACAACGTCTGCCGGGCGGCCTGGCCGCTTATCATTAAAAACAGATATACGACCACGTTTAAATTCGTTGAACCAATTGATGGTTGTCATAGATGATGAATGATTTGCTATCAAAAAATAAAAAGCGTTTTACGGATCGATATTGCACTTTTTTCATCTTATTGGCTGCCAAATAAAAACTAAACTGAAATTTAGTACGAAGCAACGCTATCTGTTTTTAAACACGAGTACTTATTGATCGACCCTCATACAAGAAAGTTTTTACAAAAAATCTGATAATTTTAATTTATCGCATTAGAATCAAGTGTGGTGTATTCGAAATTTAGGTACACATCCTTGGTAAAACAAAATCGCGTGTTGGCTACAACATATGAAATTAGGAATCACTACTTATCTCGACTCACTAGCACGATACACAATATATTTGGTAACTCCAGAAACAAGGGATGAATGAACAATCAAATAAATAAATGATTTCCAGAATGTTCTTGTACAGGGTGAATCCTGTGTGAAGAAATTTTGGAACCCCCAAACATACTGTTTCATCTAAATAATTTAGCAATACCGCTAAAGAAGAGTTCATAATAGTTAGATAATAAAATTCCGTAAAATGCCCTTTAATCACCTTGAAAACTTTACCATTGTACTCACTCCCAACTATTTATACGAATACCAAATTTCCCAAAACTTCAATCAAAATTTATATATTATAACATTTTTTTTGTTGAAAATTTATTTGGAAAAGTCGATCAATCAAAAAAATATATCTAAATTTATTCGACAAAATTCAGCATCTATATGGCGCACACACAAAAAAAATCGTTTGATGAATTTGATTTTTGCTTCTTAAATAGCTCGGTTCCTCGAAGAAATAAAAAAAATAAGAAAAGATATTATCAACCATCATCATCATCTTTATCATCGTTATGACGGATGACTTTATTACTGTGATTGGATTTTTTGTTCTTTTGGTTTTTATTATCAACGGTTTTGTTTACCCAAAAAAAAAAGATTCTTTTTTATATTGGACTTTCTTATCTCTCGGCTGCTGCTTAAAATAATGACGAAGACTAAAAAGGACATTATTTCAATGAAATTTTAATGTTTACTCTGCATTGACTTGATTATATGATGAGTATACGGGGAAGAAGCGAGGGGAAATTAATTTAATTAAACCAGAGTATTTTTTATACATTTCAAGTACTTCCCAAATTCCCAATAGGGTCGGGGAAAGTTTTTTATTTTGTGCGAATAAATTTGGATATTCGTGTATAAGCGGTAAACATAAGTCTCGATAGACTTCCAATTTAATTAATTTCTTCCCTTGTCGTGTACCAAAACTCAGTCTATTGCGCTAAACAAACACTTTATATTATATTTAGAGACGATATTAGAAAACTAGACGTATATATAAAGATTTCAAAGCAATGCAAACAAATTGCATACGTCGTCCATCGTATGTAGCTAGGTACATATACAAATCAAGGGAGTTCATTATAGTACGAAAGAAATTTAAAATGTGATATTTAGTGTATCGACTTTGATACGCAATTTTTCAAAAAGCGCACGTGCCATTTATATGTAAACATGTGAATATTTACATAAAACTTTACATTTATAGTTTCGATACAGACTTACGAGAAAATAATATATTTGATATCCAAACGAGAAAATTAACTTTCATGCTTAAATAAACTTCGCTAGATAATTACATTTCTCTAACCTGTTGTCCTTGTCACTCTCTATATTATACATAAACATCTAGATATTATGTATTCTCGTATATGCTACACTTTGTGTATTTACACATTTCCATAAATCAAAATAAATACTAGAGAGCTACATACCATATACATACATATATGTATACAGAAATGCAAATTCAATTTCAACAGCAGATAGGAAAAATTCATCATCATCATCATCACCACACGAACGAATGAGCAGATAACTTTTATCCAAACTCCGTATGTGTGTACACCGATATGTACTCGTATAATTATAATTTTACTTATACACAAGTACTCCTCGTCGTCATAAATGTAGATGATGTCTTTTTATTATATTTTTGTTCTCCTTAATCTTTGTAAATATTTAAAAATGAATAATACAATATAAAATCCTTTTTTGATTACATAAAAATTATTTGAGAAAGTATCTGATGAAAAAGGGATGTTTCCGTATACTGTACTCGTATATCTTTTCTTATGTACACTTTCTGCGGTTTTCTGCCACTTCCTTTCATTACTCTCTAAAAATGTAAATTCTTTTTTTTTTTACTTTTACGAGTATTTTATAATTCTTTGGTGGTTGGTTTTTAAAAAATGCGCGGTTTAAGTTTTAACCATATTAAATATTACGGCAATGGAAAATCTATGAGAACAGGCAATCAAATTTTTAATTGTTGATATCCATTTTTATATAAAACGTTTTGTAGTTGTCAACTGTCTAAATGTGTTAAAAAACTCTTTTTCTAATCAAAGGCACTATTCTGGCTTTTCCAGGAAATAGGGAATTGGGAAAATATTTTCATAGCATTTTTGCCTAAATTAAGCATCTGGTATTCTTCCATAAATGATGTATTAGAACGTTCCTTAGATCTGCTTGACGTTGCAGTTTTGCTTCAAGAGACATAAATCGCGAGGTTGCCTGTTGAAGCGAACTTCCTAATCGTTTTGAATCGTTGGCAAAAGGAAGCCTTACAATTACAACAAACCGACCTGAAGAGTCTCTGGTGTGCGTGTTTATAAATAATACTTCACAGTGTTTTTGATCTGTATGTCAATACTGGTTTGCTTGGGAGTTCTTCCAGCTCCCAAAATTTGCGTAGTGTTTGATCGTTGTCGAATTCGATTTGCATCGTTACGTTTTTTATTCGATTTCGTCTCACCTTCCGAAATGATCCATTCTTATGCTGTGTTCTGTGCGATCAATCCGTTGGGTCCTGTGATTTGCCCGTGACGTAGAATCTTGAAGAAATGGTTTGCCCCCAGAAGAACATGGATCTCGCGACACTGCTGATCTAGAGGGTCGGCAACTTGAAGTGAAGTCAAATCCTTCCAATTATTAACAGTTCCAGAATTTAGCCTAGGTAGCTTTGATGTTAATTTTTCCAAAATGAATACCTCTATGACAAATTCAGAGTCTATTCGTGATGTGATCGTAATCGCTGTTCGACCTTTTGTTGTTGCATTTCATGCTATTCCAGTGATTGGAATCCGGCAGTTGTGGCGAGGCAATTGTAATTTATTGATGCACGATTGTGTGATCAGCAACGTTTCGGACCCTGTGTCTAGCAGTACCCGGCAGCAATGATTGTTTCCGAACACGTCTTTGATATTTACTAAGGCCGTCGGCAAAAGTGAGTATCTTTCCATTATTCCCGCATGTGTTGTTGGCGCTAATGTATGACCTTCAACAAGCGTTTCCGCGGGGTCATTTTCTTCTACGGTTACGTTCACTTCAGGTTCTTGTGGTGGATGAAGCGAAGTATGATGTTTTCTTTGACATATGAAACACCGTCTTCTCAATGGACAGTTGCTCGATAGGTGGCCTTTAAAGAGGCAGTTGAAACAAATTTTAGACATTGCCACGAATTCCCGTTTCTCTTCCAAACTGAGGTTGTTGTATTAAGAGCATTCGTGCAGTCTATAACTGCTTTCACATTTGATGCACTGCTGTGGAGTACCGTTTTTCGGTGAATGGATATCAGTAACTTGTGCTTGGTAAGTTTTTGGTAGTGGCTTCGGTGACGTTCGTTTCTGTTGGACAGGCTCACATGTTTCTAGAGCAGCACATCTCTTTGCAATGAACGATAACAAGGTCTTGAATGTCGGGTATTCTGTGTCAATGCTTTTGATTGCCCATTGTTTTCGTGTTTCTTCATCTAGTTTTTGAAGCCATGGATGAGCCATGGGTCTCGTGTCTCTGCCCCTTCTCCCAACGCATTCAACGCTCTGATGACTTCATCAGATGTATCGCATATTTTCTTAGCGATTTGGTGCAATCTGTGGTCACTACTGGCTGACTCATGAACTGTTTTATTAACGATGTAATTACCAAGCCTTGGTTGTCGTACCGCCTGCACAGTTTCTCCCATGCCTCCAAATAGTTTGCATCTGTAACTGCTATATGCAGGAGCAGGTTCGCTGCATCATCTCGTAGCAATCCCTTCAGGTATTGGAAATTATATGCGTTCGTGAGAATGGTGTTGTTATGTATTGATGATGAAAATAAATCCTTGAACGATGGAAACTCGTTGTGTTTCCCAGTGAAAAACGGTATTTGTATCTTTGGCAATTTAATTTCATCCTTCGGTATTGCAGAAAAGCTTCGTTCGCGCATGGTGTCGAGCATCTCTCTTTGATGTGTTGTAAACGAACGCATGTTGTCGTCATGCCAATGAAGTTTATCCTAAATTAATCCTAAACAGTAAAAATGGCGGTTAGTACTATTTTAGGAAAAACTTCACACTTCTACTGAGAAGTACGAAGTTTATACTATAATTCAAAATAAAATAAAATGTGAAGGTATATTAGTGATTTGCGAACATTTAGGCGATTTTACAAAATCGTTAGGTTTACAAATAAATTAAATTCACTACGTTTATTTAGGTTCCATTTGATTAAAATTCGTTATTCTAATAACAGCAAAATTGTGGAGAAATTATTAATTATTATTATTAAGTAACTAAACATCGTTCACAGATTTACAAAAAAAAAATAAAAGTAGGGTCAAATAACAGTGGGAATTTTCGGAAAATAATAATCGTTAAGTAATTACGCATTTTATTCCTTCAAAGTGCTCAAAAAAATGATAGACGATTTAAATTCCTACACAGGTACTCTAATAGTGCGAACCAAAATAAAATTCTAATGAATATTAAATAGATAAAACCACATTCTTGTGAAACCTGGCATTTCCAAGAAATCTTAATTCTTAATAATTTCATATCCGCATATCTAAAACAATATTCAATTGAAGAACGTAATTTCTTAATAAATTTGATTCTAAGAAAATTCATATCTCAAGATTTTCACCGATCGGCAAACTTGCCACTATAATATTTTGGTAGACCTATATGTGTACTCTACTTGGCCTAACCCGATTAAAATTCCACGATTACAGCCTTGACGCGGCGGAATGGCTTGAACATGGCATATTAATTTAAACAGATAACTCACCCAGATATAACGTGTAATTAGTGTAGCAAATTTGAAGCCTTGTAACTAATTGTAATCAATAATAACAAACCATAATTCAATAAGTAGGAGAAGAATAAATATCAGAACAACAAAACGTTCGCTGATCAGTGAAAATTTTGAGATATGAACATCCTAAGAAATACTGTTCCTCACAAGAATGACATTTTAGATATGCGAGCCCCATTAGAATTTTAATCGGGTTAGGCCAAGTAGAGTACACATATAGGTCTACCAAAATATTATAGTGGCAAGTTTGCCGATCGTTGAAATCTTGAGATATGAATTTTCTTAGAATCAAATTTACTAAGAAATTCAAATTTACTCGAGAAATTGTCGATAATACATGTGGGTCTACCAAAACATTATAATGACATGTTTTTCGATCGTTCAAAATTTTCTGATTTGGAAAATATTTCAGCATTTTTTAATTAATATAATTTAATATAGAGTTTTATTGTACATTTTTTATTTGATTTTAGACTTTTATAAACGTCTTCAATTATATGTTAACATTATTGTTTTTAATTTAATTCTTTGAATTAAATAAACAAATAAATATTTAAATAATTATTTGTAGCGTTCCGCCTTCGCGTAAATGACTGCTTTAAACCAATACACTCTCATTAATTTTTGTTTTTGTTGGTTTAGGATTAATTTAGTATAAACTTCAATTGGGTGTTGTCGTCGAGCTGTGTTTGGACTGCGGTAACTATTGGATTGCGCCCGTGAATAGCCTTTCGTATTGTTGCCTTCGCCTTCAAGTACCGTTGCTCGATTGCGTCAATCTCGGACAATGAATCGTCAATGTCAATGATTTCTTCATCGTAGTCTTTAAATTGAAGGTAACCTTTCTCGAGCAACTCTAGTTGTACATACAGCTCCTCTATAGCTGTTGTGTCCTTAATGCACGCAATACTCCTTTTCACACGTGTTATTGCAGCTTTAGCGTGTCCACGCTTGCGTTTAAGTACGTCTACAGCACTCATTGTATTCACAATTATCACTTCCACTTGCACTCAACTCACAACACTAACACGCTAATCGTTTGAATCGAGAAACTAAATTTGTTTAAACAGATGAAGAAATTTGTCTGCAGATTACTGGACCATGCGGTGTTGATGTAGAAACTTAGATACGGCAGACCAATCGATTAAGTCCAGCTTTCCAAACCAATGTATGAGCAAATTTCTCCCGGGTTTCGGCACAAATGTTAAAGTTGTAATAAAAAACTTTAATATATTTAATCGTAAATTATTTTATCTTTATTTGATATTTTGTTTATTTTTTAATGTGATGATTCTAATGGCTGCGCAAGAAGTGACGAGCACTTTTTTTATTTTACATAACATAACTACAACTAGTGGTGAAAAAATTAACTAGCTCATTGCTGACTTGCTGATAAATTAAAATAGGTTACCAATACAGATTACCACACAATCGACAGTGGTTGACAATACAGATTACTGCACTATCGACACCATCTGACGTTTACTATTTTGCAGTGTTGATTAATATACATATGTAATTATAAACTAATTGATGAATTGTATAAATTAGATTACAATGTTTTCTTACGGATCTCTTCTTTGGATTGATAAGATAAGTATATAAATTTAGTTTCTTAATTTATGTCTAATGGTTATTATTTTAAGGTTTTATTGGAGTTTGTGGCAATGATGATGTCATGACGGGGTTGAGTATCTGTGGCGTTAACAAAGATATATTAGGAAATATTGTTCCCTATTCAAATTTTGTGGAACAAAAGCTTCCCAAACAACATTGAATCGAAAATCCAATAGTACGCAAGAAAATATTTTTCCCAGTTCAGTTATTTTCATGTTGGGAGTCTGAAAAATTCGTGTGAATATATCGCGCACACAAAATTGGATTTTATTTTAAAATTAATTGTTTAAAGTGTCTTGGTTGGAAAAAGATTCAAATGAAAGATTTTACTGATGCTCAAACATGGAAAAAATTGCAGATCAATTTTCATGTGGGGAGTACGGGAAAACTCAATTGAGTATATCACAACATATATTCGTTTGAATCTACTTCTATCTATTTTTTTAAATGATAACCATTAGCTGGCACTTCATTTAAAATATTTTCCAAACATGTCACTATAGCTTTTTATCTACATTATCGACATTTTTCGGCTTGAATCTGCCTTATCAACATTGTTCAATCCAGCAAATACGATTTACAGAGATACGATCGCAAGCGCCATGCGATTAACGCCTTCCTCCGAAGTTTTGTTGACAACCCAGGGTGCAAGTAGCCAGTGCCGCAAACGTTAGACGAATATTAGACACCTCTGATGAAGTAATCCGCGGTTTGAAAGCAATGGGCAATCAAGCAGAATTAAGGGACCCTTGCCTTATATTCCTGCTTTTACAAAGTTAGATGACGAGATATGCAGGGGGTGCATTATTTATTTATGGGCGCAGGAAAATACCAACAACGAATTTCCATCGATTACTGAGTTTCTTGAGCTTTTGATCAACTGAACGGATGCCCTCGAGCCAATAAAAACTTATGCCGTGCGACCCGCAAAACTAACTACTTCGATCAAACCTAAAATTAGCTGTACCACCATAACTAACTACAATTGTATAATATGCGAAAAAGAACACAGGTTAATTGATTGCACACAGGACACGATGCTCGTAATTGCAGAGTCCGAAGTAGATGCCGCCAATGTTCCTACAAGCATCATACGCTTTTGCATGTTGACCCAAAGCCGATTGCTCTAACTACTTACAAATAAAGAAGAAGTAGATAACAAAACTGAAGAAAGCACTATACTAACTCATTACTCACGTAATGACATCCAAAGCTTCGTACAAGATCATGTAACGTTAAAGTTTACGCGGTATTACTAACAGCAATAATAAACATATTTGACGATTTGGGGGTACCGAAACAATGCCGTGCATTATTATATACCGATTCACAAGCTTCTTTTATAACAGAAGAACGCTAATAGCAGAAATTGGAGAAGCAACGGGCGGACTTTAGCGGGGAATTACAACTGTGCGATTTTCGTCAAGATTCGATGCCAGTGAGCCATATTTACTGAATGCGCTTATCATTCAAAAAATCACATCATCATTGCCAGCTGTCGAGCTTGACCTTAACAAACTGTACGATCTAACCAGTATTGATTAAGCTGATCCAAATTTTTATAAACCCGGCACAATCGATATGTTGCTTGGCGCACAAATCGTATATGAATTGTTTGAGGATGGCAATACAAAATTAGGAAATTCCAATCTACGGGCGCATAAAACTAAGTTAGGCTGGGTCATAGGAGGCACATACCAAGGCGATATCAAAGAATCGCTGCAACGATTTTGAACAATTGAAGAGCTTAAACAAACTAGCAAATTAACCAAAGAAGAAAAAGTTTGCGAAGAATGGTTCAGCACGATCACTCGACGTACAGAAGACGGGAAATTTATAACTAAACTCCCATTTCTCGAAACCTCAAAACGACTGGGGTGGACATACCAGCAAGCTCTGTCAAGGCTATTAGCCAATGAAAGACGTTTCAAATCAGATCAACAGTTTCGACAACTATATGAGGATTTTTTAAGGGAATACCAAACCCTAGGTCATATGCAGAAAGCCCATAACGTCCAAGAACTGCAACAAGCCTATATCCTGCCACATCATGGAGTATTAAAAGGTAGCAGTACCACAACGAAGTTGCACGTCATATTTGATGCGTCGGCGAAATCAACCACTGACGTGTCATTGAACCAGAATCTCATGGTGGGGCTAAACATCCAATCCAGCCTGTTCCAAATACTTACCCGGTTTCGTCAGCATCCACAAGTACTAGTAGGTGAAATTGAGAAAATGTACCGCCAATTTTGGGTAGATACCGAAGACAGAAAACATTGGCTAATTATATGGTGAGTCGAGGGACAAAAATCCACCCGTACATATTAAATACCGAAACATATGGCACAACGTCTGCCTCCTTTATGGCCACTAGGTGCTTAATGGTGTTGGCAAATATACATAACGAGAAATCCTCAAACGCTTCGCGAGCAGCGAAAAACGATACATACGTAGATGATCTTATGACTGGTTCGGCATCATTATCTGACCTGGTACAATTAAAAGGCGAAATAGTTGAAATGTTGAGCAGCGGTGGTTTCAACTTGAGGAAATGTGCTCGAACAATCAACAAATGCAAGGTCTGTTAAATAAGGTAGACAAACAATTTAAAAATATTTTCGGATCATCCAGAACCCGTAAAGGTATTGGGAATAGCATGGAATTCCAATACCGACAATTTTGTCTATCTAGTAAATTTCGACAACAACCAGCTGCACACAAAACGAACTTTATTATTGCAAGCAAGTAACATTTTCGATCCTTTGGGACTCTTGTCTGCAATTACCATAAAAATAAAAATATTATTTCAAAGCTTGTTGTTGCAGAAGATTGAATGGGATGATAAGCTGCCCAAAGAAACACAGTCGCCATGGATCGAAATTATAAATGCTCTATGCCAAGCATCTGAAATACAAACTCCACCAAGCTTGTTGACATCTGATGGCTTTGAAGTCTATCTATCTTCTTTATTGACACTTACATAATTAAAAATTAGAGTTAATGCCATCTGTTGTTAAACTTGATAAACAAAATTGGTAAGATAGCTATTCAGCACCATCTGTTTTAGTTTGAATATCGACCGCAAGTAATAAACGTGAAAAAAAATATCAAGCTGTCTGTACATAAATAATTATTAAAAAGCGACAAGTCATATCGATAAGTACGTAGTAATCATACTACATTTACAAAACGAATACAAAATAAAATATTTGTGAATATAAAATAAAAGATAAAAAGTATAAAATAAAAAAGCCGCTTTATTAGTACGAGCGTAATATGAATAAAATCCAGCATATAACCATCAGCATCCAGTATATAACCATCAGCGCCGCATCCACCATCTTGCTGCTTCAATTTTGATGAGCTTCAAAATTATACAGAAATTTTTCGGATAATAGAGTGTTTTACTGCCCGAATTCTGTGATAAGTTCTTTGATAAAAATTTGCGGCATTTCCTTTAATTTTGATTTTAAAATTAAGATTGTTAGCAGATCATAATTAAATACATTAACTAATGAGACGAATGATAATGACCAGGGCCAGCGCGTCCTTGGAACAGTATGAACAGCTTGACGGGGCGCTGATATTGGAGGGAGCTAAAATATAATCAATAATAAAAATAAATTTTAAAAAATAAAATATATTTTTTTTTTCAAAAACTTTTTTTACCGAAATTGTGAACAAATATTTTTTTCACTGTGTAAAAATATATTTTAAAAAGGAAAAATATAAAATTTTTTGTCGTTGCCAGGTATTTGAACATTGTTCATAGTTATGAATGAAATATGAAAAAAATATCTTATATGAAAAAAAACCTCTCACGCACATTATATTTTTTCTGTTCATAAAGAAATTTGGCTTTATACCAATGATGGCAAATCCAAAATATTTTCAACCGTCGCTAATGTCAATCGTTTCTAAAGTATTTCAAAATAAAATCAATGATATTATAAAAGGAGCAAAATATTTTTCGATAATTGTTGATTGTACTCCAGATCAGAGCCGCAATGAACAATTATGACTTATTGTGGGAGAGTTCTTTTCTTCAAAGAAATAACAACAAACATGAAATTAAGGAGCTTTTTATGGGGTTTTTAAAAGCTATAGATACGACGGGTAAGGGCTTAACAGATTTAGTTTTAAACCGACTAACTTCCCTAGGATTTTCAATTAGTGATTGCCGGGGCAAGGCTATGATAATGGCTCAAATATGAAAGGAAAAAACATTGGAATGCAAGCTCAGAAAAAACATTTAGAACTCCGAGTATTTTTTGTGCCATGCGTATCACATTCAGCTAATCTGGTCCTTCTGCAGTCAGTTTAATGTTCACTTCAAGCTGTAAATTTTTTTGATACTGTCCAATGTTTATATGTATTTTTTCTAGTTCTGTTTCAAGATGGGATATTTTGAACAGGAATGTGAAAACACTAACACTCTGTACGAGTAGATGAGAAAGCCGTATAGAAGCTTTAAAACCCTTAATGTGTAGTTTAGGTAATATTATATGTTTAACGACGGCAGTAAATTTGTTAGAGGGTACAAAACAGTTTTTGACGGACTTAAGAAATGACGAAAAATTTCACGAGTTTATCATTCAAGCTACAGAAATAGCTTTAAAATTAGATGTTCCACCAAATTTCCCTGATGCTCCAAGACGCCCTAGTCGAATACCTCAACTTTTTTCGTACGAAGGTAGAGATGAAATTATATCCAATCCTGAATAAAAGTTTAAAGTAGAATTTTATTTTCAAATCCTTGATCGGGCTATTCAATCTGTTAGCGAAAAATTTGACCAAATTTCGGAACACAATAATATTTTCAAATTTTTGCATAAATTTTGCATAGTTGTCCTTCCCTAGAAAAGCATTTAACTTTCAATTCAAATTCTAATATAATAGGATTACATTTATCGGACGAGATTAAAATATTCCAAAGTATAGTTTCAGGAACATTAAGCCCTATAGAATCATTAGATTTTATATTTGAAAATAAATTAGACCCGATATTACCAAATCTAGTTGTAGCTCTTAGAATTTTACTGACAATACCAGTCACAGTAGCTTTCGGGGAACGTAGCTTTTCTAAATTAAAAATTATTTACGTACTACAATAGGACAAGAAAGACTGGTAGATTTAGCTAGAATATCTATAGAAAGTGAATTTCTGAACAACTTGGATTATAGTGACTTGATAGACGACTTTGCAAAATTCAAAGCTTGGAAAATTAAATTTAATTAATTATTTCATATATTTTACAATTTAAAATAACACGCTTGAATTTTAGTGCTTTCTATTTATATTTTATTATTTTTTTGTTATTGAAATTGGTTTAAAAAAATACATTGCTAATCCTACCTCTTGGGTGATGTGGACACCTATTACTTATACGCAAATGAACGTTCCTTTTTTTTGGGGGGTGACATTTTTGAAACTGCACCAGGCGCCAACATCGTTGGCGACGGCGCTGATTAATGACATTATAAAACAAAACTATGTAAAGACCTTATGACTCATACGGTTTTTAATGACATCATCAAACATTCCTTTGTGTATTTATTTATTTATTTGTAATTTTGAATATAATCCAGGATTTTAAAAAAACCGATTATTATTTGGGTTTTTATTAGTTTCGGAAATTGGCAATAAAGTCGCTATTTGTTACCCGATTTGCGATATCTTTGATGTTTTGAAAAAAATTTTAAAATACCGTTTATATCTAACTTCGCGCGCAAGTCGCGACCTCTAAACTACTTCGATTGATCCAATATTTTTCCTATTTAAGTTTGTAAAAACAACTTTACGTGTCTAAAGGGTGTCCCGTTAAATATCTCGAGTTTTTACGCCCCATACAAACTAGAACCACCCTAATTATCATTGACCATCAAACCGTCACTACACTTTTTACTATCGCGATATGTTAAAATTTTAAAAACACTATTACTGCCACACCTCCTTAACATATATTGGCTTCCGAAAAACAAAAGGAATGATCCAAATAAAATGATAACATTCACCGTTAAGCGTAGACATTTCAACGATGTCTTGTCATTGTAATTGTAATCACGTAAACAAAACAAAATTTCGTTAAGGTAAACATTAGAAATACAAGAAATATAATAAGATGTACACGCCGCATCTAAAGATTTATTATACCGGTGAGTCCAATAATATTATGACAAAGAATACTGTAAATCAATCATTCATCCTGTTCAATACCGCATTGTAAATCTAAAAGGCATTTGTCTAGTTTTATACAAAACATTTTAACGACCGTACAAATTCTTTATAATCATTTAGGATGTAACTTCCTTTTGTGTCTTACTACAATCCCTTATATAGTTTGTGTATGTATGCAATAAAATTCAATTTAACTTCTTCCTTTCCTTTCTTCCAATCTAAATAAACAACAACAAATTAAATATTTCATCTCACCATTAACACATGCAAAATGTTGATTCCGTTTTATTTTCCATTCTCCGATTTGACATAACAAAAAATTTCTCCGCAATCCTCGTAATTTTTAAATATTCATACAAAACAGGCAATCAAATTGGTTTTATCCCGTACAACTCGCCCCGCACACCCCAAATACCATTTACAAGGGTTGATCTCTTCTCATTCTAATGTACCCATCTTCGGGATGTTACATAAAACCGATGATGATTGAGATGATTATGATGGAGGGATGATGATTATTTATTTATAACATTTGGTTATTGTTGTTGTTGTTGCGGAGGAAGAAAAATATTTTTGTTTTTGTGCGCGAGCGATGGGATCCTAAGAAGGGTGAAATTAAATTAATTGTTTTATGTGTGCGCGTATATCCTGGCATGTGTATCTCAATTTTATTGCGTTGGGAATCATTTCGGTTTGTATATATTGGTTGGTACATGCATACTTCGGATAATATTATATATGAAAAAGCCTTGAGGCGGTACATGCTGTTAAATTTTTTTTCGTTTCTAAACTCGAATAATGCTATTTTAATCGCATCCTTTTGTATACTTACAATGTACTCGTATATATAAATCTTTCGAGATGAGAGGAGGATTTTTGATGTAACAGCGCAAAAAACCGGAAAAAATATTTAATTTTAATTTTTAAGTCAGGATGTGAACATATTTTGCTGTAAGGGCTTTATTTACTGATAACATTTGGTATGTGTGTTGCTTAAGGTGCAGCTTAAATTTTATGAGATTTGTAATTCACTTGTCGTTTAAATTGTAGGGCAATTTAACATTTATATGCTTCTTCGCAAAATAAAGAGTGTTCCATCTGTTAGTTTTAATGTTTGTTGGAAATTCAAAATTTTTTCATTGAGTAATGCGATCATCCAGCTTGCAATCATGGCCAATAAGTAGAGTGTTTCACGATTTGTGTGAAATGTGGCATCGTCTTGGTGCAAAGATCATCTAAATCAATTACATCCAATTTTGGCCACAAAAATTCAATTAACATGTCACGATAGCGCTCAATATTCACTGTCACCGCATCCTCACGTTCATTTTCAAAAAATAAGGGTCAATATGATGCCACCAGTCCACAATCCACACTTTTCGGCAACTTTTTTTTTTTAGATGAATTGGTTGTTCATGAATAACATGAGAATTTTTAGTCTTCCAAATGCGACAGGGATATTTATTATTATTATATCCGTTGAGGTGAAAACGTGCTTCATCTGAAAACATGAGTTATGATGAAATATGCTAAATTTTTTTGAGCATTTAATCAACGAAACGACAACGTTGCTGATGGTCAGCTGGCTTTAATTGGAGCATTATTTGAATTTCGTATGGAAGTATGTGCAAATAAACGTGTAAATTTCAGTATAAAGTGGTATCATTGTTATATAAAGTGGTATTGTTGTGAACGACGCCTGAAAGAGATGCTTGGCACTTCAAGAACATTTTCACTTAGAACTGTTACTTTTTCATGCGTATGAATTGAACGATGGTGTCCATATGCTCTATGACCTTCAGCTGAATCATTTTGTTCAAAACGTTCAATAATTTTTTGAATTGCAGACTAGGAATTGCAGACGAAATGTTTTTTACAGAACTTTTTGAAATTGTCTCATAGACTTCTCCAAATGTTTTGGATAAAATAGTTTGGCGCTAGTACTTCTAGCATTATTTAAGTTTGATATTGGGCACCTTTACGCGATACTGAATGCGTATACTAGTCACTGATAGCCCCATGGCCATTGCAACATTTCATTCAGAATATTTGTATTTTCCACTGGCTCAAAACCAATATTTAAAGTAAGTGTATTGTCCTCCAATTCAAATTTGTATAGTAGTAACTGTAGTTTATATAGCCTAAAATATTTCTAACGTCCTGTCTACTGGATGAAAACCGCGGCATCGGCGGGGAGTGGACTCAAAAACTAATTCTCGCAAATCACTCGGTAAATTAGCGTCTGTTGGTTTAGCTTACGTTTCTTAGATCACATTTTAACACGAATCTTCAAGAGTCGGTGTAATCAGGACCGGCAAAATATAAAGAGCCGTAGAGAACAATCGAACAAGCGGATATGATCACGGCATGGTGGGATAAGTGGTATTGATTGGAAATGTTCATATCATGTGGCCCCTGTGAAGTACTCTGGTTGGATTTTAGCTTATTTTCTAGCTGCAGGAAGCATTGAAATGCTTGTGGTCTAGAACTTAAGTGGTTCAGATGTGTCTCCATTATTGGCAGATATACTATTTTCGTACCTTAAGTCATCCAGAACTAACTGGTTCCATTTGTGATTATATTTATACAATTTTTGTTGGGTTTCGCTTGATTTAACGTACAAGAAGCTTCATTTTAATTTTTGAAAACAATATTAAAACAATAAATTTGACAAACAAGATATCAAGATGTTGGCCCACTTCTTCCTATTAATTTCGAAAATGTTTTTTTATGACATGAACTTCTTATATCCGTTTCTGCACGAAAAGATCCCCATTCCATAGTGTAACTTTACCAGTATACGGTAGGAGTGCTACGCGGAATTCTAGTTTACAAGTCTTGAAGATCTTTCATCCAATAGTACATCAACACCAGAAATCGTAGTAAAAATACACCATGATCGGAGATGGTCGA
Organism: Nephrotoma appendiculata; assembly: GCA_947310385.1. Taxonomy (NCBI): domain Eukaryota; kingdom Metazoa; phylum Arthropoda; class Insecta; order Diptera; family Tipulidae; genus Nephrotoma; species Nephrotoma appendiculata. The sequence continues at coordinate 76,818,629 of OX371225.1, forward strand.
TTAACCGAGAGAAATTTATTAGAAGATCTAGGGATCTATTAGGCAGTGTGATCAATATTTTTCAAATATCTTGTATCTACTACCGCATAATTCTGAATCAACACAAGAGGCAAAGAAGTAGTGCAAACCCGGTATTTCGACTCCGAAGCAAATTAGGGCCCAGAAATCGGCCAAGAAGCTGTTAGCATCAGTTTTTTGAGATGCAAAAGAAATTTTGTTCGTGGATTACCTCCAAACTGTTAAAACAATATCTCAGATTATTATTGTAACCTTATGGACCAGCTGGTTGTAAAAATTCGTGAGAAAAGATCTGGTTTAGAGAAGAAAAAAATAATTGTTTATCAAGAAAAGGCACCCTTTCACACAGCTCAAAAAATCGCTCATCGCGAAAATCAGTGAACTATAGTATATGAATTGTTGCAACATCAATCCTATTCGCCAGATTTATCTCCCTCTAACAAGAAGAACAGAAGGCTCTTCCCACATCTAAAAAACGCATGCGTGGGAAACGATTTTTATCGAATGCAAAGTATAATAATTGCTTATTTTACTCTTCATTCGATGAAAATTCTGATTCTCACTTCGGAGATGGAATTCATAAATCGTGTCCATATTTAAAAATATTATTAAATATTAACATAACCACAAACTGCCAACACAAATTCAATAACGGGCTGCCGATTGTTCAGTAATTAGTAATAATTTAGACAAAACGAATAAAAAATACGTCCACTTCGTCACGTTTCACCATGAACTGCAACTGTGTTTGAAAATGACATTACGAAAAAGAAAAGTTAATTTTGAAACTAAGCCAATTTTACACGTACACATATTTTGTATCAAAGGATATTTCTTGTAGAAGGTGCAATTTATATATATATATATAAAAGGAATTTTTGCTTTATAATTAAATATTTAAATTAGTCTCTGCTAATTTAAAATAAATGGTCGTTTTCAATCGATAAATATATATCTTATCGATTGGATACGATAATTTATTTTGTCATTCAAAAATTATCGAATGAAAAATGATTGCTAATGTTCTCTCATAGATAACTTATATAAAGATTCAAAACAAAAAATTAGCAGAGACACGATTTGAAACTTGAAACAAATGAATGTTGTTGAATTATTTGTTTTTTTTGAGTTAACACGTTCATTCAGTTCATTGCTGTCAGTGATTCCTGTAGTAAAGTACAAGAAATCGACTTTAGATGTCTAAAAATAAGTTAGTATATTTAAGTGTATTATTTTGTGCTTCCACACAATATTGAATTTTTGTGAAATTTGAAACGTTTAAAATATGATTGTGATTATAGAACCATAAATAGTGTGGTGAGGTTTTTTGAAGTGTCTGTGGTTTAAAAATTAAAATATGGAGAAAAAACGAAATTTTCGCAAAAGATAACGCAGCAAGTATGTACGAGATGCATATATATATATATATATATATATATATATATATATATATATATATATATATATATATATATATATATATATATATATATATATATATAAATATATATAAATTTGAAGCGTCGTTTTGTATCTCTAAAGTTAGTTTTTTGTTAAACTTCTGAACTATCTTTCCTATGCCCCGTTCTAATTTTTTTGTTTTAATTACAGAGATAAACACTTTATTTAACTCCATTTTCCACTACATACCGTTGGAAGATTGCATAAATGAAAAGACAAAACCAAAATCTTCTTGGAAAAACACTTTATTGATACCACTTATCAACAGCGGCAGTGTCCAGATCATCCAAATGCATATGTGCAATCTACAATAATTAGATTTAGTTGTACGTTAATTTATTAATGCTACTTACCATTTCAATAATTGTTGTACCAATTATTAGGTAAACAATTGCTATATTTACAATTAAATTATGCAAATATACTAATTTGTATTGACAAGTAAACACCATCTGTCAAATTAATTGGGTTATACCAATTAATTACATACCACAAAGGGTGCGTTTTGTTACTTAAGTGTTATAATTACTTGTTTTTGTTTGTTATAAATAATTTAAATTTTGCGCAATTTTTACCTAGGTTTTTGTTATAATTTTGTCATAAAATGTACTTAAACTAAATTTAATTTATAGTATAAGATTTGTCAAAACTTGTAAAACCAACTAAAATTTTCTTTTTCAATAAACTCTTGAAGTGAATGGACCTATATAAAGTTCAACTAGCACGATAAGTTAGTACCGTATTTTACAGTGAGTTTCTACGAACAAACCACATTGCTGAAGCCTATAACTGAACCTTGTTTGGGTGTGGCTATATAATTTGGGACAACAAATGCCCTACTTATCCAACCAGCTTCTGGAATAATGAGATATTGCTGCTTCACCACGTTGGATTGGGATTTCAATCTACAATATCTAAACGACAGTTAGATGTCGTACTTTGTGCAAAACGTCTACGAACTTACAGAGCACAAGAAGATTCTTAACCAAATCAGTAAAAATGCTCACGTTTGAGAGAAATTGAAGGATAATTAAAGCAGGCAGGTTCCATGAGAATATTATTTTACCGCATTAGAAGACGTTCTGGATGTTGTATAACTTCACCTTGGTGGTTCGTATATTTTTGAGTAAACCAAATACTGTTAAAGTACTAACAGCATACATATATTTACCAATAATCTATAGGTCTAGGGTAACCGGGATTGCAACAAACTCCTCACCATTTCACAGTTGTTATCTGTTGTTCGTAAATGGCTGATAAACTGTACAGCGTTTTTTAGAAGATAATATTGATGAGTAAAATATGAGTATGTCATTGTATGGCGAGTTTTCCGATAAATGGAAAATTTTAAAAATTACACCAATTTTTAAATCGGGTAAACGAGAAGACAAGACGTGAAAATTGTTCGTACTGTAAATGGAATGCTTGATAAGAAGAAACTTCAAGAAGTCATCGATAGATTATGTGAGAGGTGTGATCGAAACTTGCTTTACTTAAATATTACGCAATGCAAAATCATGTCTCTTCATCGTAAAAGAAATCTGTTAATTTCTTCATAGAAAGTCAACAATTAAGTATTGCAATGTGTCAATAAGATTATAGACTTAGGTGGTACATTTGTAGAAAATGCCAGTTTAAATAGGCATATCGAAAATTGTATTGTGAAAACGAATGCTAACGTTGGATTTGTTAAAAATGGGCAGGTGAATTTAAAGATATTCAAACCTTATGTTCACTCTATTTCGCATAACTTCGATCTCAATTGGAATATGCTGTATCGGCTTAGAATCCATACTATGCTGTACACTATAAAGGAATTGAAGCATTCCAAAGAAGTTTCTGTTTTTTTTTGTTAAATAAAAGTGACTGGGATTATGACCAAAATTCCATGAAAAAGTGGCTCGGTTACCTCCGTACTCAACAAGATGTGACGGATTACAAAATATGCATGCTTAAAAATAGACGACTTCTTTTACGAGCGGCTTTTATTTATTGGTAACGTTTTGCTTATTCACATGATTTAACTTATATTTTGGAAAACATATCAATTCATATACCTTGCAGAACATTTCGAAGCCATGAGTTCTTAGCACTAGAACACCATTCCTCAAATTATAAAGAAAATAACCCCATTATGTTAAAAATTTTAAATGTTAAATCAGAACTTGATTTATATATTTTTTTTTTTTTTGTTGAAAAGTCGTCGTTTGTGAAAAATGTTTGCTATTTTTCATACACGGTGAATTTGGATTCAATGCAATATTTTTAATAATGATTTTTTTTTAAAAGTATCCGATCTTCTTGCGAAACTCTAACCGAATTAAAATGTCAGCGTGTGATAGACCTCTTATTGTCATTTTGAACAACTCAATTCGTCCACTACCAGTGTTGTGTTGTATTGTCCCCATCGCATAGATAATTAATATTCTACATGGGTAGAGAATGAATGTAGAAAATTAAAAAATTCACACAGAGAATGTATAGAATGTAGACAATGGCAAAAATTATTGTTTCGGTTAGAAATCAGCATAATGTTATGATTTCTTTGTTAATGGAACCATTTTCGGCCCAAGGAGCTTCATTTCTACATCACATTTGCAAAATTTAAACACAATTTTTTTAAAACCACTTAAATACCTCAATATTTTTATGAAGCAAATACACACAAATGTTTGTATTGTCTGTGTAGCCGTCATATCCGAAGGTAACCCTTCTGCTTAAGAAATGCATGTTAAACCATTCCAAGATAACGAAGGTTGATACAGTATCCATTTCAAAGATATGCAAAACAGACGACACTCCTTTCATAGTCTAGAATTTAGTCTTGAACATTTTATTTGATGTCGTTAAAATACATCTCGATGAAATCAAATCGGACTAGAAATGAAATTTCCTATTTAATTCAACGCTGGGTGAAGAAAGATTTTATGAAGTTTTTCCAATTTCTCAGGTTCCTTGCGTCGAGTTACTCGCATTGAAAACTGCACTGCAAACCAAGTATTAAACACCTGGGATTAGAATTATGGGTGCTACCGGCGATGTTTTTATTTACCGATAAGTAAATTGTGTGAGCTATACTGACTCTACGGTGCGTGCGCTAATTTATCATGTGATACTCGAGAAATAATTTTTGAACCAAATTCAACAAATACGCGAGAACTTATGTTAATCAAAACATTTATAGTAATACTAGCATTTCCCAACTAACAATTTATGTAGTTTGTTCGTAGAAACTACGTAATTTTTTGGCTATTTTTCAACGATCAAGCAGTTTTTCCTAATTGATAAAAATTTAGGGTTATTTTTCGAATATTTTCTAGCGGTTTTCTACCTTTTGAACGATTTTGCTTTTCGTCTAATATTAAGAGAGTTTGACCTAATTCGCACCAGCGAATCATGTTTAAAGTCGAAAAGAGTGTAAGTAGAAAATACGGTTTAAAATAATACAAATATTTCTCTTTCTATACCTATTCTATTGTCCACTTTAAAGTTACTATAGCTTTTAAGTCGAAAATATCACAAATTCTAAGAGATTTCCTCATTTATATTTCACCAATATTCAACCTTGAAAACGAGTATCCTTTAAAAACGAAAAATAATGATATTTTTCTATATTTTTCATTTTCCCCTTTTTTCTACCTTAAGGTTAAAATTTCTTTAAAAAAATATTACGGTAGAATTTAAATTTTTCTGATCAACTATAAAGACGTAAATCATCTGAAAATTTCCCTTGAAAGACAAATTTCTTAAAATGTTCCCTAAACTTTTCTTTTGATAACCATTTAGTACAACTCGGGTTCTCAAAATGAAAGGTTAAAAAAATGAATAAGTGCAAAACGCACAAAACACCTACCTTATCGTTATACTTCTAGTTATTTTAGAAAAGTGAAGTGATATAAAGATAAAAATAAAAATAAAATTTATGTTTGGTTTTATCGTCCTTCAAATGATTCATAATCTGTCAATTTTGGTACCGCATCATCAATCGGAGTAAATTTTACAATTTCATCCTCAGTTGAAGCACCTTCAGATTCAAAATCAGCAATTTATCATGCCAGTGACACAGAAAATGTTTTTTTAAAGGATGAAATTAGTATAGTAAATTGGAACAGGAGTGCTTTCCGAAAAATTCATCAACAACAAATGTTAACGCATTGAGCTTTACTGAACAAATTTACTCATTCATCTGTTAATGATTTTCTAAAAATATTTTAAGATCATGGACATCCAGTAGCCGAACGCTAAAAAAAACTCCGACTAAAGTTATCATTATCGATATGGAAGCGGGTAATATTGATGCCAATGAAGTTTATCCTAAATTAATCCTAAATTGTAAAAATGGCGGTTAGTACTATTTTAGGAAAAACTTCACACTTCTACTGAGTAGTATGAAGTTTATACTATAATTCAAAATAAAACAAAATGTGAAGATGTATTAGTGATTTGCGAACATTTAGGCGATTTTACAAAATTGTTTGGTTTACAAATAAATTAAATTCACATTGTTTATTTAGGTTCAATTTGATAAAAATTAATTATTTTAAAAACAGAAAAATTGAGGAGAAATTATGTTACGCCAGAAGTAACTAAACATCGTTCACAGGTTTTATTAAAAGAAAAAAATTAAAAGTAGAGTCAAATAACAGTGGGAATTTTCGGAAAATAATAATCATTAAGTTATTATGCATTTTATTCCTTCAAAGTACTCAAAATTAAAAAAAATAGATAATCTGAATGCCTATACAAGTACTCTACTAGCGCGAACCAAAATAAAATTATAATGGTCTAAAACGACATTCTTGTGAAACCCGGCATTTCAAAGAAATCTTGCTTATTAATAATTTCATACCTTAAAATTTAAACCGGTCGCAAAACTCGCCACTAAAACAACTTGGTATTCCAATATGTATACTCTACTTGGGTCAACCCGATTAAAAATCTAATGGGGCTCGCATATCTAAAAGAACATTTAATTGAAGAACGGAATTTCTTAATAAATTTGATTCTAAGAAAATTCATATCGCAAGATTTTCATCGATCGGCAAACTTGCCACTATAATATTTTGGTAGACCTATATGTGTGCTCGACTTGGACTAACCCGATTAAAATTCTAATGGGGATCGCATATCTAAAACGACATTCTTGTGAGGAATAGTATTTCTTAGAATTTTCATTTCTCAATAATTTCATTGATTTTGATTTCACTGAAGAAATACTGTTCCTCACAAGAATGTCGTTTAATATATGTGAGCCCCATTAGAATTTTAATGGGGTTAAACCAAGCAGAGTACACATATAGGTCTACCAAAATATTATAGTGGCAAGTTTGCCGATCGGTGAAAATCTTGAGATATGAATTTTCTTACAATCAAATTTACTAAGAAAATCCGTTCTTCAATTGAATGTCGTTTTAGATACGCGAGTTCCATCAGAATTTTAGTCGGGTCGTTACTTGTCGAGTATACATGTAGGTCTGCCAAAACATTATACTGACATGTTTTTCGATCGTTCAAAATATTATGATTCGGAAAATATTTCAACATTTTTTAATTAATATAATTTAATATAGAGTTTTGTAATTTTTTTATTTGATTTTAGACTTTTATAAACGTCTTCAATTTTATGTTAACATTATTGTTTTTAATTTAAAACTTTGAATTAATTAAACAAATAAATATTTAAATAATTATTTCAATATAAATGTTTGTTGCGTTCCGCCTTCGCCTAAATGACTACTTTAAACCAATACACTCTCATTAATTTTTGTTTTTGTTGGTTTAGGATTAATTTAGTATAAACTTCAATTGGGTGCAATATTGGTATTATGGCATATAGTCTAATATTGAAAGAGTATTTTCTAATATTAACGGGTCGGAGTCGATTTGCATAATTACCTATGCTTATGGAATATCGCCTTTCAAAAGCGTACTATTAGAGTCATACATTATTACAGCCGTTAACAAAAAACAATTATTTTGAATTTAGTTAGAATAACATTATTTACGCTTAAAATATTTAATTTCAGTAAAACAGGGGGTTACTGATAAAATAGGTATCGCTAAAAATACGCACGCGTTCTGGTTGGTTTGGTTTGAATGAATTTCGTTGTAGTTTGTAGGTCTTCATTTTCGGTAATTAAAACATGATCTTCCCGTGTTGCACATCTAATGGTGATGTTACTTCGAAATAGGAGTTGTAATCCTTTGGTACTCCCTGACCAAATTGCTTTGCCATTTTTCCCTGTACCGAACTCACAACACTTATTTTAGAAACGTAGTAGAATAAAAATATTACTGCTATTTGAATTTATTAGAACTGAATATTAACCCCTTAAGGACCAAACCCGAGATATCTTGGGACATACGATATTTAGTTTAAAAAAATCGATCCCTAAGGGGTTAATGTACTCACTTTGCTTCGTCCTCAGTATTAGTTGTACTATATAATACTTTTGGTAGAGTAACCCCTCCTCAAATGTGGTTATGTTCGATTCTTTAATAAAACATCGACTTTTGGCCCACTCTTCAACAGCCGGTTCACTGCTAGAATCTTTTTGAAATAAATTTAAACCACTATGTGGCCAGAACAAAAATCCATTTAACATCCTTTTGTGTGGCACTAAACTATACTCTTTTATAATAAGTGCGCCTTATTTTAAGTTCTCTACCACTGAAAAATAATTTTTTACACCTTCGTCCTCCATATGATTATAAGCGCATATGTATATAAGCAACGACAAAACAAATTTGTAAATTTATCACACTACACGAAATTAAGTCGTTGAACACCGATCTGTTTCGTATATATTTTTTTCTGGCTTGTTAAGTAAAATTACGCCTAAATAGGTAGAAATAGAATATATGACAACAGACCTAAAAATAAAACTTCAGTAAATAAGAATTTTCGGCTTAAAATAGATAATTTCGATTCAAACCGAAAGATACATCAAAATTGAGGTCGAATAATTTAGTAATTATGGACAATAAAGACGATTTTTAAATCCGCCATAAACATTTTTTTTTTATTTTTTAAATTGGCCTCGAACCGAAATTTGACTACCGAAACGACATCAAGTTTTTGAGGCAGAAAGTAAGTTTTTATCGAAAAAAATTTCAACGGCACAATGTTTTATATTGACACAATGTTTAATTTCATGCATATTAAAAATGTAATTTGTGTTTTACATTTTAATTATAACAAAATAACATATTGTTCTTTTAAGATTAATTCTATACCCTGCATTACTGACCCCTGTCTCGGATTTTTCACGGCACGTTTGCGAGGCTCCTGGTTCTTGGTGCAATTCATTTGAAGGAAGTTTAGTGGCAAATTTCACACAAATGCCTTTTATATTAAAACTCAATGAACAAGACGTGCTACGCTGATCGATTTGGGGTTGCACGAGAGTCCTCGCCAGATCTTTTATAAATAAAGATCTTTTCTTGTAATGTAGTGGTGGATTATCAGTCGATAATAATATTATACGAGCATTTATACTGGGTAAATTAAGTAGGCTGAAAAATACAACCAATGGCCAACGGCGAAAATTTCTAGCAACATTGTATGTTGCGCACAATTGATCGGTTGTGTCAACCCCACCTTTTTTTTATTATAAAACTAAATTATTTCCGGCAAGTTTGTTGGCCCACTGATAATATTACCATCCCTGTGGAATGTTGAGAGCAGTAACACACACTTATTTTTCTTTGGAACATATGACAGAATTGTTGCGTTTCTCTTGTACCCAAATATTGTTGATTTGATTTCACATTTTTTACCAACAGTAAATATGGTGGCAATATTCTTTTGTTTTTTCGGATGGTACTGGCCAAGGTTGTTTTCTTTTTCAACAATTCCTCAGCTAATGGATAGGACGTACTCCAATTATCGGTCGTAATATTTCGACCAGCCCCTTGGAGGTGTTTGGTTATGCGTTCTAAATGGTCCAGGCGGCTCTTGACCGCAATAGACTTCTAATTTCGACGTTTAAAAGGTAGTGGAATCAACAGCCGAAAATATTTTGATGCCGTATTTAGCCCTCGAAAGCTCTCTAACTGTTCGTCAACTGTCTCGTAACATCCAACATTATAGGTTTCTTCACAATTAGTGTTGAATATTTCAAAAATGTCTCTAATGGATGCCATTTTATCAAACTTACGCCGTTATTCACGAGTTTCTACGTTATCAAAACGAATGCATTACATCAGTAAATTGAAACCGAACGTGGCTCATTGTTGGGGGAAATATTTCCAAACCGATGCCATCTTCTGCCCATAAATCTCGAAAATGAGTGTGTGACGATTTATGTAAACCACATAAATATAGCAATCCAAATAAACTATTCATCTCGATAGTATTTGTAAGCCGTGCGTGGTTTACTTGTTTATACTTCTCTTGTTGCTTAGTTATATAGATGTTTGTATTTTCTACAATTAGATAAACAAATGAAAAAAAAAGGTTTCAACTCTGTCCTGGTGATTTCGCATTTTTAAAGCGGTCTGTAAGACTTGGTGCTATTCTAAATAAATTTTCCAGTGCTGTTCGTCTTTGAACAAAAGGTATTTTATTCCAAACTGTATCATCTTTTCCAATATATGAATCAGCATTCAGGTTTTCAGCCTGATTTTCGATATTAGAATTCAATTCCTGCTCAGTATATGATTGATGATCACTTCTTATTTCTTTATCGTCTTCATTTTTTTCATCATCATCAACCGACTCTACCTCACTATCCATTTCTGCTAGAGTCGCGCGTAGCCTTTCTTGCTCTAGTTCATAATTGCACATTCTACTCGTTTATGTAATATGTGTAATGAATACAGTTATCGATAAAATATGGAAAAAATAATCACCTGTGTGTGTAAACGTGGGTCTAAACCAATCAAAAATTATATATTTAATGTAAAAATAATATTTCACCGTTACTAATCTGGGTGTAAAGCACCCACAAAAATAAATCACGGTTACTGACCCAGTGTATAGCACCCAATCAATTTTTAATTAACTATTTTTCACACTTCGAATGACACGAGACAACTGAAAATTACGTCAAAATATAAGGAAATATTTAAGGTTAAAATACATATAGGTATGAAGTTAGTGACAATTCTTTATAATTCGATTTTACTAACGGAAAAAAATTGGGTCCATTACACTCAGAGGTCAGTAAGGCAGGGTTAAAACTTGGCAAATATTTCATTAGTAATTTCAATAGGTAGAAAATTATAAGATAACAACTTATGTTTTCTGTCGATTCAACGTAGGACTAACCAAAAACAGGTAAAATCAAAAAGCGAAAATTTACCTAAATAGCACTTTTTAAGTATAATTTTACGTCAAAAATGATGTTTTCACGTCGAATAATTCTCCAATTATCTTGATTCGACTTCGGTAACTTTACGGCTATTTGGTTAGTGTTTCTCGTCTTCAAGGACTATTTTTATCTAAAAATCTACCTATAATCGAGCTAATTTTTTAGTTGGGTTAATAATTATAAAATTCATGTAAAAGGTTCAATTTGTGAATTTTCAATTTACGAAAAGGGAATGGAATCGCTATATGAGCCGTTTATTTTAAAAGTGGCACTAAAACATATTGATGAAGAGATACCACTAAGGGGAACTAATTTTAGCATTAACTTGATTTTTGAAAAAAGTCAATTATGCCACTTTCAAAATAAACATATATTTCTTCTAATATTAAAAGCTTCAATTAACCATAGTGCCGGTTGGGATGTTAGACAGAACCTGACAAACGATTAAGGTTATTTGGATCGCATCATACAACTCTGTAAATACAACTTATACAATTAGGCAATGCACCTACATTTATATAATTAGATAATTGCCTATGAAAAAAGGGTTCCACGTACCTTGTAATTTTAGGTGAATAAGAAAATCCCAAAAATTCTTGTACATCTGAGCCGAACAGTCTGCTAAATTTTACCAAAAAAATTGTAAATTAATATTTTGATTTAAATTACTGGATGTAAGTGAAGCTGCAGATGGCAGCTAAAACTGAGAATTTCGAAATAAATTTTTTAACATTTTAGTTTGATTCGAGTATTTTTTCGAATTTTTAAGTTTTCGAAAATAAATAACCACATGAAGACATCAAGTGTATTTGTTAATTTATTAAAAAATTAAATAATAACTTTCACAATATTGTAAACTGTGACGTGGCATGATCGTACTGAAAAACATTGGCAAAAACAATATCTTTGAGAATCCTATAGAATGTTCCATAGTGGAGCAGATATTTTGAGGAATATTTATGCCATAAAATTTCGTAAATTCATCAGTTCGAAATCATATATGTAAATCAAAGTATGCCATCCAGTAGTACTGACTCCGTGCGTCTTTTGTAGAAGCCAATATAATTATGCGATCGAAGCATACATTTTTCTATGCTAGAAGCATAAAAATCGAAAATGCAACCGTTTGAAGGCCATTGACAAGGAATCGTAGAGAAGTAACTTACTAAATATAAGTATGTCATTGTGTTGTACCGACCCTATCGCATGTATGTGAAGTTAGCCCGAAAAGTAGCCCGAAAAAATGTGTGTCTTTGCTACATCTTTAATATTTTCGGGCCAGCCCGAAAATTTTATAAAAACTGCATTATCTTAAATTCTCATCCCGAAATATTTTTTTCATCGTATATTAAGCTATTTGATTTGTGAAAAATTAAATAATATAATAAAACATAATAAATAAACATTTTGTTTGCCACCATGCAAATTTATCAAAAATATATTATAATAATAATAAACCAAAATCATAAATGATCGTTGAAAATCTATACTAAATATATGGTTACGTGGTCGCCCTCACAGAAATTTCCAAAAACTACTGCAAGTGCTACGAAAAAGTTATTAATACCACGAATATAAATATATACATTAATTATCATATCAGTGGGATAGAATATTCTAAATACCTGAACGCACTTAATGATCGGAGCACAAAAAATCGAATTTTCACTGCTACATTTTATTCTGTAGCAGATTCCACAGGGATTTCCGACTACTTCGGCTACTGTCTGGAGCTAGTGTTGGCCATCAGAAATCTAAATCATATACATCAAATTTAATTCAACAATTTTATTTTATTAATCTCAATAATACATCTATTTTGAAATAATAATATTCAAGATCTTAATTATAATAGTTATTCAAACTTGTTTGGCGTAAATTATTACATGCGGATCAATCACCTGTATATTCTTATTACGGATTATGGCTGCATAAGAATTAAGGTCATCGTATTTCTCCCACTTTTCATTTACTTTTCCGTAACTAATAAAATGTCCTTCCCCCATTTGCTGATAGCTTACTACTGAAACTAGTTGATATGAAACTTCAGTTAGTAAAATTATTGGCTCTATATCTCCTAAAGTTGGCTTAGTTCGTTCTACCGTAGTTCGTTCAGAATATATGCAGATAAGCTCTTGAAATTCGCATTTTTCCACTCTCATTTTGTTTCTGCAATGTAGGCAATCTTTTATCGGAATTTCTTGAAAGCATTCACTCAGTTTCGACAGCCCAAAGAAATTTAATTTTTCCATGTCCAGTAATATAAGTGATCGCTATTCGACGCATACCGCTTCACAATTCTCGCATTTGAGCCTTACTATAATACTAGGCATATTTTTCAAAACTTGGTGAGCTATATCCAAAATACTGCTGCAGCAATCTTCTAATATTTCGTTAATATTAATCAGTATTTCTTTGCGTATTTTATACACAGTTTCTAAATTACTGTCAAGTAGTTCAGAAATTAGTTTTTTTTTATCTTATATTCGCCTTGTAACAAGTTAGTCGTTCCAATGGCGTCGGTTAACTGAAGTTTATGAAATCCTTGTGCTAGTGACTGTAATAATGAATCCAGACAGCAAGTATTTTTAAAATAACTGCATGTTTTTGTTGCATTCATTATTAATGGTAGGAAAGTTGAATTCATGTTCAATATCTTCTTTTTCACTAAGAGTTGTTTTCGTTTTGGAGTCTCTCCCTCAAAGTTAATTGAATTTTTGTTGGATCTGCTTTGGCTTAGAAGGCCAATTGTATGGCTAATTCGATCAGCGTCCGAGAATTCGCGTAGTTTTTGAAACGTTGGCAGCTCAAATTTATTTGTTTTTACCTTCGGAGTTGATTTTTGATTTATATTCTTTCCCTTCCATATTGATTCTCTCGCTTGGGCATCGTATAAAGAAAATTCCAATTTTTTCTTTGTAGTTTTTCTTACAGTATTAGTTGGGTTTTTTGTAATTAATCTTTTGTGTATTATTTTGTTTCTATGCTTAATTTGTCTAACAAAACGACCAACCTTCGTAGGAAGTTTGCCGACATTTTTAGAATTTTTCATCCTACGCTTTATTGTAGCATTGTAATTTTCTATATGGCTATTGCTGTATCGTTTGCCATTCTTCAACAAACCGCTCCACAAAGGTAAATATGTTAAATACTTTTTCAAACTTAACTCTAAAAATGCTGGATTATAAAAGCTGTTTGTCCCTCCAATTATATGTTCTTTAGAACATCCTTGCTCTTCCCCAAAGCACCTGTCACTTATTATTTTGAAATCCAAATAAAATTGACTTTGTAAATATATTGATCTATTATAAATTTTTAAACGTTCAATAGTGTCGTCTTTAAAGCACGGAGTGGGGTCATCTTGTCCTCCAATTATTTTAGTTATTTCCTCTGACGACTTTTGTACTTTAGTGGTAATATGTTTAAATTTTAGTAAAATTGAAAAGTATTCCCGTATTTGCTTAATTGTTTGATAATTATTCATCATGAAAAATGACTCAAAAATTTCTTGTACTACTTTTTGGGTTGAACTGGAGACAAAACTTTTTTTAACATCCTGCGCTATTGTATGAGCGAAATGAGAACAGCAAAGATATAACTTTACAACTTGAGATAAATGTTTGCTTGCTTCTAAATTGTTAACCCACTTATGTGCCATTTCCAGATATTCAATAAGATTCATATGGTTAAACGCGTCCTTAACTGAATTTATCTCAGCAAATGAAAAATCAGTCACAACTGCATTAAAGATGGGCCATTTATGAAAGATCTCTCTGCAAATAAACGATACGATCTCAACCACATTCCAATTGTATCCATAGTGCGACTGGCGCTTACCATATCTGTAATAGGATAAGGAGTAGTTATTTCTTCAGAATTTACTGCTACTGGAACTACAATTGCGTAGTACAATATTGCTTTGCACGGTTTATACGGAGCAAATCTACGTTTTGGTTTGGAGAGTGCCTGTCACAAGGTGTAATTGTAATGATTTTATCCATTTCAGCAGTTGTTGAACAAAATCCTATATTACGAATTGGGCTAATTTCAGCAACATTTTCTTCCAAAAAATCATTGTCGTTAATATGTAAAGATACTCCGGATCCGTTTCTATGTTTAATTGAAGTTGGTCATTATTTTACATTGTACTCGTATTTAGTACCTCTTCCCAAGTAACAATGAAATTTTAGTTTAGCTTTTATAGCAATATTTTGTCACTTTTTTGGTCACAGTGACTAGGTTCTATGACTAAATAGTTAATAGCAATTTATCATAATTTATATGTCAGGAAATCATTTTTTTTTTACCAAAAATATAGCTAATTTTTGGATATGACTAAAAGGTATTTAGGCGGGCATTCTACTCACCAAAAATAGCAATGCAGCCACTACGACAGCCATTTGGCTTAATAGGAAATAAGTCATCTTAAAAGGTTATATGCTATATTGTTGCTAATTTGCATTGCATGCGGGCAAATTAACCAGAAAATAAAATAGCACAATAGTCACCACAGTAAAACGTTAGTATTAACAGTAAAACAGTCATCTCAAAAGATGTTACGCTATATTATTGCTTTCGTGGCAATTACTCGTAAATAGCAAAAAATGATTATATATAGCGTTGATCGAAATTAAAAGGTTATTTTAGCAAATTAGCTGTTTTTTGACATCAATTGCAAGTTCTATTTCAACACTTTTAATAATAGGAAATATAAATACTGACAGTACGAGATGTAGAAAAGAAGAAAAGCTATTCGGCAAATTTCGTGACAAAATAGCAAATTTTATAGCATTTTTGTCATCAGAATAGCTAATTAACTATATAATGACTAGTTAGCATTCTACGTGACCATTTTGTCATATTGTCTTTACTGCCTCTACTACAGCCACTATGCCATGCGTATTTTGAAAAATTAATCTTTTATGACAATTTTGTGGTGTGGATAGCCATTTAGTCAGAGGGAAAAGCTGTTTTGCTTTTCCGACGGCTAATTTGCTAAACATGCTATTGGTAATCTTTTTGTGGCAAAATAGCATTTCTTTATTGCATTTTTGTTCCCAGAATAAATAATTAGCTGTAGAATAAATATTTAGCAATCCATGTGAATATTATAGCATATTGACATTATTGCTTCTGCTAAAGCTATTATGTCATGGCTGCCATCTTTTTCCGCTATTATGCCACGGCCGCCATTTTTCCCCATGTTTGCATTATTTATTTTCTTAATTTTCTTCGTTTTTCTGTGTCGTTCATAGAACAGAAATACGTTTTCATTCCTATCTTTCAATATCGTATCGATGGTATTTAAAAATTATCCTTAATTACTCCATATTTTGGAATTTATTAAAAAAATCTATTTTCTGTATACAATAAATAAGACATATTTCTGAGGGGCGTTATGCTTTTTAAAGCTACTTTTAAAAACTACCTGATGGTACTTTCTTCCCAACTAATTTTAGGTCGACAGATGCCCGTATTTATTAGAAGATACTTTCATTATTATTTCATTACGCATAATGCCTCTGTTATTATTAATATTTTCAACAGTATTAGAAATGATGTAAAGTGTCAATACAAATAGAAAATAACTAGATAATTTATAAAAATATGCTTTTAGAAAAGTTATTTTGCAATTTTTGGAAACAATATAAGTTTTTTATAGCCATACGGTCATTTTAGATTCTTGGCCATGTAAAATGCTTAAATGCTTGTTTGACTAAATGCCTACTTGAAAAGCTATTATATACCAAATAAATATTTTGCCTTTCAAGTAACTAATTTGCCATAAATGTTATTTTGTTTTGAATATATCAAATAAGCAATAAAACCTATTCGGCTGTGTAAATGACTATTATACTTTATAGTAATTTTGATGAACACACAGCATTATAGCCTAAAAATTTAGCATTTGAGAAAGCTAAAATCATTCCCCACTTTGATCAGCATGACACGTTTTTGTCAGTCATTTTGACGTTATATTGACTTTTTAGCATTTACAGCAATGCTAATTAACCCACAAAAACTGGTCAGCGTGACCAAATGTTGGACACAAATTGTTACTTGGGTTGTTCAAAATAATTATTGTCGGATGCATTTATAATAGGGTTTTCGGTTGGTGAAATCTGCATACTACCTATTGGACACAGTTCATTCGTTGAAATGACATTATTTTTCAATTTTTTTCGCCAAATGTCATAAATTAAAGTTCGATTCTCTTTATTATTTTTTGTTCCAATTAAACTACATATTTGTCTCATTTGTAGTGAATCGGATGAAAATATTTTAATGTTAGATTCATTTAGTGAGCGCAATGCATTTGCCAACGATTTGGGAGTGACAAAGCTATACGTTTTTTTTTGTTATTATATCTTCGAATGACTTGTTTCATTTTGATTAAAACTTTTATGGACTCTCGTTAACACGTTTTAATACTGCAGGTTCAACACTTTCAATAATCACATAAATAATTCTCAAATAAGTTTTATAATGAATGTTTTCACACGTTCACAAACAATGTTTTAAATTCACAATTCAAACTTTTCATACTTGTCTACGTTAATTTTCACATAATGTACACTGTGTTAATGAAAAAATAGGTTCTGTAAAGCGTAATGGTCTAAACCTATTAGAAAATCAAAACGATCCTACAATACTAACTTTTAACTTAATACTAGCGCATCAAAAAAATTATGTTTTATTCTTAATACTAAAAAACTTTTTTGTTAATTTTCAAAATCAGTTTTAACATGTGAACGACGGTAGGATGCATATATGTGTTCTATAGGACGCATATATGCGTCCTATGGTCGTCAACATGTTAAGGAAATTACAGTTACTATCCAAACTAATGATTTAATTCTACAAATTGAGTGGCACACGTGCAAAATTTAACTATAAAAAACAAATTTACTATTCCACAAAACAAGTATGCACCAATTTCCACGGTAGATTGTTCCGCAGAATAACATGTAAATATAATTAGCATTAGGGAAAATAAATTAAATTAAAAATAAAAACTTTAAATATAATATTTTTTTTTTGTTTCTTCAAACCGTGTAAAAGCGAAATCGTGTAAAAAACTACCATGTAAATCGGGGGATGGCTGTATCCTGTATGTGTCCTTCAAAAAATTAAACTAAAAATATTTTGATGGTTTTATCGTAGTATAGGGATCCCGTTACAAGCGTAACTATAGAAGAAAAAATTAGTTAAAATTATAATTTCAGTTTTATTAATTTATTAAACTGAGAATACAATGATGATGTCTCGCTGCTATTTAATAATGTAGTTTGTTTTCATATAATTGTGCTTCACAGTACAAAGTTGTTTTTCATGAAAATCTGTTTTTATTGTGAAGCACAATTATATGAAAATATTTATAAAACTATCAATATTGACAAAGAAAGCACATGTTTCAGATTCAAGATAAACGAAATTGTGTGAGTCACGACAGAAATTCCATTTTGGTAATCACACGGTTTTCTTATTTCGTCGAGTAGTATTTGATTGTACTATTTTGTGCGTCTAACGGTAAAATTTGTGTGTAATGTATTTTGGGAGATAATGGAATTTCTGACGTGATTATCACACCAGAAATCCTACAGATCTGTTTAATTATTAAAGCATATGATTCATTTTAGTTTAATTGTGCCAAACTGTGCATGCCAAAAACAATTTAGTTCTCCTCCAGGAATGGTCGGGATTTTTCCTAGAAAGGCTATATCTGCGTATTTACATGCGACACAACCAAATTAGCGGCATTAAACAAAATGTTCGGATATTCATGTGGAAATTAAAGTACAGTAGGGAATATATCAAAGAAGTTTTGAATGTTTGTGCACCGTTTGTCATGTACAGACTCGTGCACATATGAACCATCTATCTCACTGATATGGTAAAGAGTTTAGGAAAGGTTATATGTTTTTGAATTCTGATACCCAACACAAAGTCGCGGTTTGGTGGTATGGTAATAGGGGTATATGATTTAGATTTCTGATGGCCAACACTAGCTCCAGACAGTAGCCGAAGTAGTCGGAAATCCCTGTGGAATCTGCTACAGAATAAAATGTAGCAGTGAAAATTCGATTTTTTGTGCTTAGATCATTAAGTGCGTTCAGGTATTTAGAATATTCTATCCCACTGATATGATAATTAATGTATATATTTATATTCGTGGTATTGATAACTTTTTCGTAGCACTTGCAGTAGTTTTTGGAAATTTCTGTGAGGGCGACCACGTAACCATATATTTAGTATAGATTTTCAACGATCATTTATGATTTTGGTTTATTATTATTATAATATATTTTTGATAAATTTGCATGGTGGCAAACAAAATGTTTATTTATTATGTTTTATTATATTATTTAGTTTTTCACAAATCAAATAGCTTAATATACGATGAAAAAAATATTTCGGGATGAGAATTTAAGATAATGCAGTTTTTATAAAATTTTCGGGCTGGCCCGAAAATATTAAAGATGTAGCAAAGACACATTTTTTTCGGGCTAATTTCACATACATCTCTATCGCAAGAATTTGAATTTACAATCGATAATGAATTCAAGCGGTTAAATGATGAAATTAAATATGTAGTTCAATGTGAGGCTGTTATTTCGTCAGTATTTAAAATTTCCTAAGACAACTCTACGATTCCTTGTCAATGGCCATCAAATCTCTACGGTGCCTTGTCAATGGCCATCGGTTGAATTTTTGATTTAAATAACTTTAAATTTTCCTTTCACCCTTGTACTTAATTACCAATTAAGTTTTAAAAATGTAGCATTCTGAATTTAAAGTGTAACGTTTTCTTTAACACTTATTGATATTATAAGGTATTCTTAATGTTATTTTTATTTAGATGAAGAACGCGGCTGTTAATTTTCATTTGAATACAGAAACCAATGCGTTAGGCGCGGCTTTGGCCTCGGAAATTTATAACATTATCCAATTAACACACATCCTATAAATACCGGAATCTAATTAACTGGTTCTGTACACGTACCTAATTCACCTTTTCCATACACACAAAAACGAAATTCTAGCTCTCATTTGCATGACTAGAAATCGTTTTTGTTTCAAAAGTTTAAGCAAACAACAAAAAAAAAAATCGAACATATGTTGTTTAACTATAACTAGCTACACAAAAAACTGTAAGAAATAAAACAAGAATTTGAATTAAATTGATATAGCAAAATAAACAATTTGACACAACAACAACGACGACGATAATATTGCGCTTGTACTCGTATTATGACATACGGATAAGTTTTTATGTAACCAAATGCAATTTTATTAATTAGGAACACCTGTAAATTAGTATAAAACTATATAATTTATAGTTCTGTATTTATCACACTGTGCTAAGGGTAAATTAGTTTATTGTTTATGTTTAATTGTTGTGTTTGACTTATTGTTATTTATTTGATTTAATTGAATTATATTTATTATGACTGGTACCGAATGGAATTTATGTAACAGATTTACCAAATTTTATAAGGAATTTTGGGGTGCGATGTCAAGCTGGGTTTGTGCACGTAACGCAACCCCAAACTATTTTGAATACGCATATACGCAGAGCTCGACACAGATTTTATTGGATTTGCAATTTACAAATCTTTGTAAATTGTAATTCTATTATATCCGCCTATGTTATATAATATCCGACCCAATTATAGTGATTTACCTAATTGGTTTGGAATATATCATCCGCATGTATAAATGATTATCTCGTTTGGTATCAAGATAAAATCCAATTTGTATGGTTTAAAGACTATACAGGAATATTTTAAGGGGTGATGTTCCTGCGTTTTATTCATAATATAACAATTGTTAGTGTTTTTTGGGTTAGTTAGGTAATAAAATATAAAAGTGTAAAAGTTAGCATGAGATTTGTATAAAAATATGTTACGGTTCATTTAACGTGTATGTAAAGGAGATGTTAGTTATGGTTCGGTATGCTTGTAAGCAAAGGTTTTAGAATACAATTCTTAAGTATATATGATGGACGGCGCAAAAATGCGATTGTAAAGTCGTCGACCTCGGTTATTTTGAACACTAAGTAGTGCAAATTTTTCTGATCTGCAAAACTTCATTATTATATCATGAATTAATATTTTTTTTTTTTAAGAAATTTAAATTTTAGTTTAGTTTAGGCAGCAAAATCAGGAATATTTTGATTGTGACTCTTGTTGTATTTTTGGAAAATATCTCAAGGGTCAATATTTTCCTTGTGAAATTAAAATATAAAAATTAATTCCTGTCTGTCTGTTTGTTCCGAATACATTCAAGATGAATTTCAAGAATGACTACTAGAAAGAAATGATCTCTTTCATGAGGTTACAAAATGTGATTTATAATAGGCTTTAGGCACATTTCAAAGTCAATTCAAGTATTTTCTAAGGATTTAGCATGAACTTCAGTGATATTGGAGAACTTCTTAGATCCAAAGAGTGTATCTAGCAATTTCTATGTTTTCTTATGGGTTTAACCCAAGAATGAAATGAAAAAAATGGAATGTATACCAAAGTTGCATTAAAAAATCCAATTTTTATATCTCATGGAACACCCGTCAGACCCATTAGAATATCATTGAACTTTTTAGAATCATTGCTTTGGGTCTAAATAGTCCACCAATTAATACTTAAGATGAGAAACGTACTTAAGGCATATTAAAAAATCATGCCCATTAAAATATCACATTTGTAAATCTCATGGGACACCAGGTCATATTGATTAGAAAATCATAACAATTACTAGAAACATTCCTTTGGGTTTGAGCAGTCCACCATTATCGCTGAAGTCAAGTTAAATGCTTTGCATGACTTTGGAATGTGCCTAAGGGCCATTAAAAAAATCACACTTTTCAATTATAGGGAATCTAGTAGTTTTTAAAAAATTGGAATTTATTTCACTCGTAAAAACTTAGAGTGAAGTCTATCATTAGGCATTGCTAAAAAATATCAAAATGACTGCGTATGTCTTTATATTACAACTACGGCATGCAGTATTTTAAACTGGGAGCTTAATGGTTTATCTACATTGGTTTGCAGCTATGTAGAACACGTCATCTAATACAGGTGCCAACAACAATGTTGGTGGCAGTTTAATAAATTTGACTGAAGTTACTACGGTGTTCCAACTTCCTTAGCCATGTAAGGGGTGCCATTGACATTACGACGTTTCCAGCAGCATTTTCGATGAAAATGGACCTATTATGTCACCACTCAAAAAGGCACACCATTTTCGTGCGTGCACACTGTCCGAACTCAGACACCACTTTTGGCATCCAATAGCAAATCTTTCTCACGAACTTTCATCATCAATTTCAATACAGCAGTACCACTTGGCGCCCTTTCACGGCCCACATTTCTTTTCAAAATTCGCACAGTTTTTGCTACACAACACAGACTTTGAAAATAACTTTTCAATATTTCGAACCGCTTCACAAGCGAAAACATGATTGTTTCGTGACGCGGAATATCGCACCGACGAGCTGTCAAAATTTCAAGCAAATCGTTCAAAACAGTGTTGCCATATAGAATATAATTAATCTTTTGCGCTGTTTTGACGTGCAATGTACGTCACTGGTAACTTTTCTTTACTGAAAATAACGGTACGCAACAACTCGACTAAACCAACTCGGCGACCGTCAACTCGGCGACGACAAACTTGGCGCTGGACAACTCTGCGACGGACAACTCGGCGACGGTCAACGACGGGAAAAAATTTAAAAACTTCAAAAATGAAGATAAAACTTGACTAATTGCGAGAATGCTGTGTTTTGTCGCCACAAAGTGTAAATAAAATATGATGCCGATACATCTTCGAAGTGTGCATGTTTGGTTTGTCTGTGTCTTATTAAAAATAATGCTTTGTGGAATAGATATATATAATATTAGAATACAATAAATTCTATTAACATAATCAAATTGTAAATATTAATATGTTTAACTAATTATTAACAAGCGTAATTGCCAATTTTTGCAGATGGATTTTGACCAAGTATCAGTATGTAAATTTTAGCGAATAAATTTTTATTCGATAAAAGCTCTCTTTGGGCTACCCGAAATAAGAAAAGTTGAAATAACAAAAGTGTTTTTTTTGAATTTAAATAAGTGTTTTTAATTCATTATGAAAATGATTTAAGAAAAATTGATAGAAATGAAATAATAAAAGTTGATTTAATATGTGCACTTCTGAATTCATTTTCAAAATATTTTAAGAAAAGTAAAAAAAAAAACTGAAATAAAATATGTTTTTTTTACATTATTTAGGAAATTATTTTAGAAAAGTATTCAAAATATATGTAATTAAATTTTTCCGGAAAATTTTGAAATTTATTCCATTTTTTTTTTTTACTTAGTTTAAAATTTGTCATTTTGAAAATGAAATAAAATGTGTATTTAAAATCGAAATAAAACGTAAAAATGTACTACAGTAAAAACTCGATGATCCGACATCAATTTAACCGGAACGCTCAGTTAACCGGAATTTTAATTTTTATTAATTTTTTTTTTGTTTTTTTCTCTTTCACAAGGGAAATGATTTTTTTTTTATTATCCGGGGATTCACAGAAATTCCCTTTACTTTTTTTTTCTGTTACTGCATTATTCTATTTGAATTGAATGTGTGAAGTCGTATGACAGTTAGGTTGTTATGTATGTATTTATTATTTATGATATGTATGATATGTATGTATTTATTATTTGCAATAAATTCAATGAACTGATGTATAAAAAATGGTTTCTGGTACATAATTCGAAAATAAATAAACGAGAATCCTAAAGAATAATGAAATCAAGCGAAATTCTTGTAATATATTTAGTTTTAATGAAACATTCAATTATCCGGATATCAGAGCTTTTACTAAAGTATATTTTCTGTGAATTCCCGATGTTTATCAACATTTCGATGTACAAAACATCACGTGGAAAAGATTAGAATTAAAAATGTATAATTTAAATATATATATAGACATCATCCTCTATGCTGTCAAATAACAACTTATATTAATTAATGTAAACTGTAATGCCTTTCTTTGAATATTGTACATCCCTGAAATGAAATATTTTAGTACAAAAATTGTACACATGAATTATTGCTAACATCGCGATGATAGTAATTTTCTAGCAGTTGGCATTTTTGACATAAATTACAATTATTACTAACATCACGATGATAGTAGTTTTCCATGAGTTGGTATTTTTGGTTTTACCTTCTGTAAAACAAAAAAATTGCAGCCATGATGGTTCATTCCGTTTGTAACATCAAAAGTGTAATCATCAAAAAATTAAATAAAATAAATTTTATAAGTGGTATTCTCCAAGTTGTGATAAATTTCTAGTACGTCCGTTTCAACGAAAATATACCTCGTTTGGGAACCAGCACCGCAATAAATCATCGTGGGAATTACATGACCATTTTGCCCAGTGTTATTGGAGTTTTTCATTCGGCAAGTGGCTGCCCCATCGTCACCCGAATAATAAAAAAAAAAATTTCCCTTGTAAAGGAGAATTCTCCCTTGCAAAAAATTTTTTTTTTTTTTTTTATTTTAAGAAATCTTTATTTCTGTATAATATTACAACTAATCATATGGATTATCTAGTAATTGTTTTATAAGTTAAGTAGTCCACTCTTGTGGGATGAGACCTATCAGTTCATCCCAACTCTGTCAGTCCTTTGATTTAAGCGGCTCAAGGAACCACTAATTCTAAAGATTTTGTTCTTTTAAGGCACTTTGATCCATTTTTGCGATCCAGTAATCCAGTAGGTTCCGTAGCTCCTCGTTGTCATGCTGCTGCAGTCGCAGTACATGACCCCTTGCAAATTTTTGTATTTCATCGCCGACGTTTTCTATGTTTAAGTCTCGATGGAGATTGTCGTTTCTAATGTACCAAGGAGCATTCACAATGCTACGTAGTACTTTATTTTAAAATGTTTGAATGATATTCACTGTAGTTTTCCTTGCGCAGTCCCAACGCTGAATACCATACGTCCAGATAGGTTTTAGGATTTGTTTATATAACAGCAGTTTGTTGTGCGTTGTCAGTTCGGAGTTTCTTCCAATAAGCCAGCGCATTTTTCTGAATTTTAAATTCAGTTCTTTCCTTTCCTTTTTAACATGCGCTTTCCACCTGAGTTTAGAGTCTAGCGTCATGCCGAGGTACTTAGCATTATGAGAATATGGTATTTGTTGTGAATTCAGTCTAATCGGAATATATTCTAATATACGTCTTAAATGCAAAAAAATGTTCTAAAAATTAAAATTCAGGTTAACTGACTGTTCCTGTTAATTGGATGCCGGATAATCAGGCTTTTACTATAATATGAAATTTGTGAATGACGAACAAATGAAATTTGTGAATTTGTGAAAAACAAATGTAAATTTTATGTTTATAATGTGAAATAAAATACAACCAAACCTTTTTTTACACGATGATACTTGCCAACCGCGTAAAAAAATCGACGTTCACACAAATACCACTTTTTTAATTCTTTTAATTCAACTTTTATTAATTTAAGGAGCCTGACGAAGCAATTATTATTAATAAAAATAAATAAAACAAAAAAAGGATTGATTAAAACTAAAAAATTTAGCTGTTCCCTCCTAATAACTATTAATAAACAATCCTGCATTTAAAAATTTTAAAAATGTATACTCCTTACCTGATTTTATCCATGTATACGTAAAGTAAGCTTTAGCCTCTTCTGAATCTTCTATTCATTTTGAAAATGAATTAAGAAAAGTGGGCAAAACATGAAGTAAAATAAATGTACATATTTTAAATCAATTTGAAAATAAATTAAGATAAATTTTCTAAAAAATGAAATAAGAAATGTGCATTTTTAATGCATTTTGAATTAAGTTTTTTTTGTTGTAATTACTTTTTTTAATTCTGGTAATTTGTTTAAAATACGAATTAAAATAATTGAAAATTTTTCATACAAATACCACTTATTTTAATTCACTTTTCTTAATTCAACTTTTCTTAATTCGGGTAGCCTTTCCTTTGTCATATAAAAATTAATTTTATTAAAAATGTTTAAAAAATAAATATACAATTTAAATTAATAACAACATATTGGAGTTTTATTTAAAATAAATCTTTAGGAACATACAAAACAGATGAACGCTTTCCCACTGTCTTATCTTTTTCAAAAGAAACGAAATTCTTCTGTTCATTACTTCTGCACCATTTCTGGAAGTACTTTTACGTTTGATGGATGTCTTTGCAACTAAAAAATAGGAATCACTTAATTAGAATTTAAGCGTAAATGTGTTAATTTTCTCTGTTATTGTTACCTTGTGATTAAAAAAACTGAAAACACTCGGAAACTAATTCCTTTGCCACAAAATCAAAGACAATAAATTATTTTAGAAAATCCAAATGTGTAAAGTAATTTTTCACTATCTTCTTTATTTAATTATTTATACTTAGATTACCATATTAAAGTTAGCCGAAAGTTTCCAGCCGCAAGATGGTAATGCAGATAGTGTCTTTGCTATTCCAGCAGAAAATAAATTAATACCCTCTAAAGAAAAAAGCGAGCCACTTAAAACGGCATGAAAACTGAACGTTTACGTGATGCGGTTTTTACTGACAATTCGTCATCGTATGCATACATAAAGATTTTATAGTAGTCCGCCATTTGTAATTATACCTTTTGTTTTTGTCATTCTTTTCAATCGTATTTTTGCTTTTAAATCATCAATTTTTGCCGTTAAATCAAATTGCTGAATGAATATTATTAAAGGTAAGAACTAACAATTAAATAATCTAATTTCAACTTCTAATTCGTTATTACATGGCCTTTCAGAAACCGCAATGAAGAAATACCCATCGGCAAGGGTTGGCGATATTATCACCATAATTAAAAAATGGTTTCAATATTCAAAGGAACGGCAACGAAAAATTTAAAAATCATCTACATATTAATTATGGAATAATCGATTTAGTTTAGTAAATAAGTGCAATAATTAAGCACAGAGTATGAAAATTTACACAGAGTAACGAAGCAGAGGAAAAAATTTCATCAAAAAATGCATGGGTTACGCAATTTAAATCGATCATACAAACACTTACTCAACATTTTTTTATTTTTTGAGTATTGAATATTGTCATACTCGTGGCTATTTATAGAAAACGACAAAAATTACTTTAAATAAAAATGCGTAAATGTGTTTTTAACGCAATTAAATTGCGTAACCCATGCATTTTTTTGATGAAATTTTTTCCTCTGTTTCGTTACTCTGTGTAAATTTTCATACTCTTTGAATTAAGTTTCGAATTTTATATTTAGTAAATAAGCATTATTGAATTATGAATTTAGTAAATAAGTAAATTAATGAATTTTTGAATTTTCTAATTAGTAAATAAGTACAGTACATAAATTAATTTTTAAAATATTTAATTTTTTATTATTTAAATAATAAATTTGTTATATTTTACACATAAAAATAATTTTATTTTATTCTAAATTTACCCAAATGGACTCGAAAATAATACGTTTTGGCGTTATAAAAAAAGTTCTGTTTTGCGATACAAAGACATTCCTTTTTTGCACAACGCAAACATATCACCTTGGCGTTATAAAAAACCTTCATTTTTTCGATATAAAATTATTTCGTTTTTTCGGCCGCTTTGGTGTACCGAAAACGTGATACATCAGTGGTACGGTTTTTATTTTAAAATTCATAGTTCAAAATTTACGGAAACGATTCGCTTTATTAACGCCAAAACGTTACGTTTGCGAAGTCTTATATATGAAGTAAACTCATTTTTTGTTTCGCTTATGTTACGCTTTACTTAGAGGGTAGCTGAAAGATACATTAATTGATATACCAAGTTCTATATTATTTACGCCATGTTTATTAGAAAGGTCATAATCCTAATCCCCGATATTTGGGGCAAGTCTGAAACGGATATGGGGGTGTAATTTGGTATAGTGTACCAGAAACTCCGACATTTTTAAAACTAAATTAAAAAAATGTTCTGTAACTTTTGAGCAACACACTTTCCCATCGATTTCACTATGTTTATTAGATTTTATTAATTTTAGATTTTAGACATTTTATTAATTTAGTTTTGAAAATTTCGAATTTTCTGGTACATTATACCAAATTACAACCTCCCTATCCCCTTCAGACTTACTCCAAATTTCGCGTGGGCTTACCTAGGCTTATGACCTGTCTAATAAACATAGTGGGATTGATGGGAAAGTTGGTTACTCAAAAGTTACAGAACATTTTATTAATTTAGTTTCGAAATTTATTGTAATTTACACACGGGTTCGGATAATTTGGTAAAATTATATAGCACTTGATACATTCTAGCTGCATTCTGATTGTTTAGAGGTGATAGTAGAACTAGATATATATAACTTTTCCGGTCTGCTGTCACAATTGTTAATGACTTATGGAAGAGAATCATGTCAAAAACGAAAACCATTATAAATTATGGTTAATTACATACACATTTGCGTACGGTGGACATAAATTCAAGAAAAGAAACTGTCTGGTCGCAAAAAGGATATAGTAATATATCTTTCGACTATAACATAATTTTTAGGCTGAGATAGATAAAACAATAGCTGCATTACCATCTTTCGGCTGGGATAGCAAAGACACTATCTGCAATATCTTTCGGGTGGAAACTTTCGGCTAACTTTAACAGTATACTTAGATTACAATTTTTTCATTCAGAAAGAACCAAAACATGTTCACATTACAGTACAATCATCCAATCTAGTCTACTACATCATCAACAGACATAGATTTTATCTTCATCGACGAATATCCCATCTTCCTTGATTATCCATTCGATATCAAAATTTGACTAAACGATTTTGATCGGAAGTAATGAAATTTTTTTTCTCGGTTTATGCTTCCCGTATCTTTGGCTGATGTTTGTATAGTGAAAATATCGTTTTAAAAATACCTCAATTTGAGAGATACCACTATGCAATTACGCTTATTAATAAATAATTAAACATATTAATATTTACAATTTGGTTATGTAAATAAAATTTATTGTATTCTAATATTATATCTATTCCACAAAGCACGATTTTTAATTAAACACAGACAAACCAATGATGCACACCTCGAAGATGTATCTGTATTATATTTTATTTACACTTTTTGGCGAGAAAACACAGCAATCTCGCAATTAGTCAATTTTTATCTTCATTTTTGAATGTATTAAATTTTTTCCCGTCGCCGCATTGACCGTCGCCGAGTTATCCGTCGCTGAGTTGGTTGTCGCCGAGTATACCGTCGCCGAGTTAATCGTCGCCGAGTTGACCGTTGCCGATTTGATCATCGCCGAGATGTCCGTCCCCGAGTTGGTTTCGCCGAGTTGACTTGTTCCGTGAAAATGACGTATAGCGACTTTGTTAATTTTACATTTCCAAAAGAAAGAATTTATATTTTAACTTTTTTCTTCCGTTTCTCACCGAATAGAAATAAAAAAATATCGTGGATTTTGTAAGAGAGGAATAAAATCCATATAAAATATAAACAACTTTGGAAGAGAGTCGAAAAAATATAAATAAACGAAATAATAAATTTTAAATTTGAACACACGTACGTTATATGTTCGGAATCTAAAAAAAAAAAAATCGTCAAAAAACAAAAAAAAAATCCTACAACCCGATTGCAGTGCCACCTACCGGGTCCATTTGTGAATCTTATCCATCCAGGAACCTACTCAAATACACACACTAAATTTCATTAAAATCGGTTCAGCCGTTTAGCAGTAGTCCATTTGAAATTTCTTTGGATGGATAGGCACACATTTCTTCCAGCTAATTGATAGCGCAAGAGGTTAAACTCAAACCAATATATGGTTCATCCTATATAAGCTCAGCCCCTGTATCTCAGCAACTAATCATCAGAAGTAGAGCTGAAAACGGTCCTTTAAAAAATTTGAAAAGCTATATCAAGTGTTTATTATGATATAACACCCTAAGACTATATGAAATAAATGTGTGTTTCGAAAAGTGCCTAAGACATCTTAAACTTTAAAGATTTTAATTAATAATTAATCGGTTTAAGAAACAAATCTCCAGATTACTGAAATGTGCTGTTTATCAAACAGAAACAGAAAACAGCTGTTTTTTTTTCTAAAAACCAAAAACCGAAAACAATGATTTTTTTATTTCTGTTGGGGTGCTAGGCATCAATTTTCAGCAAGATATAGATGGATCCACACAAGGTGGTGCAGAAATTAATTACAAATTTATGAAAATTATGATGAATATTAATCAGTATTGCATCGATTCTGCTGGGAGTCTGTGATACCTTCTACAAAATAATAGTGTTCTGCATTTATCTGAAGAGAACTCAAATGTTTAAAGTGAAAATTATGATAGTGTCGGTGCTATTGATATGGAAGTCATAATTATGTCGATTTTCTCAGTCGTTTCTGCAGAAATCAATTTCCAATATAAAGTGATTGCTGAAGTTAGCAATTGTGGTTAAGATTGCACCATTGATAAAAAAATTAACAATTAAAATTCTTATGTTCAGAAAGGTATGAAATTTAAAAAACAGTATTAGTTTTAAGTTGTACAAAAATATTAAAGAATATGCAAACGGAAGTGCTGTGCAAAGTGTAGCACACCTGTGCTAGAATCATGAGTTTGATACTTTGAGGAATGGACGAAATGCCGGAAAAACTAGTCAACTGATATAAGCTTATATTTCAAGAAGTGTTGAATTTACTTATTACTACAAAATGAAGATTTGACAAGACCAATATCAGGAACAAGAAATTTTAAATTGTTGAAGCAAGAATTCACATTATTCAAAAACTCGGGTATGCGCTTCTCAACACACGTAAAACGTGTATTTTCATAACGTTCGCGGTTGTCTGACACATCGTTGAAAGCCTATCAAAAAATCAGAAAACAGCTACTAACCGCTGTTTTTGAAAAAGCTGTTTTTGACAAATCCTACTCGTTATATTGGCAAGCCAATCATTTCTTAAACACAATATTTAATTAAAACATCAACAACGGCATATAGACGTGAAGTGAAAAAAAATTCTCTCACGCTCGATTAATCACCATAATCGAATATAACTATAATCAAATATCTTATTATCAGTTTGTTGTTACTACACACATAACTATCAAAACCAATAACTTTTAATTAATTTGATTGATTTATTTTGGAAAGTAAACAGACACAAAACTATAATGCAATAAGTTTTATCTTTTTATCTCACATCCATGACATGTTGATAGTTTTTAGTCTACTACTTACATTATACTAGAGAGTAATAGATAAACACAACACAATTTACTATCGTCATAATATGTATATATAGAGTGTTATATGATGATAGGTTTTATGTACACACATCCATATACATTATGCATAGAAGAAAATAATAGAATTTATACACAAATCAAATTTCTATTATGGAAATTACTGTGTACAGTACACCCAGATTATTTTTGCTACACTTTTTTTTGTGTTCTGGCATCAAATTTTCTGTTGAATTTACATTTTTTTTTGTTTTTCTCTGTGTGCCGTACCTACATACAACCCGCAAATCCACGGCACACACGAATTGTTACAATACATTAAAAAAGTGAATTTTATATTACTGCTAATATTTACCTTCTGGTGTATCGTCTGCGTGTGAGTATATATGTCAATAATTGTCAAATCTTAGAGTGTACACGTAGATATATTTTTGTATATCAAACAATTTTTTTTTTGATATTTAAACAAATATATATAAGTATAACCAACCCTCCTCTTCGTCGTCTAATTAAATTTTTTTTGTGTTGTATTCCGAAAATGAAAGTGAGTGGAAATGAGAAAATTTCCACTTTGTTTGTATTACGCATTTTTATTTTATTTTATTTAATAAATTTGAATGAAATGTTGTTCTATAATTATTATAAATTCTTTGTTAATTTAACAACAACACAAAACAATTGATATAAGTAAATAATACATTTTGGCAAGTATCGTTTGCAGAGGTGGGATACATGCAGCCTACTCAATGCGCGGTCTTATACCGATTCTTCAGCTGAGTAGTAAAGGGGTCCCAATGTTTTAATTCGAGATACGTGGTATAAATACTCCAGAATATTTATACATAGTTGATTTAATAAAAAACGGGGATCGGGCCCAGGACACTGCCGTACTCCTAGCCCTGGGCTGCGGTAGCTTGCTAATTTGTTTCATGCCTAAAAAAAGAAATATTAGGTAGCTTCCAAAGAGTACACGCAAGCTGTTTTGCAACCATTTTATTTCTGTTTCGTTCGGTAGTCTGTTAAATTGATTGAAAAGATAGGAAATAATTATTCTTAGTCCACCTTACACCCGTTATTGAATATTGTTGTCCTTTACCTACACATTTTATTATAAACATATACATTAAAATGTTAATTTTAATAACAATATTTACAAAACGACTGATAAACGCATATCTATTTACTATAAGCACAAGAATTTTTTGGGGCACCACTCTATGCGAAGTACCATGATAATTAACCGAAAATGAAATCAAAGAAACGACAATTAACCCAAAAAATAAACAATGCAGTGGAAACGCTATATGATGAGAACGACATTTAATGGAAAAATGGTAATTTAATCGGCAAGCCACTGGAAAAACGTCAATTTATAGCAAACGACAGAAAATTCAGTTTGGCATCCACCGAAAACTACAATTAAAGAACGAGAATTCATCAAAAATATAGTTACAGATGTGACTTTTGAAAAGGAGCAAGTTGAATGGATTTGAGTCATTTCTCAAGCGATTGTGTTAAAACTCAGATTTTAGGTGTAAAGTGAAAGATTTCATCCCAGAAAAAAATGTTCACCCAGCAACACTAATTTTATCCCGCCCAGGATTTTCAAAATCATCCCAGAAAATCTTTAAATGATAATGTGTTGATGTTAATTTATGAAAAGTGACTGTATTTCAAATATCTATGATAAAAAGATGAAGATAAGTCGTTACCTGAGGTTGACAATATTGTATCATATAGTATGTACGTATTTTCAATTAAGATTACTGTTGTCCTTCGAAAATCCATAGAAACTGGTCCCTCTTTGTAAGCCAACAACATTTAACTCGCTGTGTAGAATTGTAATTGGGACTGTGACGGACTGTGTCCGATCACTTTGAAATAACATCACTGACAAGCGTGCCCAAGCACGTGGACGGATATGCAGATCATATCGCGCTTCTGGATTCGTGGAACGGCTGATTCTAAAATTTTACAGCAACAAAACTAAATGTCTATTAACACCTAAAAACATTAATACGGCAAATGACAACGTGGAATCCTTCAAATACCTCGGTTCAGTTATAACATCAACAAATGATATAATTGTGAAATATTCCTTCATGGGATATGCAGAGTAGAGTGAGAGAGAGAGAAAAATGAAGTCCACTCTCTATACTAAAATTCACATGACCGTTGGTGCTATTGCAGCTTGGGATGACCCCGTTTATTACAACTAATCATTTAAGATATAAACGAATTGTTCCCTGGAACCGAAAGCATCGTAAACGATTTCGTTTGATATCAATGGGGCATGTTGTGACAAGGTATTAAAAATTCCCAAGGTCATCCGTATGTGAGGATTAGAGCTATGGTAAGCTAATCATTTGTTATTAAGAACAGTAAATGTCGTCATCGATCTCATAAATTTATCATTTCCAGATATCGATATCAAGTGATCTTTAATGTGTACATAGTTGAAATCAAATGGGTAGTATCCTGGTATCCTGTCTCGTCATTCTAAACATACGGGTGACCATGCGAATTTTATTTTGGATAGTGGATATTGTTGACCATTTAAATCAATAATTCATATATAATCTTATACATAAGAAATTAAGACACTTTAGATAAATTATTATCTTTCTGGCTAATGGCACATTAGGTCTCACAGAAACTTGAGATTTCAAGAATTTCTGGAACGATTTAAAAAAAATTGGAATGAACAATTTTGAGAAAATTTTTATTGATTCTGTGATGAAATCCGGGACTGCTTTCACACATATGAACTTGAGATGCGGATTTGAAAAATAACCAATTCCAGCCAATTCCAATATGAGTTTCGAATTTAGTTCTTAATAACGGATATTTTAAATAGAACCAGACCAAATACTTTCCATCAAATTGGGATGGTACTAGATTTGTATGATGAAAATGGGATTAAAATATGAGTTCCCGATGTGTTTCTGAAAAATTGCAAATTTTATTGAAACTTAAGCCTTTTTTTAACTGATTAGGATATATCTTGGTTTCTATGTCGAAATTTAGTTGCCATAAAGGTTTATTTGTGGTTCTGAGAAATGAAAAATTTGATTCGAACTATAGGCCATGTCCAACTTCTTTGGAATTATTATGATTGTATAATGAGGATACAAAAAAAGTTCTCCAAAAATTACGTAGTCTCTAATTATTCTCGGGACAAATAGTTTATGTCGTCCATCCATTACATAAGAGTTTTTTGCGGCTTTTTTTAGTTGATTTTTTGTTTTGTAATTATAGTAGCACCTTCTCAATTCGATGCAAGATGCTTATTTCCCGGTAATAGTTTGAATTTGATCGTTTATCTCTAAAGGAACCACTAGTTCAATTGTGGGTCAGTATTCACCTTTTCGTATTGACTATAGTGTCTGCTACACCAAAATCCATCAAGCGTTATTTCAATTGGCGTGTATTATTTCGGGCACACTGAAATCGTGAAAGCCTAAACACGCTTCTGGTCACTCAAAACCAAACGAATCCTTTTTAAATAACACTACCCAACCTTTCTGAGCTCCTCGCACCTATTAGAAAAATAAATTAGATGTTACGAAAAATCGAAAAGCACTGGAGGTAATGATAAGCTGATATATTGGACAAATATCTTTTGCGTTGAATCTATCCACAGAAATTTGTAATTATTCAGAATATCATTTTAAGGAGACAACTGATAGATTTCATATTGGCACAAGCAAGTGTACAACGGCTTCCTCCTTTTGCAGATCTGGCCCTAATTTATTTTTCTCCTACCATATACTTACAATTCAAAATATCCTGCATTTCAAAACACACACGTTTGCCACAAACTCTCACAACATCAGACGGTAGTACAATAAGCCAATGTTGAAATATGACTAGCACTCATGCTCCTCATATGGTATGACTTTATCTATCAAT
The DNA here is from genome assembly GCA_947310385.1 of Nephrotoma appendiculata. Taxonomy (NCBI): domain Eukaryota; kingdom Metazoa; phylum Arthropoda; class Insecta; order Diptera; family Tipulidae; genus Nephrotoma; species Nephrotoma appendiculata. Next base: position 76,853,608 of record OX371225.1, read on the forward strand.
AAATTCATAAATTCGGTTATAATACACAGCCAAAACGGTTATCACGGTTTCAAATTATATTGGTAGAATAGGGAAAAAGAATAGTAAGTAGCATTTGCAAAAAGTTCTCGTCTAGATCGAGCCCTGATTAATGTAATTAGTCCCAGACCTATTAAATTATCGGCAAGCCAATATTATTTGTAACGAAACGTTATTGTGGGCGACTTAACATACTCAGTACCAATCCTTAGCATCTAATAGAAAAAATCAGCTGAGGAGTTTTGATCAGCTTTGTTCTGCAAAAAAAAAATCATTCCCCTCTTACTATATTTGATTTATTATAACCGATATAAAACTTAATGTATCAGTAAAGATTTTAAGGGATCCGCACGAAATGCGATATTTCAAAACGCGATATTTCAAAACGCGATGTTTCGGAACGCGATATGGTACAAAACACGATATGGTAAGTTGCATTGCGAAGCGACGGAAGCGCAGCGACCCGCCTGATATAACCCGGTCCTATACTTCCGCTCATATCCGTTTTTAAATTCCTATAAACTAAAATTAAATGAAAGCCATGAAAGCCCCTTCACCAGCCTGTTATAACCCGATCCTAAACTCCTATTGATTTTTAAAATATCGCGTTTTGTTCTGTATCGCGTTTTGAAATATCGCATTTTGAAATATCGCGTTTCAAATGGGACTCAGATTTAAGACACTGTTTCTAATGAAAAAACTGAGGCAGTGATACATTATGTGATGAAACTTATTGGAAAATTATACTCTTCCTGCCAGGTTAATTTTCACAACTAACTCAAACGCAATATTGTAAAATGCAACTAGCTAACAAAATTTTGTTTACATCGGTTTCATCAGGTGAGACATTGTTCAAATTTTGTATTCATCTGTATATGGATTAAGTAAGGTCTTTACATTCATCTGTATATGGATTAAGTAAGCAGCAACCCCCCTTGGCTGTGTTATTGGAAATTATAAAATTTCTATGGTGTCTATTTGTATTCCGACGCTAAACCTACAATCATGTATGTGTGTATACCCTACAAGCAATTTTCAGATTTTAACATAATTACATTTTCAGTAGTCGATCTACTTTGCATACTCGTTCTCTAAACGTATGGTACATAAACGAACTCGTGTTATAATAAATCAAAAGTCAACAATTAGTATAATGTTAGAAAATAAAGCTACGATGTATGTCTGTATGTATATATCATTTTATATTTGATTTCTAATTTTCCTAAAATTATACAACATCCTTGTCGTATTTTATTACATACAGAGTCATACATATTTTAAACAAATATATTTAATATACGATGTAGAACATTGACGTACACGTATACCCCAGCCCCAGGTTCCGGTATATACTCATATTTAAAAAAATGTTTAACGCGAATTTTTCGTTGTTTTGAAAAACAAAGTGGAAATACTTTATACATTTTCTATATGTGCGCCAATAAACAACAAGAAAGGAATTACATCATGTATATATCTCTACCATGCATGGTTGTTTGCTAAACGTATATACAACAACAAATACCGTGTATACATAGAAATTTTATTAAACGTACATACAACATATACACATATGGTATATACATCAATTTGTTAGATTGAAATATTTATCGAATTTTTATATACAACAAAATACACTAACTCTGTATACACATTTTGAATTGCTGAACTTAACTATCACCCAAGTGAAAATTTGAAAATATACATATATAGCATAAAAACTATGTAGGTAGACGTGTACACGTATGGTAATTGAACATTAGAATATTAGCACATTTATTATATTTTCCCGCTACACCGAAATCGAAAATATTGCTTTTCCACTTTGTTGCACAAACATAGCGTTTAAAGCCCACCCGCGAACGCAACTCTAACAATAACTAAAACAACGTCAAAAAACATTGACATGTATCGTGTTAATACACTAAAATACAAAAAAATCAAACAACTGAAAAAAGTAAATTTTATGAAAATTGATTTGTTTACCAAAATATTATTGCTTACATGAATTCATTTGAGAAGATAAACATTATCGACAACAACAACAACAACAACGACGACGACGACAGGGAAATGAAAACCAAAATAAAATAAAAAATATGCTAAACGGAAATGAAAATAAAAATAGCAACAATATTAACGTTTAATCTAGTATTAAATTATGTTGACTTGTTATTAGCTAAATTTGTTAGAGTTTAACGCGCGGCAAATTATTGACATTTGACTAAGAACTTTGTAATCGTAAAAGTATATTTTTTTATGTCTATTGTCAACTTATATATGGAACTCGCTCTTCGTTAAAACGGTAAACTAAATTAGGTTTTGATCGTTTATTCTAAATCGTTTGGCAACTTATTTTTAAATAAAATGCAGATCATTTAAATATCTTGAAAATTTTATTATAGGCCTGAAGTACAATCAAAACATTTATGTATGGAATTCCACATCGTTAATATGTAGCACCACGGGCACGTTTGCAGGTGTCGATTCGTTGAACCCAATTTTCGATGACTCGGCCACACATTTCGATAAGTCGATTGTTAGACCCGCTGTGTGGCATGTCTCACCGTCTTGTTGAAACCACATATCAATAAACTCTAGCTCATGCAATTGTCTCTGTAGCGATGTTCATTGACTATACCATGACGGTCATTTTCATCATCGAAAAAAAACAGTCCAATGACACCACTAGCATGAAAACCTTACCATAGTTATTTTTTGTGGATGAAGTGGTGTTTGCTGAAGCTCATGAGTGTTTTCACCTCACCAATAACACATATTCTGTTAGCTAACGAACCTGTTTAGCCAAAAATGCGCTTCATCAAAGAAGATGATTTTGCAACAGGGGAAAATCCAGCAGCGAATATTTAGACTCAAATTTTTTTTTCACTAGACTATGAATTGCTTGTGTACTGGGACGATAATTACGACCAAAAAATAAAATTAACGCTCTTGAAGTGCAAGTCACCGACTCGGAAATTTTGTAGTAAATTTTAATTATTTGCAAACGTTGTTCGTTCGTGTACTTCACAATGGTGAAAGTTGAAAGTTCTCAAGTCTCAAATGGAAGACACGATATATTGACCTAATCTAGTTGCCTAGTCCGAAAATCTTTAGACAAGCCAGAACGGTGTAAAGTTTTTGGGCGTATAATTTTTTTGGCTTATATTAGGTATGCAAGAAGAAACTCTGCTATTTTTGGTCGAATTCAACTTTATTGAAACTATAATTGTTACAAAGATTAAGTATTGAAATATTCGCCATTACCATCGATGACCTTTTGCCATTTATCAGGAAGATGATGAACGCCTTCGCGAAAGACGCTTGGTGGTTTCGAAGTCTCAACAAAACGAAAGTTGAAGATGGGTTATATCTGTATTTTAGTCTGCTTATCGACGAAAGCATTACATTTGTAGCAGTGTCCGAGTTCACCACAAATGTATTCATCTCAAAATTCCAACGCCTATATAGTTAATTGTGCAATATTGATCGCTGCATCATTGATTTAGGATGGTACCAACCAGAATCCTCCTCCTTCTTCGATACATTTCGGCGGATTTTGGGAAGCAAAGGTAAAATTGGTTAAGCATCATTTACTTCGCATAACGGGTAAAACTTTACTCAAAGGGTTTGACGACACTGCCGTACCAGATCGAAAGGTGCTTAAACTCGTAAGCGTTGTACTCCTTATCGAATGACCTTAATCACGGCACCTGAATTTACTTTCCATTACTCGATGTGAATCGAACCATCAATTAATGCTCGATATGCATCCAGGATGTGAAGAACGAGTTCGAGTTATAACGCTATGATGTGGGAACGCTGCGTATACAATGACAAAGCTGCTCGCATTATAAGCTGCAACGACATCCGTTCATATTCATTCGTGATCAAATTTCGGATAGTGTGGGTGTTCAAAAATTCTATGCGAGAGCCCTACAGCTTATTTCGAAATTGCATTATACCGTATACTACATATACCGTTAATTCTATGCAATGCAAGTCATTTCAAGCCTACATAGCCACTGTGGGAGCCAATTACTGATATTCGCGTAATTTGTCAGAAGCTATACCATGATAGCCTTTAATATAAAAAATCGCGGAAACCGAGAATGTTCAAATATCCTATGACAGAGCAATACGGTTTATTTCCACAATTTTAGTTCCACAATATAAGCTTTTTCTGGCCTTTCCTGCCACAAAGGGAGGATATCTCTGAGATTCGTGTAATTTGACATAAGCAACAACCGCACATCCTCTAATATAAAAATCGTGGATAGTGGAAAAGTTGAAAAATTGAATGGCTGTCAGTACGGCTTATTTCAAAATGACATTATAGGTGATTCAAAATGTAAGCCCTCTCTAATCTACATATAACTAAAATGGGAGCCAATCTCTGAGATACTTTCATTTTGTCATAAGCTGCAACGACGTCTTTTCATCTAAAAATCGCGGATAGCGGGAATGTTCAAAAATTATAAGCATGAGAAGCCATTTATAATTCATATATTCGCTACGGGAGGCAATCTTATCTTCATTAGTTCCAACGGCATATTTTCATATAAAAATTGCGCATATCATAATGATTAAAATTATTTTCCAATGAAAGAATGTAAAATAATAAAATTGATTTTTATTTTGACAAACAAAATTTATTTTTATATTTACACTGTTAAGAAAGGTACACGTGGCCAAATGTCTATCTGAAATCTATCTAGAACAGACATTTTATACAGTGCCTACTAATTTACACCCATATACCCTTAATCGCATCACTTCATGCCTTGTTACTACTCATCTTCTTGGTTACTAGATTATTAAATCGAAACAAAACAATTATTTAAAAACCTGGTTGTGGCTGTTTTTTTTTTAATCTTGGAATGCTGCTTTATTAATATTTTCTTACTTCAAACGACAGTTTCTATCACTTAAAATTTTGACGCGACCAATAAATAAAATTTTGAAACAAAAGCAGCTAACTTTTAAAAATATTCACTGTGAGAATTGTACAAAATTATTTAGTAAATTTTGATATTATAATCTAGTAACAAAAAGTTCCATAGTCACGTCAGATGAAATGATAGACTAAGGGAGTAGAGGCCCTAGTCTTGAACATATTAAGTCTCTAATGATATTAGTTATCAAATAAAATAATGACAACGGAACGTCTTTAACGAGCTTCCTCTTTACATATAACGTACAAATATAAAGATCATTTGTTCCACCTCGTTAATAAAAAATTATTTCCGTTCCACCAGGATAACTTTAGCATCTTAGTGCTTTGTATACCATCTCGATCATATAAATATTTAACCATAAATTGTACAACTTGATTGTCACATCCATAATCTAAGAGCGATAGATTGTTGTTATCTTTAATAACAATATTGTATTGTTCCATACACACACACACACATATATATATTTGACAAAAAAGGTAAGAATAAAAAAAATTCTCTAACATATTTGATAACGATTGTTAAGACTGTTCACTTGTTTATGCAGTTGTTTCTTAAGATAAAAGTTTTTTTTTCATACGTTCGTCATATTTTCATACACAATATAGAATTTTTTTTTATATTCATCTTAAGCAAATATTAACAATAACAATTGATGTAAGATGATGATGAAGGAAATACATATATAAAATAAAATAAAATAAAAATAATTTTTATAAGAACAAATGGAAGAAGATAGCTATTCTTTGTATAACAACAATTTATATTTCTTATAAATGTAAACAAATTATTTGTTTAAATAAAAAAATAAAAATTATTATTTTTGCCGTATGAATGGGAAGTTTTTGTCTCACATATATCGCTCTCTCGTAACACAACAACACGCGTCATTTATTTACACGACATAGCTAACTTCCTTCCGACTCCTTACACAACATTGATACTGTACTATGTGTTTATGTTTTCTGGTATGTCAGACATACGATTGTTCTACTTTAAAAAAATGTTCTTTTGTGAAAAGAATACGGTACAAAAATATATTTGGCGTGACAAATGTGTACCATTGTGTTCGGGTGTGTGTGTAGGACCGGCGATGATAAATGGAGGTTACATCGTTTAAGGAAATTAATAATAGTCTTATTGTTATAGCAGGCTGTGCGTTTTTAGTTCTTTGACTTACCGATTTTCATTTTTACTAGCTCATCCTGCAAAGTCTATCAAAATTTTGAAAGTTTATTGATACAAATTATTTGGTTTTTCTCGTATGTGTGTGAAGCCAGCACGTAAAATAAGCACGATATATGCAATGGCGACTCTATTGGTTTTAATCTTGATTATTGCATTATTAGTACAAAATTGCACGGGAAATGGTGAAATTTGATAAGAATTTATAAAAGTTAACAATAAAAAGTTATGGGTCGAGACCCATTTTCCGGGAAGCTTTGATGACTCGATGGAGCCTGGAGCTCATCGAGTAACAACTTCAATAGAGATGGACGGCATCGTGGATAAGGAGTGAATTCATTGGGCGCTGAATGGTTTTAAGTATTATAATTCGGCGGGCCGGATCGGACTATACCAGCAGATTATACAAAGGAACTCGGCAGTCCTCCACCTTTGGCTAGAGGGTATCTTTAAGGGATGTCTGAAACATGTCTATATTAATAGAAAATGGACGGAGGTCAAAGTGGTCTTTATCCCGAAATCGGGAAAAAGCTCACATTCCTATCCAAAGAATTTGAGACCTTTTAAATCTATTAAATCGTATTTCTGTTGAAAACCTTAGAAAGGTAAGTAGATCACGGTATTCAATCAAAAATTGAACCCAGGAATTGGGCAATGTCGCGGCATGCGTACTGCAAGGGGAAGTTGGTATACACAGCTTTCCACGATCTGGTACGCATGATTGAGAAGTTAATTTACTCATAAGAGTATTGTATGGTGGCATTTCTCGACATTGAGGGTGTCTTTAGTAATATAAAAACGGAGGCGATCATGGAAGGATTGTTATTTTTTAACGTAGGCTACCTCATAAGTAGGTTGATAAATCAGATGCTGGTAAGCCAAATTATTACCCCGGAACTGGGGGAGGCCACCATAAAAATGCGAGTAGCTATAGGAACCCCGCAAGGAAGTGTAATGTCCCCCTTTCTTGAATGGATTACTGTTGGAACTGGAGAGAGAGAGGATAGGGGTTGTAGCATATGCAAATGGTATAGCGCTGTCTCAGGCAAATATCTGGACACGATTAGGGATGTTATACAGAATACACTCATGATCGTTACGAAATTGGGCAGCAAATGTGGATCAGGGATCAACCCTTCCAAGACAGAGCTGGTACTATTTACTAAGAAATGTAAAATTCCGGTAGTTAGGCCTCCTACCGTGAACGGCATTAAACTGGTTTTTCTGGGCGTAATCTTGGAAAGTAAGCTCAGCTGGAAGCCTTACATTGAAGAAAGGGTGAATAAGGCTAAGAGGTAAGAGATGGGGTCTGAAACCAGAGCTGGTACACTGGCTCTATACCGCAGTGGTAAGTCTTGTGCTGACGTACGGGGTTGGCTTGTGGTGGCCAGCTCTGGAGAAAGTCACATATATAAAGATGATGAAGAAGGTGTAAAGTCCGCCCTGCATGCTTATAAGCGGGGCGCTTAGGTCAACACCTACACGCGCTTTAGAGGTTATGTTCCACCTTATTCCATTCCAGGGGGCCGCGGCCCCTCAGGGTCCATAAGAAGCCAAAGTTTACAAAATTTGCTTCAGAATATAATAAAAAGAAAACTGATTTATAACCGAATATTGTATTGAAAAAAGAAAATAAAGTTATTTATTTACCAGGTGTGTAAATTATTAAAAAGTACGCGTTCATCGTTTGATAATGATTAAGAATATTTTATTCAAAGTATTGCCCATTGTTAGTCATACATTTTTCCCATCTTTCTGGCAATGCGTTGATGCCACTCCAAAAAAAACTGTTCTTATTTTGAGGCAAACCAGTTATCGAGCCATTTTCGTAGGAAGTGAAGTTCTTCTCAGCAAGCCCGTGCCCCATCGATTCAAATAAGTGATAAATGGATGGAGCCAAGTCTGGTGAGTAAGCCGCATTTGGAAGTATTTCCCAATTAAGTACTTCCAACATTTCCAAGATCGGTTTTGCTTTGTGTGATGGTACATAAAAAAAATAAATCACTTTGTGTTAAATTTTATAATATTCTGGTCGTTTTTCACGCAAACCTCGATTCAAATTGATCATTTGTTGTTGGTAGCGTTCCATATTTACGGTTTCACCAGGTTTTAAGCAGCTCAAAATATAAATCACAATCTTCTAGATCCCATCAAATACAAAGCATTGTCTTCTGCCCGAAGTGATTTGGCCTTAGAACCGATGTCGATGATTGTCCTGAATCAACCGAAGACATTTTGTGCTTTGGATCCTCAAAGTAGATCCATTTTTTATCGCCAGTCACAATTCGATGGAGAAATGACTTTCTTTTGTATCTGGTGTGCCACATTTTGCAAGTGGTTTTTCTATTTTCCTGTTGCCTTTCATTCAGTTCTGGAACTAATTTTCCCATCTTTTGGATCTTTCTCATGGTTCTTAAACATATGGAGACGGCTTCTCGTGACACATTCAATTGATTCGCGAGTTGGTTTTTTGTTTGCGTCATTCTCATCCAACAATGCTTGCAATTTAATGTCTACAAACTTTTTTGGTGGTCTTCCACATTCTTCGTTTGTCACGTCAAAAGCACCAATTTTGAATTTATTAAACCACTCATAGCTTTGTGATTTACCAAGAACATGCTCACCGTAAGCGTTGACAAGCATTTGATGTGATTCTTATTTATTGTAAGAAACTTATATGGTTATGAATTGGAAGTTGTTGCGAGGAGGTCGATTTTGTTCCAAATCCGACAGACGAAACATAACGTTTTCGTATACGTATAAGGTACAGTATACAGTTTTGTAATAGTGTGAGTAATTTTACTGTGGTTATATTTGTTTGTTTTCTGCAAATGTAAGCATCAAAAATTATGAATCGGTAAAAATCGGTTCAGTTTTTGTCTCACTTTGACATCTCACCAAGCTTTTGAGTGGCGAGTTAACACGTTCGCGCAAATGACTGCTAAAGTAGTCATACAACTTTTTTGTTTTTTTAACACATTCGCGCAAACAACTTTCATTTTTTAAGGAATAACACGACATATTTTCAATTCTCAATTCTCAACATTACTTTCCGCGACGAAAATTCAATGCAATTACAAAAGTTACCTAATGTGTTCCTGAGTAACACACACATTTAGAAAGTGTGCGTCAAAGTGTTAAGAAAATAAAATTTAACTACACATGTTTTAATGTTTTTTTCAATGCGATGTCGAATGAATGTTTTGTTTTTGCAGAAACACAGAACTGAGAATTATTTTACAACAAAAATTAAATAATTAAAAAAATTTAATTTTATTTAAAGCATATTTGCATTTACAAACTTTAAATTATAAATGGGAAATGTAATCTAGAAATGTCGTATCAAAAACAAAAATGGCGCACATTCTCCCTAATACAAACAAACATACCACTACGAGGGCTACCTTTTATATTTCGGGATTAGAGAACAAAAACAAATATTAATTATCGAAAATCGCTTTATTGTTTTTCAAAATATTCCCCATGAAGATCTATACACTTTTGCATGCGTTTGAACCAATTGGCGAGGCACTTTTTCCACTCTGATTGAGATATCTCCAAAACATGCATTCTGAACGCAGCAACCGCTTCTTCAGGTGTCGAAAAACGTTGACCTCTCAGTTTGTTTTTTACGAACGGGAATAAAAAGAAGTCATTTGGTGACAAGTCAGGACTATACGGCGGATGACTCATCAAATCGATGTGTTGAGTGCTCAAAAATGCAGTTGTTTGAGCCGATGTGTGAGAGCTCGCATTGTCGTGGTGAAGAGTGATCCGTCTTCGGCAGTTGGCCCATACAGTCGACTGCTGTTTACTTTCGGGCTCATATGCGTAAATCCACGATTCATCACCTGTCACTATGTCGTAGACGTGTTTTGAATCACCGCGATCGTATTTTTTGAGCTTTTCTTTCGACCAATCGACACGAGCCGTTTTTTGAGCGATTGACAAATTGTGTGGGATCCAACGCGAACAAATTTTTTGACATTCAAATGTTTATGCAATATTGAATGTATGCTGGTCCCACTAATGCCTAAGGTTGTCTCAATCTCACGATAGGTAACATGACGATCTTGCAATATTAGTTCGCCTACATCATCAATGGTTTCCGGAACAACAACTGATTCTGCACGACCTTCACGAAATTCGTCTTGGAGTGAAGTACGACCTCGATTGAATTCACTATACCATCGATAAACACTGTTCCTTGATGAAGCTTCATCGCCAAAAATTGAATTAAGTTCATCCATGCACTCTTGCTGCCTTAATCCACGTCGAAAGTTGTAAGAAATAATCGCACAAAAATGTTCACGATTTAATTCCATTTTTTCCCCGAGATGTTGAGTTAATGAGTACTGTAAACAACACAAATAGCGCTCGAATGTCAAAACGTTCTGAGTACGTATAATCTCAAAAATGTCAAACTTTACGATAGAGCTGTCAGTTGCCAGATTGCAACAGTTTGGTTGTTCAATCCCGAAATATAAAAGGCAACCCTCGTACTATATACTTGAGGTCACTTTTCACCAAGTGCCGAATTTTGAACAAAATCGACCCCCAGATGTCAAAAGAAAACAATGGCGCGCCGATGACATGGTTTGTCGAAAGGTACATTGGCAGGTGGCACTATTTATTGGTAAATTCCGGTTTACTTCGCCTGGTTTTTTTTTAAATATTTCTTATTTCTACCTACATACAACTTTGTTAAACAGAACAAACAAATGCAAATATGCTAACCGTAACACGAAATTGTGAAGTATGAAAGTTAAAATAGACATTGAAATAATTAAGTTATTTTTTATATTTATTATACTATTATATATAAGCCAAGGACAACAACTCAAAGATGTCAATTTTATTAAATGATACAAAAACATATAACAAGATTGAATTAGATCCAACTAAAGCCCTGAACAAAAAAGCCAAAACATTAGTAGACAATAATTTAGTACAGAAAAAGCATCATTGAACGGAATCAAGCTAAACAACTAGTTATTCCAAATCCAATTTGTCCAAAAGCATGTGGTCTACCAGAACTACATAAACAAGGTTATCTTCTAAGACCAATAGTTTCTAATATCGGTTCACCATCGTATGAAATCTCTAAATATTTAAAAACAATTCTAAACAAATTAACTTGCAATAGCTTATACAATATTAAAAACTCATCAGAACTTATAACCAAACTAAAAAATAAAAGATTAAAAGCTAACGAAATTCTTGTGTCATTTGACGTGGTATCCCTTTTCACTAACATTCCGCTAATTAAAGCTTTCCAAATTATTCATAGGAGGTGGAACGAATTAAACACACATACAGACCTTACTAAATCAGAATTTCTTGAACTATTGAGGTTCGCAATTATAGAGAACAATTATTTTTCATTTGGAGGGGATATTTATAGACAAAAAACGGGACTAGCAATGGGCAACCCCTTATCATCCATCTTAGCTGATCTAGTAATGGAGGAGCTATTTGAAGTCTCACTAAATAAAATCAAATGGTCACCAACTCTTATCTATATAAATATGTGGATGATATTCTTATAACGCTACCAGAAGATATAATTCCAGAAGTTACTGACACATTCAATAAGTTTAACACCAAAATAAAATTTACCGTAGAATTGGAGTATAACCAATCCATAGCTTTTCTTGACGTCAAAATTATTAGAGTTCACAACAATTATCTGAAAACAGATTGGTATATGCAACCAACAGCCTCCGGCTCCGGTATACTACTCAACTATCTCTCAAAACATCCTTCATCAATGAAAATTAATATTGCCGATTCATTTATCAACCGAGTATTAACTATTAGTAATCCAGATTTTCACAATAAGAATATTAAGACCATCCATTCCATCTTAAAAATGAATAATTATCCAAAGAATATTATTAACAAACTAGTATACAAAAATCTTAATAACATATTCAATCACAATATCCCAACATCAGATGATGACAACCCACATTTGTCTCTTACGGTTTCCAAATATTTTTTAATAGTAATTACAAGAACAATTACAGTGAGTGCCACCCATTAAAATTCGCCGCTTTAACATATATGCCTAAAAGCTCAGAACACATTAGTGGTTTTTTAAAAAGTAGTGGAATAGACACGAGATTTGCTTCGAAGTGTCATAACACGAACAGAAAATTTTTCACTAACACAAAATCAACAGAGATGACCAAACAGGAGTAATCTATAGCATACCATGTACAAGTTGTAATAATAAATACATAGGACAAACGGGTAAAACACTCAATTTTAGACTGAAACAACACAAATATTTTATTAACAAGAAATTAAGAACAGGGGCGCATTAGCACAACATGCAATAGATAAGAAACACAAATTTAATTTCAACAAAACAAAAATAATCGACAGGGAACAAAATACTCGAAAACGTGAATTTATAGAAGCCGCCAACATTTTAATTAATAAAGCCCAAACGATAAATTATAAAACTGACACTATAGTTATAAATGACAATTATACTTCTATTTTGAAAACTTTAAAAGCTAAAAATAATACACTCAACTTTTAGGTATTTTAGTATATGCAAATACATATTTTTCAATGTAGTCATTTAGGATGAATATTTTTTCGTAATTTACAATATTATTTTTATACTACATATTTATATTAATTTATTTCACTAAATCCTCAATGTACATATTTTTAAAGGTAATATTTTTTCGGTATAGATTCTAGAATTTCTTTATAAATTAACGGTTTAATAACATAAGTTTTGTATTTCATATTGTACAATTTAGAACGCCACCGATGAAGAAAAATAATGTCGAAATATCTGGCTAATTAAATCATAATTAAAAAGAAAAACTGTTTTTTATTGTGAAGCTCAATTACAAAATATAGTAAACAAAATTAAATAGCAGCGAGACACCAACATTGCATTTTCATAATATTATATAAAAAAATAAAGGAGTAATAAAAAAAAATTAATGTATTATAGATAATAATTTAACAAATATAAATTATTATTAAAAAAATGGAGGCCACAAGAAAATTATGAATTATTTGGTGGGCCGCGAGTAAAAAAAATTTAAGCACCATTGCTCTATTGCATTCAGATCTTGTGACTGGAGAGGTGGTTGAAGTTGCTTTGGCACATTATATAGAAATCATTGTTTTACTGCCATCTCCGTATGTTTTGGATCATTTTCTTGATATAAGATTCACGGTTGGCCAGTCCTAAGCATTCGACGAACGGTTGTAAATTGCTACGCAATTTGAACTTAATATATTCGGTGATTCATATTACTTTCTATAAATACCAATTTTCCGACACCAGCTTCATCCATAGATCCCCAAACTGTTACATTGCCATCGCCGTGTTTAATGGTAGGGAGCAAATTTTTTGGAGCCATATCTTGGTTAATTTTTCGTCAGCGAAAAATACTTTGTTCCAAAACTCAGTGCCTCATTAAAGTATTTTTTGCAAATTCAATCCTTTCATAGATATGTACCAGGCCTATAAATGGTTTTTTCCTCGGCACTCTTCCATAAAACCCTCTGTCTCGGGATGAACTTCTCGACATTCCACCAGTGCTAGTCCGAAACTCAACCTCTATTTTTGGAACACTAATCCTCTTAAGGATAACTTAAGTTTTTAGGATGCCCAGATCGTTGTTTATTTTGGATCCTCTGTTATTAAAATTTCTTACTATTTTTGTATGATTGTCCGACTTTTACCAATAATTTTAGATTTTTACACTTTTGTGATATACATTTTATGAAATTTGAGAAATTTTAATTTTGTTTTTCCAGTAATAATTTTCTTTGTTTAAATATATTATTTAATTAATATTACAATATTTAGTTCGTTTCATTTATCACGATTTTGCAAGTTCTAGTGGTGTATGTAGATTTTTGTGACTAACTGTATACAAGAAAAAATGTATCCACAAAAACGAAACAGCTGTTAAAGAAAAAACGTTAATTACAATGAACAAATTAAGTCAAATTAGATAGAAAATTCAAATTCAAATAGAATTTGTGGAAATGCTAAGGGTTTGTAGAGGCTTCTTCCAAGCATTTGTCGGACATAAATTAAATTTATTTAATATTGGTCTATTTCAGCACTCTCGAATTAAATACACAATCGTAGGTAATTCTTCCATTTAGCGTCACAATCTGTGTGACAACACTTATGATAATCGACACTTACTTACACACCACATTCAACTTCCCAATCACTCCATACAGTTCTTTCCTTTAACGCTGGATCGCGGATAAATTTGAATTTTGTCTTATAGATGGCTAATGTGTAAGAATCACAACAAACAGTTTCGAAAAGATGAGACTAATGATTTGAAAAAATCAGTCTTCTCATCAGGTTGCGACGATTGACGTTATATTATTCTAATGACTGATTTTTTCAAATCATTAGTTTAATTTTTTCGAAACTGATTTTTGTGATTCTTACACATAGGCATCTATAAGACAAAATTCAAATAAATTAAATGTTTTATGGTAGTAGAATCCATAGTGAACATTCTAAAAAATGTTGAAACAACCGTATATGGATCAGACGGTAGTACTAATGGACCGAGATGGCCACTTCCAAGCATTTCCCGGACATGAATTGATTTTTTATTGGAGTAAAATCCTTAATGAAAATCCAATAAATATTTCAAAACAATCGTATACGTCAGGCAGTAGTGCTACCATCTAATCCATATGATTGCTTAGAAATTTGTCTAAAAGTTTATGAAGGATTCTACTTTAATAAAAAATTTAATTTAAGTCCCACAAAAGATTGGAAAATTCTAGCTCAATCCAATAGTACTACTGTTTGACTCATATGGTTATTTTAAAATTTGTCTAAGAAACTCAATATGGATTCTGCTCAATAAATATTTAAATCATGAACGAGAAATGTTGAAAGTGGCCAGCTCGAACTACTAATATGATTAGATTTCGTTCGGTTAGGTTACTACTACAACAAAAATTCAAGTTCATATCGTATGTCGGATTGGAAAAGGTCATCCCGAACCATTGCTGCTACCAAATGACCCATACGATTGTTTTGAAATTTGTCTTGGAAGTTGATGTACTAAAGAGAGAAGAGGCCAATGATTGTACTAAAGAGAGAAGAGGCCAGCAGGATTACTACAGGAACGTCATAACGCTGTATGGAAAAGTATTAGTTCATTGTTTGACCCTTTTTTAAGAAAATATTAACTGTACAGAGGATTTAATCTCCTCTGAAGGTCAATTAATACCCCCTTTCCATTCCATACCCTTTCAAACAATTACAGTATGCCACCTGCTCATTGCAAGTGCCATGTCAACCTGTACACTGACGGTCTTAGTCGAAACCGATGACAAAAGTTCGCTTTGCATCCAGCCTCTGGTAGGATTCTCCTCCTGGTCCAAGTGTCGAAGCTTAACCACTGCACCACTCGTCCAATACGGACTTTGTCTCTGTAGACTTTGTCGCACGCAAGTAATTGTAAATATTTATATTTAAAAATTATGCTTCCCATAAACAATTTAAGGTAGAAAAACGCAATCTCTGTTGTGGCTATATGGGTATTCTGTCTGACCAATACGATTATTTTGAAATTTGTCTAAGAAATTCATTAAAATCTCTTCTACGATAAAAATGTAATTCATGTTCTACAAAGACAAGGACGAGGCCAGCTCGAACATTTATAGAACAACCGCCTGACCCATACGATTGTTTAGAAACTGTCAAGATTGTTTCTAACTAGAGAGTTATATAGTATTAAAATATTCCATGAATATATAATAGTGCTGCCATATTTAAGTAAAAGGATTTTTCGGGATAACTTCATAGAGGTTCGGGGTTTTTGGTCTTCGAAACGTTTTTAGTTCATTTTAGCTGAAAGTTCTTAACCGTTTTTTTTTTGTTTAAAA
The DNA here is from genome assembly GCA_947310385.1 of Nephrotoma appendiculata. NCBI lineage: Eukaryota > Metazoa > Arthropoda > Insecta > Diptera > Tipulidae > Nephrotoma > Nephrotoma appendiculata. The sequence goes on from OX371225.1 coordinate 76,869,678, forward strand.
TCGGTTTTTTTGTTTATAATCGTTCGCTCAGTCTTACTTACTTTCAAGGAAGTCTGTTTGGGATGACCCAGTTTGGTATATTTTCACTTTTCAAAACTTCCCGATGTGTATTTTATTCCTTTCCTGAGTTTTGTTTATTTAAATATTGTGGGCTAGCAGAAAAAAAGATACGAAATTTTAATGTTCAATAAATGTTGGGAATATCTTGAAAAAATGGGGATCGATTATATAATCGTAACGAACGTTCATACGCGGGAGCAGGAAAGAAATAAAACTTCTTCCCAGGAAGCTCCGTGTTATTTCTATGTGTTTTTTTCGTCTTAAAATTCTAATAAAAATAATTATGGCTACGTATATTTATAAAAATTCCAGGACAAACCATCATTTCAATATAATTAATCACTTAATATGATTATTATAATTTATCATAAAAGTCATAAACACACACACACACAAATACAAACACGCACCAGGCAAATTAATTGGGAGCAGGTGTGACACACCAATATATCACCATGTATATACCAAATTTTCACTTTTAATATGACATAACAATAAATCTGTCCGGCCCAGTAAATATGAGATAAAAATATTTAATTTTCACCCCAATAACATTTTACAGAAACCTGGGGGTATAAATACACGTATTACGTATACGTACACCACATATACATATGAACATCCATAAAGGTAACCAGAATTATTTGTAATGGTTACGGTGAAGGGTGCATATGCTCATATGACCAACAATTGTATATATATTCAATTGAATTAGACAGGAACACAAAAGTTAGGTACATAAATGGGTGATCTCTGCAGCATTTTTCGAAAATGTAGGGAATGAAATTTTGTAGTATTGGCGGATTTTGCACAAATAAAATATTATTTTATTAGCATTATGATTTTTAATTAAGTGATAAATTATTTGAAATGTATGCGTTTTACGTATATTTAGCTTTATCAGAGGTTTCGAAATATTACAGAAATTTAACATATTTTGGATGTGTTTTTTATAAAAAAGAAGCAAAATTGAAAATCGTCACATTAGCACCCCAGGATTTGCTTGGTTATGAAATGGAAGAATTCCGCATTATTAATAAATAAATCTTTCAATGAATTTTGGCTATATTAATGCCAAACTTCACATAAATTTATTTTTAAAATTTGGCTGATTTGATTACCTAATATATATAACGATGTATTAATCTACAACGGACCGAAATCGTTAATCACTAAACGCCATTTCACACGTTCAACCATTAAAAAATCCAACCGTTTGGTGACAGCTTTGGCCAACAAGTAAAACCGCATTGCCTCATTCAAATGCAAATCGGTTAGACATTGACCCAATTGCAATTGTATCGGCAAATCCTACAACATCGCATTACACATACAGTAATAAAACCTCGACGATGGATATATGTAAGTATGGGATCCACAAGTCAGTTCCTAAACAAATTAAAATCTTTGTTGGAAAAATATTACTGCTACATAATCTCAATGCTATGAGGATCTTATCTAATAAAATGAAAACACGATTATCTACCAAAACATATTTCGGCTTGCTTTCTGGTAATTTCCAATATCAAAAAATCTTCAGTTGTATATAACAACTTGCAATATTCAATAACAATACGTCTGATATCTTTCCATCTGACAAGTAACAATAGAAAAATCATAATATTTGATTGTTAACAAATTTGTGAGATCTAATATTGTCCGCTTGCACATATAAAACACCATAATTTGTTACAAAGGGTCACAAAACATACATTCCCAATACAATACAAGTCCCCCGCTGTGCGCACATCACACACAATCGAAATTACATGCCTTTTTCTACTAAATGGTTGTAACACCAAACATAACATTATCCTCGTTGTTAAAAGGATAATGATTTTATGTTTGTTAGATTTAGGTTCACAGCATGAGTCTGGGAATTTTAAATTATTGTGTGAGTGCGCAAGGTACTAAAACAGGAAGAAAGCGGACATACAATAAAACAGGATATTATTGTTGGTCATTTAGGATGCGGCATATGGTTAAAAAATATTTTAGTGACATTTTAGGCACTGCGGTACGTAATTATCGATGTTGTAATTTTATCTGTCGATAAATTGTGATATACATACACAAAATTATAACCATTCCTAACAACGCTGGCACATTTATTGTAGGTGTGATATTTACTCTGGGACTCTAGGCAAACAGAAATAAATTTATAAATATAAATCGATAGCAAATAAAAGATTTGTCCAATATTTACCAAGAGTTACAACTAAATTATATGTTAAAGTTGTATACAATTAGATATGTAATTTACCGTCTATGTGAACGATTTAGAAACGATAGACATTAGCGTTTTATTGATGTATACGCACAAGTGTTTATTGGAAATAATTGAGACTAGAATTTAGTTCGTTCCCAAATTGAACTATTAATTGTGCTTTGTTGTTGGACATCTCAGAAGCATCAAAACATTGTTTTCAAAAAATTATACTCATGGAGTTACATTATCTTTGTACAATAGTTTGTGGACAAGCGTAACATTAACACTGTGTAATTAAGCCCCTTGTCCCTTTATTACCAAAATGTAAAGAGATTCCGCACCAAATCTCGTGAGGTTTTTCTAAAATTCCAAACACTTTCCTTTACTAATTCTGTTTTAACGGGAACTAATTTAACCCTTCAGTGCGCGATTTTTTTTTTGGTAAAATTTTTTTATAATACATTTGAGTAGTGTGAAAATGTGGAAAAAGTATCAAACCAATTTTATTTTCAGTTTTACATTGTTTTTTATTGCAAAATAATTTTGATTCATACATGCATCAATGCGCTTTTATTGAAAACATTAATTTTGATGAAAAAATTTGAAACAATTTTTTTGTTTGTTGAAACAAAGTGCCGTGTTACACTTTTCACATACAACGAATGTTTGCGCCTGACATGTTGGTAATTTACACCGTAAACGTGTTGAATTCCAAACAGGGAAATGATTTACAGTATCCAATCTTACGTCTTGAGTAGGTAAAGGAAGACCGCTAGTTTTACGCTTCTTGCTGTCAATTTCTTGTTGTAAACCAGAAGGTCTTCCACGTTTTGCATGGCAAGATGATCCAATGGAACACAACGAACGTGCTAGATCGATTCTAAAATCTTTCAGTTTCATTGTAGGTTTTTCCTCATTTGACCGTCGATAAACGAGCCAAGCGTTTATCACAGCAATATCCATTAGATGGTAAAATAGTCGCATATACCATTTCCAGGATCTCATTTTGATTTTATGTCTGCCCATATTGCTATCTAACAAATCAACTCCACCCATATGCCGGTTATACTGCTTGATTACAGCAGGGCAATCAATTTGAATGCGCCTTTTCAATTCTCTGTAATATCTGTCAATTGAACTAATACGTTCCGTTCCACAAATGATGATAGTAATGTTACCATTTTATTATCTTTCCAGTACACATTACTTATGTCGACCCCTTCATATCGTGTAATAAATTCTCCTGATGTTCCTCTTTTCATTGTGTTACTCTCACTTTCATTTGGAACTGTACATGAGGGTATTCTTGGTCGTCTAGCCGTTTCGAGAGAATGGATTCCATTGTGGAATAAGTATGCAATTAGTGGGATTGACGTGTAATAATTGTCAAAATAAATTTTATGATAACAATTTTTCGGGATTTCGCGAACTAGCCGCACTACTACATTACCATTTGACCCTAAGTCAGGTTCATTTGCTTGTCGCTTTCCAGATTCGTTTTCGGTTCCAGTGTAAATTTCAAACTTATAACAGAATCCTGATACTCCTGCAAGTACAAATAATTTGTAGCCCCATTTGTTTGGCTTCAATGGTAAATATTGTTTCAAATGATGACGAGCTTTTGTAGCACATATTTGCTCATCAATTAAGAGCATCTCTTCCATTGGAATCGATAAAAATGTATTATTCAGGGAATCGACAACTGGCCTGAGTTTATGAAGTTTGTCATTAGTATTAATAAAATTATCATTAAAATGGAGATTTGACCGAATCGTTTCGAAACGTTTTTGACTTATTGCACCTCGAACAATATTTAATCCAATATGATTATTTCAATAATCTCTTACGTTTGAAGTGTTTGATACTGATGATAATATGCAGATGCCTAAATATTTCATTAACTCGTTTCTTGAAAAATTTAATGGATTACCTGGATCTTTTGAGATGCTGTATCAAATGCTTTCTTCTACAATTTTGTCTAATAAAACGTCGTTAAAGAAATATTTGAAATACTGGTACGGTGTTTGTAAATCTGTTATAGCATTAGTCAATATTGAACTTCCAGTAAAAGCACAGGGGACATCTTCATCTTTTCCCGTTTCCATTTTAATTCTTTCGGTTTACGAATTGCAGCAGTTTGTAACTCGAAAGATGATGAAGATTCAACCACTGAGACGCTTTCGAAATTGGCAGTAGGTTGTACCCCATGTGGTTTAACAATTGCATTGGATTGAATCAGAACTAACTCATTTGTCGATAAGGGTTCAACCCCCGAAATGTATTCACAATCCGCAAGAGGTGGTACCACAATTAAAACTGGTTTATTTGAAAGTCCTTCATGGTTCGAATCTTCAGTTGTTGATACCTCCACTTCCAATTCACCAATTCCATTTTTTTGCAAATAATTTTTTAATGTATCTTCAGAAAGAATCGGCTCTTCCATGTCGCTTTCATCGTTGATTTCATCTTCACTCGCAGAAGGAATATTTTAAATTAAATCGAATAAATCATCCTTATTTAATTTTTCTAAATCTATTGGCGCTCCGGAATTTTTATAAATTAGCGGCATCTATAATTGAAACGTTAACTGCCATTACAAAAATTCAAAAAATTTAAATAAAAACTGTTCCAAAACCCTGAACAAAATACCAAAATTAAAGGTCACAAAGTCTTCGTGATGCTAACCGGACAAACATAGACACATACCCAAACACCCTGTTGTGATAATTATGAACAGCACCAAAAGTATGGCCAAAATCCTTCAGAATTTGTGAAACTTCCACTCTGATATCAAAAAAAACTATAGGAATTATATAACTGAAACGTGCATTGATTCATATATGAATCATATTTTTGTAGCGCAAAATGCACTCTGATTCATATATGAATCGCTCATACTTTACCTTATTACCGTATTTATACACTGATTTATTATTATTCTAACTACTTCAATCGACAATCAACGAATATTAGAAGTTCAAAAAATTTATTTTACACTTACCTTTTTAATCGTTAATTTATTATTTTCAATCAAAGTAGCACAACTTTACGCGTTATGTTTTACTTGCGACTTGTCATAAAATAATGAAAAAATAAACTTATACGTGCGTTTTTCGTTAAAAAACCGAATGAGAATCCAAAGACAAATGTGATGCGTCAGCGTATTTGAATTAGTGCTCTTTTTAGTACATATTTGAATTATGCTTCGCAATGTTATATGGTAAAAATTAGAGTGATTCAAATATGCATCGCGGCGCACTGAAGGGTTAAATGGTGACTTTCATTGAAAGGAGTACTTGATGAGCTGATTTTAAAGTTTGGCTCGTAAATATGGTAATGTGAACACTGCTGTTTCGACTTCGAACTAAATTTTAAATTCCTAGAACTAACAACATCACACAAGTTACATGTGGATGCTATTTTATCATATAATATGAACATCTAAGATGAACTTCTGCTGCTAGAAAGTTTTAGTTTTCCTAACATGCTTCTAACTCAATTACACCGAAGGATTTTTTTTACGTATAGTATGTTGAACCAGGGATGCGCGGCTAGATTACGTAAAGTAATCTACGTAGTTGTTGACACGTAATCTAACACGTAGATTACATACCGGTTTTTTGCTTTCCAAACGAAGACAACGTAGACAACTCGACAACCTAGAAAATGATATTAAAAACTTAATTTTCTAATTATTTTATGTTAACCGCATTATTAAAATACGTAAATAATTACTTAAATCTAATTCTAACTTTTACAAGCATTTTATAAATAAAAAATTAATTTAAAATCTCGAAAAAAGAAACAACTAATAAACAGTAGAGAAAACACTATGCGCATTTATTTTGACGTTGTGAAAATAAAATAATACAGTGAGTAACTTTAATATTCGGTTTTTCTATATTCTTCAGGTTTCAAAAGCTTTTTGGCATTAAAATAGCAAAAACATTAAATTATCTTTTTCAATAATTGAAATTACATTAATTTTTAATAAGATCCAAATATTTTCGTATTGTTACGCTTTTTGCCTTGTCACTTAAGGTTCGAATCACTGGATTGTGAATAAATACAACTGCTTCAAATTTGAACTTACACAAATTTATTTACACAACACAATAATTATACAACACAAAATTAACAATTAATTATTACAATTATAACACACTTTTTAATTAACACTTTAATAATCGCTTTAATAATCACTTTAATAATCACTCTATTTAACTTTCACTGTATCACGTTTAAAATAAGACTCAGCATTCCACGTCAATGTACGCCTTAACGAGTATATACCAAAATATTTGTTTCTAGAATAATCCTGAATGCTCTCCAAGAAACGAGCAAATATGTTAGTATACAAATGACGCCTAAACGTTGACCCAAATCACAAATACAATGAAAAATTATTGAATTACTTATTCTATTCTAATCTAGGTGTCACCGTAACAATAGTAAATAAAATTACCGTAACTTTATTAACAACATTAGAACAAAAGATACTACAATAATAAAAATTCGTAAAAGAACAACGATTGATTTTTTATTAAATAATAAAATAAACAGATACATATGATTTTTTTAAATAAAATTTGTTTATTTCGTAAACAGTAAAGAATTACGCTAAATTTAATTGGTATTTCAACAAAGCAAAAAATTAAGATACTTCTAATATTAATTCAGTTTAAAAAATACTCCAAATTGCTTAAATATTCGTATAAGAACAATTCAAAATTTTCAAAAAAAGCTATATAATAATAAAGAAAATTTTAAATTAATATTTCGTATGACGCCCTTGTTGTTAAATGACTTCAAATATGCGCTCTGACATTGAATTTGATATGTTTTATTAAGTTTCTAAGTTGCCTCAACTTCGCCCGAACAGTCCTTAATGGACTGCTTTAAGTAGATGACCGTTTTAAATTGTCGACCATTCGCTTAAACCTTCGCTGCAATAATGCCTCATAAATTCTATACCGATTACAACCAGCACTACATGCAGGCCAATCAAGAACATTCATTTGTTTTTTGACAAAACTACTCCATTGATTGCTTTGATGCATGTATGGAAGCATTGCTTTGTTAAAAATCAAATCATTGTCGTTGTAGTCCTCAAGGAGTGTTATCAAATCGTTTTCTAACAAATTATTGTACATGCCGGAATTGATTCGGGGGGTAATAAAGCAAATTGGTAGCTTCCCGCCATAGTGAAAAGCTCCCCACACCATTACCGTTCTTCCACCGAAATTTCTTTTAGACTTTAATATATTTTCATCACGGATATCGTGCCAGTAGCAAGAGTACTGGCCTGGGCCGTCTTGGTTGAATTTTTTCGCATCCGAGAAAATCACTTTTTGTCATTTATCTTTCCAATGCAAGTGTCGCTTGGCCAATAGTAGCCGCGTTTCATTATGTTTATAGGAAGAATTAGTCTTACTTTGCAATTTCGACCATTTAATATTTTTTTGTGTTCGAGTGTTAAGAGCAATATGTTGTTTTGTAACAGGTAAGCCTAATTTTGCATTAATTTGATTGGCGGTTAACTTGTTACGAGTTGCTCCTTTCTTATTTTACCCATTTGAAATTTGGGTAACTTACTATTTCCTTTTGTTTTCTTTTTTGGACAACAACTTGGAGCTTTTTTTAGGAAGTCGTAGACCACAGTTGATGATTGACCAATTCTAAAATCCATATTATTTAAAAATTCTGATGGAGATTTTTTCTTCTTCATTCAAGAACTTTCCCTTTGGCATCACTATAATAAAATATTATTACAATATATAATAATTTAAATAAAACTCCATTTTATAAGCATCGTAATATACTTACTGAATAAAACAAATATATATTTATCAAGTGCGTAAAAACACGTTCTTGTCAGCTGTCCTTATACGAATGTTTAACTAAATTACTCTAAATTTTATTAAATGATTTTTCTTTCTTCCAATACAGCACCGTTAGTTTATCCCTGTTTACGAACATAATATTCGAATACAGGGTGACAAGACAATACAGTATACTTTTAGTTTTAATAGTGTACATAATTTTTGTCCTAATCATAAATTTTTGAAGGAGTTTACTTATTTATTTATTTATTTATTTATTTATTATTTATTATACGAATAAATTATAAGAATTTATTGTTCTTATACGAATATTTATCACTGTAGTATTTCATCGTTACTTTAATATTCAGTCAAAATCAAAAAACCTGTTATTAAAGTAAAAAAAATTTAAATTAATATTTTGTGGGATATATCTTCTGCTTCAAAACGTGATGTAAGCCTTTTGGCATATTCTCAACAATTTTTTTGCAATAATCTTGGCTGATTTCAGTCCGCCCCTGTTCCAGTCTCTTTTTTAAATCAGGTACTGAAGTAATAGAGAACTTTCGAATTTGTCGGTCTAGAGCGTCCCATATATTTTCGATGTAATTCAAGTCAGGTGATTGGGGAGGGGTTCTTATCGCTTTTGGACAATTATTCTAGAACCAAACCATTCTAGAACCAAATAGGACTTATTTATGTTTAGGATCATTGTTCTGGTAAAATTTAAAAGTGGACAATATTCCTCGATTTTCAGCGATTTTCTTTAAATATTTTCTTAGAATGTCTAAATACATTTCTTTATTCATGTTTCCATTTATAAAAACTAATTCCCGAACCTCATTAGCAGATATACATCCCCACGCTTCTACATGTGCACCATCATGTTTTACGGTTGGAGTAATATTAAATGGTTTGAGACTGCGCCATACCATATTCCGTCCATCTGATCAAAATACGTTATATTTGCTCTCGCCGACAAATATTACGTCGTTGCAGAAACTGGAATCTTTCCCAATATATTCCTTGGCGAAACGGATTCGTTTTTTTCAGTTTCGCTGATTTATAAATATTTTTTTTTCTAGATACGCGGCCGTTAAAGCCTTGTGCTTTTAATGTTCTGCGGATGGTTTGTGGATATACTGCTGTTCCCAGTTCTTCCAGCACCTCTGATGCAATTTTCGGTGCACTTAAATGCGGATTTTTTTTTTAGTTTTTCTTAATATCCAACGTTCTACTTTCTGTTAATTTTTTAGGTTGGCCCTTTTACTGTTTCAAAATAATTCTCCCTTCATTTTTATATCGCCGAACGACATCGCCAACTGTACCTTTTGTTATATTCAGCCATTCTGCAATTTTCGCTTACGTGTGACCTTTAGCATAATGGCAAACTATAAACTTTCGTTGTTCCAATGTTGAATTTTTTCCTTTAAGGCCCATTTTAAATTTTAAAAATAAAAAAAAATAAATTACAATATCATGGCCAACAGAGAACTAAATAATAATTAACAAAATTCTTCAAAATATCGAAGTATGTACCGTTATTTCACAAATAAATGCATGTACAATGGAAAAAAACGAATATTAAAGTAACGTTAAAATAGTAGTCTATTTTGTTTCAATTTCTTTATTACAATCCTTATTTATTTATTTCATACGAAACTATTTAAATTTTATTGAAAAATAATAAAATTTTAGTTTTTGAAAAAGCAAAATTAACATTTTTTCTATATTAATACCAAAAAGCCTTTGAAACCTGAAGATTATAGAAAAACCGAATATTAAAGTTACTCACTGTATATCTGCGCGCTGCAATATTTTGTTTTGAAATTGTTTAAAAATGACTATATGTCAAAAAAAATTAAAGTTGATTTATTTTGTATAGATTTGCCTAATTTAAACTGCTGCTAAAGTAAGCTTTATCATTTGTTGCTGAATTTTTTTTTATTTTTTGTTTATATAGTATGTTTACGCTTGTTGTCCTACTTTATTTTTATTCTTAATCACATGAACAGTTACAAAAACTAGTCACAGTCATAACACCATAAAACTATATTTCAAATTTTTCAATAGATTATATGCTTTGCACGCCATCTTTTATTAAATCGATGTAAATCGCGATGTAAGATTTCCACCATGACAGTGTACAATTTAAGTCATTTTGACAGACAAAATAATAACAGATTCGGCCATATTATAATGCAATTATGTACACGCCATAAATTTAATTTTTAATTTATTTTAGTTGTATGAATTGCCACGAAGCCAGGTAAACGTTTTCCCAGAATATGTATTAGCTGCAAAAGCATCTCTAGCAACGGACGCTTGAACAATTATAGAAAAGTACCGTACGCTAAAAATATTGCGACGCTAGATGAAACTGCCAAGAAAGATATTCGATAATCATAATGTATCTCGTTTTCCGGAAATTGGACCATTTATTAAGGCGCTGTAGGATCGTAACAATCGGGCACGAGAGAAAGTAGCCAAAGGAATCTTACCACAGTTCAAACCTTCAACCGACCTATCTGTCCGAAGACAATCCGGCCGATTACACATATTTCTTCATGTAATCGAGGATTGCATCGCTGTAGCTCGAGTTCAAAGGCACGTTACAAGTTGCAAATTTACAATGTACGGCTACGGAGGGATTCGATATAGAATGATATCGGCGGTTGTAAATTCAGCCAAATAAAATTTATAAACTAGACAACTTCGAGCTACAGAGATGCAGGAGATTGATGATCACATGCACCAATAGTACAAATAATTGTCGACGTTTTTGACGAGTTGTCAACGTTGTCGACGAGTAGTCGACGTTTTCGAAAAGTTGTTGACGAAATCATGTAAAAAGTAGTAGTCGACGTATCATCCCGTCTTGAAACCCCAGTTTATTCCAAATCAACAGATTTAATTGTCACCGTTTCAACTTTCGCAAGGATGACTTAACCAAACTGGGCAATATGGATTTTAACTCCCTTTTAAATAGTAACAGCAACATTGAGTTACTAACAGCACGATTTTACTTACAATTAGCCATTGTACGAGTATTAAGCGAAATTAGTACCTTACATTGCCCAGAAAAATAGTTTGTCATTTTCGCCATGCTATAGTAGAGAGCTCCGTACTCCCCGAAATTTCCGAAACAAACAATGACAGAAATTATAAAATATGCAGTCCGCAGTTGACTATTATAATTACTCTATCTACAGTCAAGTTCCCTTCAGCTATTTCTCAACTAAATTATTGGGTAAAAAAACGACGAATTAAACTAAACGAAACTAAATCAATCCAAACCAACTTTACGAACAAAAATGTAAATTATAGGACAAGTTCGATTTTAAATATTGAATATGACTGAATAATTTTTATATCAGCAATATAATAACAATACTTTCATTCACATCTCAATACAAATCATGCCCAATGAGAATCACTTGAATAATGTTCTTTGGGTATTATTTCTAAAAAAATATTGAGAACCACTATTTAATTTTCATTTTACAATCAAAGTACAATCAAAAAATACCTTAAAAAGTCTTGCAACGACAAGTTGGTCAGCTCCTGATGACGACTGCAACAGCCTAAATTATTCGTGGAGTGAAATAGTACAGGTTTTGATCAGTAAAGAGAATGATTTGGGAGAAAAAAATGTGTCTAGCATCCGATTGAATTTGGAGCCATTAGAAAGTGCATTTATGACCGTTTTTGGACATTTGTACTAGAGAGATTTAACGTAACCAATAAACTTCTTGAAAGTAGTAAAATTAATATTGGTAATATTGTTGCATTGTATAGTTCTTTAATACTATACTGATAAAATCTATGAAAAATTAATTTGAAAACTTCGTGATAAGGCGAAATCCCTGTCCCACATTAATGAGTTTCATTTTGATTTATCTCGACAACGAAAGAAGAAACCTCATTTTGATGAATCTCCTTCAAGGTAGTTCTGAAAACCTCCAAACCGGAGCAAGTCAGTAAAAATTCTTATTTTCCACGTTATCATGGATAACATAATAGCAGAGCTAGAAAGACGCCGATTAGCATTTCATGAATTCAGTAAACGTTTCTTCATTATTTTAAACTTAACCAAAATAAGCACTGACGAAATACATAAAGCAGGATCCCAATTTGCCAGTTATTTTGAAAATGATATTGAAGAAGAGACTTATATTAACGAATTTTTACAGCTCAAAGAACATCTACTTCTTTGCCAATACGAAAAACCAGTGGAGGAATTGCACTGTTGGTTGAAATCCGAAGGGTAGGATTTGGCATATCCAAATGTTGCTGTTGTTTTACGGACGTTTCTCTGGATTCCCGCAACAAATTATTCTGCTGAACGTTCGTTTTCTTGTCTTCGACGAATAAAGACTTACTTGCAATCGACACTATCAAATAAAAAATTAAATGCAACTACACTTGGGTGCAAAAAAATCGCACATTGCTCAATTTACCACAAAAGTTCAAAAATATCCAATATTTGTTTAATTTTTTTAATGCAGATTCAAAGTCTATTTCAATACCTATCCAGGTGGTACCTTTTTTCTATTTATACGTGCCATAAAACTGATTTTTGGTGGTAAACATCTGACATACACGTTTTTGTGAATTTGTCAGCATGAAAATTAGGGCGAATTAAAATATAAAACATAAAAAACAGTTATATTAATAAGAAGTATTCCCTCCCCTGGCCCGAATGACAGTTTCCATTAGATGCTGTATTGATTTCACCAAAGTTTTCACAAAATCTTGAGGTATCGCGCCTCTCATTCCTCTACGATCGCCTGCTGCAGCTCCTGGAGACTCGTTGGAGCAACATCTCTGGCTCGAACCCTTCTTTTCAACTCGTCCTATAAATGTTCGATGGGATTGAGGTCCGGGCTTCGAGGTGGCCAGTCCATAACAGGCACATCCACCTCTTGAAGGTATACTGGTATACTACACCAGCCGTATATGGTCTCGCTGTCCTGCATAAACAGAAAATTTTCACCAATAAACTCGACAAAAAGTATAACGTACTCCTCGAGTACTTCCTCAATCTACCGTTGAGAACTCATTCCTCTTGATCGACAGCCAGTATTGGCTCGTGTGATGAATATAAGATCTGTCTTCACCTTTAATGATATGCCTCCCCAGAACATGCATGATCCACCGCCATACGAGACACGTTCTTGAATGGAACATTGTGCATATCGCTTTTCTTGTCTTCTGTATACTTTTCCGCGTCCATCGGTGCCATATAAACATATCCTGCACTCGTCAGAAAACAGGACTGTTCTCCATTCTTCTTCTATCTATAATTGTTAATTCAAATGCTCTCGAGCGAACTCACGACGGGCTCGTCTGTGGGCTGCGGTCAATTTCAGCCCGTTTACTGGTCTGTGTGCAGTCAGATTAACTTCTCGAAGTCGTCTTCGAACTGTCCACCGACTGACTTCGACTTCACGAACTGCTTGGAGCCGCCGTCCCAGTTGAACCGCATTCATACGGCGATTTAGAAACGAAGTTGTTACAAGAAAGAGGTCATCATGCTTTGCTGTAGCACGAGGTCGGCCGGATCCTTGTCGCCGTCTGAAGCTACCAGTTTCCTGATATCTCTGCCACACTTAATGGACGGAGAATCGGCTCAAATTTAGATGTAGAGCCACTTCACTTTGGTGCTGCCCCGCATAAATTAGTGCAATCACTTGTGCGGCTACCTCTGGTGTGGTATCCATTTCTTTGCTCCGGTTGAAGACGTAACCAATAGAGGATCGTTCAGGCTAAGCGTCGATATGCGAATGATCACAATTCCGAGCGAGATATTTCATGGCATGCTAGTGTATTGATCTTGTTGAATTATTTTAATAATTTAATTCGAAAGCCTGCTATATGCATTTGTCAAATAATCACTTTGTTAGCATGGTTCAAATACAAAAAAGGTTACATTGGATAGGTATTGAAATACACGAATCTACATTAAAAAAAAATTAAACAAATATTGGATTGATTTGATAGTTTTGAACTTTTGTGGAAAATTGAGCAATGTGCGATTTTTTGCAACCAAGTATAGGATGCTTTGTATTGAAAAGGAATTAACGCATTCATTGTCATATGACGATATAATTGATTCATTTGCAGAGAAAAAAACCTGGAGAGTACTGATGTAAAATTTATTTTTTATATTTTCTGAATTGATTTTGTTATTTGCATATGTACTTAGTTTGAAATATTTTGAACAAAAGGGAAGTTCCAAATGTTTTTGTTTTATTTAAAGCGGCAAAATATCAGAGCCTACGAGCGGTAAAATTGTAAATCCGGCCCTGCATGTACGTTATATTACCAAGATACTGAAATGGTCGGTCTTTGCATACTTCAATTTAATTATTACGATGAGACAGTAACGTTTGATTACTAGCGAGGTTGAAGAATTTTTTGCAAACTGGTCTATATCGAGCCCAATAAGAACATATACTCATGTCAGGCTTGTGCCATTCATTGGAAACAAATAAGGAGAAATATTTTTCTCATAGACCTTACTACAAAAAATACATTTTTTTTCAAATTTAATTATTATTTATACAATTTTCAAAGTTGAACATTAACATAAAATTTTTCACTGTCCGTTATGATATACTGGAACAAGACACTCTATGGCACAAAAAGCACGATGTCTACTATAAGAATTTTCAAACAGTACCCTATGATGTTAGTAGGAACAATCCGGACCATTGCACAGTGAGAACGATTCGTTCCAGGTGACTGCGTGCACTATTTAAATATTTAGCCGGACCCAATTCAGACGATCCATACCATAACAAAAATTAATGTGCTGAAGCAATGCGAACAAATTCAATGCGCCGTTTATTGATGCGTTTGACAAATTTTACTAGCGGCGATAAAGCATGACGCAAAAAATTCTGTAAACGTTTTTTAGAAAGTGAGTATCCCGGTTGGTTTTTCGGGGCAAATGGTTCGCACTCATCCTGTCATCAGAAGTGATTTATGGTACATTTGTATGTCTTAATTGTCAAACTGAAATTATCGAAACTGTTCAAGCTCGTGATCGATATGGTTTTACCGGGACATTAATTGTAGCACCCGAATTGGGGCGATTTAAAGCAGAAATTGTTTCGAAATTTAAGCATAGTGAGTCGGCGGCTACCGAAGGTGGTCAAGGATTAAAATCGTATACAGTATATTTGCAACAAATTGGGATTTGAGTGTTGAAGATGTAGATTAACGTATAATGGATCACTTCATTAAATTGTAACACAAGAAGAGATTGCTACGTTCTTCGAATGTGATAATTTCTCAGAAAATTTTACCCGTGACAAATTCGAGGCTATAAACATGGTCCTCTTCTGTTAAACATTCAAACTAAAACCAAAGGTATTAAAATATGCTGATATCAACATAAAAAGTATGCTATAATGAAATAATCTTAGTCGGTGAATTTACTTGTATTTCAAAAGTACAACAAATGGTCAAAGAATTCATTGGAGGTAAAGAACTTTCCCGTGGGATGAATATCAATGATACTGTTGCTAATAGAACAAAAAAATATTAATCTTCTCAACCGCGTCAGATAACCAAGTGTGCAAAGAATATAGCCTTCCAGCAACATCACGCGGTATCCTACAAATTAAGGTATGATTTGAAATCGAAGCCAACGATATTTTACAAATATTCACAGAAGATAAGTGGAACTGGAACCAGAGAAAAAAATTTCATTTCTAACGACCAAATCTGTTTGCCCCCAGATGATATCGAACGGATGATCAAGAATTGATCTTAGGTGGTGATAAAGATGATCTCTTTATATAAATTAACGGAAACAAGCAAATTTCAATTGTCACTATACAGGTTGACATGGATCTTGCAATGTGCAGGTACTGTAGTTGTGTGAGTATGGTCAATGGGTTAATGATGTGGCGTGAATGAGTGGTATCACAATGGGTCAAAATTGGCCTAAGCGTGCGATGGCAACCACTAACCTTAACCTATATTGGCGGTATTTGGCAAAAAATGTAAATATCTTAACATTTCCGTTTATTCAGCAGAGAACTGTAAACTGGGGTTTTGTTTTGAACCAAGTTCATCACGAAGTTGTGCCTTTTTATTGGGGTCGTAGTGGTTACACGATGGCGTGGTTGGTTTGGGGAGAGAGACACATTGGTTTGCTACGATCCAATCCCAAAATTTCCGGTTAACCAAAGTCCAAAACCTATTCCCAAGATTCCAACCATGTTAGTCACCGGCTGTTGTTAGGTTCATGGTAGCGGTTGATGCAACAAACAAACCGCGAACAAACAACAAGAAATAAAAAGAGAGATAACAACATGATGTACAGGGCGATACCATATAGAGACAAAATCTAAAGTATATAAGGCGAATGACGAGTTTATTTGGGAGATTTTTTTTGGAGTTTGTTTTTTGATTTTTAGCTGTCTGTTCGAAAGCTAGTGGACGTGAAGTTTTTATTTTATTTTGGATATCGTGTGGAAAAAAAAGATTCACAGCGGGAAGAAAGACTACCGAATCGTAGCAAGATTAACGATTAATAGCAAAGTAGCTGGGATTTATACACGAACAGGAGAGTGTTGGGAAAACAGAGAAACAACAGCACACACACACCTCAAGTGAGGACCGCCATCGCAAAATAAATAAGTGTTTTTTTTTGCTATCCGTTTTTGAAGGACGTTTAATACGTTTATAGTGAAAAAAGCGGAAAAGTACGTGATACATAATCAAGTGTTAATCGGCCCGATATATTGAAACGGGTACACCTGGTTCGAGCGCGATTGGCAGTGCCAAAGCGGAGTAGGTGGTTATAATCAAACCGAGTATTCCGCAGTCCAAAATATTAATACGGGGGCACAAGGTTTGGTGCGAGGGAGCAGACGAGGAAGTGCTGTTGATGTTCGCGAGAAACCGAGCGGCGAGCAGGTATAGTAACAACAGTCGGTGAGTATACGTTCCTTTGCTTTCTACTTTTATTTTCCTAGCTTATTTTCCACACGTGGGTAGCCAATTAGTTTGTCTCCCTTAATCACCCACGCCGGAGTGGACCGCTCGACTGAGCAAGCACGGGCATCCACATACGCGCTAGCAGGCTCTCTGGCTTGCCAGAGTGACGCCCAACAGTTTTATATATACTTAGCCTGAAGGGAGCTGACCACGACGCCACCCACATAAAACATTTGCCACGAAAACTTACCTATTTTTTTTTTGTTATGTTTCTTATTTTTTTTGTTTATTTCGAGCAGTTGTCACCAACCACGGGGATACAACCTAACAATCAACAAAACCACAATTTAACCAAACAAAAAGGAGTAAGATAAAAATTGTAATTAAGTCTAGAAAACAATAAAGGAAATGAGATTTGTAACCGGCCATGTGGCTGAAATCAATCGTTTTTTTTTTTTATATAAGCCTGCCCAATTTTGTTACTGATCTGGGTAGATCGGTTAGCGCGTTACAGAACGTAAGCCTATTGAATTTTATCTAATATGGCAGTCCAATCGTTTCTAATACGAGGGCGTAGTTAGAAGTTTGATAAAATTGAAACAGAGGGCGCGACAATCGCAAATCGCATATGTCATGTGTCAATACCATCTGTCACTAGACCAAATTAAAATTTTCAAACAGCGGGTCTATTATGAAATTTATCCGTCTCGGATTTTTCCGTTAACGGATATATCCGATTCGACACGGATTTACCCCATTATGAAACTTGTATTATCGGATTGGTAATAAACAAATTGAAGTTAGCAACATTATTTTTTTTTTAAATAATTTGAGGTTACAAAAACAAAATGACATCAATCGGATACAAATACGTCAACTAAATAGCAGTCGGATTTTTTGTAGTGTGAACGGAAAAATCCGATTCGATTTTACTTTTTAGTTTCATAATAGCACGGATATATCCGTTAACGGAAAAATCCGAGACGGATAAATTTCATAATAGACCCCAGGTCTGTCATTTAGTTCAGTTTTGACAGCCATTGAAAACTGACAACCAATTGTGTTTTTGCAAACATGGAAAAAAGTAAATTTCTTAAGTTAATTAAACATTATTTTTGCGTGGAAAACCATTTCGCAAACCAAAACAAAGCTTGACAAACACTTACATATTATGGAGATTCTTCATCATCGATTAAAATGATTCACAAGTGGTTTACTGATTTTCGTTGTGGTCGTACAAGCACAACTGATGCCGAATGTTCAGGATGCCCAAATGGAGTCACCACACCAAAAATGATTGACATAATCCATGATAAAAGTAGACATCTCAGATGAACATGTGCGCACACGGACATTTGAATATATAAAAAGCTATCCGCGCATTGAACAACTTCAGAATCAGGTTTGGCGATGTTCAAGAAAAATAAAAAGGAGTTTTTGCGTCGTTTCATAACTGTGGATGAAACATGGATCCATCACTATACACCGAAGACCAAAGAACAGCCTAAATAGTGGATTTCTACTGACGAAAGGAGGCTTACTAAAACGGAGCTTCATAATATCTAAATAGGCATGTAGATCGTCACAAAGGATACAGTAATCTTAAATTATAAAAAAATAAAGTGACCTACTTTCACTTCACATGCCATCGTTCAATGTTTGATCTGACCTCACATCCTGTTTTGAGAAAATCGGCATTTTTACTCATCGGTACAAAATAAAGTATGTGTGGCTTCTCCGTGGTATCAGTACTTCAGTATATACTAATATCTCGCTCTTTGAGGGCTGCATTGAGTTTCAACGATAATGTCTGGAATAGAACCGCCTAAAATATTCGATTGGTTCATAAATACGAGTCAGTCTTAGTGAGTCGTTTGGGAAATTAGCTACGCGAGCGATTAGGGACGAGAGTGGATGGCTATGGAAGATAGTAGGTGGTGTGGAGCGAAATTAAATCGTGGTGTAATTGGGAATTGTGGTAAGTGAATTAATAAATAACTGTGCAAATAATTAATTGTTGCGATTTAGTGTTGATAAAATAAGAATGTGAAGTTTATTGTTGGAATGATTCGATAATATTCCAATAGTGGCAGATATTTCGTAAATGATGGGAAATTACTTCCCGTATTTTTGCTAAAATTCCGCAATTGTGTAAATTAGAAGAATTAGCGAATGCTAAAATGATGGGTAGAATTCCAATATTCGATTTCAAATTTAAGTGAGTAAAATATTTAAAATAGCCGTTTGAAGATGTAGTTAATCCTGACCGGATGTATATCGAAATCGTACGGAATTTAAGAAACACCAAGAATGTTACTTCTCATTTAACGACGTACCATTCAGGTCCAGTGGTTTGCACTCATCCTGTACATCAATTACTTCTTTACCATACATTTGTGTTTTGAAAGTCAAACACAAATTAGAGATGGACAGCAACAGTTTAGTTTGTGTCTGTATACTACGTTCAGTAGAAATTATTTTGCGAACTGAGAATGTCTAAATTGTAGAAGGGGTTCAATTACCGGAGGTCAGAGCTGAAATTGGTTAAGTAACCGCAGAAGATATGAGATAACAGATGGCTGATGCTCAATGGACTAAAGAAATTAATAAAACAAAATTTCACTATTCTCGGTGGCAAAAGCTGATTCTAAATCTTCAAATTTAAGATAAGTAACATTGACACTGAACCCTATTTTTCCGATCCCTATTTATTTCAACTAGTGAAATGATACGTGTTTTGCAAAAGATAGTATTTCATTATCGTGATATTGACGGATTCACGGAAAGCGCGTTTCAAATTGTCTTCATATTGGCTGGACTATCGACTAATTCGATTTTGATATTTTTTTTAGACGAAGACGTTTTTGCGCCCGTTAAGTCGGGTACCATGGGATTCATGAAATAAATAATTTTCTCGTACCAGAAGATTTGGGTAGGCAGGTATGTAATAGCAGACAACGTAAATATTTTACATTGATTAACTCATGTAAATAATATCACGAAGGGTGAGCACGGCCAACGGACCTTTCATATTATCTAAATCGACCCAAAAAATGGTAACCTTAAATTATAAAAAAAATCATGTAGTGAGAGTAGTTTTCACATGGAATCGTTCATTGTCTGATGTAACTTCACATCCTACTTTGAAAATAGCGTCGACTTTACTCATCGGTACAAAAAAAGCTATGTGTGGCTTCCCCGTGGTGGGAGTGCTCCAGTATAAACCAAACCAATATCTCAATCTTTGCGAACTGCGTTGAGTTAATTATGACTTTTTACACTATTTGCCGTAGGCACTTGGACAATATTTTAACAAATAAAAAACCAAGTGTTTAATAAAATGAGTTTATTAAGATTAAGAGTTAATTATCGTTTAGTATTCCTGCAGATTCCAAATTATCAAAGAGTGTTGCTTTTCCAAAGTAAATGAAATATACTTGATTGTTTGACATTTAAGAAAAACCATAGATTTTTAAATTAATTTCTTTATCAAATGTAGCTAGTAAACGTTTTTTTAGAATTTGTTTAAGACAAAAAATAGATAGCATTGTAGATGCTTGTATGAATATTTTGTTGTGAATAAAATGGACTGTTTGATTGATATATATAATGTTAATTATCCGTTAAGTAGGCCCACAAAAATGAAAAAAATGTACCAATCGCGTTCGGCAAAACATTTTCGCCGTAAATGTTTAAATATACACAAAAATTTTCGTCGCAAATCTTCATGTCACCTCCCATTTTCAGTGCTCAAGCTTTGCGTGGAAATAATTGAGGTCCAATCCTCAGTCAATAACGATAAGAATTCAAAAAAAAATTGAATTCATATCAGGAACATAGGAGAAAGGCTTCTCACAAACCACTCAATCACATTTGACTCAATAGAACTGAAACTTTTAAGCTAATATTATGGAACGCCGATGGGTAGCAGGCGCAGATTAAGAAAAACCAGTAATTAAGTTAGTAAAAAATTACTTATTAGTTCTAGTGACTAAATTGTGCACTGAAATAAAGTCCTGAATAAATTACGACTTAACGTATGCACGAAATATATACAACTTCAATCTCCTCGATGATTAACTAACCAATTCACAAAGTGGAGTCAATATGTACACAGATTGTAACTATAACCCTAATTTAATTATTCGCGTATTATCCGACGGATAATTTACATACAACAATAACAAAAAACAGTTTTCAAATCCAACTGAAATCAAGCTTATTTCATTGCACTTTCTAACATTAACCAAAGCGAGATATTTTTAAATCCACTATAATGGTGGAATGTACTTAAACGTCAAATAATCTAAGTTCATTACTGCCGCATGAAAATGAAACACTTTGCGGTGCTTGTACATATATACCGCCAGTATCAAATTCCACTCGAATAGTTAAATTACACAATTAATTATGCAATATTAAAATATTGCAAAAAAAATTCAGCTCACGTTTGATATTATTAAATACTAATGAATTCATGAAAAATTATTAGTACAAACGAAAATTAATAATAAATGGGAAATTTATTTTTTATAATTTTATTTTCGAAATTTTATAGAAATTAATTAATTTATATTACATTATAAAAATATACGAAATTGTGGCCATATGGAAATATACAATTTTATATTTACATTTTCAAATTAATTTTTAGAAATTTATTTATTTAATTACATTTGTATATAATGTACGTGCATGCAGAAACAGTATTTACATATTCAAACATAACTCGTAATCCATTTTGAATTAAAAAAAAATACTTAAATTAAAATGCGAATAACTAATTTAGGCTATAGGTTATTCAGAATTCAGTCACTCGTAGTTGTTTCCCTCAAGTTGGATCACACATAGTTCACCTTGAAAACTCTGAGTCCTTTAAAATCCTTTATGAATGAAAATTTTTCTACATTCCTTCCAAAACCCATTCGCATTTGTTTATTTATTTTTAAGGATATTATTAAGGGTTAAATATTAATTTTATTTATATATATTTTTTATTATTATTATTTTTTGTATATGCAGGTTAAAAATCCAACATCAATATAAATAAAACTAACCTAACATAATACTAAAATGTTTTAAAAATAAAAATTAAATTCCTTTTATAAATATTTACAATAAAAACAATAAAAAAAGATAAATAAATAAAACATCATGAACACAGAATAAAAAAAACAAATAAATACTCAAAAAAATATTTTTCATGATTTTTCCGTTTCCAATTCATTCTTCCAAGTTTTCCCATTTTCGGTGTTGTGTGTGTGTTTTGTACTATGTGTGTGTATTATAAGAGCATATAACTTTCACTGTTGAGCTTTTTTATTATTTTATTTATTTTTTTAATTTAAATAACTGAAAATTACTAAATACATATACACTTTGTGCTGTTATAATATTTTCCTTATAGTGAAAAACTATCAAGAAAAATAAATAAATAAATAAAACAGAGAATATTAACGATTTCAATTATTTGGTAATCAATCAGATAAATATTGGCATTGGGATATGAAGTCCTTCCGCAAGAAATTATTACTTAATGCGATAACACGAGTGAAAATTAAATTTTGTTTTTGGTTTGTGCAAATTGGATACATTTAAATTCTCAAGCACCCTAGGTTTTTAGAATTAGGAGCTTCTGAAAATGTTGGATGCTTCGCTATTCTAACCCAATCAGGCATCGGAATCTGTCGCTCCTCGCATCATCACCACTTTCCTCACCATTATATAAGGTGCAAAAGAAAAGCAAGGATTGGCGGCTTTGTGGAAACTATCGACACTATGATAGTCTCAGATGGCTATACTACACCCCACATTCCAAGTTTCTAGTTGAGACTCGCCGGCGCCACTATTATCTCGAAAATAGGATTGATTCGTGCCTTTTATCAAATTCATATGGCTCTCGACGATTCTCATATAACTGCGATAAACACTCTCTCATTCCATTGAATCCTTAACAAATTGTTAAAAGAGCTGGTCTTCGTCTACTGTTAAACCGACAATATCCTTGTTGCGAGTCGCTCTCAAATGGAGAGACTAGCCTTGACAGAGGCTCTGCTTAAGGGAAAAACTACCCTTGACATGATAATTGCACTAAATTTTTCGAAAGAGTCAAGCGTTCTCGTGCCTCTGACACTCTTGGTACATTCGTTGAACTACGTAAATTAAATACTTTCTTTCCATAGAGAACTTCTCTCTGTGTATTTAGAAATCTAACCCTTTAAGTAAAATTGCCGTAGGCCGATTATTCTCTCTATTTACCTACCATTAATTTCTCGTAGTCCAGTGCAATTTGAACATCTCGACTATATTGCTCAATTCACTACCGACATTCATCACATTAAATGTAAAGACAATGGTGTGAGCAACAGTTTGTTTCATCCTTCTGTATCGCCAAATGTTAAGAATTTCGGGCGTTCGATATTGATTCGTACACGATTTTGCAAATAAAACACTGCACAAAGGTGGATTCATGGTGAATTTTTTTCGTCAACTTGGATTGATTTGCTATTCAAGTTACGAACATTATTGTATAATACCTTTATTTTCTGCCGCATTCCACTTATTTCACTCGTTTACTGCTGATTAATTCCCTTTAACCCGTCACTTTATCTATTAACTTTTACTGTTCACTACTTTTCGCACTTTTAACTTTTACTTTTTAACTTGGGCTGTTCACTGGTTAAATTACAACTGTGTCTGCGTCCTGAATGGCTCGCGCTTGTTTACTTGTCTTGGTTTCTTGAAATTCCTTTGGTTTTCTCTATTCTCGGTGTCTGTTCCACTCGCCAGTTGTCATGTTGCTTATCTCGGTAACCATAAGCTGCCTCGCAAAACGATCAATAAATCGTTGCGTACACTTTCTTATGTACTGACCTAACTTCACGGATATGAATCATCATCTTTGACTTTTGATGCCACTTGGCTTAACACTTGACTGTTGAAATTTTCTATGGTTTCTAAAGTTTTTTGCTAGATTCCTTAACTAGAGTCATTATTAGAGTCTTAATCTGGAACAGCACTTTAAAATTCTCGAATGGGATTCCACCGACGATTGTTAGAGTTTTTAAAATTCTCCTTGAGGTTCCTCCAACTGTTTCGGTAGAAAACACTTTATTTAGCTTTCCATCTTGAATAGCTTGCGATGTATGTGTTTCGAGGCGGGCCTCTACTTGTTTTATTTTATTTTCAGACTCCTTGAGCTGGTCATCGACTATCACCTATAGCCGCTTTATTTTCCTCTTAGCTCTTTAGCTTGAAAATCCTGAACTTGACCAACAAACTGCTCTCATTTCCTTCATTTGAAGTAACAGCGACTTCATCATATCTTCTATGTTCAAGGTCAAATTCTGTTGTTCGATAGTAGACCGAGGTTGTTTCTTTTTGCTCCATCGCTCAGGTTACCTCATTTCTAACTTTTTTCGTTTTTCAGTGATGGTTGATCATACGAAATCAAAACTTGATAAAATAAAATGGAGATAATGTTGGTCCACTGCCCCTATTGAATAGTTATCATTATCATCATTAAAATATCTGACTCAAGAAATGTCTGCAATAAACATAATCTACAATGATTATATCAGAGGATATGGTGTTCCTCTATTTATCACGATAGACCAAGGAACCAAATTCGAATCAACTTTGTTCATTGAGCTTACGAAGCTTCTAAGTTCCAACCACATTCTGACAACTGCATTCAGCTAAAAACCGCATTACTATAGTTCATCAACTTTCAACAATTCTGATGGACATCAGAGCTTACGAAGCTCTTAAGTTCCTACCGCATTCGGACAACGGTGTTCAACTAAAAGCCACACCAACAGCAAAACTATCAATATATTCCGTTGGGTATTCGAACCTCGCTTATCAAGGAATAGATCTACTGCACTCCAACAGTGCCAGTGTATATGCTCTAAATACAGTTCCCGGTGAATTCTTCATCAACCATCAGAACTCAAAGCCAGACACAGATACTTCAATTTTCGTGAAGCAGTTTCCATGAAAGCCTTAGTTTCTACGGACACAAGACATCCGACCGGAAAGGCAACGTATCTACATCCAACAATCGTACTGTGTGCATAAAGTCAGAGGTCATTGAGGTCCTCTGTCTTAAACCCTATAGTGGATCATATCCAATGATCCTCAAATTTTTCTTTGTGCATGTCGCCGAAAAATCAACAGCAATTAACATTGACGGGCCTTAGTCAGGATACAGAATACTTGAACCTCGGTTGAAAATCTTAGTGTTCGTAAAACCTTTACGTTAAATTTAAAACACCATGTCAAGAAATTGCCGAAGACCAATTCGAGGAATAAGTACACTTGCCCCTTTATTGTACACAGAAATTATTTTCGATTTTCGATAACTAATCGGGAGCTATTACATATTACACACTCCTTCGGATTGAGGTATCTTAGAAGGATGATAATTACAACTTGTAATTACAAGCAGATGAGGTGGCAAACCGGCTCTAGTTTGATTGTTGAGAAATTTTATAACGAAATAAATTTTCAGTCACGATGGAATCAGTTCTGTAATATATGTCCCCGGCTATGACTTTTCAAGACATTTCGAGCGTTGCTGGGGCAATTAAGACTCTTTTTGATGAATTCTCAATGCTTATCTGCTAAATGCTAGTTAATAAAATTTAAGTTTAAATCATTCCACTAGAATTTGAATGACGTCTTCCCAAATTTCGCTGGTATGTACTCAGGCCTCTCCTTCGCTACGCATATTGACGATAATTAGTCAATTTATTGAAAAGTCTCCACAGTGGGCTATATATTTAATACAATCCTCGACGCTTTCTGTGCGTGTCCCTTTGGCACCGCTTTGTAATGTCAGACGAAAATCGCAACCGAGAACTAAAACTTTTCCCCACCACGAGATGTCAGATTCTGACACAATTTGGCACTTAATCAGAGAAGATGCAAAGAAGTCTGTGTTTAGGCAGAATTGTTATTTTGTATTAAAATCAGAACAGTTTCTTGTAAGACCTTTGCTTCTGATGAGTTCATGCGAATTGAAGAGGTAATTCTTAGCAAGCGGATTATTCCTTTTCCTCTGAAGTATCGGTTATTGGGGTTATGCAAAACAATTTCCGTCCAAGAGCTTCTGCTGCTCAAGCATCTTCCTTATTGCTACCAATCGAGCTTCTTCAGATTGATCATTGATTTTTAACCAAGACTTCAATAATTTAGTTTTGTTCGTTTGAGCCTCTTCTACGATAAACTAAAATTCAACAGATCATCATGTTCTAGTCCCCTCGATGTGCAATCAGCTAGATTATCCTTTGAGTCTATACGTGTTTCAATTGGGATTTGCTCTATCTTGTAATATTTCGTCCGTTCTATTTTCTAATGTTCGTAAGTTGTAGTGGCATATGCGTGATGAATTTCTCCATAATATCCATTGGTATTTAGCATCGTCCTTTGCAAGTAAAATCTGAAGCAACTATTTTCAACCTCTGAAATCCACGTTACCTTATTGAATTTCCTGAATTGTAATAATATTCCAAATAATTATTGCACTGTGTACTCGCCGTGGTTTCCATTTATACGATCGTTCAACACTTTACAGTCACAAACTCCTTATTGAAACCACCAAACCAATTTAAAATGCAGTTTAAATTAGCTTTTATTTTATTTATTTAACGTTTTCGATCACGGAGTGATCATCATCGGAATAATTTTGCAACTGAATACACTAATTTGCCGCTTAAAAATATTTGCATATTATATACTATGTATAATACATAAGGTACATAAACACTTGTCATTAAACACATGAAAAAACAAAATTATACAAGTATAAATAAAATTGTACATAAAAAATTTTAAATAACAATATTCATGTAATATTGTGTGTGTGTGTAAAAATTAATTTTGGTTGTATATAGACTAGTTAGGTAAAAGTGTCAATAGAAGTTGAAAAAATTATCAGCTGTGTTATATACAAATGTGTAGATTTTTACTAAATGTCAAAAGACAAATTGAAAATTTCCGAAAATGGAAATTGAAGTGCAGTGTGTAGTGCCGTGATTTTCTGTTTATTGTTGTTTTTCGTGCTGGTGTAGTGAATTTACCAAACAGAATAAATTCGAGTCGATTGGAATCTTTTCTTGGTTCATGATATCGATTTCGTATTTGTTTATATATAGTGATTCATATGCATCCAGTTTCCAGCTGTTTTGGATTGTTTTTATTATTTTGGAGTTCGTGATATCCATTCGGTGATTATTATTCATCATCATATGAACGGAATCTTACCTTTCTTGGATGTCAAAGTAATTAGAAAAGACGGTAAATTAGAATTTGGTATACACCGTAAGACAACTAATACGAGAAGATGCATCACAATAGACTCACACCATAGCGGAGCTCACAAAAAAGCTGCCTTCCATTCAATGGCCCATCGACTATATACTTTACCTCTATCCGCTGTTGAATTCAAACGAGAAGAAAAATTCATAAAAGAAACAGCCCACGTAAATGGTTTTAATACAAATTTTATTGATAAAATTTTGGACAAACACAAACGTAAACAACATATTACTGCACATACTACGCTGACGAGCGGGACTGAACCGAGTGGTTGCACAAAACGTATCTGTATGCCATTCTATCCATCGATCACCAACAAAATGCGGAATATGCTAAAACGATTCAACATTGAATTAGTCACGAAAAGCACAAATCTTGGATCATATATCAGCACCTACAAAGATTTAACACCATCACCGTTAAGATCTGGAATCTACCAAATTTGTTGCACGGAATGTAACAACAAATACATCGGCCAAACAAGCAGGGCATTCCATAAACGTCTACAGGAACACACTAACGCTGTAAGAAACAAAGACACAAAAAATAGTGTGGCCAAACATATGATGATGAATAATAATCACCGAATGGATATCACGAACTCCAAAATAATAAAAACAATCCAAAACAGCTGGAAACTGGATGCATATGAATCACTATATATAAACAAATACGAAATCGATATCATGAACCAAGAAAAGATTCCAATCGACTCGAATTTATTCTGTTTGGTAAATTCACTACACCAGCACGAAAAACAACAATAAACAGAAAATCACGGCACTACACACTGCACTTCAATTTCCATTTTCGGAAATTTTCAATTTGTCTTTTGACATTTAGTAAAAATCTACACATTTGTATATAACACAGCTGATAATTTTTTCAACTTCTATTGACACTTTTACCTAACTAGTCTATATACAACCAAAATTAATTTTTACACACACACATAATATTACATGAATATTGTTATTTAAAATTTTTTATGTACAATTTTATTTATACTTGTATAATTTTGTTTTTTCATGTGTTTAATGACAAGTGTTTATGTACCTTATGTATTATACATAGTATATAATATGCAAATATTTTTAAGCGGCAAATTAGTGTATTCAGTTGCAAAATTATTCCGATGATGATCACTCCGTGATCGAAAACGTTAAATAAATAAAATAAAAGCTAATTTAAACTGCATTTTAAATTGGTTTGGTGGTTTCAATAAGGAGTTTGTGACTGTAAAGTGTTGAACGATCGTATTCCAAATAATGTTGATTAAATAATTAAATAATGTTAACAGTTTGGCCAACTGCAAGGCAACCATATAACGATCACACTACTCTACGTTTGGTAGTACAGTTTGAATATTTGATGACTCCATGGTGCATTAGGGAGTAGCCCGTAGTCATCAGCTTCCGTTATGTGGTTGGGATCTATATATTCCATCATAAAATCTTTATACATTCGTGCAAATTCTTCTCGTGCTGCTCTATACGAATTTCTTTATAACTGAAAAAGTTTGTTTTCACAGAACCTTCTTGTTGTGACAGTGGTTTAGGCAATCTATTGACTCAAATACTTACTGGATTAAGCCAACTTAATGGCTCCATACAATGATTTGTCCTTCTAGAGTGAGTAGAGAGAACAAATTAAAGAATCCATCAGCTACAATAATTATATGAATTTCCAATAGGCTCGAGTTTAATTGATAGCAAAATATTCAATGAAACTAATCCTTTTGTGTATCCTGTGGTCACTGCTCCTCGAATTATAATTTTGGTTTATTTAGTAGGTTCAGTTTAAGTGGAGTCGTTGAGCACAATTCTCTGTGATGGACGAATTCGACCATCCGGTCTGATGGTTGGTAGCTAGTGGTTTGTGTTTGATGGTTGGTATGAACCGATGATCTCTGGATTCAGCCTCTTCTCCTAAAGCTTCAAGTCCTTAAAGGATTTTATCGGAGTTTGCGTGTAACCTTCGAATATTTTAACTGTTTTGTGTTGTCACATCAGGCTGTAGCATAAAGTTTTTAATAAAAGCTTAAATTCTATGTGGTTGCGTATTGCAGTTTTTGCGATGTGTGTTGATCGAACGTTGTCGTAGATAGTTGAGCAGAATATATCATGTTATAACTGCCACCCTGTGTACTCCCCAGAAAACGAAGTATTGTTATTTTGGATAATATAACTTCCGTGTGATTCGTGTCATTCAGAGCTTCGTCAAAATAAAAATTCCCCTGGAAGTCCTAGAGAAAAATATCTATTGTTTGTTTGTATGATTTTAATCATTGCGTTCTGTTCTGAGACGGAAGCACTCCAAACTCATTCGCAGTTCACTTTCACATCCTACTCGATCCACGTGAAAAAGGTCGGTAAAGGCTATAATTGTTCCATTAAAACCAGTACATAAAACGCTGTATCAATATACCTCCACATCTATGCTGCACCAAACCATTAAATTATTTAAGGTAAGTTTATTATGTGCTGTACACATATTTATACATATTTTATGTACACATATACATATGTAGATGATTATGTGTATATAAATTTGATACAAATATAGATGTAATAAATTCAATGTACATATTATAACTCAAATTGTAAATATTTACATCTGAAATATTTGCGCGTTCTATTCAAATTATAACTCAAATAAATAAAATTTCGTATCTATGTGTGTGTATATTTGTATACATATACAGACATATGTTTGTATAAGAGCAATCATATTTGTTATATAGCAATGGACATTATTAGTTTGGTACATGTACACGTATGAAGCTAGTTAGGTTATATTGCTAGATAATTGGATAGTTAGATTTCGATATAGAGACAGATCTGTTTACATTTTTCCGGAAAATGCATTTCATAAAATAATTCAAAAATATTTCTGTCTATAAATATGATGAGGCCTTGCTCTTTCCATCTTGCTCCCATATAAAGTTTCACCCTTAAAAATAACAATAAAACTTCTTTCTTTTATCATTTTACCACTTGAAACATTTTATTTATTCCTGTCTGTGTATACGCCACTATACATGTACGTATATGATTCCATTCCCATTTCCCGAGTTTTCATTTATTTAGAAAAATATTTTCCTAACAAAAATTACACTTAAGACCTTCAAGTGGTTAGTATTTTAAGTATATATACATAGTAGCATGCCGTATATAGATTTTGTTGTAGTACTTAAATTGCAACATTTGAAAACTATGTACCTACAATATGATTGAAAGCATTTTGTATCAAGAGCTGCAATTTACAGCAGGGGGACACCGAAATAAAAGAGTTGTTATGTTCACCGATCAAAAACATTCGTCATGCACCCGCAAAATAGTTGTTTAAATTTTTTGTTCTTACATAATGTTTTGTAACATAGTTACTGTTTCAAGTGTGCGTTACACTCTTTGGTGTTTAAATCGTTAGATTGAAGTGTTTTACAAAAAAAAAAAAATATTAATATCAATAATAATAACAATACACCATGGAGTGTGGTCGCATTATTTGACGCGTCAAAACCACGTATCAATATTTCATACAGGAATACATCGACTATCGTCGGAGTTGATGTTTCAAAAATGTTCGTGTTTCAAGAGTTTTACAATTCATTAATCAATGGATTCTGAAAGCCTATTTAGCCTTCTACTAGGTTGAATTATGAAATAAGGGTATACAATTATCCTTTTTGATTTATGGAAATTTTCTCAAAGACTCTGAGAAACGGTATTACCCCACCAAGTGGGTAATTTCGTAAATATACCGTAGTTCTTAAACAAAATATAAGTCTGATTACTCTCAACGGTAATCGTTATACATAAGGAGTTATATACAATTTTTAGAAAAATGAGTTAACGTACGCTTACGTAGTCACTATCCACGATTTTTTATGCTGAATCTTTCAGCATAAAAATAAGCACTCTTGGAAAAAATTGTCCATTATCAAAATTTAATTATTCCGGGGGACAAACATTTATGCCCCTCCTCCCCTTTATGTAGGTGGGGCGGGGGGTAACTTTGAAATCAGAATAGAAGTCCCTATTTTTTATTGCAGATTCGAATTCTACGGCTTAAAATACGTAGAATTTCCGTGAAACATTTGTTCGATTCATGATAGATGCCGCTGTAATTTACGATATCCCAACTCTCGTTTGACACGTTTTTTTTACACGCTTTTAAAGTAACACGGTTTACAAATTAGAACAAATACACTTTTATTTCACGAATTTTTTGATCTAACACGAATTCCAAAAAAAAATTTTACCGTCTTTTACATATTTTTACAGTGTCTTACATAAAATATATTCGAAAACAGAATATAATTGGGGAATTCTATTATAAGCGTATTTCATTTGCCAAGGAATTGGATTTGGAATTGGAATTCAATTCTTGGTCAAAAGAAATAACAAATGAATTCCCGTGTTTATTTCTTTTATTTTATCTTTTTCTCTAGAGAAAACTCTAGTGACAAGTACAGTAACTAAAAAATAAAATTGGAATTTCAATACCATCAACTCTGTAGGAATTCAACGAATTCCAAATTGGTATTGAATACATAGCACTGTTGTTGTAATTTGGCAAATGAATGCGTCGCATTCGTTAGCGCTCTGCTCAAAGTGTTCAGTTCGTGGGATGCAAAAATATTATTTGTGAATTGTGGTTAATCGTTTAAACTAAAGTGTATAAATTATAATCAAGGAAATGTTCTACATATACGGCTTAGAAAAGTTTTAAAGCATTTTTAATTTAATTCCTTGTTGTAGTACCCGAGTTATAAAATGCCTAAACTACCGAAAATACTCCGAAGAGACAAGCTATTTCTTTAGAAACCACATTAAAAATCTTAGACGATCTGAAGAGAGGCGAAGTTCCCACATCTGTTGGCAAAACTTTTGGTTTAAATGAAGCAAGTATCAGAACGATTAAAAAATGAGAAATCAATTGGACAGTCAGTTATTTCGGGAAAGAAACTCAGCTCGAGGATCGAGGATTTACCACAGAAAAAAATACCTATAGATGGAAAACTTATAAACGAAAGAGCATGTAGAATATACGAACATCAGCAAGAAATGGAGCCATCAACAAGAATTCAGGCAACCAAGAAATCGACATGTAATGCAAGTGATTGATGGCTGACAGGTTTCATATAAAGATAAGCATTTAAAAAAATAAAAATAAAAGGAAAAGTAGCGTCACGAGATGAAAATGCTGCAAAAAAGTTTCCGGAAAAAGTAATACAAACAATTGAAGATGGTGGTTATAGTCAAGACCAAATTTTTAATGCCGACGAAACGAGATTATTCTTGATAAAATACCTTCCAGAACACACTGTTAAAGTTAGCCGAAACTGTCTAGGGAAAGATCAAAAAATCGATATTGCAGATAGTGTCTTCGCTGTCTCAGAAAGTTGGGTGTGAACCCCGATGGGGTACGGGGGTGCAATTTGACAAAATTTCCATAGTTCCATTTCTGAAAAATTCATTGAATAACCCGGCGCTCTTGTTTAACCTTAACTCACAATAATGCCACTATGGCCATTTGATAGGCCCTAATGCTTGTTAACAACAGTTTAATTTTGAAGAAATTCTGCAATTTGACAACATTTCCATAGTTCAATGTCTGAAAAATTCATTGAATGGCCTTGCGCTTTTTTTTAACCTAAATTCGCATTAATGCTACTATGGCCATTTGATAGTCCCTAATGCCTGTTAACAACAGTACAATTCTGACGGGGACACCCATTAGGGCCTATCGAATGGCCATTGTGGCATCAATGCGAATTCAGGTTAAACAAGAGCGCCAGGCCACCCAAGGATTTTGCAAGAAAGTGAACTATGGAAATTCTGTCAAATTTACACACGCCTGTAAATTTCTTAACATTTAGTCTGCAGTAGACATAACATATCATAAACTAAAACTTTTATTTTTATACCAACATAAAGAAGTAAATAAAATGAAGGAAAAAATATTTTTTCTTAAATATCGGCTGGTAACTTTCGGCTGAAATATATTGATCAACATTATTGAATTTTTATTTTTGGCTATCAAACCAAAGACACAATCTGCATTATCATTTTTGTTTATTTTCGGCTGGCAAAATTCGGCTAACTTTAACAAGGTTTCCTGAACCTATATAGCTTTAATCAGAAAAATCTGCTGGTGATTTTAAAGCGGTCCAAGATCGAGTTACGTTTTATTGTGTAGTAATCGATCATTAAAGCCCCGAGCTTTGAAAAGCCAGAACAGATGACAGCCGATTTATTCAAAAAATGGTGCTATGAATGCTTCGTTTCAGAAGTCAAGAAATATTTAGAACAAAATGGCCTTGAATTCAAAGCGCTTTTACTCATCGTGCTAGATCATCCAAATATCCAATTGTTTTTTTTTCTCACCTAACATCACATCCTTGATTCAGTCATTGGATCAGGGTATAATAGCCACATTTAAAATGTATTAGATTAATCGAGCATTTAAATTTATTTTGGATTCAGTTGAGGAACTAATTTGGCCAGAATATGTCAACAGAGAAAATTCTGTAAAACGAACAGCAGTTATATGCTCTGAAATTATAACTCTATCATACGCAATTGATGGTGAAGGTTTTGAGTCCATGGAACCCGCTGATATCGATGAACTGATGACTGAGAAACTTTTGAATGAGGAGCATTTGACGAAATTATAATTGTTCGTGAAAATAATGAGGAACATAATGATGAAGGTAAGCAACTAACAGCTGGTTTAAAATTTACTACAAGTATTGCACATCATTTATACGCTCATGATTCCGACGTAGAACGTGCGTTAAGATTTCAGCGTAATTTTCAGGTTTGTACCGCTGGATAGCTGGAACTGTAAAAGGAACTTGACGAACCAAAAATTCAGCACCTGATAACAGATTTCTTAATAAAAAGAAAGCCAACATCAGAATACGTGTGTTAGAAATATCAAGCGATGAAAGCAATGTTGCTCTAATCGGCAATAAAACACGCGCGCTTATTTTCAAGTAGTGATGATAGTTCCTAAATAGCTTTATGTTTATTAAAATTTTTAATTTTTACTTATCAATGAATTATGTATATAGGCTGCGGGCCAATAGTCGGGTAAATCGTTTACTACGGTAAAAATCGATTTTAGTACAGATTTTTCGATCAGTTTACCATAGAGTTTTTGAAAAATAAATGAATTTACCGAAAAATTTACTTGACTTTTACCCGACTATTGGCCCGCAGCCATATTCGATGAAATGTCAATGAAATATTAAAATGAATTAACATAATATGAGTTATCAATATTTTTTGCACGGTTTTTTTTAAACCAAATGTGGTTAGTTTTTCATTTTACACTGTTTTTTTAAGTTGTGGAACTCATCATTTTACTATGAGCGACATGTCTTTTTATATACGATTTTTGGTGGAACGTATCTACTGTGTAAAAAAGAGTTGGGTGTAGTTTTTTTCGATTTCTCCTACTGAGCTTACGATTCTGCAATACGTTTAAATTAAAATTAACGCACGTTTTCAAAGTAAATACTCGAAAATAATTTAATTTTAAAATTAAATAAATCAATTAAATTTTAATTTTATTATTAATTTGTAAATACTCGAAATGAACGCTATGAAGATCTTGATGTAAAGACACAAGATACTTGGGGCAATCTGGAGTCAATAGCTATTTCTTGTGTACTAATATGAGGAATATGAGTTATAGCAGCCTTTACAGCAATTTCATTATTTTCCTCAGTGACTGTTGCTCCACGAGTCCATTTTTTCGGTTAAACACTTCCATCAATAGTAAATTGTTTAACAGTCCGGTAAAATGCAGCACGTGAAAGAATCCTATGCGGAAAACGCGAAGCGAAGAGAGTGACAGCATTATCAAGACTACGGCCAGCTTCTTCATAAACCAGGACCATTTCAATTTTTTCGTATACAGTTAAATACTCCATTTAGTATTGTATAAGAAGCCTAAGACAAACATGTCTTTTTCGAAATGATCTTCGAACTGAATCGATATTTTTAAAACAAAATACAAAAAAGATCATTTATTTGAAACAGTTTTAATCCCATGTTCGTGGGTTACGATAATATTTAATTTTAATTCAAACGTATTGCAGAGTCGTATGCATAGGTTCTCAGTAAGAGAAATCGAAAAAAATGAATATACATTTTTATTAAACAGTGCCATCTATCATGAATCGAAAAACATGTTTCAAAGAAATCCTACGCTGGCAATAAAAAATATGGGTTCTTATTTTAATTTCAGTTACCCGCTGCCCCACCTACAAGAAGGGGAGGAGGGGTACTAATTTTAGTACAGTGATTATTTTCCAAGATAATTGAAAGTTTCAGCATAAAAACCAGCCCGGTATATACATAACATATTTCATTGTCTCTTCCAAATTCTAAACAGACTATGTATAGGCATATCGCATTTGTGCTTAAAGGATCAATATCATACATCATCGTTGCATAAACCGGACTCATCGACATCGCTGTCATAATCAGAGGATGAAAATTAAATTTCACCGAACTGATCTTTAACTCTTCTTTGTTTTATGCTTGTTTTGCATTCATTTTAGTGGAGTTTGTTTAGCAACTATATGTTTCGTTTAGATTTTCTCTTTTCTTCTCTTTTCTTTTGGCTCCGACAATTTTAAGGTTTTCTTTAATTAGAGTTGCTGTAAACATAATGTAACTCTGTTTTGCAGGGCCAATTCTTTTCACTGTAGCCTGTTTCCTAATTTGTAGCCTGCGACTAAAGACACTTCGTCAATATCCACAAAAGCAATAGCTGGTATAAGTTGTTTGGCACACGAAGTAGAAATATCTATAAAAGTATAAAGAATCATACTGAAGTCTCTTGCTTGGCGGCTACCTGTTGCAATGTGGAAAGATATCAATTCTTCAATAGATGTTGCACTGAAAAATTTGTATTTTACTTTATCCTAAATATATTGGGTGTACAAATAAATTTCCGACCTTTTTAGATAGGTGTCGTTAGTATCACTGCTTGCATATTGTTACGATTTTGCCTTGTCACTCAAGGTTCGAATCACTGGATTGTGAATAAATACAACTGCTTCAGTTTTAACTCACACAATTTTATTTACACAACACAATTTATTATACAACACAATTTTCACAATTAATTATTATAATTATAAAACACTTTTTAATTATCACTTTAATAATCACATTAATAATCTTTCTATTTAACCTTCACTGTATCACGTTTAAAATAATACTCAGCATTCCACGTCAACGCGCGCCTTTATATACCAAAATATTTGTTTCTAGAATAATCCTAAATGCGCATCAAGCAAATATGTTAGTATAGAAATGACGCCTAAATGTTGAACCAAATCAAAAATTATAAATGTAATTGAGCAATTAATGAAATTAACTTATTCTATTCTAATCTAGGTGTCACCGTAACACTACCCCCCACCTAAGCCTGTTCGTCCCGAACAGGATCCAGATCACCTCCTCTATAGAGCGCCAAACGCTCTAAATGCACCACCTTTGGTTTACCTTTCCGTCCTTTCTGTATGCGATAAACCACGTCGTTCAACCTTTTAATGACAGTGTAAGGTCCTTCCCATGTGGGTTGCAACTTCGGTGATAATCCTTTCTGCCGTTGCGGGTTGTGAAGCCATACCAACTGCCCTTCCTCGAAGCCTTGATTATTTGCTCGTATGTCATATCGAGCTTTCATTCGATCACTTGATATCCGAATTTTCTCCCGTACAAATTGATGTATTTCATTAAGTTCCTCTTTCATCCGGTCGACGTAATCCTGTCCGCATAGAGCTGCTGAAGGAACAGCCCCAAACTTTAAATCTCCCGGCAATCGCAGATTGTTTCCAAATATGGTTTTCGCTGGTGTCACTCCTGTTGTGTCATGTACCGCTGATCGGTAGGCCATCAGGAACATCGGTATATGTCGATCCCAGTTACGTTGGTTCCTTTCCACAACTTTTGCTAGATATTCCTCCAATGTGCCATTGAATCTTTCCACCATACCGTCCGACTGTGGGTGTAAAGGCGTCGTCCTTGTTTTATTGATTCCAAGCATCTGACATATCTCCTGAAATACCACCGATTCGAAATTCCTTCCTTGATCCGTGTGAATTTCCATCGGTACACCA
Organism: Nephrotoma appendiculata; assembly: GCA_947310385.1. Taxonomy (NCBI): domain Eukaryota; kingdom Metazoa; phylum Arthropoda; class Insecta; order Diptera; family Tipulidae; genus Nephrotoma; species Nephrotoma appendiculata. The sequence continues at coordinate 76,907,191 of OX371225.1, forward strand.
AATCTGCTAATCCAATTGTTGACCACGGCATCAGCTATTGTTGTTGTCTCCTGATTGGGTATGGGGTACACTTCCGGCCATTTGCTGAAATAATCCATTATTACTAGCACATATTTATTTCCGCTCTCGGTGGTCGGAAATGGCCCCGCCACGTCCATTGCAATTCTCTCAAATGGTGCCCCGACATTATATTGTTTCATGGTTCCACGGCTTTTTCGTGCTGGTCCCTTTACTGCCGCACATTGGTCACATCTTCGACACCATTCTACTACTGACTGTCTACATCCGGACCAGTAGAAACGTTGACGAATTTTGGCTAATGTTTTATTAATCCCTAGGTGACCTCCACTAGCTCCTCCATGATACTCCTTGAGGATTTCCGCTATCCGATCTTTTGGCACCACTACCAACAATTGTGTTACTTTACCATCCGTGCTTTCCCACTTTCTTTTTAAACATCCATTTTCTATGTGGAGGCTATCCCATTGAGCCCAATAAGCTTTTACAACGGGAGTTTTGTCAGCTATCTCACTCCATGTGAGCCGGTGTTCCTTTTCCTTATGTTCCATGATGAATGACAGGTCAGCATCCCGTAATTGCTCCTTCTTGATCATTTCATCAGTCCATTCCTCATCAGGTAGCACTTGCATAAGCCAAATATCAATAATGTTTTCCTTATCCTCCACACCTCCACAATGCTTGCATTCCACGGGACAGGGCCTTCTTGATAACGCGTCGGCATTTCCATGTGCGTTTTCTTTTCGATGTTCCACATTGGCTTCTTTTGTCAAGCTGTCGTCGCCTCTTTCTACTCTCGAAACTTGGATGGAGGTTATGGGGCAATCGATTGTGGGAGTCAGTTTTTGCTCTTTCAAGTTGTCTCTTTTTAACGACTCCAATGTCGTCCGACCCTCCTTTCTGGCCTCTTTCTGCTGTTCGTTTTGTCTACGTTTTATAGGAGATGGCGATCTTCCTCGTTTCTTCTTAATCTCCCAACAGTCCCGTGCGATGTGACCCATTCTATTACATACCCAGCATTTAATCCTGCTACTTCCATATCTGAACCTTGGTGTATCCCGTTTGGTGTCCATTCTGGAATCAATCTCCACTCGGCGAATTTCCATTGCTGGTTTGACGATGGCCTGAACAGTTTCATTTGTTAGCGCACAAGCGATGGTTTCCGTAAAAGTTGCCTTAGGTGACAACATCACTGCTCTGCGTGTCTCAGGATCTCGAATACCGTCAATGAATGCATTTATTTTAATTCGCTCCATGTAATCGGCCGACATATTTGAATGGGCTAAATGCGCGAGCCGCTCAATTGCTGATGAAAATTCCTGAAGCGATTCTCCTCCTCTTTGGTATCGACCCTTCAATTCCATGCGATAGATTTCTCGCTTGTGGTCACTTCCGTATTTTCGATCTAACGCCTTCATAATTCCCGTATAAATGTTCCGTTCCTGCTCGGGAATGATTTGTAGTGTTTCCGCTGCTTCGCCTTTAAGAGCCACAATTAACGCTCCAACACGTTGTTCTTCATTCCATTGATTTTGTTTAATCGTCGTTTCGAATTGGAACTTAAAAATACTGAAGGATGTAGTTCCATCAAATGTTGGTGGTTTTAATTTAACTGCATTAACCGTCTAGATCACTTGATGTGTCGTTCCATTTGCCTTGACATCTTGGAGCTCCTTCTCGAGACGTTGAAACTCTCCTTTAACATTTTGAATTTCTGCGTGTACTTCTGTTTGCAGTTTTTCCACTTTACCGTGTAGTGTAGATGATAACTCCAGAAACCTCTCGTCTATTTTCTTTTGGCCAACTTCTATTTGGTTTTTAATGTCCGCTCCTTGTTGCTCCATCTGCTGTTTCATTTGATGTTTAATGTCCGCCCCTTGTTGCTCCATCTGCTGTTTCATTTGATGTTTAATGTCCGCCCCTTGTTGCTTCAACTGTTGTCCCATCATATTCATAGCAGCCATTAACTGCGATAAATCGAAACTTCCAGATGGGTTTTGTGTTGTTCCGACCACCGTTTGTACGTCCTTTTCCTTCTTATCCATACTGATCTCATCCGTTTTTTCCTCCTCGAAATCATACACGTCTGGATCTAAACCTTCCTTCTCCATGGCCTCACGTAGTCGCTCCACCAAACTAGCTTTTGTGCCTTCACTGGCCAAACCTCGCCGTGTCAGTTGCTCCTTTAATTGCGCAAGCTTTAATCCGTAGAGAATCATTTTCCTTATTATTCACAATCCCACCGCTGTCACCAATTGTTACGATTTTGCCTTGTCACTCAAGGTTCGAATCACTGGATTGTGAATAAATACAACTGCTTCAGTTTTAACTCACACAATTTTATTTACACAACACAATTTATTATACAACACAATTTTCACAATTAATTATTATAATTATAAAACACTTTTTAATTATCACTTTAATAATCACTTTAATAATCTTTCTATTTAACCTTCACTGTATCAGGTTTAAAATAATACTCAGCATTCCACGTCAACGCGCGCCTTTATATACCAAAATATTTGTTTCTAGAATAATCCTAAATGCGCATCAAGCAAATATGTTAGTATAGAAATGACGCCTAAATGTTGAACCAAATCAAAAATTATAAATGTAATTGAGCAATTAATGAAATTAACTTATTCTATTCTAATCTAGGTGTCACCGTAACAATATTATTCAATCGGGCAATACATGTTTTTTGGCGGTTAGATGTCAAGCTTCAATAGTTACTAGTGACATTTGTTCAAAGCGTAAACAACAATTATTTTCATGTAATTGAAGATGTCGAATTTTGTGCCAAATAAACAACATTTGCGGGAAGTTTTACTTCATTATTTTTTGTTGAAGAAAAGTGCAGCGGAAACCAATAGTTTGCTTATGGAAGTTTACGGTGAACATGCGCCATCAAAAACCACATGCAATGAGAAGTTTCAACGATTCAAAGTTGGTGATTTTGACGTATGAGACAAAGAACGTGAAGGAAGACCTAAATACAGAATTGGAAGAATTGCGTGATGTGGACCCTTGCCAGACAGAAAAACAATTGGCAGAAGAGTTTAATATTACCCAACAATGTGTTTCGCAACGTATACATGCAATGGGATTGGTTCAGAAACTGGGAAATTGGGTGCCACACAAATTGAAAGAAAGGGACATGGAACGTCGGAAAACCATGTGCGAATTGTTGCTTCAACGACAACAAAGGAAGGAGTTTTTGCATCGGATCATCTCTGGGGATGAAAAATGGATCCATTATGACAATCCAAAGCACAAACCAGCGTGGGGCAAGCCAGGTGAACCTGGCCGATCGACGCCAAAAGCAAATATCCATAGTACGAAGGCGATGCTTTGTATTTGATAGGATATGAAGGGTGTCGTCTATTATGAACTGCTGAAAGAGCTTGAAACCATTGCGAGACAAGCTTATCGACGATAACTGATGGCTTTAAAGCAAGGTCTAGCTGAAAACCGACCGGAATGGAACAAAAGGCAGAATAAGATTATTTTGCAACATGACAACGCTAGGCCACAGTTTGCTATACCTGTCAAAAATTACATGGACAGGCAAAACTGGGAAATTCTACCCCACCCGCCGTATTCACCAGACATTGCTCCCTCTGATTACCACTTGTTCCGGTCGATGTAATCAGCCCTGGCACAGCAGCACTTCACTTCATATGAAAACGTCAAAAAATGGGTCGATGGCTGGATCGCCTTGAAACCACCAGACATCTTCCTTCGGGGAATCCGTTTATTGCCTGAACGATGGGCGAAGGTTAAAGCTTCCGAAGGAGCATACTTTGAATAAAACATTCTTTCATTCTCTACAAAAACTAATGTCTTTTATTTCAGTAAAAAAAGGTCGGAAATTTATTTGTACACCCAATACAAACCAGGAACAGCTATACCTCCTAATGTTCCGAAATATTAATAATTTGATGTAGGCTGGAAGGAGAAAATCGTATTTCTCCCTTTTCTAATGTAGCGGCACGCATGTACGATTTATTAAATAGTGCAGCCAAGTCGTATGGACAAGTTTTTTGATGAACATTTGATTTCATGAAACGTTGCATTCGTTATTGAATGCCGCTTTTAAACCACTAAAGAAACTGACGTGGATTGGCTACAGGCGATGCGATGTATGAGGTGGCAACGATACCATACTACAACAGTAAAACAGGGTCACGCAAACTTGGTTTGGTAATGTTATAAAGTGATTTAACTGTTCTACAAAATGGTCAGCATTAATCCATCCGTTTTTTCAGCACCAATATAATGCACCGACCGAACCATCTATATACAATTGCAGTTATAATCACGAACGAGGAAATATAAACATCAGCGGGTAAAACCCATGCTGTATAAGATAGCAGAAAATTTCCAGCAGAAAAAATATGTTTTGCTATTCACCGCTAGAGGCATCACTATCACAAAAATGAAATTTTTTCTGCTGATATTTTTTTACACCGGCAGAAAATTTTTGATATTTTTATGCAAATTAAAAATTCTCAGCAGAAAGTTTTATGAAAAATCAGAGAATTTATGAAAAAGAAGAGAAAATGTATGTTTAAACGTTTTGAAGCGATGAAAGTTAATTTTCTTTAAAAAATGATTTGCGTATGTATAGTGTAAGCACTCTCAAAACATAATTAAATTATCATAATCATCATTATGCAAACACAGGGCAACATAAAACAAAACGGCCATCGTTGAAAGCAATCCATACATTTCTGAAGTGATTTTAATGTGAAATGTTTTCAGTTTTTTAACAAAAGTGTTAGAAAAACCCCCTTTAACTACCTTGGGTGTATGTTTTTATGGTAGCTGAGATCATAATCTATACACATGAGCAACATAAGATTCACACTTGGCGTCAGTAGACTTCCATACATTTTTGAAGTCATTTTAATGTGAAATGTTTTCATACTTTTTACGCTATTTGCCGTAGGCACTTGGCGAAACACACTTATACTTAATAAACACATTTTTTATTAATCACTTGTTTTTTGTTTCGCAGTTATTTTGAATAATTTTCAAAAAGTTTAAAAAATCACTCGATCGATTTCGACTTGTTAGGTCATCATCAGGAGTATCTACAACGTGTAGATACTCCTGATGATAACCTAACAACGTGTAGATACTCCTGACCTAACAAGTCGAAATCGATCGAGTGATTTTTTAAACTTTTTGAAAATTATTCAAAATAACTGCGAAACAAAAAACAAGTGATTAATAAAAAATGTGTTTATTAAGTATGAAATGTTTTCAGTTTTTCATTTAACACTTTTGTTAAAAAACTGAAAACATTTCCCATTAAAATCACTTCAGAAATGTATGGATTGCTTTCAACGATGGCCGTTTTGTTTTATGTTGCCCTGTGTTTGCATAATGATGATTATGATAATTTAATTATGTTTTGAGAGTGCTTACACTACTATGTGTTGCATTAATGTTTGTGCTCATGAAACAATTATTTTAGTTATGTTTCCTAGATTATAAAACTCATTTAATTTTTTTTTTTAAATTTTTTATCACAATGTAATTAATTATTAAATTACGTTTCATTTGGCATACAATTTCTAAAAAAATTATCAGGATTTACGTATAAAAAAACGAATTTACTCTGTTGCAAAAGTAATTGTGTTACAAATTATTGTTGCAAAAGTATTTGTGTTGGGACAGTTTTAATAAAAAACGTTACTAATTTATATTATGTTGTTGATTTTATTTAAATTTAATATTTAGTCTGCCCACCGTTATTTAATATGACCTCATTTAGTCTTCTGGGTATTCTGTCAAATAATTTGGAAATAAATTCTAGAGGTATTTTACTCCACACCTCAACAATCTCATCCCATAACTCCTGCTTGCTTCGTCCAACTCTATATGGTATATTTCGTTTTACATAAGCCCAAACATTTTCTATAATATTTAAATCCGGGCTTTGCGGTGGCCAATTTATGCGTTGTTGGTCTAAATCATTTAAAAACTTGGTCACAAAAATGCTTTATGGGCAGGGGCATTGTCGTGCTGAAGAATAAAGTCAAGCCCAATTATTTTTGGTACATCATTCAGCAGTTCCAAATAGGTCATTTGGTTCATTTTTCCAGACACCATTGCTAGTGGTCCTACTCCGAGGTTGGTTATACAACCCCAAACCATAAGACTTCCTCCACCGCCTTGACGTTGTGTAGCATAAACACGACGTTTGTTTACCTTTTCTGGCTCCGAATAATAAAATTTATGACCTCAAGATCTGTCTAACGATACCGAAGATTCGTCAGTAAACAAAACGTTTCTCCTCAATTCGGGGGGCCTTGTTCATATGCTGCTTTGCGAACAACAGCCGTTTTATTTTATTTTGTTTAGCAATATAAAACTTTTTGGTGCATGTATAGGCCTGTACCCCAGCTTCTTTTAAACGACGAGAAATTGTGGAATGGTGTATTTGGAGTTCTTTGTTATCCTTTAAAGTTTTAGCGAGACCTCGTTGACTTAAATGTGCATTTATTAGCATACATCGAGTGATGTAAGCATTTTCTCTGGCATTAGTTATTCTTGGTCGTTGGCGTACTCCGATATTTTGCACCGTTCCGCAAATATTTTGCTTCCGAACTTGATACCAAATGGTATTTTTATGGCACTTGTACTTTTTCGCCAGTTCTTCGGCTGAGATTCCCAAATTATATTCTGCCGCAATTGCAGATCGTGTTTCAATACTCAGTTCGCGGATTTTTGGCATATTGTCACGATTTTTAATGCTCACAATTCAATGAAACTTGCAAAACTATTTGAAAACGTGTATTTTTGAAAAACAAATGCTGAAACAGTTATTTCAATACACCATTTGTTGATTTTTTTTTAGAATTTTGCTAACACAAATACTTTTGCAACAGTAATTTGTAACACAATTACTTTTGCAACAGAGTAAATTCGTTTTTTTATACGTAAATCATGATAATTTTTTTAGAAATTATATGCCAAATGAAACGTAATTTAATAATTAATTACATTGTGATAAAAAATTTAAAAAAAAAAAAAAAATTACATGAGTTTTATAATCTAGGAATTATAAATAAAATAATTTTTTCATGAGCACAAATATTAATGCAACAATAGTATACATACGCAAATCGTTTTTTAAAGAAAATTAACTTTCATCGCTTCAAAACGTTTAAACATACATTTTCTCTTCTTTTTCATAAATTCTCTGATTTTTCATAAAACTTTCTGCTGAGAATTTTTAATTTGCATAAAAATATCAAAAATTTTCTGCTGGTGTAAAAAAATATCAGCAGAAAAAATATCATTTTTGTGATAGTGATGCCTCTAGCGGTGAATAGCAAAACACATTTTTTCTACTGGAAATTTTCTGCTATCTTATACAGTTTGTAAATCCCCCGCCTGCGTATATAACACAGCACACTGTGACATGTTTATACCATGTTCACAGCTTATGGCTTGTCGTACTTGTTTCTGACCTCTTGGACCTACGATTTCTTTCTTGTTTTTTGCATAGTATACTAATGCCAGTTTCATCCATGTTAAAAATTAATTCTCGAAGATTTAAATTTGTATTTAGTAAGAACTGACTCGAAATCGGTATAAAAATGACAACTTCTGTTTTATTAAAAATTGTGATTCTATTAATGCTTGTTGGTTCAGGTTTGCGCAAATTTAACGCATGATTTCGTTTGCAAATGCTCGTAGAAACCTCTTCCGTCCAATCTAGGCCATTCTAGTTGATTGTTTAAATCGATTGACTCACTAACTGTGATACCGTAAAATTTGTTGTTGTTGTAATCTCGAATTGTTGACGCAGGTATTCCGTAATTTCTTGCGACTGATCGAACCGAAAAATCGGAATTTCACCGCATTGGTGGAATTACTAAAAATAATACACCAAAATTGTATTCGATATAATAACACGTGCATTATACCCACTAAATGTAACAGAAAATACAATGTACGGTTTTTGGCATCCACTCACGCTGAGAAGAAAACTCATGTGAGCCTCCCCTCCCCCCTCCGACTCCCCGATGCAAACAAAAATTGCAACAACATTACCCTCATGTTGTACAGCAGCAAAAACAACAACATATCCGTAGCAACACCACGACAACAACATCAGCAATAACAAATATCCAGCTGCAACAACAACAACAACAATGACGTGAAAGTTGCATCAACAGCAAAAAGTGGCAAAAACAACAACGAGAGCATAGTGGTAATGCAGCAACAACGCTGCAAAAACAACGACGATGAGGCAGCATCAACAACAACACAACGACGTAGCGGCACCAACAACAACAACAACATGGCTGCGAAATTTTTCATTGTTTATTATTGTAAACGAATTAAATTTTTTTGATTTAATTCATTCTCAAACATATCGATGGCATGCAACGGCGCGGATGGTATGGTGAACGACACTGTTTTCATCAACGAGCTACCACAATGATCAATAAAAACATCAACTTTGAAAGCAGACACGGAGCTACAGGATAACACGTTTGTGAAGCTGGCCCAACATTAATTCTGTCCCAAAAAATTATATTTTTTGCCGCTGGCAATACCATCATCTATTTTGATAACTATCATGACAGAAAACTGAAAAAACATTTAATATCACATAAATTCAAAGATTAAATATGAATTTGAATGAAATGAATAAAAAATAGTACAATTGTATTTTAAATTTATAAAATTATACTAATAATAAAATAAAAAATATACACATTTAACTCAAACAAGTCCATGCTTAAATGAAAGTGATAAAGAACATTTCTCAAAATTCTAATAATTTTTTAACACAAAAACTATAGTTACTATCACGTAAGAACTGACAGCCCCAAAAAATTGTATATCACGACATTTTAATGATGTCAGCAGAAAAAACAAAAATGTTTTTCGTTATAGATTTTTGAGGTAACCACAAATTTTTTATATCTTGTTGTTGTCTTGAAATTTATGTCGAATACACTCAGCTCAAAATTCAAATGTTCATAGTTGGCGGAATCATTGTAACCGTGTATAATAAAGCGCGATTTAGATGATTAAAAAATGTTGTCCCAGCAAAATAGTTGCTGTGTGTTTAGAGCTGCACACAATATAAATTTTTCGCATTAGTTGAATAGAGAAAGAAATATAAACTGCCATAAATAATATTTTTTGCCATAAAATATACTCGGGTCGATTATATTTTATGGCAGTATTTTTATTTTATGGCAGCATTTGCTCAAAAAAAAGACGAAAACGTACAGCAAAATTTTTGCACGATGGCATTCTTTTCTTGTCATACACACGAAAATTTTAATATACCAAACTCTTCTTTTTTGCTGGATAACATTTTTTCATCATGTAAATCGCGCTTAAATGTATAAAACAGCCAAGAAGCAATTCTTATTATTTTCAGTTGGTTCATGAAAATATTATTTTTAAAGAACAATAATATAGGTTTTGCACTCCAAATTCAACCTTTTACAATTCATGTTCATCATGTATATCCAAAACATTTTCAACCTTTTCCAAATCAAATCCAACTCTATTCAAATCAAATTCACCTTTATCCTAATCATATTCATTCTTTTCCATTTCAAATTCAACCGGAGTCGTTTGGTTTTATAACGACTCCGGTTGAATTTGAAATGGAAAAGAATGAATATGATTTGGATGAAGGTGAATTTGATTTGAACAAAGGTGATTTTGATTTGGAAAAGGATGAATATGTTTTGAATAAAGGTGAATTTGATTTGAATAGAGTTGGATTTGATTTGGAAAAGGTTGAAAATGTTTTGGATATAAGTGAATTTTATTTGCAAATTGATGAACATGATTTGTAAAAGGTTGAATTTGGAGTGCAAAACCTATATTTGGCCTCAAGTTTCAAAGATGGACATACACCAAAATTACCGTTTTCGAATTAAAATTGAACTTTCTACATTTGTTTACTAACATTCGAAATATGTAACCTTCTATTAAAAAAATCGATGTTTTTCGGAATTTTTCAAAACTAAAAATCTAAGACGTATATTACGGTCTTTGTTAATAAACGCCTCATATACGATTAGTCGATCCGTTCATAAACAGTTTCATGTTAATGTACATATATATATATATATATATATATATATATTATTATATATATATATATATATATATATATAATACTATACATCCTTATACTGAGAATGACCTATGTTCAGCCGCTTTACGAACAACTATAATATGTATTGGAAGTAGAGATTTTCGGTATTGGTCATCGGTCTCCCTATATGTTTTTCGGACATATCTGGTACTATCCTTTACGAGTAAGAAGTTTCAGGAGGCTGTGATGGGGTCCTCATACCAAGAATGGCCTATAATCAGCCGCTTTACAAACAACCATAATATTTAGTTGAATGTAGAGGAAATCTGTGAATCATAATTGGCATCAACTTCTAATTAAAACATTCTCGATTTTCTCAGTTTTTCCCAAATATTTCAAAAAATTATTAGAAACAAAAATATTCTAATTATAATTTGCTATGAAATGGGTACAAAAGTTAAGCGAAAATGTTTTTCAGACAAACTGAGTGATCGGTTAGCCGCTTAACCTAGCCGCTTAATTCCATAGTTTGAACAGCAGTTTTGTCTTCATTTGCAAACAGAACAGAATGCAATGAAGTAAAGGTTGTTTATCGACATTCATCTCTTAAAATTGTTGCACACAAAACGACAGCTTGTAAATTGCTGAAACTTATGACATAAAAATGACTAAGCTACATATATCCAAAAAAGCGGGCAATTTGGATGCGTTCAAGTATATTTTAATGCAGTTTCGACTTGCACAACCTAATATTTCAACTATTTTTTTTTTAAGATTTTCTGTTTTTTTTTGTGTTTTTTTTTTTTGTTTGACAACAGATTTGTCCGAAAATCATAGTGAGACGGATGACCAACACCGAAAATCTCAACTTCCATTAAATATTATGGTTGTTCGTAAAGGATTTTTCATTTTTGATAAATTCCAGACACTCTGATTTTCTTAATAGAAGTGTATATGTTTCGAAGAGAATAAACAAAAGTAGAAAATTCCGTTTAAATTCAAAAACTAGACAATTTTGGCGTATGTCCGTCTTTAAAACTCGAGGTTAGATATTATTCTTCTTCCTTAAAACTAATTTTTTCGTGAACCAATTGAAAATAATAAGATTTGTTTCTTGGCTGTTTTACATTTATTATACACGATCACAATGGTTCCTTTAACTATGAAAATTTGAATTTTGGGCTGAGTGAATCCGATATAACAATCACGACAATTGTTACTGTTGTGGTAAAAAAAAATTGGGCTGAATTCAAAAATCTATAACAAAAAATGTTTTTATTTTTTAGGCTGATATCATTAAAATGTCATGATATATGACTTTTTGGGCTGACAGTTCATACGTGACAGAAACTATAGTTAGCCACTGCGCTTTTTTGGGCTGACATTTGGGCCAATTTCACATACATCAGGATAACCTGGTTTCGTATGTCTTGCTATGTCTACGTGACACAAGTGCTTTCACTAATTCAGGTATACAACACAGCAACAAACAATCGACCCGAAACGCATTATAACGAACAAACGAATGGGAAAACGCACAAGCAAACAAAAAGCGAAAAACGAACAAACAAATGATAGCGCTGGCCATCCTCACGAATCAATGCCAAATGATCAAAAATCTGTATTCGACGGATATCCTTCGGCATCTCCACTTCTTCATCAATATTTTCATTGTTCGCAATTTAAAAAAAAAAGCTCAAAAATCAAACTGCAACTGTATTTCGCGGGCTCATAAACCAGTACATCATATCCGCTATTCAACCGAATTCCTCGAAGCGTTGGCCAAAATCTCACTTTTATCTCTAATCAAAAAGTGGTTTTTCTCCTTCCAGTTTTTACGACAGTAAACGAAACTCATCCTAAATTAATGATAAATCCATTCCGAAACCTGCCCGAGCAAATTCAGATAATAGATATATGGAGTAGTTTTCACGTCACGGTGATTCATTGGCACACTAAAAACAATCCAAAATCAACGTCTCTTGGTTAAATCCACCCGATCTCGACGTAATCTCCGCAGAATTGATTAAGCTCAGAGGCACTAAATCGGGCATCAAATCTATACGATCTCATCGTCTCTACTTGTGGAACCATAAAAAGAGCAGCGACCGACTTAAATGTGGAAACTATTTTGGCATAGCAATATTGAACAATGCCTATACAAAGTGTTGGCTAACGTTTTACTTGTCCATATTCAAAAACCTATGTGCTGCACTCACATGTCTTGGAATACCGAAAAACTTGTTTCTCTGTGTAAATTAACAACGTCGAGGTCTATATGTAGAATCGTAGTCAATGGATTAGTTTCCGACTCAATTTGGCGCTCGAGTACGTCGCATAATTTTATAATGCAACCAATTCTTGATTTTAAAGATGACATCGTGCTTCTTGGTGGAAAGCCTTGCGACAATTATTTTGATAGCGGCGTATAGACCATGTTAAATACCTTGGGCAGAAATAAAAGCCCGAATTACTGCCGAATACCGAGTTTTCGGTACGGTAGTTTACGTTCATTCAAGGCTATGTTGATCTAAACATCTTTTGCAGCCGTGCAAGCTTGGATTTTTTAAAGCACTCAAACGACCTCAGCTAGCTTTAAGAAGCGATAGCTTCACTTTGATCTGTACTCACTGCAGAATTCAATTACTCTACATTTGGAAGAAAAGGTATTAATTCTTTCTTTTGTCCTATTAAACGAATAATTCACACAAAACGAATATCAGATTCGTATGAACAATGAATTTAAGCCACTTCAGAGGCAGTAATATCGTCAAAGATTCGTCAAATCCAATCGAGTGGACGACGTTGCAAGGTAACCACAACAATGCATGATGCATAATGTATGTTTAAAAAACAGCCAGCAGGTGGCAAAATCTTTTCATGGATGTGAAGGTAGAGAAAGAGAAAAACGTAGAAGGCCATTCTCAAGCAAAGGCCCATTACAGATCTTTTATTCACCAACGTACACACTTATAATTTACAATCTACACTTTGTACAGTAGATCACCACTATAGTAGATGATGACATGGAAGATGGGTCGGCCTTTAAGGTCACGGTATAGTGTTTATATAATTACAACATTGGTTGTTATCAAATGACAATCCTTATCAAACTTATTCCAAACTTCGTGTGGACGTTAGTAGAAGGGGGGTAAGCTTTACTAGAAAATTTTTAGTTTAAGTAAAAATTACAAGTAACCCTCATATAACACGGTAGATATGACGTGTTATATGAAACCGTGTTATAACACCTAGAAGCTAGTATAAAAAGAGAGGTTAGTGCCGTTTTCATTTTATGATATCAATGTTCGGTACTTGATGGGCCGAGTATCCTTGAGCTTCAATAATTTTTTTTTAATTTAATCTAGATGTGACTTGGCAGCTTTATGATCTGCCGATACAATTTCTCCTTAAATTTTTATGCCATGAAGTGAAAAACTTGTTTTGAACTTTTTAATCCAACCTTTTCTTCCTAGAAAATCTGGGTTCACAGATGATACTATATTTTCTTTAAGGTAGTTGTGAATACGATAATCTGAGTGTTTTTTCCATTTTTTTTTTTCAATAATCACCGCCCGGGTATGAGCTGCATATTTTGTGGATACCGAAGATCCTACAACAACTGCACTTCTAATTTCATTTTTGTGAACGATCCACTCAATTGAATTTTAGACTAGAGTTATTGACTCTTTCACATATTTAAGTTGGCAACACTGTTTTATTTGACAACCGATTTGGCAGGCGACATTTGCTTTGTCAGTTTGATTTGCCATTTTGTAAGGTTCTTGGTTTACGTGCTTACAGAATTCAACTTGTGCAGGAATGAAAGCCATCCGACCATTGCACACGCCAGCAATTCGGCCAATGGGCTAAAGCACAAATTGATGTTGATTTTTCATACAAAATTTTGTTCAGAGATGAAGGAGTTCTCACTAAATACAAAAAATATCATTTATTTAATCACCTACAAGAAGGTTAGGATGGGTACGAAGTTTAGCACTAATGTATGCCCCCTCCGTAATTAATTAATTTTGATAGTGGATATTTTTTGCGTAGAGTGCTTATTTTCCGAGATATTTGAAAGTTTCAGCTTAAAAACATCACCCGGTACGTAAACGTTTGTCAACATTATTTGTGCTATTACTGGATAATCCTTAGACTCCATCAATAGGTAGAAGGATGAGCTCTTTCCAAAATATTCGTTGATAATTCTGATCTTGTTCGTTGAGCCAGATTTGGTGAGATACATTTTTTCTAAGTTCTCCGTCATTACTCTTGCATAAATTGTCTGAACATTAAATCTCTTTTGAACCGATTTTTAATTTTGAAAAATCTGGCAACAGCTTTTCTGCACCTTTCTAAGGTTGACTGGAAATGTTGTTCAACTATATTTTCATACCTATTTTTATTTTTTCGTCCGGATCGTTTTTATTGCTGTTCAGGATTACTGATATTGATTCAGGCTGTGACGTTCCTTAAATCTGCACCCGTTTTAGTGGAGATATGCACTGTGGTCAGCTTATCGTTGGTTTGTGAAGGGTCCATGGCTTCTAATGATTGAAATCGGATTTTGAAATTATTTTCTACTTGTAAAATATCCCTTTGAAGGTTTCAATACATGATACATAGAGCCTGATGGATTGTGGGCCCAATTTTATCATTAATATAAAGCTGATGAAGGCTTCAAAAGGAGAACTTATGTAAAGCCAAAGCCAAATTTTGTTTACTGTATCGTGAAGTTTCCTTAACACTTGTGCAGATACTATTTCAATTGTAGTTAGTGATTGAGCTGTTCCTTTATGTAAGTGTCACTGAATGTTTACCATCGTTCATATACACCGACTGATAGTTTTACGCTTATTATTTGACGTTTCTGGCATGATTATTTTATTGCCGTTACATTGTTGCAATTTGATCATTGTGGTTTCTATTTTTTCTTGTAGCTGCCCCAAATAATCTTTTTTATTTTTAATTGGCATACTCTTTGGATATAAGTTGTTGGTTTCCAACGCATATGGATGCCTTGCCTTTTGAATAGCTTTTTGTTGTTTTCTCATCTTGTTGTTAAATGAAATGATGCTGGCTGTTGATGCGCAGTTGATATTTCCTTGTAAATCTTTTTCTGCTCCTCAGCTGTATTTTTATACATTCAGGCTGAGTTATAGCAGTCGTTATCCTAGCATATATAGTCGTTGACTCATCTCCGTTATTATTTTGTTGTATGTGTCCACGATTTTCTACCTTTTGTCGAGTTATACGTGAATTTTCACTAGAAGTATAACCGTGGCCAGGATTTTGTCATCTTTATCGACTTGTGCGTTGTATACAGGTACCCTCTTCTCCATATACGGTTTAGTTTTTCAGTTCTCCCTGCTTTGCTGAAATTTGGTTCCATTTGAATTATTTTACCACCGGTTTCGTGGGCTTTGTAGTAAGTTTTCCAACCTATTGTCATTTTAAGGTCGCACAGATGTTTTTCATTTATTGTCGTTACCGGTTGTTTAAGTGTCTCCAAGGACTATGTAAGATCCACATTTAATTTACCGCCCGATGTTATGGTGGCTCGATGGACCATGTAAATTATCGTTTAGGAAAATTTGTGTTAATTGTGATGTACTACAGCCAGACAACGCTGTACGAGTCACAGCTGTATTTTAATATTTTCACATCTTATACTAAATTCGTCGATAAACAACAGGGGGAAAGGTATCGTTCATGCGATGTCCTCTCATCTTGACATCATCCATCACATTTTGGTATTTAATGAGGGTAGATATTTTTTTTTGTCTACTCATGTGTCCTTAACGTCAATTTCTTATGTGTGTGCGTATTTGTGTTCTGTTGTATATATATTTTGATAAGAAATCGATCGTACAATATTTATGTTTTAGTTTGCATTCTTGCTAGGTATATCTGTTTTGATAGGACATCTGTGTTCTACACTGTTATTTATTCATGCATTTTAGATTCATGTAAAATAACATAAAATTTACCTTACAACATTGTAAATAATTAATGACTCAATTATCATCTTAATAATGAAATGATAATTATCCTCCGATGTATATGCGTTATATACAAAACAAAATATTTCTTATCAAATACACCTTCTAATTTACTTGGTACATAACAGAGTAGATTCAATTTTTTGCGCCTTATGTACGGTGAATTTCCAAATATTTGCTTTGAGAACATAATTTTCTTTTTTGGTGCGTCCTACTAAGAAAATTTGTGTATTTGTATGTATCTTCTCATATTGCTACAGCATACATGACGAAGAAGAGTAGATATGAAACGATATCCTAAACAATCAAATGCGAAGATATAGACAAAAATTAGCATATTCAACCAAAATTAATTAAATAATTATGAATAAAATAAGAGATTTGGTTATTCGGTTTTATGAAATTTTAATAATTTTCTCCGAAATTTATGGTGAGACTCATTCAGGCGCTTAAAAAATATCCCTAGGCTATTTTTAGTAAAACCTAGATAATTATATCATAAGTAGAATATTATGAAGTATAATTCATAAAGCAGTTGGATTTCAGTAGTCCAAATCTTAATAAATACGGATCCAATCCAACGAGCTTTGATTTACATTTTAAAAATGTATGTCAATATTGAAAACTATAATTGAATAATTTTCAACAACAAAGTAACAAAGCACCAAGATCAAACCATTATAATCAGGTATAATTTGTATAAATCTGTCTATCATACGAAGGACTAATCAGTTCTCAAACATTCAGAGCTTAATAAGAGATGCGCACCCTGATGGTTATATAATGGAAGGTGTCATGTCATTCTATTTAAACTAGAACGACTATAGCAAAGCCACCGGTATGAATCTCTGGCCAACATCGAGAAATAAGGAGAAGACTATATCATTTTGCTTTCCGCAATTGGAGTAAACGCCAGACAAAAATATATGGATTTAGTTTGACAGACGGGAGCAATTGATCGGATATCATTGCTTTTATGTCGTTTCCATGAACCAGGGGATCGATTTTCAAAATTCGACACAAAAAACATGATATTTTCGTATACGTACAAGGAGTATAGTATATACAATTTTATATTAGTGTATGTAATTTTTCTGTGATTATATTTGTTTGTTTTCTGCGAATGTAAGCATCATTAATTATGAATCGGTTCAAATCGGTTCAGTTTTCTGGTGCTTACGAGGGCAAATCAATATATTCGTAACATCGATACAAAAGATCTATATATTTAGACAAATTTTATTTTTATTTTTTAACATAATCTCCTCTAATATTAATGCATTTATTACATCTTTCAAATAATTTATTTAAACCGACGAAAAAAAAAAAGTTTTGTTTTGGTCTTCAAAATAACCTTTAGTAGCGAACATAACTTCATCATTATTTGAAAATTTTCGGCCCCTTAATTGTTTTTTTAAATTTGGAAACAAAAAAAAATCACTAGGGGCCAAATGTGGACTATAGGGTGGGTGACGTATATCTTCAATCAATTTTAGCCTTATGAACAGGCGCGTTGTCGTGGAGAAGTAAAATCTTACTTCTAACTTTTTTTTCTAACTTTAAAATTTCCGCATAATAGTTGCCTGTGATAGTGGTCTTTTGTGGCATATAATCAATTAAAATTCCTTCTACATCTCAGAAAATTGCGACCATAACCTTTCCAGCTGACTGTTGAGTCTTAAACTTCTTAGGGGGAGGTTCATCACATTTTTTCCATTGCATAGATTCTTGTTTGGATTCCGAATCCCAATGATGAATCCATGTTTCATCGCCCGTCACGATACTGTTTATGAAATTATCAGGATCGTTTTTTTTTTCATATTTAAAATGTTGCTTGAAGTTTCGCAACGAATTTTTTTCTGTTATGGGGTTAGCAAACGGGGAACCCATCTTGCACTAACCTTTGAAAGATGAAGATGATCATGCAGATAATTCTGCAATATTTACACGGCGGTCCTCTAATACAAAATTTTCTGCCAACATAACGTTTTTATGCGTGATGGCGTCCTGTGGTCTTCCCTGGTGCTCATCATTTATCTCATCTAGCGATATTCTACCACTTTTGAATAATTTAACCCACTTCGTTACTGTAGAATATTTTGGTCCACATTCACCATAAACTTTTGACGTATAATCAAAAAAACGTGTTGGAAAATTGACGTCCAGAAATAAATTAAACAAAATAAAACAAAAGTTGTTTCTAGATGTTTCTTGTAGATAAAAAAAACAACAAAAAAATATGGTTTTCCCTTTCACTCCATAATTACATACCAATTCTACGAATATATTGGTTTGCCCTCGTATGTCGTTTAGTCGTTTTACGTTTTTGACAACTCACCAAATATTTGAGTGGTGAGTTAACACGTTCACGCAATTGACTGCCATAGCTGTCATAAAACTTTTTCGTATTTTAACACGTTGGCGCAAACATCTTTTATTTTTGAAAGAATAACTCGACATATTTTTCAATTCTCACAATACATTCCTTTCAGCGACCAAATATCATTGCAATTATAAAAGTTATCAAATTAATTAGTTCCTGAGTAGCACACACAATTAGAAAGTGTGCGACAATGTGTTAAGAAAATTTTTTAACTACACATGTTTTAATTTTTTTTCAATCCGATGTTGAGAGAATGTTTTCTTTTCGCAGAAATACAGAATTAGAAATTATTCTAAAACTAACATTAAAAAATTAAATAAATTTAAATTTTTGCATCGCATTAACAAATTTTAAATTATAAATGGAAAAGATATCTAGAAACGCCATATCCAAAAAAATTAAATGGCGCACATTCGCACTAACACTCATACTACTATTATATAAGTGTGGTTATTTCGTCAACTTGTCGAATTTGAAGATGTTCGAAGATGTTTCGTAGATATGAGAATTTTTTCTTGTGTTAATTTTTTCCTAATCGTTTGGCTCGTTGTTTTAATTCGTGGTTATTTAATATTAATTATAACAAAAATGGTTAACATGAGTATGCGTAAGAAAACAAAGTTCCGTGTGTAGGGCATCAACATAGAAATTTGAACTTTGATGTGCGAGTTCTACACACAAAAAATCAAAACCGCTCGGTAAAAGTTTTTAAATAAACTTCGATTGATGTTTTCGCAAAATGTTGCTGCATACTTGAGACATATGTACATCTGTAGAGGTTCTCCACAATCTCCTTAAGTTCAGATGAAGAAGAAATGTGGCACAATCCATAAAGCATTGCCCGAAGTAATTAAAATGACAGATCTGGCATCAAAGTTATATAGTCGTAGAAAACGCATTCAGTAATATTAAAGGAAAGTGGAGGATAACCCAAAAATAGATACAAAAATAGATGTTGGTTCATAAATCGTTGCTTACTTCGTTCTATATAATATAACTTGACAATTAAACAAAATTACAAAACTAGCTCTTATCAATGCTACAGAGCGCTATAGAAGACGATGTTGAAACAACAAGGCGTTGAACGTGTCAATCTTCCTCGACGCCAGGATTATCAGAACAGGTTCCGATTAAAACCAAATGATAAACGGAAAGTATAACCTTCTGAAGTGCAAGTACTATAAGGGGAACTGGTGTCGTTTTTCAGTACTGCCGCTTATATTCCGAAATAATAGAAACCAACTATGGACATGGGAAATAAAATGAAGACACTGTAACTTCACAAGACTGTGTGATAATAGACCAACAAGATGCAGTAATAGATAAGCAAGGCAAGCAGCATATAGGATCCAATAAGCAGAACTACGAAGAGAACAAGGCGGGCGATTTGCCGAGTTAGACCGGTAAAGTCTGAATGCAGGACGCCCGAGATCTTCAGGTTAAATTAAAGAGCTTAGCGGAGAAATAAAATATCTTGAGGTGAAAGTATAGCCACTTCAAGGATTTTGAAAGACAAATCAGGTAGAAATTTGAAATTAAAATTAAACGCAAATAGTGACTCGCTTTGAAACACATCAATCGCACACATAAGATTAAAAAAGGTTTTTAACTGAACCAGTTGTCTGAAGCACAAGAGAAAACCATTCGATGGCGAGATCCTGTTTAAAATTTTTAAAGTCCAGTATCAAGCGGCAGTAAAGTACAATCGTTAGGTCGAAGAAAAGCAGCTGAACGTATAACCATTTTGGCTCTCCGAAGGAAAGCTGCAGAGGTCTTACACTGTTTCTGCAACAGAAAGGAGCAATAAGCGGGTCAAAACTGAATTGGAACTTAAATAAGCAGGTCAGAGAATTATGCAAGATACAACTGAAAAACCAGCAACAACTGCGTGGAGCGAGCCTGTAAGATTTAGAAAGAGATGTAATCAAACTGATTTGTCAATATTATGGTAATTCACCTTCAGATGTGTTAAACTGATAACAATTTGCGCGATTATTAGTATGTTGTCTAGAACAATCATCTGAAACTTTATTTGAGAACTAATACTAGATGTGCAACAATGAATTAAGTATTGGCGTTGACTTTCGAGTATGAGGCAGCTAGATCATTTTTGACAACTGATTCAGTAAAGTTGGGCAAACTGGGGTTCGGAGGATATTACACAAATAAAGACACTAATAAAAGAGAAGATGAGCAAACCAAAGCAAGAATTCCGGGCTAACGGACGAAAACGATCACGTTTCCCGTCCTGAAGTTTCAAATGCCAACAATCCAGCCATTACATGAGAGACTGCAAGTAGCCAAGTTCACAGTGCCCAACAGAAGTCGACGCAAGAGGTAATTAACACGAAGTAATAAGGTAGTTACAAGTTGATTTGATTTTGCCAGCTAGATGTCATGGAGAAATGCTATTGGTCGTGGGGTTTGAGGCATGCGTGGCTCCTGGCCTACACCGTGATTACAGAAACTTTAGAAATAAAGAAAACGCAAATTCAATAGAAACTTAACGGACCACTTAATCCGCCGCACGAAATTTGAGGAACAAACACCTCCATTAACCCCCGTACAACACCGGCATAGAATGGAGTCTCCCCTCCCGTCATACCGAAACCGAGAAAAAATTAGCAATTCATTTTATTAATCAACCGCAAATGGCAAAATAACCGACGAAAAGCGGTGCGGTCATGCCACAGGTGTGCGCCGCACCCGGACCTTTGGGCGTCTTCCGCCGTAAGAAAAATAAAGGAATGGGTTGCGGCTTTGGTGCCATCATGCCACAGGTGTACGGCGCACCCGAACCGTTGGGCGTCTTGCCGCCATATACTTTTAAGGGAATGGCCTCGCCTGGCCATCCGTACTTAATGTGTTGGGCTCGGGCTCACTAAAACCTGTATACAAATCCGCATTGGGCTACCTTTTTGCCTTCACGTGTAAAGTTGCCTGGTTGGGAATAATAAAAATGTTGGACGTTGTCTCGCCCACCGTAAATAGAAAAACAGCCTCAACCGGCCCGTAAAAACTATGATGAACTGAAACTTAGTTGTAGCGCCCGTTAACTATGTGGCACCCACCAATTATACGTTAAACCAAAGCGCAATAAAACAAGATCATATAACATTGAATCACTGTTATGGTTACACCATCCAAATATATTTGTAAAATGTATATCACTTCCAATATCCAGAACCGAAAAAAATATTGAACCTTTAAAAAAAGACATGCCAAATATTTTATCGCATTGTTTTGTGTCGCGATCACACACCGCAGCAAGCACAAGCTAGGTGTTTCTCACTCAAATACAAAAGAAACCTTTTAATTGCATTCTTGGCTTTTATTTAAGCCAGCTTTACACCAACAAGTCGCAGGCCGATTTTATTTTAGATAGATCGTTTCACTCAACCCAATATAAAGAAAAAAATTAATTTTACACCTTTTATATTGTAAAATAATTTATTAACCAAATCCAAACTTGGATATTAAACAAAATATTTTTGGCAAACTCAAAACTTTATATATTTTTTATGAAATTTACAACTGAACCTTTCGTTTGAACCAAATTCGACTTCACATCGTCAAAATTCCAAAAAAAAACTCTCCAAAAAAATTCGCGCAAAAAACAAAAACTTCTAGAATGTTCTTTTCAGTTGTCGTTTTGTTTTTTTCTGTAAGCGGCACTCTCGCACTCCCTCTTACGCGCATCAAATTGATACTGTTTACTGTTAAAGTTAGCCGACTCGCTTCAGCCGAAAAATGTCGATAATGCAGAATCGGCTGTAACAACTAAAATGCAGCAGCCAAAAAATATCGATAATGCAGATTCGGTTGTAATAACAAAAATGGACCAGCCGAAAAATGACGATAATGCAGATTCAGGTGAAATAACAAAACATATCGGCCGAAAAAAGTCGAAAATGCAGAATCAAAAACATTTTGTATTATTCGCCAGTAAAGGTCAAAAATGCAGATTCGTAATTTTGGTGTTAAACAGTAATTACGTTTTAAATCAAAAATGTTTATTTCGGTTTATCAACGTAAACTATTCTAAATTAAATTTTTTTATTAAATGCAATAAAACTATAATTAAAAAACTATTTTAAAAAGGAGAAAACTCAATGGTATATACCAAGCAAAACTTCAAAATTTTCAGGACAATTTTCATGTGAAGAGTCAGAAAATTACGATAAATAAATCACACACACAAAATTTGAAAATTTCTAAAAATTGCCCGTTTAAAGTGTCATGGCTGGAAATAGATTCAAATGAAAGGTCTTATTAATGGTCATACCTGCAAAAAAAATCAAGTCCATTTCTATGTTGGAAGTCCGAGAAAACTTGATTGAATATATCGCACACACAAAATTTGAAAATTTCTATAATTTGATCGTTTAAAGTGTCATGGCTGGAAATAGATTCAAATGAAAGAGCTTATTGATGCTCACATCTGGAAAAAATTTCAGGTCGATTTCTATTTTGGAAGTCCGGGAAATATATCCGTTATATATTCAATCGAGTTTTCCCGGACTTCCAACATAGAAATCGACCTGAAATTTTGTCCAGGTTTGAGCATCAGTAAGACCTTTCATTTGAATCTATTTATAGCCATGACACTTTAAACGGTCAATTTATAGAAATTTTCAAATTTTGTGTGTGCGATTTATTCAATCGAGTTTTCCCGGACTTCCAACATAGAAATGGACCTGAAACTTTTTCCAGATGTGAGCATCAATAAGACCTTTCATTTGAATCTATTTCCAGCCATGACACTTTAAACGGTCAATTTTTAGAAATTTTCAAATTTTGTGCGTGCGATATATTCAATCGAGTTTTCCCGGACTTCCAACATAGAAATCGACCTGAAACTTTTTCCAGATGTGAGCATCAATAAAACCTTTCATTTGAATCTATTTCCAGCCATGACACTTTAAACGGTCAATTTTTAGAAATTTTCAATTTTTGTTTCGAATGAAAATTTCTTATTTTAAATTTTTTGGTTGGTTTTTAGGAAGAACAAAATAAAAATTTGCAATAAAAATAATTACATTTCGGCATAAAATTCGTATCTGCATTATCGGCATTTTTCGGCTGGGATGTTACAGACAAAAATCGGCTGTCATTTTCGTTTGATTAGTGTGAAACTGCATTATCGACATTTTTCGGTTGGAGTCGGCTAACTTTAATAGGGAATCAAATTGACCGTATACAAAAAACAACCTAAGAAACATGTCATATGGTCGGCTATCGCACACACACACACACACACACCCAGTGCACATAGGTTTCGCCCCCACATTTATTCAACGCTCATTTACAGTAAAAAAAATATTAGTACAAAAAATACCATGTGCTCGAGAACAGGTGGCACTACAATCACACAAAATACCCTTCACATCATAGAACTATATAACAAGAATACAAGTAAGAATGGAAACAATGGTTATTAGAGTCGTCATACCAGTTTTTCGGGACAAAGAAGGACAGTCATCCATAATAACAGCTATCCATTGAAAACCCCTTGAACACGCTGCCAAGGGCCACCTTTTTCAAAATATTGGATTTTAAAAAAGGATACTGGCGAGCAGCGTGCCATTCTAATTATACAGAGAAAGTGCTCTTTTTAGTAGAAAACGGCCTTTAACAGTTTATAGTAATGCAGTTTAGATTAAGCAATGCTCGTGCCCTATTTAATAGTTTAATGAAGCAAGTTCTAAGATGCCTAAATTGAAAAAAGGTCTGGTCTATGTGGAAGCAAGTACTACGAGCTACCCAAGCGGCCAGATTTAAGTTAAATACAACTAAATGCCACTTTTTCAGGGCAGAAATTTACTATAATATGGTCATATTATTTCAAGCAATGATGAGCGATCGGATCCGAAGAAGTAAGCATCAGTAAGTTGTTGGATCAGTTATTATAGTCGATCTCTCTTTAAATAAAAAATACGCAGAGAACTCTTGGATGTGGGGGGCAGTGTTAACCATTTCCACAAATACTCGTTGGGGTAACAATTTGCTGCAATTAAGGGACCGTAAGCTAAAACGCAAAGGACAACGCAGCACTACAATGGGTGGAAGTCTTTCCAAATGTGAATCGTCTTCTGACACATTTGTCAACAATTGAATTAGCAGATTCGGAGTATCACAAGAACTACACTCAGTGTTACAAGTACTGTGCAATATTCTAAACATAAAGAAGACTCGCATCAAAACATTACATCCACAGCTGGTCGGAATGTTAAAGAGATTCAACTGGACGGTAAAAGAACATTTTCGGAAACACGTTATTGCCACGACGGAATGCGACGGAAAACTCACTTGCCATGAGAGAGCGAGGAGTTTTCAGATGCAGATTTGGTTGGTCTCGCAACCCCAAGAGAAGAGGCATATCACCAAAATTGCAACAATATTCGGAATGTTGGGATCTGGAAAATTTACCTATATACTACTAATTTTATAAAAAGACGGACGGATCATTTCCTCTACTATCATCGAGAATTGGTAACTATAGTTGCTTTCATTCAGTCACTTTTTATAACTATTTAAAGATGACGAACATAAAATTTTTTATAAATTTAAAGATTGGAATCGGTTGGCCAACTATCACTAGTTGTTTTCGTTATGTTGAACCTTATGGATTTATTGAGAAAATTCGTTAAAACTCATATTTCCACCGTATTAAAAATAGCCGACTCCAACCGAAAAATCTCGATAATGCAGATTCAAACTAATCAAACGAAAATGACAGCCAATTTTTGTCGGTAACATCCCAGCTGAATAATGTCGATAGTGCAGATAATAATTTTATGATGGAAAGTAATTATTTATATTAGAAAATTTTATTTTGTTGCTCCAACCTTCTTCAAAATTTAAAATAAAAAAATTTCTTTCGAAATAATTAAAAGTAGTATACAAAACCAAACTTCTCTAAGTGCTGTAGTAGCTGTTTGGGGTAAGACGTGAAATGTATCAATAGTTACAATTTGGAGAATATTTTAAATGAAGTGCCATCTAATAATTGTCATTTTTAAACGTCAGGATAATTTTCATATGGAGAGTACGGGAAAACTTGATTGAATGTATCGCAAACACAAAATTTGAAATTTTCTAAAGTTTGAACGTCGTCATAGCTATAAAAAAATTCAAATAAAATGTCTTAATGATGCTGATTCCTGAAAAAAAAATCAGGACGATTTCCATGTTGGAAGTCCGGGAAAACTCAATTGAATATATGCACATACAAAATTTGAAAATTTCTAAAAATTTAACGTTGCCATAGCTGTAAGTAAATAATTTTAAATGAAAGGTCTTAATGATGCTCATGCACGTGAACAAAATTCAGGTTGATTTCCATGTTGGAAGTCCGAGAAAACTTAATTGAATATATCGTAAACACAAAATTCGAAAATTTCTAAAAATTGACCGTTTACAGTATCATGGCTGAAAATAGATTTAAATAACAGCTCTTATTGATTCTCACTCATCCAGAAAACTCGATTGAATACTAAAATATATCGCATACACGAAATTTGAAAATTTCTAAAATTTGACCGTTTAAAGTATCATAGCTGTAAATATATTCAAATGAAACGTCTTAATGATGCTCAAACAATTGGAAAATACCTTTGTTCCCTAGCTCCAACTAAAGATACCGACTATTCCCTCTGGAAAGCAACAAAAGGATTAAAACGACCAAAAACGCAGATCCCCCCAATCAAAACAAACGATGGGAAATGGGCTAGAAGTGTGAAAGTTAAAGCTGACCTGTTTGCTGAACATCTTAAAGAAACATTTCAACCTCTAGGTCAGCAGACCAATGACGAAAACACTGCTGATATGCCCAGAACATCTGATTTCGCAAAGATCAGGCTGTAACATTAAAAGAACTAAAAGCTGAAATTAAGAACATAAAAGTAAATAAAGCTCCAGGTTATGATCTGATAACAGGGCAAATAATAAAGGAGCTGCCTGAAAAAGGTCCCCGTAAATTACTGCACATAATCAATGCGATTCTCAGGAAAAAGCATGTGCCAATGCAGTGGAAAGTAGCAGTAGTAATAATGATTCCGAAACCGGGCAAGCCACCGAATGATGAAAATCTTACCGGCCAATTTCACTTCTACCAACACTAGCAAAACTGTTGGAGAGGATGTTTCTCAAAAGATTGAAAAGAACCATAGAACAAAGAAACCTTATCCCAGAATATCAGTTTGGTTTCAGAGAGAAACACTCAACTATTGAGCAGGTTCATAGGCTTACAGATGTCATTGAGAATACATTAGAAAGGAAAAAGGTTTGTTCTAGTATCTTCTTAGACGTGGCGCAGGCCTTCGATAAGGTGTGGCACAGAGGTTTACTCTTCAAACTACATAGAGATTTACCAAAACAATATTTTATGATTTTAAAATCATACATAGAGAATCGCCACTTTAGGGTGAAATATGAAGACGAATATTCCGAGCTGAAAAATATTTTGGCAGGAGCCGCGCAGGGTAGTGTTTTAGGACCTAATCTTTACCTGCTCTACACCAGAGATTTACCTCAATTAAACGATGTTACCGTTGCAACATTTGCTGATGACACTGCAGTTCTCTCAGTAAGGGCCACTATCGAGGAATCGACAACGAAACTTCAAGAAGCATGTGACAAAATCACAAAATCGACAAAAATATGGCGTATAGGGCTCAATGAATCAAAATCCACGCATATGAATTTCACCAATCTAAAAGTTAGTTACAAAGCTGTAATCATTAACAGTCAGCAGATTTCGTATGCAAATAATGCTAAATATCTATAGGGATGACCTAAGATACCAGGCTCAGATGGGAAGAGCACGTTAAAAAGAAGAAAGATGAGCTTAATATCAAATATTGCAAAATGTATTGGCGTCTCGGGAAAAATTCGGAATTGTCAACCGAAAATAAATTGCTATTGTATCAATAGGTGCTAAAGCCTGTATGGACTTACGGAATACAGCTCTGGGGCTGTACAAAGAAAACCAACACCAAAATAATACAAACTTTTCAAAACAAAGTGCTACGTGGTATAGTTAACGCTCCGTGGTACATTAGGAATGATGACCTTCATAGGGACCTAAATATCCCGACGGTTCAAGAAGAAATAAAAAAACTTGCAGTAATTCATGAACAAGAGCTTTGTGGTATGTTGGACACTTCACATGCAGTAAGACGATTGCAGAGAACGAAACCAATTGATTTAATGGATTAAGGACACCAGAGCAAAGACTACTTCAGTAAATAGCCTATAAATGGAGCTGGTCAATAGGCCTCTTTTCATTCACAAGTGACTAAATTAAGAAAGTAAAATTACTAGAT
This sequence comes from Nephrotoma appendiculata, assembly GCA_947310385.1. Classification (NCBI taxonomy): domain Eukaryota; kingdom Metazoa; phylum Arthropoda; class Insecta; order Diptera; family Tipulidae; genus Nephrotoma; species Nephrotoma appendiculata. The sequence continues at coordinate 76,935,016 of OX371225.1, forward strand.
GAATGGTATTCAAATGTAATAATTTAAATAAAAAAAAAAAAAGTCGATTTCCATGTTGGAGGCCCGGGAAAACTCAACTGAATATATCGCACACTCCAAATTCGAAAATTTCTAAAAGTTGACCGTTTAAAGTGTCATGGCAGGAAATTGATTCAGTTGGAAAATCTTATTGATGCTCACACCTGAAAAAAAGCAATAAGACCTTTCATTTGAATTTATTTCCAGCCATGACACTTTAACGGTCAATTTTTAGACATTTTCAAGTTTTGTGTGTGCGATCTATTTATACAAGTTTTCGGTATCTTCACATGGAAATTGACCTGAATGTTTTGCTTGATATATGCCATTGAGTTTTCTCAATATTAAAATAGTTTTTTTTAAGAAGAATTAAAGACGTCCGTGAATTTAATTTGTTTTAAGTTTTTTTCGGCTTTTTCGGATAACTACCTAAGGGAGTTCTCATTTTTGTAAGGGTTTATGTATCTTTGTGTACACAAGTGCCTTGGGGTTAAACGTGGGGGAGGGGAATGCATTTTTTCTACTTTTGTGGTAGAAATATTGTTAATAAATGGCCTCTTTATTTTTATGCGACAAAAATTGTCGTAAAACATTGTATGGGTGTCCATTAAAATGATATTTTGTCCGAAAAAGCCGAAAAAAACTTAAAACAAATAGTTTTTTTTGTTATAGTTTTAATGCATTTAATAAAAAAGTTTGATTTTGAATAATATATACGATGTTGAACCGAAATAAACATTTTTGATTTAAGAAGAAATTACTGTTTAACACCAAAAGAATTTGTCTGCTTTATCGACATTTCTCGGCTGGCTATTTATTCGAATCTGTATCACCGACTTTTATAGACGAAAATCTAACTTATTTCCGAATCTGCGTTACCGACCTTTTTGGGTGTTGTATTTTTTGTTATACCACCAAATCTGGGGCTAGATCATGAAATCCGGTCGGAAATGTCGGTAGTCGATAAAACGTCACCGCTAGCAAAACCGAACGGTAAACAAACCGGTATCAAGAAATCCGGACGGTTAAAATATTGAGCAAAATTTAAGTTCAGTGGTTTTTGTTATATATTTACAGCGCACCCAATGTGCCTCGCCACACTATAATTCTTTCAGCGTGATTCTCTGATTTCAAAAAATCAATCGACGTCCACATTTGATTTATTTGCGCATTTGTAGGGGGTACCAAAAAATTCGTTCGAATTGTTTTGTTTGGTTATTCATATTAAAAATAACAATAAAAATAATTAATTTAAAACTGTAATATTTAATTAATATATTTTATTTTAAATTATATATTAAATTAAATATAAATTATATTTTAAATTAATCATTTTTATTTCTATTTTTTATTATAAGCAAACCAAACAATCCGAACGGTTTTTTTGGTACACCCGATTTTTAATATAGCCTTTCTTTTTTATGTATGTGCGTAAAATTATATTTTTTGATGTATTCGTATAGTAAAAAATATTTATTATTTGCTGCGAAAATTGCTTTCTTGGTTGAAAAAATATATTTTTTGCATTCGAAGCAAACATTAAACTAAAATTAACCCACAATTTTCTTTTTTTTTTGATCAAAAGTTAGTTTTTAATACAATAACAATAACGTACATAAATTCAAATAAATTTGTTATCTAATCTTATTAATATAAGATATAATATATAATTATTTTATTATAAAAAAAACTGCTTGAAATTTGGTTCGTCTAAAAAAAATTTAAGGTTATGTAAGTAAATATGTAATATGTATATAACAGTTGATTTCATTTTTTACGGTTTGAAATTTTTTATTATTTTCAGAATGAATTTTTTGGAAAGTTTTATTCCGGTCCATTCTTCCGATGATGACGGTGATGTGCAAGAACGCACAACTCGCTCGATCCGCCGACATCTGAGAGACAAGAGTCATCCGATGTTACTTGAAGAAGACATGTAAATTTTAGTATAACTTTCATTTGATTAAAGATAATAATACGTATTTTGTAATTATAGATTTAAACAACGGTTTCGCTTAACAAAACAAGCGTTTAAATTTGTCGAAGAGAAATTACACCTTAGATGGGGTAAAACGGTAGCAGCAGTACCACCAATTTTAAAGTTATGTCTCACGCTAGAAATTTTAAGTAGTGGAAATTACCAATCTGGCGTGGGTAATGACTTTCTAATTGGAATGGCACAGAGTACTGTGTCAGCTGTGTTCAATGAAACGTTGAACTTGCTTGAGCAAACTCTGTGTTTCGAATTAATTAAGTTCGAACCAAAGCAAAATACGGAAGAACATTTATTTCATAAATATAAATTTCCCGGCATTGTTGGATGTGTGGATGGAACCCATATTTACCTCCTTAAGCCACATGAAAATGAACATTCATTTTAAATCGAAAGGGTCGTCATATTCTTAATGCAATGGTGGTAAGTTGTCACAATATTATATTAACAAATTATTTTTGTGATTGGTTGTTAATTCGACTTCATTTAACTTCTAGATATGCGACCATGAGATGAAAATAATGGCTATTAATGCAACCTATGGTGGTAGCAACCACGATTATTTTGTTTGGGCGAACAGTGAAGAACGAATATACATGGAACAGTATTATGAAGAATATCCCAATTCTTTTCTTTTAGGTATAATATATTATAATACAATATAAAACTAAACCAACTAAAATACAATGTAATATATGCATGAAAATTATTTTCAGGTGACTCAGGGTATCCTCTCGATCCATGGCTCATGACCCCGTACCGCTCGGCAGAAGTTAATTCACCAGAAGCTAATTATAATACGGTCCATGCGAAAGCTCGGAGTATTGTGGAAAACTGTATTGGTTTGTGGAAGGGAAGGTGGCGTATTTCACTATCCGAAAGACAGTGTCGGTACGCACCTGAGAAAATTGTAAAAATATGCAACGTCACATCAGCTTAGCACAATATTTGTGTACAATTTCGAATTTCTGAAATAGATGTCAATATAATACCAGAAGCTAATAATTTGATTGCAATACCGGGAACAACAACTGAAGCTTCACATAGAATTAGGGGCATTGCATCTCAAATTAGAGAAATAAGAAATTCTCTTCTAAATTAATTATAGTAAATTGTAATTGTTTATATAAATTCATATTTTATTTCAAGATATTTCATCCGTTTTAAATCGTTCGACTCCCTTAAGAGTGCGAGTTCCTTTTTTTTAAATCAATCATTATTTGGTTTTGTTGCTGCAACTTTGTTAAATTTTCTTCCATTCGAGTGAAGCTAGACAACAAATTTTCGTTAACACTTAAGGATTTTTGCAATAACATAATTTTATTTAACGGCTCGTTTGGTTCGGAAATGTTATGATTATTAATAAGCAAATCGTCACTCACACACGCTGCCTCCTCCAAGGGAAGCTGCTCGTCTAATTTATTAACACCTTCACTCGATGTTGGTCCGATGATATCATTATCTGTAATTAATTTCATATTGGCCCCAAATCTGTTAGAGTTTAGGCCACTTATAGTGGGCTCTAAACCAGCCGTACGTGATATAAGGTCATCCTCGTTCGAAATATATTTAAGTTGACATGGTCCTCCTCCTGTTTTTTGAACTCATTTTTGTTGTGTTGAAGTTTCCTTTTGACGGACCATTTATGGTCTTGCCATACCTTAAATGGAATCAAAATATATCAAATAATTTTAAATTAACATACACATAATAACATACACATAATATAATTTTAAATTAAATAAACAAACATATTTACATAAAATATTAAAAACCTAATTATTTGATTACTTGACTTTTTCCAGTCGGTTTCCGATTTCGACGGGGGTCCATTAGCATTTAACATGCTTTTTAGCCGTGCCCATAATTGATTTTTCCGCTGTCGCCCTTGCTGCGTATTTAATAACCCCTTGGCTAGGTCAGGATGGTCATTCATAAAATCAACCAAAATTTTTTTTTGTAAAGGGTTTGTCGACATTTTGTGATTATTTAAACTAAAATTTGTGCATAAAAATAATTTATATTAAAATATTACTTATTGAATAATTAAATGGCTGTACTTTTAATTAGTTTTACTTACTCATTTAAATTGCTTCCCTCCATTATTAGTTTTTTTTTTTTGTAAATTTATAACAATATTTGCTAAAAGACTATAACCACATAAATGTCGTTGATAATGTAACATCCGTCAACTACCTATCTGTTGGATAATTTTTGACGGCAAATTACCGTTTAAACGAAATTCATGATACCAAGTTGAGCAAAACCGGAAAAAATCCGTCAACATTTTAGCGGTACCGGATTTCATGATCCCGCCCCTGTATTACATTTGTCGGGTGGTACATTGTAGTTGTTACAACCGAATCTGCATTATCGGCATTTTTCGACTGGAGCGAGTCGGCTAATTTTAATAGTATATACTATACTTCCATCAAATTCGAAATGTTGGGTTCTTAAAAATTTACCAATTTGTATAAATCAAACGACCGAAATCAACAGTCAACTGTCACTGAGGATTGGTCACTAGTTGTATCATGTAGTCACCCCCACAGAATGATTTTTGCGAAAATTGGTCGATCAACTGTCATTGAGGATTGGTCACTAGTTGTTTTCGTTTGACACCCCCACATTACGATTTATAGCAAAAATTAGTTTAAAACTCATATTTCCATTAGATCGGGAATGTTGGGGTCTGAAGAATTTACCGATTTTAAATATTTTATAAATTCAACGATCGGAATCGTTTGGTCAACTATCATTGAGGATTGGTCAATAGGTGCTTTTGTTTCGTCACCCCAAAACATCTGGTGTCTTAAAAGTTTACCAATGCTATTAATTTTACTAATCCAATGATCGGAATTGTGATCCTAAATTAAATTTATGACCAAACAAATACAACAATTGGCCAATCCACAATGTCAGTTGTCCAAATGATTCCTGACCAAATGTTTACTTAGCGAAATTAAATAAAAACGGAATGGTTTCATTGCAATGAAGTGCGATACCAGAGGAATTTTTGTTTACAAATTTTCATTATTTACGGTTTAATCGTAAGTGACCAAACGATGAAAGCTAGGAACCAATCCTGACCAAACGTTGACCAGACCGTTGTTATCATCATTTTTATCAAAACCTTTGGATGGGGTGCTTAAAAGGCGGCGCTGTCATACATTCTTACATTCGAAAGCCAAAATAATTTCTTTATACAATCGCCATAAAAATTTCGATATGATTCTAAATAGTTTAAGCATGTTTTATGAGTTATTTCTGGATCGGCTCGATTGTCTAACGAAAAGATGAAACCTTCTAACACGTAAAAATTTCAAGCTGCTGGTGGCTGGGAAAGCAGTCGTTTAGTTAATGTGGAATTTTTCTGGTATTGTATGTGCCTCGTATTACAGCATATATGCAAACACCACTAAGAATAAGAACTGGTGCTTGAATTGCAAATTAAAAGATTTTTTAAAATTGGTATTTTGTGGACAAAGCGCAAAAGCTTTTTAATCATTTGAGCCATATTCTGTTATCCATTACAAAACAGCACTCATCGGATCCTTAACTCAAACCTTTTGTACTGATATACGTCAATGTTTGGTCGAAATCGATTCTGCATTTAATAATATCACCACCAACTAAAACCGTTCCGTTTTTTTAATTTAATTTCGTATTTTATTTACTTAGATCCAATAACGCAGAAAAAAATTTATAATTTCGTTTCTTGCGTTATCTCCCCATACAGTATGTTTGTAATTTAAAAACGACAACAACAACATATCTGAATTCTATGTATAAAAGCTGCAAGAAGAAATGAAGAAGACAGCTAAGAAGTCCCACATATGTGTTTGCCCTTGCCTTTTTTATTTTATTTTTCTTTATAAGACGAACAAAAAAAAAATACAAGCAAACGAAATATTGTAAGAGATGAGGCGGAGCTTAAACAAACAAATATGGCCGTTTATTTTTTTTTTATTTCTTCTTACATTAAAGTAGATGCGATCTAAAAGAATCTCTGTTGTTGTACGTATACGGTGGGTACTTAAGTGTAGATTGAAGACGCATAAATATTATTTTTATTTGTTGCTGGCGTTGTCGTTTGATGCTTTTTTTATTGTATGTATATCCACCGCGTATTGCTGTTGTTGTTGTTGTCAACTTTTTCTTTTATTATACTGAGTTGAGGATGTCAAATCGGTTTTTTGTTAAAACGATATCTTTATATTTTCGTATATCGAATTATATTTTTTTAATGTGTTTAATGTATTTTCCACTATGTGGGGGGTATAAAATGGAGTACGAGTAAATATGCGGGGGTGAAGTTTAAATTCAATCATATTTATGTATGGTATTTCCATCCCGTATATATCAGCTAACCCTCACCAGCATTTCAAGTTTTTTTGTCTAACACAATATATCTATATATATACGTATATAGTACACGACGGCAACTCTTTGTTGCCACGACAAACTCCATTTTATATGGTTTTTCCAACACAACAGTTTCATTTGTATAGAAAATCGTACAGAAAATTGGAAAAATCTTTTTTTTTATTTTTTTACATTAAAAAAACTGTTCGGTTTGTTGGTATTTTTTGCATTTGTTGTTATTATGATTTGGAAAATGTATTAAATTTCAATTTCCATGAATATTAACAACATACGTAAGTATGTGAATATGTATACGTATACCGTATAAATGTTAAAATGAAGGAAATTAGGACGACGTAAGGAAAACGAGTTCTTCGTGGTAAGCAGCATGAATAGAGACAAATATTTGATAGATTTGCTTAACGAGGGATCACAAATCAGGCCAACTTAGAGCAAATTCATGGCCGGTATAGGAATAAAATGTTATCTACCCATATGTCTTAAAATAACGAGCTTGTTCAAAAGATAAGGCGCCCGCTTTAAAAATATATGTAGATTTCGCAGAATTTTCTTCTGGAAGGAACCCTATACCTGCTACCTTGGTTACATCAACTGTTGAATGACATGGGTTTCCGTAGCTTCAATGAGTTTCGATATTTTGCTTTATCTATTGATTCATGAATGATTGAATTATTAATTCTTGTTTTTTTTATTATGAGTATGGTGAAGAAACCCGAATCTCATAGATTGTTGCATGAATGTATCTTGTTGAATGGTCTCCAGTCGTTTTCGCTTTGTTGATGCTTAAGTTTTTCACCAGTTGTTTTAACAATATTTTTCTATATTCATAGGCTAGTAGAACCTGGATTGTTGATTTTTCGTGCGTATAATGTATTTTATGTTACGGATGGCTAGACTTGAACTATATAATTTTTATAAGCGCGTCCCACTCAACATACGTGCCTCGTTATTTATTTTCAAACTTGTTCGAATATGGGCAATGCATTTTCCTCACTAATCCCATTTGAAACATCATCAGCAATTGAAACAATTAAAATACAATTATTAAAAATATCAGCAACCTCTTTAGAGTCATTAACCAAACAAAACCAATAATTCATCAAAAATTGAAAGATTTTGATTTATTTGACTTTTCGAATTGCCAGTAACTTCGTTAATTATTCTCCATTGCTTTTTATCATTATGATTGACATTCCAGAATATTTTTTTGAAATAATTAACTTTAGCTTTGCTGCGATAACACTTCATACTTGTTAGATTCTCAGTGGTATCTCCTGATATGTATATGAAAAAAAGTTTGAGTATGAAGAGTGAACCCGATCAGTCTATCCGTCTGGGTTGTGAGGCCGCATGCTTTCAGCCTCTGATCACATACATACACACATACACTCATACACACAGGTCCACATACACACACTCACTCACAGATTTTTAAAAACCATTTTTGTGCTTCGGCCGCAATTCCAGAATGCGATTGCCTGTTCAATATTTTTTCATGTTCGTATGGTTAGACAATTAAGTGAAATGTTTGCCTGTGGCTCCAGTTACACCAATTTTAGAAGATACTAATGCCTTATGATACAAGTTATGTGTGAATTGGGTGTCCGGATTTTGATACATTGTGCACATGATTTACAATGTCTTCATTTACGCAGTCTTAGTATTATAACCAAAGATGGTTTTGATTGAATGTCGCACATACTTGCTCGTTTACTGTTCTAAATTTTTGGAAGGATGCCGGCTCATGTACGTTGATTAATAAAAAATCGAAGGAAAAGCATTATGTTGAATCATTTTGCTGATGTATATTCCATGTGAAGTTTGTAACAAAATATTGAAAACCAAATTTTACAAAACCATGCGGTGAGAATTATGTTTCATAATTTTGACGGTATATGCCGTATGTCATATGTACTATGACAATGACCAGATATGTGCAAAATTATGTTATATGTGCGAATTAGCGGAAAGGGACATACATTTAGTAAACTGTTAACGTTGTTCTATTTGAGATTGTCTATTCTAACAAGAATGAACCATTTGGCACAAACCGAGAAAGCTTTTATTAAAGCAGCCACTTCCGGTGGCCGATTTCGGCCAAACATCACTGCAACCTTCCAATTTATGATAAACGCTTAAGAATGAAGTTTAATCCCATAATCAGCAAATCCATTTAGCTAAACTCTTCTGGGGTCATATTTCTTGAATTTTATTGTAAATTAAAATTCAAACAAAATAAGTTCAAATAATTTTTGAAATTTTACTGGAAATAACGAGTTTAAAAAAAAAAATATTTCATCAAAATTTGGCATCCCTACATTCTAGAAAAATGTGACCCAGACGTGGCAGCTTCAATGGAAACTTTTTAAATTGTTCATTGATTTTGAAAATGTAGCATTTATAAAAATTACAAAGAATAAAAGATTAAATTTTACCGAAATTCCGTTAAGTTAAATTTGTCGCTTTAGAAATCAAGTGTGGTAGGAGAAAAGAAATTCACATATTGACCACATGTTCAATTATTCAAATTCGCAACAGATGATATTCTTTTTTAGGATGAAAAATACTAAAAGTAGATTTTTTAATTCGAAACTAAGCAATCGTCGATCTTATAGAATCAATTGTGAAAACATTATGCCATAAAATTATAATTTCCAGTTCCCTGAAGGCAATATACATATAGTAATATTATTATAAAGGAAAGGGTTTCATAATACCGGTACCACGTACATACCCCAATCCCACATAGTAAATTAAAATTTCCTAATACAAAAAATAAAAATTAAGAATGAGAATACCAAACCAAACTTTTAGCTCTTGCGCGTCTTAAATACACAAAGAATTAAAATTTAATTAAATTCGCTTGATCAGTTTTTGTTTAACTTACAAATTTCTTTTTAAACTCCATTACAGGTTTTTATTTTTGTATTTTATTTTTTAATTTTCCATTTTCCATTTGGTTTGTGCTATATAGCAGCTCTTTAGCTATACTATACTCGTATATACTCTCTCTAACGTAAATCTATTTTTATTTTTAAATAACACGAACCCTATTATTAATTAACTATTCCTGAATAATTATACCAAGTTTTTTTTTATACTTTCGTTTTGGATTTTTTTTTTGTAGAATTAAAAAAAATAACTACGAAAATTGGTAATACCTTTAATTTCAATTCAATTAATAATACAACAACAAAAAATGCGAAAAATCATTATTATCGCTTTAACCAAACCAATTTTATATTAGTACAACGCGGCACAAGACATCAGAATTTTTATTCAATTATCATTTTCCCCATTTTAACTCGACTCAATACAGAGTACTTCAGTATACACAAAAAAACACAATATAAAAAGCTTTTTTTTCTTATCGAGAACACCAAGACACCAAAAAAATTTAATTTTAATTTAATTTAAATAATAAAAAAAAGCATTAAAAAGTGTATTGGGAATTTTTTTTATGGGCGGTGCGGGCGATTATATTCCATCGGAAGCTTTTCATACCCAGACAGACATATTTATTTAGCCTAATCTAATATTATTTTAAAAATGTATAAAATCGAAACAAATCCAATTTATTTCCAATCAAACTAATAACATTAATAATCCATATTGCATTATAATGTAAATATGGCGCGGGTATAGATCGGGAATGGCGCAGTGTGCGGCAATAAAAGCGCACAAAAAATCTAATAAATTTAATGCAATTATTTTCAGTGTATTTTCTAAATGAATTCCAATATATTATTCTATTATAGTTTTTGTGATTGATATTTATAATAATTTTGTAACAAAAGCTTGCATATATTTATTTCTCCCCCTCACCCCATTTAGTATATTTTAATGTGTGAAAGCTTTTTTTAATTTGTATCATACACATTTATGTTATCGAATCCAATCCCATTCCATTACATGTTAAACACATAATGTTTCGAAATTGTGACAGGGGAAAAGCTCAAAGCTTCATATTTAATTTTCGATTTGATTTTAATGGGATTTTTTTCAATATGCATTAGTCGTATGCGATTTTCAATGTTCCAGCTTTTTTAGTTTAATTTAATAATATAAATTGAAATATTGAAATTTTTAATCGAATTTTTTGTATAAATATTACGAAATAGATTAAATATTGAATGGATGGTGGCAGGAGCTACTTGGAAATCTAGGAACGTATCAGTTTTATGTACAAATTTAATAAAATTTATGGGTTTTCAAAAATCGTATATTTTTGAACTGAGTATTACGTTATCGCAATATGAGAAGAAAGTTTTTATGGTTGAAAATCCCGGTACATGGATTTAGAATGCAATTATTTCCTTATTTATTAAGTAAAGAAATATTTATTCTCACAGTGTACAATATTTTACAAAACACCATTAATACATTTGAAATTAAAACCCAAAAGATTATTTTCGTATTTCAAAACTCAAATTCGTAAACGGCTGTAGCAAACAAAAAGTATTCACTTCCTGCATGTAATAACTTAATTCTATATTATTTATGTAATAAAAGTTTGATTGAAACATTATTAGATATATAAACTTGTATGTGGTTATTATACTAAATTCTGCTCACTATTTATTACTATTCTCTTCGTGCATGTAATTATTTTCTGATTTTTTAAGCAATAAAATAATGAGAATTCTCGCAATGTGAAATATTTTACAACACACCATTAATCTATTTGAATTTAAAACACAACAAAATTTATATTTTTATCTTAAATTTAAATACGGCGATAACAATAATAATTTTATGTATGTAAATATTGTAATGATTGAAATTTTATTAGATATACTCCAAAATAACCAAATTTTACTGAATGTTTCTAAATGTTTATTATTGTTCACTTTTTTACACATTTCGAGATATCTCAAACAAATTTTGAGATATCTCGAAATGTGTAAAATTTAACAATGGACGATTAATCCGTTTCAATATATAACCATCAAGATGAATTTTGATTTAAATTTGAATTCATAGAAGGCTGTAGCAAAATAAGTATTCACTTCCTGCATATAATAATTTGTTTCTAGTTTTATTTATGTAATATTGTAGTAAATGCTTAATTGTAGTAAATGCTAGATACCTCAGTAGTATCGCCCCTAACAAGATTTCAGCAGGCCGGCTTCAATTGTGTGGCGGTTTTGTTACTTAAAAGATTGATAAAACAAGTCGGTTTTATTTTGGAAATACCAAGCATGGACGGACTCAAGCTTAGTATTAGTCTGGTTATCTGCTACTCCAAAACTGTGGAAAACAAGTTGCGAATCACACTACAAAGATATTAAACCAGTAGTCACTGATATCACAACCCTGTCTTCCAGCGAATTTTCAATTGTGTTGACATATACCGGACTATTTATTTTTTGCAAGGAACCGATGACTTCATATACGAGCTACAAGGAAGATACTCAAGTTTTGTAAAGGTAACCATGGTACTACCTACTAACCAAGTAATTCAAATCAAACAAATTGATTCCACTGGACACAATTATCGACGATCTTATGACGATCAATTTCTTATGATCACACGCATCCGATGGTGGTACCAAAGCTCGATCCAATTCTGAAAAAATTGATAATCGGACAACAGTCAAAGAATTGTCTTTGTGGTCCATCCTACCTACTACATCTAGTTTTGAGAAAATATTGAATATTATAGGGATTCGAAGTACAGTAAGAGAAGTTTCTCGGAACTGTGTAAAGTTTATCAAACAAAACCCATTTGAGGTCGGACAAATGATGGTTTTGCTACCTATGGAAAGAGTGGAGTTCACACAACCTATTTTGTTAACCGGTGTTGATTTTGCTGAACCAATTTAGATGCTTTAATCGAAGTCGCTACCACCCAATAGAAAGAAATATTTTCGGAGTATATTTCAAAACAATTCCATTTGATTCTGGTTAAAAATAATATAACAATACCAAATAATTATTTTGTTGATGGCCATAGTACTCATAAGACGTTTAAAATCAAGTCTCAAGTAAGTATTTTATGTTGGGCATTGCTAGACTTTTGCAGACGTGCGACTACGGTGCATTAAAACCACTGTTACGGATGGCTCGCAACCAACCCGCAGTTTCAACTAAGCACGCAGAGGCCTCTCTCACGGTGATGTTTAACAAGCTAGATCTCAGGGTAATGGCATTGGTTGTAGGGGAATTAGAGGCTTGCGTGCTCCTGGCCTACACCATGGAATAGAAAAATCAAAATCAAAATAATAATAAAACTGAATTTAAATTAAGTCGACCATAACTTGTCGAGCGAAACTTGAGGAAACGTAATAAATTAATCATAACCGAGTGTGTTCATCCGACGGCGACCAGATCACCCCGAGTGCCATGTACCCAGTCTGCTGAAGAGATCTCCGAATGACCCATCGACCCCGAAAGGTCAATGCCCAGCCACAACGAAGAAGCATTTTAGGGTAGGGACGTCTTTCAACAAACCAGGCCTCCTTTCACTCAGAGAGACATCCAGATAATCCCCCACAATTCACACTTACCCAACATGGAACCGCCGAAGCACCACGGGGACGCTGGACTCACCACTCTGGCCCTGTGGATGTCCTGCCAAGGATATGAAAGGGAGTGGCAAGCCTAGTCTTTAAAAATGGAGGTGCGGAACGAGATGGTCCTCCCATCATACCGAACCGAAAAATAATTTAGTATTTCTTTTTAGGTGTTATTTTATTTGTTATAATAAGAAAATCGAAGAGAAAAATAATAAACCCAATGCCGCCGTAACCGCTGTTACAGGCCCCTTATGTCCGGCTAACACAATCGAGTCGGGTAGACGTCAGTGGAAAATTGGGGTTAATTTGCCGACATAAGGATGATGGGGCCTTTACAAACCATTGTGTTATTTCAAAATTCACTATACCAAAAACAAATTTGACTCATCCTCCCGATTCCCAACAACACCATTGACCAGTACTTAAAACAAAATTTACTCCATTAAATTTACTCCATAAATAAATTTTGTCTGTTACTATAGACAAAATTTATTTATGAAAAATTACAACGAAGATCAATATTAAAATATCCATCGTACAAAGTTATGGAAAATTACGAGATATGATTTATTGACAAAAAATTTGGGATTTAATAAAAAAAATTATAATATGTATTTCATTAATACATATGAAATACAATATATTAATAAAAAATTTGTTTTTGTATATTGTATAATTGTGAATATACTCGTGAAAGTGAATAGACTATATCTATAATATATATAAGTTAAAGCTTACAACTAAACTCACCCCAGTTTTTCCGCAGAGTACTCGTTGGTAATACTGTGTGGCTGTGAAACAAAAATTATTAAACTTAATCCGACACTTTCTCGATGCACACTAACTTTTTTTTTTTTTTCAAGAATTTTTTTTTTTCAAATTTTGCCTTTTTTTTTTATCACTAAATCTTATATTTATATTTTTTTTTCTTTTCCTTTTTTTTTTTTTTTTTACTAACTTAACTTAACTATCGTTAAAACTATATTTTTTTTTATACATTCTTATTATGAAAGAACAGACTAGATTTTTTTTTGTCAGTTGTACCGAAATTCTGTACAAGGACATACAAGTAGTATGGTTTGAAGTACCGTTCGGTTACCGGTATGAAAATTATTCCCGGTATCGTCCCTACTTATCGCGAAACTTCCGTATCCCGCGTTGGAGATGATAAGAGTTCTTAAATTGATGCGATTATTTGCCTCGAATCGATTCATGCAACGATTTATTGTGGTAACGGTTTTTTTTCAAATAACGCTCTACTCCGGTAACGCCTTATTCAGCCAAAGTTTTATGGGGGCCGCGTTTTATCCAGGCCACGTTTTATTGAGGCCACCGTCAGGCCTTTAGTCCCCTTCACCCGTGATTTTGGGTTAATTTAAACTATTCACAGCCTTTATCACCAGAATAAAACAAAAAAAATTAGAATTGGCAAAAATTCCCACAGAGTAAAAACAAACCAAGCTTACCTATATAAATAGGATTAAAACCTTTTGGCCTTGTTGTTTAGAGTTTTGAAACTCTTTTTACCTCACTTATTATTAGATATTATTCTTATATGTTTTTTTCTTTATAATTATAATCACTAGTATAATTAACAATTACACTTTAATTGATATTTATTTATAATTATAAGCACGCACTTTAGATTAACTTTTCTCTTATATTATGCTTACAGCATTTTATAACAGGTCACGATGGCCTCACGAATTATATTGAAATTAATTTAAAGCCAAGATGAATATTTGGTCATGTATATAAGCTACACCCAATTGCCAATATCGTTGGGTACATAACCAAAATCGTACGATCGAGAAAAAAAATATCCAGCTGACCTATATACTACCAATGTACAATAGTATATATATACTTCCACAAATCGTATCTTATTACGCTGGTGTGTACTACCATCACATTCTGTCGTCTCAACGAAGTATGTAAATTAGTATAATTTTGTTTATATACAATATACATTTAATATTTAGGTAGGTATGTACTTCATATACGAGGTATATAAAGTTTATTGCCACCGAGTATACAACAAACTGATCTTTGGGTGAATCATCAAATGCACTACTACATATTTACAAAAGTATTGGCATAAATAAAATTGGTCAGCACCCCTTAAATCGAGATTGACTATTAGATAGCCGTAACACCGCAGTGCAAATTTTTATTTAATAAAGAACAACGAAAGTAGGAAAAAGAGAGAAGAGAAAAAAATAACTACAACTTAAAAATGGTCGAGCGAGAAAATAAACAACAAAATAAACAACATTTTGAGGGCGAAACGAACGTGTGTCCCCCGCCCCGGCCAATTACACAAAATATTTAATAAAAATTTAAAAAAAAATTGAAAAATAAAATAAAATTAAAAAAATAGAAATTTAAATTGCATTTATTTTAATGAGATAAAAAAAATTAAAAACAAAAATGTTGGACGTCTATCCACCTTTATCGTAAACTCGGCCTTGCTAGGCCGCCGAGGATGTTAAGCGTTGAAGATTTTGGGTGTTGGTTAGCCGTTAACCAAAATTTTGGGCGTCCATCCACCTTTACCCATAAAATAATGAAGTGGCCTCAATTGGCCAGCCACAAAACTCATCAATATAAAATTATATTACGCCCCGTGAGGCAGCCCGTAAAAATGGCATACTTGAAAATATGGTAGTGTACCCGTTGAATGCGGTGAGCATCAATTGGCCGCCCGTATCCGTTGCTGTGAAGATTCTAAGTTAAGCCTCTAAACGAACGAACCAACCAGATAAATTTAGCACTTCAACTTTTCCTATTTTTCTCTTTCTTCAACAAACTCTTTTTAGTATCAATCAGTAATTTTTGCGTTGTCCTTTTGTTCTCAAATCACATATTCCTTAAACGCATTTTCCAAATGAATATTAAAAATTACAAAATTCAACTTTTAATACTAAAGGACATTAAATCCATTGGATAATATTAATACTTCTTTTTTTATTCAAAAAAAAATGTAGTTAACTAGTCTTGCATGTGGGCAGCAATAAAAGCGATCCAATGAAACGTAGTTTGATTGCAAGGGAGACGTTTCAATAAAGCGCGGTTCGGCTGTTGATTTTCCGCTGGTATCTATAGCACTGGCTGATACTTGGTACTGGAGTACTGGATTGATCACTCAATTAATACCAAATAAAAAAATTTTATCTTGAGAATTTGTTTTATTTCACAATATAATATTCGATTGTTGGATGTCCAAGATCTCAAAAAGAAGTGACCGAGATGGCAAATTTTTACAATAAAATGACAAGTTACAGGGTAGTTTTAAATATAATATCCCGCTTAAGTACTAAATTCCTTACCATTAAAAATGCTATTTCGTTCCCTTATCGACGGTACAATTTACCTAAGAGCAATTTGAATATCGAAATTTCTCTATTAAAATATTAGTGAGTGTACAAGTAATAAATTGGTATATAGGAATCGCATTAAACAATTGTTGATAACCAATTGTCAACAAACGTTAATTGTATTATTGTGTGAATATTTTGAATGGTAAGTTTAGTTAATAAATTAGACTAAGACTGTGTGCCTGAGAGCGATTTTTTCGACTAAATTGCCGACTAAACTAAATTAATGACTGATTCATATCATTCATTCAAAGGTGGCACTAGTATCTTTTAAATATGCTGTGCCTCTGATTGTAAACTAAATTGCAAACTAAACTAAATTATGACTTTTATTGATTTCAACAACACCGATTTGTTATTTTTTAAAATCAAGGAAAAACAAATATGGATATGGAAATCGCATTATTCATGACTGTGATTATAACGGAATTTAAGAATGAGATAAATCCTTTTAGACATTTTTACACGTATGCACACGATAAAAAAATAATATAAACAAAAAATGAAAATGACAACTAAATAGTCAAGCAACCTCAGCAGCAGTCTAAATGATAAAACCTGGTGGCTAATAGCATAACTACTAATTAATTTAGTTTAGTCGGTAATTTAGTCGAAAAAATCGCTCTTAGGCACACAGTCTTAATGATAGAAACTGGTGGGTAATAGCATAACTACACATTAATTTAGTTTAGTCGGCAATTTAGTCGAAAAAATCGCTCTCAGGCACACAGTCTAAATCAAGTGATTCTCAAATGTTAAAGAAAATTAATTATTGAAAGGATGGAAGAATCATTTGATTTGTCCTTTACATTTGTGTTTGATTATATAGTTAATTGAAAATAATGCCAAATACATTTTGTTTAGGTTTACAGTAACAATGGAATTTCCAGCACTGGATTGAGATACAATAAGTATTATAAATTAAATCGATATGCTTAAAACTAATTTTGTTATTTACTTTCAGGTGATTTGATTGCAGCTGAATTTGGACAGTAGTTATCGTGTATTTTATTATTTGCGTAATTGCAATTTCTTATTTATTTTATACAAAATAATCACTAAAACTATTTATTTAACTTGTAGTTCAAAACGTGATTGCATAAAAAAAATCTAAACTCGAACCCAAAATTAACACTCGACTGTATTTTTTTAAAATTCAAAACTAGACTCCCAAAAATTTAAAAAAATTTCTCGCACCACACAAAATACAGAAGAAAATCTTAACTGTGTTTTCAAGCGCGTCACTTGCACACTCCCTCTCACCCGCATCAGCGGGCATGCACCAAAACAAGAAAACACAACAAAAATACTCTTCTATAACTTAGACGCTCACACACACGCACAATAGGTACGGCCGTATACACGGCTTCAAAAGACCGGCTTTCCCCTTTTACCTATAAAATCGATGTTTCGGTGAAGCCAAACTTACACAAATAGAAATGAAAATGAAAAAATTTAAAGCCATTTCTGAGATGTAGATTTTTGTTTAAATTTTATTTTCGAGAGAGCAGAATAAAACAATACAAATAATTTGGTGTTTTAATATAAAATAAGGGTTTAAATTTAGCAATAAAAATCTATTACGATTTAGTTTGAAGCCAGAAGCTGAAGCAGTGTATGGAACGGGCCATTGGTCTCGCTCCAAAATCATTCGATGTTTACGTAATACAGAACATTAATGCTTAATTCACAAAAGAATCTAATACCAATGACATAACACAGATGGCAATGCCATCAGTAAAATGAATTTTTGAAACAATCAAAGAGAAATTAAAAATTTGAAAACGAAACAGTAAAAAAAATTAAGTTATGACCATGGAGTCGTAACACCACTTTAAAACTGTTAGGCCTAAAATATTATTCAATGGGACAAAAGACGTCCGAGTGAGTGCCTTAAACAGAAAACATTTCACCTAATTTCGTTTGAAAACATTTGATGATTGCATTACGCCACACCTTCTGGATATTAAAAATAGATGATAGATTTCTCAAATTCTTTCGAAAAATCGACTGAGATTATAGGAAGCCAAATACCTGCCAAATATTCTCGCGTTTAATACGGGCTTGATACAACAATGCACAGTTTAATGAAATTGTCGGACCGGCAAATATATCATCGATCGAAACTACTTCGAAAACCCAACTTTATTTATAAAGATGTGACGATCACTTTAAAAAAATATTCAAACCTAACATGGCACTTAAAGATTAAAACTTTGTTTCGATCGTGAATTATTAGATAAAACTATTCGAAATAAGGGGTTTAGAATCAAATAATTGAATAAATCAATTTAGCAAACTATAAAATAAAAAATATTAGATACGTTAATGGTGACCAATCTAGCAGATAGTGGATTCGCACTACGAGCAACAGAAACCGCAAATATAGGGAACAATAGTGCGCAAGAGTCGGCTTAGGAGTCGGTTATGCACTAAGGAATAATTTAGCTAATCTAAAATAAAGAGAAAATAGTGAGGAAATAAAGCTTTTAATATTTTCTCCAATAGATTGTCGAAGCTGCGTACATTGTCGGCGCCAAGCACACAAATAGTGGTGGGCTGTTATATATAAAGGAAATCTAGTACCTAAACAGAAAAATATGGGTTTTAAAGAATTCATTAGGGGTAGTTCTTGAAGATGGAACGATTTCAATATTTTGTGAAAACTTCCAGTATCGCCTTCAGTACGATACAAAAAATATTAACAAAATACGACACGTGCGGTGTAACATTGGCCAATATAAGCTCAACATGTGTAACAAATTTAAAATTAATTTGTAAAATTCTAGTACTATTTTCATTGGAGTGCCCTACAACCTTATGGTCGTCTAAGTAACTGGTTAACATTTTAAATTAATGTGAAAAAATTCTTTTGTCAGCCATTTTCAAGTTTATCATCGTTCTCAAATTCAATATACACATCCACTTTTTAATTTTCTTTATTGGAAAATTATAATTTTATTTTCCAACTAATTTTTTTTGTAAATATATAATTATATATTCTATGAACTTTTTTAGAAAAAGAAAATTCATGATTGTTTATAAAATTATCGCCTAAAGCAGACATCGAGTTATAAAACTTTTTCCTTTCTCGAAAAAAAAAAAAAAAAAATATGAAATATATTCGCTTGATAAACATAGAGAGCTTTTTATTTTATGTATTTTATTTATTTTTTGTGCTTTAACTCTGGTGGAGCGGAACAGAGGCAGCAAAGAACATTGAATAAAGTAGCAAAAATGAAAACTTTTTTAACTGTAAACAAAATCTATTAAAAAATAAACAAATATTAAAGCAAAAAAAAAATCTTCTTTAATATAACATTTTGACTTTACTGTTTGTAATCATATTTTTTCCACTGTAGAGAGCTTTTTCCTTCATCTTCTGCTAAGCTTTTTTTTTGTTTTCTTGTATTTTATTTATATTTTCCAAGAGTTTCTTTTTTCTAAAGAAAATTATGAGAAAATTATTTGTTTATTTTGTGATAAAAATTAATAATTTTTTTTTAAGTAAAAAAATTGTTTTTGCCTTTCAAAAATGACTTAATTAAAGTTTAATGTATGCGTGAGGTTTGGGTATACTATATTTTATATAAATAGTTGTTTGGCAAGGTTTTTGGTTTCAAGTCGCGTGCTGTACTGTTGTACGTCTAAAATAAATGAAAATACATAGAAAAACGTAAATATTTATCATTTGCTGAAATCATATCATTTTGTAACTGGTTCATTTGAACTCTTAATTGATATTTGACTGATAAGATTTTGATACTATTGTTTCTTCGTTTATCATACTTGCACACATTCGGCTTTAACAGTTTGGGTTGAGTGAGTTAATAATAATGTGAAAATTGTTCAATGATTTGTAGCAGTCAAAATCTGAAATACATTTTTCACTTCATGGCATTCCTCTTAGAAACCGTAATAAACACCACGCTGCTTAATTACACTCTCGTATCACGCTCAATGATTTTCCCACCCTGATAACAAAAAATCACGGAGATTTCCGAGATGTGGATAGGTTAAAACCGGTGTGAAGTATTTAACGTTAATAAAAAGTGTAGCTACACATGTTAACGAAAACTTTAGACTCAAAAAGTGTAGATACACAAACTATCAAAAAGTGTAGGTTCACTAGAAAAAAAATTTGGAATTCGAAACACGTGGTTTTATTAAAATTAATAAAAATAAACAATATACATTGAGAATCACAGTAGTACAAAAACGAGCTTATACACCGTCTTAACAAAAAAAAATTTAAAGTCTTTTTAATACAGAAAATCTTCGGCACAATAACGTCGACTGAATAATGGTTTGTCGTAAACGACATTCTAAAGGGTGGAAAATCGATATTCAAATTTATCGTTAGTAATTTAATAAATCAATTAACAAACTAAAGCCAAATTAACCCAGAATAAGATTGTCGTATACACCAAATTACGAAGTATATTAGTTTGTATGATAACAGTGAAAAATGTTATCATACAAACTATGGTTGGATTAACAATTGCTATGATTAAATATGTATTTGAAAATATATTTTATGAGCCAATAATAGTAATTATAAGGTTTTTTATTAGTATATGGCACAGATATAAAATTAAAATAATTAATTGCTGAGCTTTCGATGTCAATTCGACAAAGCTAACTAATTAGCTTTGATAATGATGTCGAATTGACATCGAAAGCTCAGCAATTAATTATTTTAATTTTATATCTGTGCCATATACTAATAAAAAACCTTATAATTAAATATGTAGTTATTATGATGAGAATAATCCACCCCATTAAATAAGGATTATTATGATAACACTGAGAGAAAAAATATAGATACTACATTAAATCTGGAATTTATTTTTTTCGTCGTGAGCTTACCAAAAGTTTGGTTTCTCACTATCTCAAAATTTTATTAACACTTGTTATATTAAGACTGCATTACTGCACCTGTATAGCAACGCTACCACCACTGGACATATATTTCGTGGACTGTATTTTTTGTCATATATATTCGAGCTTTCACTGATTTACTGATTTACTTAGTATCGCTGCTAATGTGTGAGTTACATGTAGGACATTGGCACCACATGATAACAAAAATACAATTCATAACAAGAATGCACACGAAAAAAGTTTATTCTAAAAAAAGATCAAAATACATAAATGTTCTCATAAAAAGTGCAAACGAAATATTTTAGCAATTTTTATATTTTTTTATGAAACGAAATTTAATCTAGATAAGCATAAATATTAGTGTAAAATTCGAAACACGTTTAAATCTTTTGGTATAGATTCAAACACGTTTAAATCTTTTGGTATAGATAGGTTGATGACATATATTATGTCTATGGAATGGAACTGATAGACTGTTAGACTTTTTCCTTACTTGGTTAAATTTTCAATATCCCACCATTGAAGTTACGTTAGAAAAAGAAGAAAATAAATGTATTAATTTTCTAGATATAACAATAACCAGGATTAATTCTTCTTTAGACTTAAAAATTTATCGGAAACCCACGTATACAAACGCTGTTATCCCTAGTTCTTCAAACCATCCCCATAATATTAAGATGTCAGCTTTCCACTCACTCATAGATAGACTAATAAACATCCCTCTGTCAAATTCAAATTATAACACTGAGCTTAACATAATTCTTCAAATAGCAACGAATAACGGATATGCAACTAGGACTATATTAAAGTTATTAAATAAAAAGCTAAAGCGTAAAACTCTAGCGGGTATTTATCCACCGGATAGTCCAACGCGGGGAACAAGGCGTCGTTTAGAGTATATAGGAAAAACGAGCCAACGGATTAGCAACATCGTGCCCAATTATACCAATATTAGTTTTGCTTTTTATAATAATAATACAATAAAGAAAATGATTTTTAACAATAAACTTAGAGTTGATCGCCTTTCCAAATCTGGTGTCTATAGGATCAATTGCAATGATTGTAGTTTCTCCTATATTGGTCAGACTGGGCGCAATTTTGGAGTTAGAGCTAAAGAACATTTATCTGTTTGCAATCAATCAACTTTCCATAACCATTTAATTTTAGAAAATCATACAGCTAGCTTGAACAATTTAGACATATTACATATACAACCTAAAGGCAGACGTTTAGAATACTGTTAAAGTTAGCTGAAAGTTTCCAGCCGAAAGATAATGCAGATAGTGTCTTGAATACAGCAAAAATCAGTCATAAACTAGAATTTAGGATGAATTTAGGAACGGGTTATATCCTTTGGGTGAAGGAGAAATTATTTCTGTTTATAGGAATTTAAAAATCGATAGGAGCGAGAGTATACAGAAAGTTTAATTTTCTGTTGTAATAGTCAAGACACTATCTGCATTATCTTTCGGCTGGCAACTTTCGGCTAACTTTAACAAGGTACGTTTAGATACCTTAGAATCTTACGAAATTAGAAAATCAATATATTTCTTAACCAAAATATTCTTAACGAACAGAGAGTAATCCGGTTCTCACCAATTACAGACCCCGCCCTTTCCTATTCTCACGTACGCAATAATATTCCTTGAATTTTGTTACTCAACCTATGACTCATCGAATACCTGCGCGATCCGTAGATTAATTTTCTCTCCCTCCTTCTTTTATTTATATTTTGCTTTTTTCTGCTATATAACAAAATTTTTACTAATACAAATCAGTAGATACTCCTGATGATGACCTAACAAGTCGAAATCGATCGAGTGATTTTTTAAATTTTTTGAAAATTATTCAAAATAATTCTGCGAAACAAAAAACAAGTGATTAATAAAAATGTGTTTAATAAGTATTAGACTCATATACTTGATTTAAAATGTTGGGCATTTGAAAGGTGGATCCTTCCTCTACAAACTCCATACCAACCCCGACAAACAATGTGTTCATGATGTGTTCGAAACAAGTCCAAGTGTACTAGTGCTACTAAGTTCATAATGGTTCCGACTTAGGTAATTATTAAGAGAGTAAGAGAAACATATTGTAGTATTCTCTCCTTATGAGAAAGAGAGCAGAGTAATCGTAAAAAGGACATCAAACGTAACGACATATGTATTTAGTTGGTAACAACCGATGTCTATATTTATTTAGACAAAAAGCATAACATGTCGCCGACAAAACAGCATTACGAATATAATAACGTAATTTTATCATCTGTCCACCACATGGATTAATGTATAGGATAAATAATTAATAATTAATAATTAACTGCGGTTGCTTTTTGTAATTGGAACACCGTCAATATTAAAATTAAGGATTATTTCTTCTGGAAGATTTTTGACAGAAATCAGATAATTATCTAAGTGATATTTAATACCCAGATAAACGAAACTCCCAGAATCAATTTCCAAAATGTCTCTGCTAATAGGGGTTTTAAGTAAAGTTCTACATGTTTTTGGTAGAAGCGGATGTCCATTACATTTTAAAATTGAAAGAAGCTCATCAGTTGCTCTAGCGGTTATGTTGTGCTTAATTGACCAATATTTTAAAAAATTTAATAGTTTATCAGAGTCGTTTTCAATATCTGATTCTAATTCCATGTCAGAGTTGCTGCTCATATCTGATTCAAAATCTATATCCGAACATATTTCGGATAGAATACTTTCTGTGTCTGAAAATCCGGTCGGATTTTTTTTGTTATTTAATTCTTTTTCTTCAGAATAAACGTCAATAGGTGAAGCGTTTGTTACGTGAAAACGTCTTTTCCTTGACCGTTCAGATATTTCTATGATATTTTTGTATGACATTTTATAAGGTAGGCAATACAAAAAATTGCAATCTGTAATTTAACAGCAATGTTACCGCAACTAACATAAAATTTCCTACAAATCTATGGCTGGTGCTACACGAGATTTTAATTTCTGGTTTCAAACTAAGTCGTAATAGATTTTTTATTGTTAATTTAAATCTTTATATTAAATGAAAACACCTAATTTTTTGTATTATTTTATTCTGTTCTTTCGAAAATAAAATTTAAACAAAAATCTACATCTCAAAAATGCCCTTAAATTTTTTTATTTTCATTTCTATTTTTGTCATTTCGGATTCACGGACAAAAATTGTGCGACATAAAATTTTTAAATGTTTTAAATTAGGTGTTTTCATTTAATATAAAGGTTTAAATTAACAATAAAAAATCTATTACGACTTAGTTTGAAATCAGAAATTAAAATCTCGTGTAGCACCAGCCTATAAAATAATACGAAGCTACACAAGTCTATACCTTTACTGACACATGTTGGACACGAAAATAGCAAATGTGTGAATATATGAAATATGGCCGTGATATTGTATTTCTTTAAATTCTAATAAATGTGTACGATAATGTCTGTTTATGAATGTATGATTGATTCGTTTGGAATATAATTATAGTTATTATTTAAAACTAGAAAAAATTTACAACGCACTTTTTATAAAATTACTATACTTTTATTAACACACGATGGACACAAACTGTAAATAAAATATCACGGCCATATTGTTTATTACTTTTTTTATTAAAAATATTAGGCATATGCCGCTCGCTGTTTTCAATTAAAATATAAAACTACTCACCTTCTTTCCAATATTATTTAATAAAGGTGATAATATGAATAGATATTAAATTATTATATATTTATTATTACTATTTTAAAAAAAATAAAAAAACACTTTATAACTATACAACACTATACAAAATAGTAACACTTGAGATCCTATCCGACTGACTTTGAAGTAGTATTCATACGACGGATAAAAATCCCGGATTTTTCTATCCCATTGTTTTAACCAATTACATCACATAAATTATACAATAGACACGCCTATTTTCATACAAAAGAGTTGAAAAAAATTGAAAAAAAATCTCGGATGGAAAAATCCGAGATTTCTATCCGTCGTATGAATTCGACTTGAATAATGGACTGATAAAAATTAAAAATAACGAATGATTTTCTTGAATACAGAAGAGAGATAGAGAGAAAATAACTTGCGTGAGTAGTAATGGCATTAAAACTAATCTCAATACATAAGTAGCTACTTTTACAGGCACATGTTGGACACAATTTTTATTAAAATATAAAAGATAGAGAAATTTTTGTTTCATAGAGAATAAAGAAAGAGAAATAATTTTCTAGAAAATTTTGTGCCCATAAAGGGAATATTCATGTTCCCATTGGACACATATTGTTTGTCGGGAACCTTGCTCTGTTAATTGATATCTACTACGACTTCACACGACTATATCTAAAATTTGACTCATGGACTCGATTCACAATTTTGGCGTTTGAAAGGTGGATCCTTCCTCTACAAATTCCATACCAACCTTGCTCTGTTAAATGATATCTACTACGATTTCATACGACTATATCTAAAATCTGACTCATAGCCTTGATCCACAATAATTGTTTTCTTACTAATAACCAGAGTGCTTGGTTTTGCGTTTTTGGATTAACAACGCTGGTAAATTGTTTGTTATTAAATTAATTTCTCGTGATATAAATTTCTGCACTTCAATATTTTTTTTTGGTTTCGGGATGTTTGGAACACCTGTCGCTATTTGTTTACTGAAATTTTCTGTATTGGAATTCTTTTTCGGGATAACAAAAAAAAAATAATAATATCATGATAGTAAAAATGTCATGATAGTAACAAAATTCGGGATGACATTGAAAACTAGCGTGATATAGAAAATTTTTCGGGATGACACTGAAAAATGTCGTGATATTTGTTTTATAGTGTTGCCATGGCATTTCTTCGGGATATTTTTCGGGCTAACTTCACAGACAAACTATATCTGTTACGTAATATATACACTCAAAAAAATAATTCTGTTTTTTTTACAAATTTTACATCGTAATTTTTTTTCGTAAATTTAACAAAATTTTTGTAAGGTTTCACAAAGTTTTCATTGTAGATTTATCAAAGCGTTCGTAAATAAAACAAATTTCGTTTCGTAATTTTGGTTCCTGTACAAATTCACTTTTACAAAGAAATTTAGTATTAAATTATTAAAAATAACGGAGTGTACCTGATTCATTTTTAGCGTTACAAAAAATTGTGGTATTTTTGCAAACTTTGCATCGTAAAAAACAACTTGTAAATTTAACAATATTTTCGTTAATTTAACACCAGCTTCGTAAGGCGTTGATTGTAGGATTAACGGATAATCCGTAAATAGAACAAATTTTACTACTTAATTTCAATTTCTTTGCAAAGCCAAATTAACATTGAAATGTATATATGTGATATTTACACAGTTCTTATTAGTTTTCGCATTTTAAGGTTTAAGGAGCTTCTAAATGTATTACAATTAATATTCCTATCGTTTTTAATGAATTAAACAATTTTATTTATTACGCACTTAATTTTTAAGACATATAAATATAATAGAGTAATCTTCACTTTGTATGACGAACATTTAATTATTTCACTTAGGAGCAGCGGCCCAGTATTAGTTATTCAGAAAGGCCTTCCCTGACTTAACTTCATTCCAAAGATTGCAAGAGAAATATATCTTTTGAGTATATTTTCTTATAAATTAATTGAAGGAAATGTAGAAAGACATTTTTAGATAAAATTTTTATGATGATGTAGTGGCGTCCATTTTTACAAATTAAATTGTAAGAAAATAGGAACAACTTGTATACTTTACAAATATAATTTTTTTAAATAAACAGCATGTTTTGTAACGTTACTCGATTCTTTGTAATTTTTACAAATATTTTCGTTATTAAAACAATAATATTTGTAAGTTTTACAAAATTGTTTCGTAAAATTAGTACCAGTAATCGAAGATTGAACATGTTTAAATGAAATTATTCATTGTGGTTTGAGCTTATAAAGAGTGCAGTGTGTTTTTAAAAGTAATAATAATAGTGCAAAAAATATTAAAATAAAATACGAGGAAGTAGTGATTTTTTTTTCTAAAAAACAGTAATTTATACACAACGGAATTATTTAATGGTAAAAAAGGTTAGTTTTAAAATAAAATATTATTATTTAAAATTTACTACAACTAATTGCAATATCACATGTAACGGTAGCTTTGTTGGTTATTTTGTGCATTATATATATATATATATATATATATATATATATATATATATATATATATATATATATATATATATATATATATATATATATATATATATATAATTCAATGTCAACTAAATACCATAAATAATATATTTAGCGTTTTGCATATATATTTGAAAATGTAAATAATCAGTAAGTACATTTGCCTGAAATATCTAAAGGATAAAAATTTCCTATTAACAATCAAATAACAGAAAATAGCAAAATGGCATACCAATTTTCAATGAAAGCAATTGTAAAGGTGTAATATTTCTTTTACAATTTCAGTTTAAAAAAATATTTGAAAGAGGACCTCCTAGAACATGCAATTAGATTAGGCGATTATTATAGTTTTCTATTACAACATTAAAAAATAACCAGAATTTTTTTCATTTTATACAAGAAAATCCATTTTCAACATACCCATATAATAACTGCGATTTTTTTTTTTTTTTTTCTAATAATTATCTTTAGAGAACGTATTTTACAACTCGAAAATTCAAAAGATCATCAACCGGCCAACTTGACAGATTTGATTATATTTTCCGAAGCAAATTGATAATTTGTCCAACGGAGACTGTTTAAAAATAAAAATAGACCTCAAAAATCTTCGAAGTCCTAGAGAGCTGGTAAATGAAAAATGGAAAGCAATATCCTCGCTAAGAGTGAAATACTTTCTCACTAATAACGGTAAAACAATATTGAACATGTTTAATGATTGGCCTATTTATAAACTCGATTGTGTCAGAATTGGTAATACGAGTATATTATGTATATTGAAATTCTAACATTATGTTTTAACACCCAACTTTACAGGTCGAAATAGATTTTAACTCTGCATAGCCTGGGAAATACATCGATGGAGTAATGCAAAGGAGCCTAATTAATGAACAAAAAACTGGATATAAGTTCAGGTAATACTTATTGTTTACTTCACTTTATTGAAATTATGTAAATTAATTATCATTTAATTAAAAATCAAAGCGGCCAAACTGTACAGTGGTAACCGCTTTGGCGTTTAAGAAAACGGTAATTACTTAATTGGAAGTACCAATTAAGTAATTACCGTTTTCTTTTAAAAATTAATTCTTTTAACTAGCCTTTTAGCTAGTTACCAAAAATAACAGTAGAGTAGAAAAAAAACAATTGGGCCGATTTGAAACCCAGAATTGACCCTAATAGCTACACAAGATCACATCCAATATAAAAAAAATTATCAAAATACTAACCAACAATTATTTCTATTTCAGATAGATTCAACATAAATATTCTACAGTTAATTTCTTGTGTAGTACCGCCTTCCGTGAAAAATAATTTAAAGTTCAATGGCGTGAGTTGAGTTACAGTAAATCATCCATAAAAGATAGCCAGGCATGTTTCATCCGTACCCATCTATTGAGTCCGTTCATCCATAGACGCCATACGAGCTGCCAAAAGCGACAAAACGAACAAATGATATTTGGATGGAACAAAACATTAAGTTACAACCAATATTGTTTGGTATTGAAAGTGAAATGAACGTGCATTGCTCATATTCATTGATGATCAGAAATGTACTTGTGGGAGTTTTTAAAAGAGTTTGGGTAAAATATTAAAAACCTATCAAGCTTTTCAACTTGATTACAATGTACGGATATTTATTCAACGATATTTTTGGAAATAAATACGATCAAGATGTGCCAAATGTAATTACGATCTACATAATAAAATTGTAATCGAAATTAAATAGTTTGTATATTGTATATAAAACAAATGAATTAAAATAGTTTTGAAACCATTTGAATATAAAAATTTCAAATGACAATAATAAATGAAGCGATTCTTGAAATTTAATTTATCGATTTACCTAATATGATTATAATTATTAATAAATAATTAAATAAATATTAATGATAAGGAAGGCTAGTTTAATACTTTTATTATTATTAAAGATTTGTAACTTTTGTATTACTTTTGTATTTTATGTTGAAATATGAAACAATAAAAAAATTTAATTAAAATCAATTTTAAATTTGTAATATTTTTGTTTATTTCAGGATTTATATATTTATATATATATATATATATATATATATATATATATATATATATATATATACATATATATATAATATATATAATATATATATATTATATATATAATATATATATACATATATATATTATATATATATATAATATATATATAATATATATCTATATATATAATATATATATATATATATATATATATATATATATATATATATATATATATGTATTATATATATAGATATATATTATATATATATATTATATATAATATATATATATATATATATATATATATATATATATATACATATATATAATATAATATATATTATATATATATTATATATATATATATATATATATATATATATATATATATATATATATATATATATCTATATATATATATATATATATATATATATATATATCAACCAATAAATGTAAATACAACAGCTTGCCTTTGTAATTTTTACAAACTAGCTTCGTACAGTTAACTGTTCTAGTTGTAAAATTTTACAAATTGTATTGTAAATTCTACAAGTTGCTTTGATAACTGCACAACCACGTTTTATAATATTGTAAAAAAATAATACTTAGTTTACATTATTGCTTTGTAAATATTACAATAGTTTATGTATACTGAACAACATGTTTTGTACCAGATTTTACGAAACACGAGAACACATTTTACAAAATATCTGGAAATTTCCTGTAATTAAAAATGGTTGTAAAATTAACAAATTAAAAAATGCTATATTTACGAAATGCAGCGTTGGCTGAAAACGTACAGTTTTTTTGTTGATTTTACAGTGTTTTTTTTTGTTAAAATCGCCGAATATTTTTTTGAGTGTAACCCAAAAAAGTTTTAAATTGTTTATATTTTCCTTTAACTAATTGTCATTTGGAGTACGGTATTGCAGCGTGGGGTGGTTCATTCAAAAATAATTTTAGTTTACTTGTCAAAATGCAAAAGTATGTAATAAGAGTAATTCATTTTAAAAAAATAACTAATGCTGTAAACTTGAAAATCGATTTAACTAATGCTGCTATTTCTACTCTATTTGTTTCATGAAGACACCTCAGTGTTGTTCGATTCAAAACGAGTGCTTCAATAGAATGTCCAAGACTTTCTTCAACGACACTGATTAAATGCAGTGCTGCACGATGAGTAACCTTCCACTTACCCAAAGCTGATAATATTCTAGGAGTAATGAAACATGTGCCCCTGGAGGTTCTTTCTTCGCATAGCACGAGCAAATCGATATTTTCGAAACTCATGCTATTATTAGATATGCTTTCGCTATCACTCTCCAATGATGAAAATAATGCTTGTGGGTCTATTGGAATTGATTTAGTTTTTTTTTTTCAAGGTATCTTTGTTTACGATTTTTTTTCTGCCTCCAAACCTTCCGATTTCCGCTTTTCTTTGTCAATTTCATATTCTCTGGTTCCAGTAAAATTTCCAAGATGCCCTTTCTTACGCTACGTCAAGAGGAATCGCTTGTCGTCTTCACTGGTCATCATGGACAATAGGTATATGCGATGTCGAAAGTATCATCCAGTTTACTATTAAAGTCATTTTCTCTTTCACAGTAAATTTTGAAGGTTTATTTTTATTCTTAAAAGATTTTTCCACTCATCATGCAATTTTTAACATTTTCAATAGAGTGTTGTTCCTTTTTCACTGGAATTCGTGCTTTTGACCAAAAAATTGACAGTTTTAGGATTGTCAGAGCTGCACTTTTACGAATAGTTAATTTTACAGTACGGTGATGGTCAAAAGAAGCACACCACTTGCTTTTTTGAGAGTAACTTAGCACCAATAATTTGACAGTACTCGTGGCCAAGAAGATAAATTTTTATAGTGGACCGTAAATTATCTGCCATTTTGTAAACTTTAGTAGCACTGTCTTAAAAAGATTAATAAAACTGTTAAACGAACTAGATTTAGTTATTACAAATTTGTGTCTCTTTCTCGAGAGATTTGGATTTAAACTGAAATTATTTTGCATTTCTCTTGTTTATATATTATACAATACAATGAAACATATTGGCCATAGCATTGAATTTAAAATCCAGGATCTAAAAAAAGCCTTTTATTATTTGGGTTTTTATTAGTTTTGGAAATTGGCAATAAAATCGCTATTTGTTAACCGATTTTTGATATCTTTGATTTTTTGGAAAGATAATTATCCTATGATATTACCGCTATTCATAATAACTTTCATTTAGGCTGAGAAATCTCTTTTAATAATTTTTCTGTTCGTTTGAAAATGAAAAATTAAAAAATACCGTTTTATCGAACTTCGCGCTCAAGTCGCGACCTCTAAACCATCTTCGATTAACCCAAAAGTTTTTCTGCTTAAGTTTTTAGCATAACCTCACATTTCCAGGGAGTATCCCGATATATATCTCTACATTTCTCCGCCCAATAGAAACAAGGACCACCCTAATGTACATACTATACATACGTTTGTTTTATTTACCATTTGTCAAAACTTCTATAAAAAGACTAAACTCCAGAAACATAATTTTGGTCACTATTCAGAGAATTTTCTTCATACCGACCACCTCTGTAAATTGACCAAAGATTTACAGTCCCGTAAGTGGTCGCTTTTGGGAGGTTTCACTGTATATTAAGCCTAAAAATTATAATACGCGTTCTTCGGAATG
The DNA here is from genome assembly GCA_947310385.1 of Nephrotoma appendiculata. Classification (NCBI taxonomy): domain Eukaryota; kingdom Metazoa; phylum Arthropoda; class Insecta; order Diptera; family Tipulidae; genus Nephrotoma; species Nephrotoma appendiculata. The sequence continues at coordinate 76,967,070 of OX371225.1, forward strand.
TTTTGTTCCTTTCACGAGTAAGAAACGTTGTAGGAAATTTTTTCATTACAAGGCACCATTTCTGTTCAATAACCTGCCCTTGGTAATTGGATCCTACATATCTAAAATTTTCAAATAGCCTTAGAAATTGGGTAATGGAGGTTTCTAATATTGAACGTTGGTTGTATAATATTGTAATTGTGTAATTATGTATATAATTCTAAGGTTCTCTGAGTTCAACTTTATTTCTTTATTACGATTAGTAAAAATTAAATTATTGCTTTTTTTATAATTATAATTAAACTGCAAACAAGGCATATAATTTGTATAACTAATATTAATCGTATAGTATGAATCAAAATTTTTATCTAAAAACTACTTGTTAGTTTCTAAAAATTCTTATTTTTATTTTATTTTATTGTATGATTTTTCAAATTTTCAAACAAATATTGTTTAAATAGCTAAATTGTACGGTTAAAAAACCATTCAAATGTATATAAAATAAAATGAAATGATTAAATAAATAAATTGGTCCGCGGGAAGTTCCATTTGTTTACTAATCTTGGCAGACTAAAATTGTGTAGCCTATCTTCAGGTTTTTAAATTTATATTTAATTTTTTTTCATAAATTAGGATCCTAGTGATTTTGGAAAAAATCAGTCTACCGGAAGTGATAGCTTTCATAGGAGCTTTTTCGTTTTTTGCAATTCTAAATTAATTGTGCAATGGTCCACAAAAAGCCTGGTAGCACAGGCCAGTTGATTGATCGGGGCGAAATTTAAATCGTAAACTTTGCCTATAAATTGGGATATTTCAGTGATTTTTGGTCGAAATTTGCCCACCGCAAGTTATTTTTTGTACGTATTTTGAAAAATATACGAGTAAAATCTATTATGAACTAAAACATCTCTAAATTAAATTTAAAACATTATCGGTCCAGATCAGTTTTCCAAAATTCAGGCGGAAATGACGATTCTTGCCAAAAAACCTATTTTTCAACAAATATTCGGCCTCCACCAGAAATGGCAGATATCGTAGCAGCTTTTTTGTTTTTTGCAAATATTTTGATAATTACATACAAAATTTCGGCCCCTATACAGCTCAGATGGATAAGTTGATCGGAACGAATCTTCATACTTAATGTTTTTCCTAAATTTGGAGTTCAAATTAATATTCAAAAATGCTCATATCATGTTTTAAATTTTACTAAGAATGACGAATTTAGAGCGAAACACTTTATTTCAGCAAAATTTGGCATTTTTGGGTGGGTTGATTATTCGGGATGGAACTTAATACTTAAACTTTTTCTATTAGTTAAGCGATCCTTGCGAAATTTGGTAGGAATCTATGTAATGGTAGCGGCCGCTTGCATGAAAACTTCTAAATACTTGCTACGACGTTAGTTTAGCTTTTACAAAAGACAGGGATCCGTTTGAAAAATTTTAGTAATGATTTGGTGTAACTTTTATTTAGACCATAATTAATTAAGATAGAATCCACTATTTTCTGTTTCCCCAAGTAAATTTCAAATGCACATCAAATTTTTCAAAAATTGTCATTCGGATAAGGACGATCGTTCAAAACGGGATACCTTCTCAGATACAAAACCTGTGGCGAAAGAATCGTTAGCTCCAGAGTGTTACATTCGAAATGCATCAACCTAAATTCATTGATCAATTTGCATATGCCATAACGTGCTTGAAGGGAAAATTTTAAAATAAACATAAACTTAATAACATGCGATATTAGAAAATCGGAAAAAGCAACTTCTCAGATATCGGTTGAAACATGAAAAGAAAAGCTTTCCTGTACAAAACTCTAAATTATCAAATAAATATTAATAAAAGCACGCGTGGTTTATATGTACAGTGAATGCTATAAATGTATACCTTCACGTGCAAGCAAGCTGTGTTATATATGAAGTAGTCTACCCAGAAGAAATACAGGAACAAAATTTCCTTGTATACACCTACTCGTATGACGATGATTTGAATACGATGTTTTATATGCTAGTAGATGTTTGTAAATGATTTAAGTGTTATAAAGCATGAAACATGTCATTTTAAAATATTTGTTGATTATATACCAAAAACCTCATAATACACATATCGGTACGATTTACCAATATGTCCACAAAAAATCACGTAAATATTTAAGGGGGTGGATATCGTTCGGCCTTACTTATGATGCACATATAGACTAGTGTTTAACATTCACCATAACTTCCTACTTATCATACCTTAAATAATTTCTGGTTTGTCTTCAAATCGAGAATGTTTCATAATCCGTACGTGAGTTTATTAAGATGTCTATCACTTACACATAGTGTACATATCATATAGATTATTAATAAATTAGGGCAAAAAATGGAATTCATAATATTCATTAGACATACCAGTCAAATGCAAATATTTGAGATCAAATGGTAATAAGTGCACATCGAATAGTAATAAGTGCATAATTTATTATGGTCTGCTCAGTTTTTATGGTATTCGTTCGAAAGGACTGAGTCCAGGTCATTTAGACGAGGAGACTTACTTTTCGATTCCACCTCAAAATAGTGGTCGTTTTCATCAAGTCAAGTATTCTCTGTATAAGTTACATTTTGGCCAATAATAACGCATTATAATTCGTTTATAGAGGCTGAAACCGGAATGGCTCTCAATCTCTTTTTTAAGTCAGTTACGATTGCTATCATAGCGTTTCTTAAGTTATCTGAATCTTGGTTTTGAATTCGTTCTTCTTGTGTTGTCTCTATTTTTAATTTTCTCTACTTCCGGTTCTAAACTAATTCGTAGTTTAGCATAGTTTCGAGTTGCGCTTATGTCATTTGTGTTGTCAGTATCAGTTTGGGTTGGTAATTTGGGTTTGGATTTGTTTCAGTTGCTGTATCTAATTTGGTTTTGGTAGAGATATGGCCTAAAATCATTAACTGCTCTACTAGCGTAGAATACTGGGAATTCGGCTAGATTATACAATTTGAGAAGACTGCTCCAACGCAAAGATAAAGGGAAAGGCACACGCAAAGGCAAAGGCAATGGCGATGACTAACGGAAACAATGGCTGACAGAGACAATAGCCTGCAGGTGGCTGACAGGGACAATAGATAGAGACAGAGTCAGTCGGGAACAGAAATGGAGACAGATTTGGACAGAAACAGAAACGTAGACGAAGTATTTAATTGGTATGAATCAGTCATTAAAAGGGCAAACAATCAAACTATAGCTCGCGATATATAATTTAGGGTTTTCTAATAAAATTTTGTATCTTTGAGATGTACTACTGTTTTCTTAATTAAAACGTAGACAACGGTCTTCAATTTTCATAAATCTTCTAATAAGAAAAGGTAGTGTAAATAATCCACAACGTGTTCTTGCTATGAATTTTGATCTTCAAAGTGTACTAAATTCATTATAATTCAATATGGCCATTTTCGGAATCGTGATTCAAATCTAGCAAGTACACGAAATTGGTCATCGAGCCACCTAACGAACACAGTGCTAATAATACACAACTTCAGGGTTATTGCAACGAATTTTGATCTTCTAAGTGTAATGATTCCCGGTGCCCCTGCGACCATTCCCGGAGATCGTGATTCAGATCTGGCTAATACATGAGGTTGGTCATTGCACAACAATAATGCACGCCTTCGGGGTTTCTGCTACGAATTTTTATCTTCTTGAAATTCTGAACCAATTTTTACTCAATTTTGGATGACATTGTCCATTATCGGCCATTCCTGCGGAGGTTGTGATTCAGGATACACTTTAGTCACGCAATACACCAAAAATTTCGGGATGTCATTTTTTGTGCTGCTAAATCAAGTCGATTTGAGTAGTTTAAATTAATAAAATGAAATATTTTGTATTCTCCTAAATAGGTGTGCGCACTTTAATCTCATATGTTCCGCTTAAATCATATTACAACTGCTAATATTCGCTTTACAAAAATTACGCACGATTTTGTATTTTAAAATTGTCAGTGCTCAACAATCATGCTAATTTTACTAATCTGCTTATACAGCAATGAATTTTGATTCTGGCAAGAACCCCTTTTTTCGCCGAAATTCTCAATCCTAAACCTGTCTCGTCTTATTATCGATATACACCGTATATAACAACTAGATGTATGAGAGAAATCCCCCTTCATAAAAATTTAGTTTTTCTAGACGAAGAACTAAAAATTTTCATTGGTATTATCTTTTGAATTATAACCAGCTTAAATAAATAAAAAAAATTGAATTTGTAATTTAATTATGAAATGAATTATAAATTTTAAATTTGAAAATTTTTTTGTTCCTTTTTGATTTATGCCAGGTTTAATAGGATTATTGATTTTGCATATAGCAGACAACCTTCGATTTTTATTTTTATTTTACAGTAAAATACTCGCGATTCGTCAAGGTCATTTTATTGAATCTTGTAATTGGCGATCATATATCTGGTTTCCACGCCGAGTTGAAAAAGGTTTCAAAGGTGTTGTTTATTTGAATTGCAATATTTCCAATACCATCGAACTCCAATTCTGAAAACGTGCTTTCAAACTCAGCCTGGCTAATTTCGGGATTTCTATAGCTTCAGTAGTATGTTCGAACAAGTAACTTGTAGTTGTTGTAGGCTCATTGTAGGCAAATTTTTGAAATCATTTGTATTATTTTCGCTATCGTCCGACATGACATTCATTGATTGCGACATGATTGTCGTATTCCACCCAATTAAATAGTTTCTCAATCTATATTTAAATTCCAGCCCCGTAGGATGATTGTGTCGTCCACCGATTGCTCGCAAAATTCCAAAAAATCCATCAAAAGTGTCCTAGTTCAATCTGTATGTCAACAGATATTTTATATCGTATTTCCTTAAGAGATCGTTAAATAGCATCGGTAGAGGATTTGAACTGATCAAAATTCCTTTTTGGAATATTCCAAATTATATAATTTGATCCTGAGTATCTTTAGCAAGACCCTATGCTTTAATTCTTTCTCGGGAATCTTTTTCTGGCAGTCTAGTATTGAACATATGAACCAATCGTTAACCTGAAAAAGAAAAAATTATGGTATTACATATTAAAAAAAAAAAATCTAATCTAATCCTTTATTATTTGCCCTGTTATCAGATCGTAACCAGGAGCTTTCTTTGCTTTCATGTTCTTAGTTTCAGCTTTTAGTTCTTTTAATGCTACAGGCCTGATCTCTTCGAAATCAGATATTCTGGGCGTATCAGCAGTGTTTTCGTAACTGGTCTGCCGACCTAGAGATTGAAATGTTTCTTCAAAATGATCAGCAAATAGGTCAGCTTTATCTTTCGCACTTCTAGCCCATTTATCATCATTTGTTTTGATTGGGGTGATCTGTGTTTTCGGTCGTTTTAACCCTTTTGTTGCTTTCCAGAGGGAAGAGTCGGTATCTTTAGTTGAATCTAGGGAAAAAAGGTATTTGCCAATTGTTTCGTTTTTCACTTTTTTTATGAGCCTTAAGCTTGATGCACGAGTGGTTTAAGGTGGTTTTATCTTGCGGCGCACGCGTAGTCTGCCATTTCTTTCAGGCTTTTCGTTTTTCTTGCACTTGTTCTCTTACTTCTATTGGGTAAATAACGGAGTTTCCTTTATTGGATGATAATTTGGGGGTGCATTCCCATGCCGACCATTGTATGACAACAAGGAGCTTGTCTAGTTCTTCTTCTATTTCATTTTCACTTTTGATTGGCACTTGAAGTTCTACTTTATCCTCTACCAACTGCTTAAACAGTTCCCAATTTGGTTTGTTGTTTGTAAGCTTTGGAGTATTTGTTTTTTCTATTACATTTTCACTAACTGTCATAATAACAGGAGAATGATCAGATGTTAGACTTTCATCATTTTCTAAGAAAATGTAGCGTTCCAATATACCTTTATTGATGTAGAAATCTATAAGGTCTGGGATTTTGTTAGGATCAGTTGGCCAGTACGTTGGTTTCCCTCCTGAGTAAAATTCACAGTTTGAGTATTGGCCAGTTGCAAGTAATTCTTTGCCTTTTCGAGACATCTTGGATCGCGCGCGCAATATCGTTGCGTATGGTTATAGCTTTGGTATTTTTTACATTGTACTATTCTTGTACTGCATCTCTTAACAGCTTCGATTTTTCCTCTCTTATTGAGTATCCAGTTATATTGTAAATTTGAAACGGGTTCTAGTCAGCTCTCCCCGCTACGTCTCTCTTTTTTAATAATGTTCACGGCATCAAGGATTTTAAATCCTTTATTTTCTAGATCCTCCATTATTGAATTAATTTCACAGGTTGGATGTAACCCTCTTGCCATGACCTTGATGGGACGATCGTTTTTATTTTCCCGAAGTCCAAAATTTGCTGTTTCGATTAGGAAGTTCCAGTCGAACTGGCAAGATGACCAATTTAGAAACCTATCTAGGAATGCGTGTTAATGGTAGTGTACTATTTTGCTCAACCTCAAACTGAAAGTACAAAAATTCGTAGCAAACTTGCTGTCCTCGGGCCGTATTCTTGAAATCGGTGGAAATGTCCCCAATCGGAATACAATTTGCTTAGAAATTCTCTATATTATTCGAATTTTTCGTCGGCTACTTTAATCATTTTTTTAAATGTCTTTTCATTGTTTACCTGTGTTTCTTATTTAAATCCGTAGATCGAGGAGATTTTGAAATCTGAAATTAGATCGTTCTGGTTGTTCTGAAATAAAAAACAGTTTTCAGATTTGGTAGATCAAAAAAAATTATCATCTGTCATCGAACTGTAAAAATACACGATTAAAACAAATAAATTGTTATTACTTATTATTTGGATTCAAATTACGAACACGAAGGGAATATTACGAACGAATGAATACGAACACGAAGGAAATATTAAAGTGCTACTAGTTACTCTGGGAAAATTGTACCACGAATGTCAAATTGACCACTTCTTGCAAATACTCTATAAAAAAATATGGCTGAATAAAATATATGTTTATTTCATATTATTTAATAAAATCAATATAAAATAATAATTAAAATTTCTCTCCTTTTCCATTTTAATAACGTTTGCAAAAACAAACAAAAATGATGTCAATAATGACAATAAAGATTTGAATTTGAATTACGTGTGGCTAGCTACTCCACTAAAACTAATCTGAGGAATTGAAATATTTTTACAAATCAAAAAAATCAATCTAATCAATCTGAAGAAAAATTGATCAAATCGATCTGAGCTGAAATAGGAACCAACATTTTAGTACCCAGATCGGTGTCCGTCACGCCAGCCGGAACCAAACAACGATGGTATAAGTAGCACGATGCATTGTGCATCATTGTGCACTAAATGCTTTTTCACCCGGAACCTCATAATTCCAGCCGGAACCTGATAAAGCCATCCAGAACCCTACAACAGCAAAACTAACTATGGTACTAGTAGCACGATGCATTGTGCATCATTGTGCACTATATAATTTTTCAGCCGGAACCTTACAAATCCAGAAATATACGATTTTAGGAAAAGAACCTTACAAATTCAGCCGAAACCATACCCTCTACAGCCAAACTAAGTATGGCAAAAGTAGCACGATGTATTGTGCATCATTGTGCACTATATAATTTTTCAGCCGGAACCTTATAAATCCAGCAATATATGATTTTTCAGTGGAACCTTATAATTCCAGCCGGAAACGATGGTATGGTAATATACAGTCAAATTAACTACATCACTAATAGCACAATGGATTGTGTATCATTTTGCATTAAATGCTTTTTCGACCGGAACCTTAAAATTCCATCCGGAACTTAATAAAGCCAGTCAGAACAATACAACAGCCAACCCAACCATGGCACAAGTAGCACGGTATATTGTGCATCATTGTACACTATATAGTTTTTCAGCCGGAACCTTACAAATCCAGAAATATAGGATTTTTGGTGAAAAAACCTTACAACTTCAGCCGGAACCATACCCTCTACAGCCAAACTAACTATGGCACAAGTAGCACGATGTACTGTGCATCATTGTGCACTATATAATTGTTCAGCCGGAACCTTATAGTTCCTCCCAGAACCTGTTAAAGCCAGCCAGAACCACATTACCGCCAAACCAACTATAGCATGAGAAGCACGATGTATTGTACATCATTGATCACTAGTTGTTTTCTCAGCCGGAACCTTATAAATACATCCGGAATCTAATAAAACCTTCCGGCTGGCCTTCCGGCTGGCCTTCCGTATCCTCTTCAGCCAAACTAATTATGGCACAAGTAGGACAATGGGTTGTATGCTATATGTTTTTGTAGCCAAACTTTAATGCCATCCAGAAACATAAAAATCCAGTCGAAACAAAATATTTACATAAATAGTGCAACCTATGATTTTTCCGGAACGATCAAAACGTTATGCACTATAATGCCAACCCAACCAGAACCAGCAACACCAGCCGGAACCGTATGAAGTCGGTGTGAACCATTCGGAGCAATAAAGAGTAAGCATGGTTGACGGTCATTGTGAACTAGCCGGAACCTTGTAATTTCAAGTGGAATTATTGGGACACATTATAATTCCCGATTCGCTAAAAGTGTTTATTAAATAAAAAGTTTAAATAACATTTAAAAAATTCACACACGCAGTGACACGTAGCGAATTTTATTTAATTTTTCTCCACCACCAACATATTCTGAATCCTTTTCATATTCTATTCCTAAAAGCGTTGTATATTTATTAAAATTGGATAAATAATTTCTTTAATTATTTTTTGTTTAGATTTGGGCAAAAACACACGCGTGGATGTATTTGTCAAAAACCATGTGGAGACGTTAAACGGCATTTTTAAAATGGCTCTTGCTTCCCAAAAAAAAACCGAAGAAATAATGCGAATAAGAAAGCTTGGAAGTGCGGACATCAATGAGTCAGAAGTGTCGCTAATCGAATCAGATACAGTCATCGAAGTCAGCTTGGAAGAAAATTGGAAGGGACTAAATAAAAACAGCAACTCACAAAGCGTGTTGGAAATGAAAAAGGTAGAAGCAAAACTTCCATATTGCAACCGCAAGACAGAAGCTACATGGTAAAAATACCAATTTTAAAAAATGGACATACAAGTAGTGACAAAAGTGGCATAACCACTATCAATACGTGTCCGTTTGATAGCATTTTTGCTATCTTTGCCGCATTATGTTTCGACGACAGGCAACTTCGAGATGAAATGTTTGGTCAAACTATGACTAGCAAATTTGCCGGATTTTTAGAAAATGTTTACAATTCCTCGACAAACATTGGTAAATTATCTGCGGAGATTTATAACGAACGTAATAAATTGCTGAATGAAATTTTTTGTCGAGAACGTTTTATAAAATCGGGCAACTATAGCTCAAACGAACGGACCACTTTCATTGATTGCAAATCATCAATTGGAGGATTTTTTGCAGACCTATGCATTTTCAACGATGATATTACTTTCAGTGTAAATATTGAAAGAATTTGTGATAAATGTGGAACTAAACTCGAAAGAAAGTCGCCATTGCTTTCAATAGACATAAATAAACTGGATTTGAGAAATGTGAGCAACTCAATTGGCAATCGTACTGTAGCTGTGGAAACTCACATAATCTAAATAAAGTATATAATAGCGTAGTAACGTTGGAGGTTGAGCCTTTAGAACCACTAGAAAAACAGCAAAAGGTGGCTATAAGCCACATAACCAAATCGCTGAATTTAGGAGGTAATTTGTTCAATTTGCGCGGTGTGATTGAGTATGACAGGGTAAATGAGCATTTCACTGCACATGCACTTAGAAACGGTGGCATATGGAAAACATACGACGATTTGCAAAAGGCCGATACCAACACCAACACTTCACGAAAAATGTTTGCCTACATGTCGTTCTATGTACAAGAACCCAAATCAAACAAAGTTCTTCTCTAAAAGATAAAATATGTTATAAAATAATATTAATAAATTATTAGAAAATAAACTGTTATTTCCGGACTTTTTTAAATGTTATTTAAACTTTTTATTTAATAAACACTTTTAGCGAATCGGGAATTATAATATATCCCAATAATTCCACTTGAAATTACAAGGTTCCGGCTAGTTCACAATGACTGTGAACCATGCTTACTCTTTATTGCTCCGAATGGTTCACACCGACTTCATACGGTTGCGGCTGGTGTTGCTGGTTCTGGTTGGGTTGGCATTATAGTGCATAACGTTTTGATCGTTCCGGAAAAATCATAGGTTGCACTATTTATGTAAATATTTTGTTTCGACTGGATTTTTATGTTTCTGGATGGCATTAAAGTTTGGCTACAAAAACATATAGCATACAACCCATTGTCCTACTTGTGCCATAATTAGTTTGGCTGAAGAGAATACGGAAGGCCAGCCGGAAGGCTTTATTAGATTCCGGATGTATTTATAAGGTTCCGGCTGAGAAAACAACTAGTGATCAATGATGTACAATACATCGTGCTTCTTATGCTATAGTTGGTTTGGCGGTAATATGGTTCTGGCTGGCTTTAACAGGTTCTTGGAGGAACTATAAGGTTCCGGCTGAACAATTATATAGTGCACAATGATGCACAATACATCGTGCTACTTGTGCTATAGTTAGTTTGGCTGTAGAGGGTATGGTTCCCGCTGAAATTGTAAGGTTTTTTCACCAAAAATCCTATATTTCTGGATTTGTAAGGTTCCGGCTGAAAAACTATATAGTGCACAATGATGCACAATATACCGTGCTACTTGTGCCATGGTTGGGTTGGCTGTTGTATTGTTCTGACTGGCTTTATTAAGTTCCGGCTGGAATTTTAAGGTTCCGGCCAAAAAGCATTTAATGCAAAATGATACACAATCCATTGTGCTACTAGTGCTATAGTTAGTTTGGCTGTAGAGGATATGGTTCCGGCTGAAATTGTAAGGTTTTTTTCAACAAAAATCCTATATTTCTGGATTTGTAAGGTTCCGGCTGAAAAATTATATCGTGCACAATGATGCACAATGCATCGTGCTACTAGTGTCATAGTTGATTGGCTGTTGTATTGTTCTGAATGGCTTTATCAGGTTCTAATCGGAATTATAAGGTTCCGGCTGAAAAAGCATTTAGTACACAATAATACACAATCTATTGTGCTACTTGCTATGTAGTTAGTTTGACTGTAGGTTTCGTCTGAAATTGTTAGGTTTTTCCACCGAAAAATTGTATATTTCTGGATTTGTAAGGTTCCGGCTCAAAAATTATATATTGCACAATTATGCACAATGCATCGTTCTACTACTGCTGTAATTAATTTGGCTTTTGTATGGTTCTGGGTGGCTTTATCTGGTTTCGGCTGGAATTATAAGGTTCCGGCTGAAAAAGCATTTAGTGCACAATAATGCACAATGCATCGTGCTACTAGTGCTATAGTTAGTTTGGCTGTAGAGGATATGGTTCCGGCTGAAGTTGTAAGGTTTTTTCACCAAAAATCCTATATTTCTGGATTTGTAAGGTTCCGGCTGAAAAATTATATAGTGCACAATGATGCACAATATATCGTGCTACTTGTGCCATGGTTGGGTTTGCTGTTGTATGGTTCTTACTGGCTTTATTAAGTTCCGGCTGGAATTATAAGGTTCCGGCCGAAAAAGCATTTAATGCAAAATGATACACAATCCATTGTGCTACTAGTGATGTAGTTAATTTGACTGTATATTACCATACCATCGTTTCCGGTTGGAATTATAAGGTTCCACTGAAAAATCATATATTGCTGGATTTATAAGGTTCCGGCTGAAAAATTATATAGTGCACAATGATGCACAATACATCGTGCTACTTTTGCCATACTTAGTTTGGCTGTAGAGGGTATGGTTCCGGCTGAATTTGTAAGGTTCTTTTCCGAAAATCGTATATTTCTGGATTTGTAAGGTTCCGGCTGAAAAATTATATAGTGCACAATGATGCACAATGCATCGTGCTACTAGTACCATAGTTAGTTTTGCTGTTGTAGGGTTCTGGATGGCTTTATCAGGTTCCGGCTGGAATTATGAGGTTCCGGGTGAAAAAGCATTTAGTGCACAATGATGCACAATGCATCGTGCTACTTATACCATCGTTGTTTGGTTCCGGCTGATATGGTTCCGGCTGGCGTGATGGACACCCAGATCGATCAGATCGGAAATAAGAAACACAGCATAAGAAACATAATTTTTTCCTCCTACTAAACGAAAAATTTCGACTGGGTAAATCGATTTGAAATATTCTCTTGGTAGGGAGATACATATTAGTAAACTTGAAAACAAATTTGAAAAAATGGTTTAAGTAGTCGGTGAATTAAATTGGAATAATGTACAGGGGCCTAACTATTGAATTTGATGTTCATTTTCGCCGGCTATCGTTTTCCTATAGCAAGCGTAGAAACTAGTAAAAATTTCATACATTTATCGTTTCTTTCTTTTGTCTTCTATAGGACAACAATAGCCTTAGAAAATGAACGTCGAATTCAATAGTTAGGCCCCTGAATTTGAAAGCAAATTGTATGCCGGTTGGGGAAATTTCCACCGATTTCAAGAATACGGCCCCTGGACAGAAAGTTCAAATCAGGCTGCCTGATGAATAATTTAGCAACTTGTTTGAAGTGTTCATGAAACCTGAGCCCAAATCTCTGGAAAGGCATGTTAATGGTCGTTTAGTATTTTCACTCAAACTCAAAATCGAAATACAAACATTCGTAACAAATTTGCTGGCGTGGTTAGGAAGTTCAACTTAGGCTGGCTGGATCACAACTTATTTCACAACTTATTTCAAGTGTCTGAACTAAACTTGTTTATTTATCTTTAATGTTGATAAAGTGTTTTTAAGTTTTAATTGGGCTTTCGTTCAAAAATTTCCAATCATACCTAAATCATAGTTTTATTTTGTTGATCATCAAAATATTCCAGAACTTCTTAACCAGGCAGCTCGTCCATTCAGCCTAATTAGAACTTTCTAAACAGAACGGTATAATTTTAAATTTAAGCGAAAATAGTTAACGGCTATTTACACGCCTTTCCACATATTTGGGAACTCCGGTTCCGTTTGCTTCTGAAATAGTTTACAGCCTAATTTGTTCTTCCTAACCAGGATAACCATTTTTAAGCGACCAGAAAAACCATGATTTGTAATTCAATTTTGAGTTTGACTTAAAATTCTTAACGGCCATTAACACGCCTTTTAGGATATTTGAACTAAAGTTTCGATTGGAGCATGTTACAGATCGTGGGGACGTACTCATCGAACACTGAGTGTCTCATAAGCCGGGAATAAAAAAACCCGAATAAAATTTACTGATTTTAGCATCAAGTTAGTATGTCCTTTGCATGATATATGCCTAGAAGTTTTCCATCAGGATGGCAATGCTCATAAGCAACAGATCCAACTTTTCGCAACACTTTGGCTTCGACAAATTTTAGGAGCCAACTTGGCTGAATAAAATTTACCTTTATCACTTTGACAAAAATTTCACACTTAAACTGTTGAACCCGCGGATATTACCTTGTTTCAGCTTCTTAAATTGTATATATGTTCACTTCGTTTGTGGGCTTCTTTGAGATTCGATAACACCTTTTATTGGCATATACTTAACCGGTTCTGTTTTAAATCAACACAAATTTCACCATTGCTTATTTGATTTAGGTCATGTGAAAGTTGATATTCGTTTCCATTGAAACGAATTTAAATTAGAAAATGATTAGTGAAATTAGTTGTTGCCCAAAAATTAGAAAATGTGGAGAGAATTGCGTAGAATTATGTTTTACGTTACGGAGCAATCTCCAGATGCAGCCGGAAAGGGCAGACCTGGGGAAACCTATACCAGTGCTTAAATTGGCGCTCAGTAAGAAGGAAATCGCCTTGACAAACGAGAGGCGGACCAACACCCTCACGTGCAGAGTAGCAAAACAGGTTTGGCCAAAACTGGACCTGTGACGCTCCAAAGCACTAGTATCCCTGGGAAAACGAGAGGTAGGATTGGTCGTAGGGACGAATGACGTTTGTAGAAGTTGTTTGGACGAAGAGGAGGAAGAGACGTTAGATCACTTCATATGCTCGTGTCCGGCACTATCATACAGAAGGCATAAGTATTTAGATGTGTACGGTATGGACAGCCTTTCGGAACACGCGGGCTGTGAAGGCGGGAGTAAAGGAGAGATAGGATCCTGTGGTATCACAATGGGCCACTACTAGCCAAAGTGTGCGATATCAGCCACTCTAACCTAACCTAACCTACGAAGAGCAAAAACGATTTCATGTAGATGACTGTCCCACGTTCGATGATCCTCTTTGATGTAAGCGCTGATTGCATTCAGTATCGAGCGATTTACTCGTTCCGACGCGTTACTCTGAGGTGAATACTTTGGTGTCATTATATGCTTTACGCCATATCTGTTTAACAATGATTTCAAACAAAGCAAATTGAACTGAGTTGCGTTGCCAGATGTCACAACTTCGGGGACCGAGAAAGGCATATTTATTTATTTCTTAAAAAAATAGCAAACATCAGTCGCCAAGGCATTTCTTAACGGTTTAATGAAAATATACTTCGCGTAAACATATCCAGAACAATTAGAAAGTATATGCGTTTTCGTTTTTAGACCGTGGGTATGGCCCTAAGAAATCCATATAAAGTCGCTGCATGAGACGAGAAGCGATTATTTGCTTTCCCATCATTGACTGTGTTTATCGATTTGGAGCTTTTGTTTGCTTACAAATCTGACAATTCTTCACGTAGTTTCGAACTTGAGCAGCCATACTAGGCCAGTAGTACAAACGTTGTAACCATTCTAACGTTTTAGAAAACCCAAGATGCGAGGATGAAGGGGGATCATGAGCTAATGACACGAGATTCTCAGTCAACGGGTTGGGTATGTAGAGTTTCTATATTGAAATTTTGGTACAACTTTCATCAGAACAATTAGACGGGTTAGCGCAGATTTTATTATCTCTCACTCGAAAATTCAAATATTTTTTATCTAATTTTTCGATAATATCGATCAAACTTGTGTACTCTTGGTCTTGGAACTCGAGAGCATTAAGTTTAACATGTAGTACAGAATTATTTGTAAGATGTTGCAAACTTTCTATAAACGCACGTGATAATGTATCTGGCACAACGTTCTGCGCTCCTTTACAGTGTTCTATATAGTAAATTGGGAACCGTGGAGTTTGACTCCATCGCGCAAGCCGACCAGCTTATTCTTTTTGCTCCATGAGCCACTTGAGACTTGTATGGTCGATGATGATGTTGAATGAGTACTTCTCGATATAAGTCCGAAACTTCTTTACGCTGAGCACAGTGGTTAGGCATTCCAATTCCGTTATAGAGTAGTTCCGCTGTGCTGCGCTAAGTTTCTGCAACATATATGTGACAGAAGGCTCGTCTCCATCATCAAATCGCTGAAAGAGGGCACTTATAATGCCCGTCGCACTGGCCGATTAAAATTTGGATGCGTTAAAACGGGTGCCGAGCGGATAATGCGATTTTTAATTTTTCAAAGGCCGCTTGACTTTGCTGACAACAAATAAACCTCATGTACCACCCTGACATACCTAGAAATCTGCGAACCTGCTTCACTGTGTTGGATACTGGGAAATTTACAATAGCTTTTACTTTTTCTTGGTCGACTCGGAGACAACCGTCACCTACTACACATAGCCTAAATATCGTATCTCTTTTAAAAGGAACTTACTCTATGTAATTTACGGTAAGTCCTGCTTTTTGAAGTAGTGGCGCAACCAGATCTTGTAATTTTAATTGTTCGTTGAAATCTTCGGAAGTAATGAGGAGGTCGTCTAAATATACAAACACTTGTTCGTGAAGTTGATGCGGCATCACTCGGTACATTAACCTACACATCGTTTGCGGCACATTGCAAAGCCCGAACTGCATGACCGCAAACTGATACAAGGGACGACCAGGGACTGTAAACGCTGTCTTGTCTCGGGACCCTTGAGCCAGCAGGATCTGCCAGAATCCATCTTTCAGGTCAATGCTTGAGATGAATCTGAGAGGTTTTCCGATTGTTCAACGGTAAGATCATGTTTCAAAGCATTTTGAGATTTTTCTTGCAATTCATAGTCGTCTACTGTGCAAATAGACTTAGGAATAATTTGTAGATTAAAATTTTCCCAAAAGTCAATGCCTAGATAAAGCTTTTGTGTAAGGATAGGTATTATGTGGATTCTCATGACCGTAACTATATATATTAGAGTAATTTATCTTGGCGTAAATATGACCTATTACTCTTTCTGGGTCACCCGATGCAGTGCTAACAGTCGAGGACAAAAAATGCACCTTAACTCGAGGATCATTTAGAAAAGCTTCGCTCCCAGAAGTAACCCTCGATAAAAATACCATTAACAGTTAAATCGACATATGGGTGAGCATCAATTGATGAATGGGTAGAGTCAGAAATGTAGTTCTCTGAAATGACGTTTCGTAATATGCGTTTATTTTGGAAGTATTAACGTATACGATTACGACTTTTCATTTGGAAGGTCTGAGTCGTTTGCATATTTTTCGGAAATCTTATGTCAAAATCGGTACTGTAAACTGGACGTGTAAGGTAATATTAAGTCTGAGTAGATTTAATGGAAGCAATAATTGGGTCTACTCCTTGATTGGAGGTAGAATGGTCGATTTATAAGGAACTTCGGCTTTTCTAATAGTATCCTCCATTTTTGTTCTGGGAGTAGTCGTAAACCGAGGTGCCGTATTATTCCCAGGAACTCAATACCTCGTTTGGCTGTTCCCGAGTTTGTGAAGCAATTACTCATGAGTATACCTGAAATACCACATCCAAGGCAAAATCTCAACGAAATATCTCTAGGACAAAATTTAAAAGTGTGCCCTATGTCCAAACAATTCCAACATATCATGAGATTATTTCCATCTGATGTTCGTAAATCGGTACCGTTCGATCGAAAAGGTAACTTATGGTTTTGTTGATAATTCCCGTTTGATTGTATTGCACATAAACTATGGCCAAGTTCAGGATTTTCTGTTGATACACTGCATTGCGGTTCGTTATAAGTATACTCTTGAATAGTTCTGACAACATATTAACTCCGGTTTGTAACCCGTGCGTTTCCAAGCATCTTCGATCTTGAAATCTTTCGGCAAAAAATTCGAATACTATAAAGAATTTTAACGCATGCGGAAATTTCCACCGATTTCAAGAATACGCGCCCAGGACAGCAAATTTATTAAGAATTGTTCATTCTAATTTTGAGTTTGAGCGCAAATGGATCGAGCGAATTGGAACTAGGTTTCAATAGCACCTGAAATCAGTTGTTATATTTTTCATCCAACCAGCCTAATTTGAACTTCCTAACCAGGGCAGCAAATTTCATTTGAATTTTTCTTTTTGAATTTTGAGTTTGAGCGAAAACTGTAAATGTCCATTAACACATACCTGCCGTTAGCTCCAAAAATAGGTTATTAAATTACACATCCAACCAACTTATCTGGAACTTCCTAACCAGGACCGCAAATTTCGAATTTGATTTAAAATAGTAAAAAGCCATTAACACGCCTTCGGTAAAGCTAGAATTAATCAATTTTATAATTCGTATAATTCGTCGCGTTTTGATTTACGGTCGAACGAACGCGAATCACCATGTGCTCGGTTTTACATCTCGATTTAATGCGATTATTAAATATGCATATCTATATATACAGTAACAAGGGACCTTAATTGTTTGTGCATACGTCACGGTCGGACGGTTTAAAGAACATCCGCCAAGAAACCCCTAACAAAATATATATTCAAAATTGACTTTATTACTGCGTATACCTCATACACATTTTACCTTCCTTTAAGATTTGTTCAGGTAAATTATCGCCATCATCATCTTCATAATCAACATCAAACGAAGCACAATATTTACATAGAGCGGTGCGGCAAAGACAAACATAAGATTTTTTTTGTTTTGTGTTTTGTATTTCATAACCGGCCAACAACAATACGAATAAAAGTAAAACAAAAATATTTTAAGATCATTACAAGATTGGCTCAAGTATCCAGATTTTTTTTATTGTTTTTTTTTATTTCTTTTCATTGGTTTATGGTGTTTTTGACTTGGAGAGGATGAGGTTGGTGCTATACAGTTGGTGCTATACACTCATTTTATACACGATACTTTTCGTGCGCTCTATGTGATGTAAAAGACCACCCGTGATGCTAGAGAACAGCATTCGTTTGTCGTTTGTTAATGGATTTTTGGTAAATAATTTGGTTGGTTTACGTGTCGCTCTATATACGAACGGAACGATTTAAAGTGGATTTTAAAAGCAGCAGGAGCTTTTTAGAATATAAATAATATACACTTGTGCTTCAAGAGTAGAACCCTGCGCTATCGCGAGGATACATATTTTTAATTCTCGACGATTCATTAAAAAAAATTATCCGCGGCATTTCATCCAAAAAACCAAACGTGTACGAGTTACAGGTGAAGTATTTTACAACAAATCAGTATTTTATTGTTTGAATTGTTTAAACAATAAAATGTTAAAAAAAAAAAGTTTTTGTTCAAGAGGTTGTCCCTTTTTTTGGTTTGTGTTTTGGTAAATATTATATTTCAACATTTTGTATTTGTACAAAATTGGAAAATTATTCGTACAATGTTTAAATAAAAAAATAAAATAAAAAATTATTTGATTCAATTTTAAATTCTTTAAATTTATTTATTAACACTTGGATGGTGATAACAATTTTTCTAGGTGTTGACGTCTTGGTGGTTACAATGAGAAGGCCTTTTATTTTCAATTTTACATATTAAGTACCAAATTATTTAATATTTAATATAGAGGGTCATCAATCGCTAATCTTAATTGCCATTAGATGGCACTACATTATATAATTTTAGGTATAAAACGCATTCCATAATACGTATAGGGATTACATTAGTAGTGGTACAAAATGTCAATAAAAATAGCAAATGTCAGTAGTAACAATAATAATAAATTATAAATTATCTACTGGTAATATTGTTAATAATATATATACATATATATATATAATAATAATTAATGTGATTTATAGGTAAGTATCTATACGTTAATAATTATAAAGTGAAATTCTACGTTAGTATTGTGTTTCCAATATGCATAACATAATTTGGTTGGATTATCAATTGAAGTTCAAGTTCAAGGACAAATTATGTTATGAATATTGTTTACATATGATTTGGTTTGTTTGTACTAATAATAATTTAAACTAAATTCTAGGTACTCAAGATGATTCTATATAATAACAAGGTAAGTATTAACTAATTGCTAATGTTAATTCTAGGTTTTAGGTTTATGCAATTTAGAATGTATGTATTTCAGGTGGTTTATGTGTTGCAGGTAGAGATGTTATTCCGGGTGAGTATGACTGGACTTATCGACGATTACTGTTGACATACGTGGTTAGTGCTACTTGAACATACCGGCGGGGTTGACTCATCAGAGTCAAAACTTGGGAGTAGCGTGACCTTTGTTATTGGTCGTTTCAGGAACTTGCCATTTGGAAGTTTGACTGTAATAACCCTAATTAGGTTATCCTTTCCAGGATGTACGTCGTAGATTCGTGCTAGTGGCCATTTCGATGGGGGTAGGTGTTCATCACGCAGAAGCACCAAATTTCCTGTTTTTATCTGATGATTCGGTGTGTGCCATTTATGGAATTTATTCAAGGAGGTTAGGTATTCCACTGACCATCGGTTCCAAAATCCTTGTAACAGGGACTGCATCAATTGCCATCTGCTTAACCGATTAGGCTTTATTGTTGTAAGATCTGGTTCCGGTATGTGGGTTATCGGTTGGCCAATCAAAAAGTGGCCGGGTGTCAGGGGATTGAAGTCGCCATCATGAAGGTCCTGTAGAGGCCGGGAATTAAGTAGGGCCTCTATTTGTTTAATAAGGGTAATGTACTCTTCGTAGGTGAGTACGGTCTCTCCAATCACACGGCGTAGATGAAATTTGGCTGCCTTTACAGTGGCTTCCCATAATCCACCGAATGTAGGAGCCGCAGGAGGGATAAAATGCCATTGTATTTTCTCGTCTGTGCACCAACTGATTACATTTGCTTGCGTTGCTTGGTTTAGGTATTCTGCGTAAAATCCAGCTAGTTCCCGTTTAGCTCCCACTAAGTTTGTGCCGTTGTCACAATATATATCGGTAGGGATTCCTCGAACGGCGCAAAATCGCTTTAAGGCTGCTAGGAAACTGTCAGTGCTCATATCCGTGACTAGGTCTAGGGTTGTCGCCTTCGTGGCCATACATACGAAGATGACCATGTAGGATTTGTAGGTTTTACTTCCTCGGAAGCGATGGGTTTTAAGGATGAATGGACCAGCCAGATCGACGCCAGTTTGTAAGAATGCTCTAGCGGTAGGGGTTACTCGGCAAGGTGGTAATTGACCCATTAGCTGTTGTTGAACCTCAGCCCGATGTCGCTGACAAATGACGCATTGGTGTATTACGCGTCTTATTAGGTTTCTGGCTCGAAGAATTAACAATCTTTGGGCGATGATGCTCATAAGTAACTTCGGTCCACTATGCATGTGCTTAATGTGCAGTTCTTTCACCATTTGCTCGACTATTGGATGATCTGCTGGCAATATAACGGGATGCTTAGTATCATATGCTAAATTTGCATTCTCCAGTCTTCCTCCAACTCGCATTAGGCCGTGGCCGTCCAAAAATGGAAAAAAAGAAATTAAATTAGAATTTGATGGAATTGGTATTGATTTTTTTATGGATTTAATTTCATTAGTATATATCTTTTCCTGGATATCTCGAAATATTACAAACTCCGCCTCTTGTATCTCAGACACTCTCAATGAATTTAACAAGCGCCGATGAGGTTCCAATTTCAAGTTTCGGCTGAATCTTAGCAGAAATGCTATTATTCGTGTTAATTTTCGGTATGTTGCCCCCTTTGCAAATAATTCCTCAGCGAGGGATTCACGTATCTGTGTCGCTGCAAGCTGGCAACTGATTTTTTCAGGTTTGGTTGAAGGTAATTGAAGTTCTATATTTTCATCAGGAGGCTTAAGGGTTGGATCAAGTAGGAATTCGGGACCATTAAACCAAAACTTGTGTTGACAAAATTCCTTCGGCAAAATGCCCCTCGTGGCGCAATCCGCTGGATTTTCTTTTGACGACACATGACGCCACTGGCTACGGTTTTCACGCCAAATAATCCTGTGGTAATCTCGATCATTTGGATGGATAAGGATTTGGCGGAACATTTTTTCGATGTTCGCCGATAGAACAAATCTATGCTTGCGGAATCGGATTAGGATGTCAATTAGATTATCTTGAATAGTAGGGCCTACTACAAGATTGTTGTTAAATGATTCTCCGGACTTGGACTTAGCGGACGCATCGAACACCACCCGGACTTTGGTAGTGCTACTGGATGTTTTGAAAACTGGATGGTGTGGTAAGTAAAATAATTGATTGGACTGTTTCACGATTTCTCGGTCAGGAATAATTTCCATATGCCCTAACGATAGGTATTCATTCATAAAATGGGTATAGGATTCTCTGAGCACAGGATCTGCTATCAATCTTTTTTCAAGTAAATAAAACCTTCGGAGTGCTTGCGGAAAGCTGTCACCAAGGTTTGGTGGGCGCTGGATGAATGGGAGCGAGATTGATATACGTTTATCTATATATTTTACAGTTTCATTAAATAAGTTCACGGACTTCATTTCATCATCATTCATGGTTGGCTTGGTGGGTAACTCCTCAGTTTCCCAAAACTTCTGGAGCAAGTTCTCTACATTGGACCACTCTAACGAGTCGTTCTTTAACTGAACATGCAATGAATTTAAATGATCGTTGGTAAGTGTGGTTGGATCAGCCAATTTAAAGCTTCCCCCAATAATCCAGCCAAATCGGCTATTTCGCGCGATAAGGGTATTCTCCATATGTGCTACTTTACCGTCAGTCAATGCCTGGAACAGGTGTTCGCAACCAAGTAAGATATCGATATGGGACGGCGTATTAAAGTTGGGATCAGCTAAGGGTTTTAGGGAATTGAAGTATGACTTATCATCATCAATAAATTCCATTGGCAATTTAGAGCAAATGGTAGGGAGGATATATGCTCTTGTACTGATAACATAGTCATGATCTACACAAGAACGAATTTTTAAATTTGATACACCTTTGGACAATCCAGCCTTAGAATTATTCAATGTTTCAACTGAAATGTTAGCTTTTGATCTTGGAATCTTTAAATGGTTGATGCACATTTCTGTGGCAAATGAATGTGTTGACCCTGAGTCGAGTAAAGCTCGAAATTTCGTCCAATTCCCGAAACCATCTTCAATCTCAATTTCGGCTGTAGGGAGGATAGCTATCATACGTCGTTTTGGTTCAACATAATTGGCTACCATGGTTTTAGATTTGGGCGGTTCAATGGATATATTCAGTTTTGGACGATCTGTCCCATGTTGTGTGGTTGTTTCGGAGTAGGCGGATTGTGACACCAAGCATGACGTTTCGGAACTCTGGAGCGAATTATTTAGAGGAAGGTGTAATAAGGTATTATGTCTTTTATTACACTTAAAACAGCTTTTAGTATTTTTACAGCTGGTTACGATATGTTCATCGCTTAAACAGTTAAAACAACGATTCAATCTTTTGATTAATTCTCGTCGTTCGGTAACATTTTGGTTGCGGAATTTAGAGCAAGTAAATAATTTGTGGTTCTCATTAACACAGATTGGACAACGGGGTTCTGGGTTTATGTGGAATGATTTGGAAGTGGTAGGTATGTTCGGCGGATTGTGGCTACGTTTCGCACCAGATTCTCCTATTGCATCAATTCTCTTGGATAAGAATGTCAACAGTTCATCTGTCGTTGGAAACTCGTTTTCTGACGTCTCATATTTCCAGATTCGTTTAGATTCTTCATCGAGTTTCTCAGTAGCCAAATAAATGATCCAAGGATCACGCTCAATTGCTTTGGGACCAAGCGATTTTAATCCACGAATAGTTTCATCCAAATTATCGAACATTTTCATTAAGTGGTTTGAGGAAGGATTTGAATTAATTTTGGGTAGCGACAAAAAATCTCGTATATAGGTTTCGACAATTTGTTTCTTTTTGTCATATTTTTTGATAAGACGTTTCAATGCTTCGACATAGTTCGCGTCATCAACGCGAAAGTGACATACAGACAAGTATGCTGGACCACGTAGCTGTCCCAACAGATATTTAAATTTCTGAGCGGGTGACAGTGACGTGTTCTCATGAACGGTCGAAATGAAAATATCATAGAAGGATTGCCAATTCTTGTAATTACCTTCGAAAGTAGGAAGCGTTAGTCTTGGCAATTTAAAATCAGATTTGAAATTGGTAAGCACAGAATGATCCATGCTATCATCCAACTTGGTAATAGGTTGAAGACTTAATTTACGAATTAATGATTGGATTTTCGTAACCAGTGGGAAGTATTGGTCATCAAGATCTTCCATCTCGGAGACCGCTTCGGAATCTAATTGGAACAGTTTATCTTCGGTAGCGATAAACTGGTTATACAACTCATGCACTTTGGACAAACGAGAATTCAATCCGTCAATATCACAATCCCGTTCATTGACGAAATTAGTGATTTTGGTTAATTGACCTTTAATCACGGCCTTACGTTTTACAAGCGCACCGGGGCGATCAAGAGTAGGGTCTAAAGGCATTTTACCGAAATAAATTTGTGTTCAAACGCACGATAAATTTAATGGAATTCGGAAAAAATAAATAAAACCGGTTACCTGGATTTTGGATGGATGGTTCCTCCTTTGGTTGGTGAATTGATAGAACTCCAATAAATCCTTATTTCGATAATCCCTCTTTTGGTATAGGTTAAGTTCGCCACGTGTCGCCGATCCGGCTCGAAGGACCAAACAAACAATGTACAAAATTGGAAAATTATTCGTACAATGTTTAAATAAAAAAATAAAATAAAAAATTATTTGATTCAATTTTAAATTCTTTAAATTTATTTATTAACACTTGGATGGTGATAACAATTTTTCTAGGTGTTGACGTCTTGGTGGTTACAATGAGAAGGCCTTTTATTTTCAATTTTACATATTAAGTACCAAATTATTTAATATTTAATATAGAGGGTCATCAATCGCTAATCTTAATTGCCATTAGATGGCACTACATTATATAATTTTAGGTATAAAACGCATTCCATAATACGTATAGGGATTACATTAGTAGTGGTACAAAATGTCAATAAAAATAGCAAATGTCAGTAGTAACAATAATAATAAATTATAAATTATCTACTGGTAATATTGTTAATAATATATATACATATATATATATAATAATAATTAATGTGATTTATAGGTAAGTATCTATACGTTAATAATTATAAAGTGAAATTCTACGTTAGTATTGTGTTTCCAATATGCATAACATAATTTGGTTGGATTATCAATTGAAGTTCAAGTTCAAGGACAAATTATGTTATGAATATTGTTTACATATGATTTGGTTTGTTTGTACTAATAATAATTTAAACTAAATTCTAGGTACTCAAGATGATTCTATATAATAACAAGGTAAGTATTAACTAATTGCTAATGTTAATTCTAGGTTTTAGGTTTATGCAATTTAGAATGTATGTATTTCAGGTGGTTTATGTGTTGCAGGTAGAGATGTTATTCCGGGTGAGTATGACTGGACTTATCGACGATTACTGTTGACATACGTGGTTAGTGCTACTTGAACAGTATTGCTGGATTTTTAAATGTTGCCTGCGTGTTTATTCATACCGCCAATTAAATGCATTTTGTTGATTTGTTGTTGTTATTGGTTTTAAGTGATGGCTTTTAATATTTAAATGTGATTTTCATATATTTTAATTTGGGGTTTATTTGATTTCTTGGTCTCGTTTATGGACAAGCAATACGATATTTGATGTTAATGTAAAATTTTTAATTTGAGCTGGTTGGGAAATTCTCCGTTCTCCCCAATAAAAATTAAAAATGTTCAAACTTCCTCGAATGGTTAACTCTAACTGAATTGGGCGAAGTAGTGGAGCAGCACTCACTTACACTGTACTGTGTATCGAAATGCTTTATAACCTATAAAATATTTGCGTCTGTTCTCCAGGCTAGGAATGTCTGAAGCGAGTGTTTCTTGTTAAAGGATGTTTTTCTTCTTGGTATAGGATGTATCATTAGAAAACCAATAAAAAGAAGAATAGAATATTTTAATTTCTTCAAACCAGCTGTGTTACCCCAATATACACTGAAACATATAAAGTTGCAACTATAATAGTAAGGCTATTTCGAAAGCTCCACACTAACCAAAGATTATACACGGTATACGTTGTGAAAAGCTTGAAAGATAACGTGATTGAGGCAAAAATGATCAGTGAATCTGTTAAGAGTAACATCGTTTTAATTAAATAATCGTTCTTTGAATGTCAGAACAGGAGCTACCTTTTAAACTTGATCGATGACAATTTTTTATTAAGGCAGCGTCTGTTATGACCATAAACAAGTGTCAAGGCCAAATAATGACAAAAGGATATTGGAGCCTGTATTTGGACACAGACAACTTTATATTGCATTCTCAATAATTCTTTGTTTCTATGACGTTAAAACTAAGATTCTGTCTGCCCCGCTCAAAAAGTGTTTTTGAAATTTTTCTGATAAAAAATTTATATTCTTCTGAGAATCGGTGGCTTAATTACGTACTTGAAGTTAACTTACGATTTTATACCAGAAAACAAAAAAATTCAAAGGCAACACTAATCAATAAAAAATCCCATGTGCTCTTGTGTGAAATTAGTCCAGCTCAAAATTTATTAGAAGTCACGTTAAGTACAAAAATTAATTCGTTCCTTTTAAATGTTACGAATTTTAGCCATGCAACCGTTATCAAAAGTACGTGGCACGTTAAAATAAACTTGTCGGATTAAAGCTATGTTGTTGTGAGATCATACTTATGCCTTACCTTTAGTGGATAAGTGGTACAATGGTTAAAGCTTCTTCACTTGGACTGGGAGGTACTATGGGTTTAAATTCCACCCAAATTTTCGTCATCGACTACGATCGGTGATGTTAATAAATACAACTAAGACTCTCTGTTGGTGTGCAGATTTCATAGCCGACCCGCCGTCCATGTTATTAGAGGACATTAAATCCACTGGACTATTACTTTACTTTCTTTTTTTCTAAAAGAGAAAAAAAGGAACCAATTTAATAATTTAACTTTTGTATTAACTTCACACAAGAACGTGTAACGTGGCCATTTGCCTTAATTCAAAAGTTAATAGAAGTGTGTGTTCGTACACACTGACTTTTCGCTACAACCCACCACTTCTGTTCACTCACGGTTGTGGTGGCAAATGTCTTTTATCTCTTATCAATAATAAAAACAGGTCAGTAGTGGTGTTTGTGCGTGAATTTAGAAGTTTGTGGCGTAAAACTGGGTCTGAGATTCGCCTCTGCTTGTGTTTTTGGTTAAGTGATTTTAATTTGTTAAATTGTGATGAATTCTTGACATTCACGTCAATACTGTCTTGGCCGGCAGGATACGATATATATAACCAAGAATTATATAATCTAAAGGGTCCTAATCCTAGGTTCGGGTCCATCTGTAATTTTATTTGACAATCATTAATCTAAACATGTGCTGATATTGAAAATTCTGATTGGAAATTGACATTTATTTCGATATGGCATGTGATAGCTTCATTGGTGAAACTAATTATACTGTCACCCTGAATCGAGGCCATAGCCTTTAAATCTTCCGGGAATTCAGCCACTGATTGTAAGTAGCATCCTGATTTCGAATCGTGGAGTATGAGATGAGCTATAGAGAGTTATTATTAACCTATTTATAGCTCTAATTGCAAACCATTCGATATGATACTTCGAATAATCATATTCCAGGTGTACAAATATGAAATGCGGATTGCCTTTTAATAAAAAAACATGTTAAATTCGGAAGAGTTATAAAATGTGTTTTATTCAAAGTAGGTACGCTCTTTCGGTTATTATACATTTTCCCTATCATTCGGGCGATTTGTGAATACCACCCCAGTAAAAATCTTCCTCTTTTATTGCGAACAGCATCCATCGGCCATTTTTCATATCTTCGTACGACCCAAAACGCTCCTCAGCAAGCGCGTGACTCATCGGTGCAAACAAGTGGTAATCAGAAGGAGACAAATCTGGTGAGTAGGCAGCATCATGGGGTAGAACTTCCCAGCTGAGTGATTCCAACGTGTCGAGAACCGGTTTTACCGTATGTGATGGAGCATTGTCATGAAGAAAAATGATTTTGTGTTTCCTCTTTCGGTACTCTGGCCATTTTTTAAGCAGCGAACGGTTTAAATCACTCAATTATTGTTGGTATCGTTTAGTATTAAAACGTATGTATGTGTTGTTTGTATGTTGAGTACGATGATGTTGCGGAAGTGAAAGGCGAAGCGGAGCACTTTGTAAAATAATAATAAATAAAAAAACAAAATTTAATTTAATTTTAAGAATTAATATAAAATTTTATTTAGTAAATTAATTTAAAACCAATTTGATGCTAGTTGCTGAGCAGCTCCTGCTGCTACAAAATTCCAAAACTGAATAAGAAATATTTCAAAATTTTGTACTGCAATCTGGATCGTAAAAGTTGGATTGATCCAGTATTGTTGCATTTGGTAAACAAGACAATAAAAATTTGAATTGCACCCACCAAATCTGGTTTCAGCTGGTTACCAATTTGTTTGGATAATAGACGTGCGTACGCCTATGAACATTATTGCAATGATAAATTTACTTTGTACTAATTGCCACGCCATCATGTTAACTATGCATTAAATGATTGTGTCATTGGTTATGTCAAGCATTTAATGGTGATGAGGGGGCATCTATAATAAGATTTAAACAACTACCGTGCCATCGTTTAATTTAAATATTTTGTGTCTTGGTTACTTATCACAAAATATGATGTTGGCATCTATGATGCAATTGCAATATTGTTCGTTTCAATGATTGGTAATGATTTTGATTGATTTGAAAATCGGTATGATAATGAATTTTGTTGCTTTTGTAATGTGTACAAAATTGTTTTGTTGTATGTACCGATTTTGTTTGGGAAGACTGTTGTTGCATATCCTTATGGAATATGCTTATTTATACGCAGAATTGTCCGTTAATAAATAATTCAGTCTACGGAGAATTGTCCGTTTGTAATTATGTATATTGTGCGGTGTTTCTTGTAGTTGAAGAAACAGGCCGCTACAGTATAAACTGTTTCCCAGGTCATAATAGACCACACACCTCTGGTCCCACCATCAAACACAGAGAATCGTTTTTCTGGTTCTTTCCCCCCTCAGGGGGGAGGGGTGGTCTGGAATTCCAGTCTTCAGTGGGGCTAACGATGGTTCCGAGGCTTGCAATCTAGGAAGTAGCGGTAGCGGGAAAAAGGATAAGGTCATTGTTCCTTCGGTTCGGAGATATAGGACTTCCCTGGCGTTTGGCCTTCCCTCTCTTGGACAGACTGGCTACAGTCCCGGAGGATCAATGGACGGAGGGACAGAGGCACTTTGTTAAGTAGGAAAAAATTGCATTGCTGATGTGATCAAAACACAAAAAATGAATCTTGGGTCTAAAAGACAGAGGCCTAGCGAGGAGGAGCATGGAGGTTTGGATGCCGAGAGAAAACGAGCCACGCTTCAAGTGCGGCAGGTACAAAAGGGGTTAGCCCTACATGCGACGTTGTAAAAAAGGACGAGGCAAGCCGTCGTAGAAGAGAGCCATGATGATGCAAGCATCATCGAGGACAATTAAATGGTGTCTAATGCACTCAACCTAGTTTTTCTCAGAGTCCTTGTACAACATCCGCGTTCACGTCCAATTTGCTGGGACGCAGGATGGCATCAGCGGCGGCTGAAGCTGACCGCATGTGCATGCGATCGAGGAGGTAGGCGAGGTATGGCCAGGAGCCAAGCTCAGCGCTATTCCCAATCAGGAAATACCGAGCGGACCTAGGGCAATGGGCTGGATTCTCACGGAGCAGGCTAAATTAGATGAATCCCTGATTCGTAATCCTGACCGTCCGACAGTGAATTGAAATATCGTAAAGCAGGAGGAGGCCAAGGGCAGTTTCAGACCTGCAATTATGGTGATCAATGAGGAATCCCTGGCTTCCCTGGCAAAAACCAAGGGGGTTATAAAACTCTTCGGCTCTGTCACTGTCAATGCGTTCAGGAAGGACGAGGTTGGGGGAAAACCAAGCAATATGCAGCACGAAAAATGGGAGGAAGGGATCCAGCCTGTTAAGGAAAGCTCGAGGAGTGGCATTGCTCCAGAGGAAATCGAAGCTGGTGGCAAACCCAAGTGAGGAACTAACAGGCTAACTTAGGGACCAACTAGTCAGGGGAAAGAGGGACACATCAGACTCTGAAGGGGGAAATTTAGACCTCCTTAAGTTTAAGTACTGCGGAGAGAGTGAGACAGAGGATATGGCGCTCCTTCAAAAGTTAACTCAAATTTAGAATCAAAAAAAAAATCTATTTTGCTTGCCAAATCCCGTTTTTTATTTTCTTTTTCTTTTTTCTGTTTTTTTGTTTCTAGAATTTTTGGAATTGGGCCTGCTCAATTGAATTTGACCATTTCACAATCAATAATTGTAAAATTTAATTTTCAACATTGGAATTATATAAATACGTTCTTTTAATAAAATATATTTTTGGTCGTCCTGAAAAGAACGTTTGGGTTTTTGACGTCATTAATAGATTCTATATAATCCGCTCCTACGTGTGGCACGCAGTGCGACATGTTTGCTGATCCCGGCTCCTACGTCCCCCGAAGTTCAAATCTAAAGCCCCTCGGAGGGCTAAGCGGGGGGGAGCGCAGCGACCTCCCGCGTGCCCGTGAGAGTTATCGAAGCCGTTAGCCTCTACAATTATTACATTTCAAAATGTTGTGCATTTCAAAACCTTGTCGAATGATTGACAATAATGTGTGTTAATAATACATAATTAACAAAAACTAACTAATACAACTATAGCAAAAAAATAATCTCGTAAACAAACAAAAAACACCACCATAAAAAAGAAGAGAAACAAAATTTCCTTTACTTCATAAACAAACTCAAAAAAAAAAATACGAAAACAATGTAACGTGTGCTAATGATAATAAAACGAAGTTTGGCAAGCAAAATAGATTTTTTGTTTTGTTTTTGAAATTGAGTTAACTTTTGAAGGAGCGCCGAGGATATCATCAACTTCATTCGAGTCCAACTTACCGACGCAGCACGGCTGCTGCACTTAAAGTAAGTAAATACTTCTAGCAATGATCAGGTTTCTGCAGATAAACTTACAACACACCAAAGCTCCTTCGAAGGCGCTACTTCTCAGACATGCTAAGTCAGGGGAGGAACTAGTTTTGATCCAAGAACCTTTTATCAAAAATAACAAGATCTTTGGTCTTGCGAAGCGAAGGGGTACGCAACCACCGACTGCTCTCGTAATTGGACCGGGACGACCCAGTGCCGCCAGATATACGGGGGTACTTGTCAATGATGCGGAAAGGAGAAAGGAGCTATTCTAGGATGTGTCGCGAACTGCACCATCTGGGGTAGCTCGGACAAATAAATGATAGGGGTGAGTTATTTTTCAAAAATCTTTTAAGAACTAAAGTCACTATTAGCAATACAGGTCAGGAAACCACCTTTATTATTAGTAATAGATCTGGATGTTACTCTGGTCTCTGATTTTATTTCACCTATGATCAGGGAATGGAGATTGGCGAACGAGCATTTTTTCTCTGAGCATCGTTACTTAACGTTTAAGCTTAATGTCCAAGTTATAAATCAGGAAGTGTTCAGAAATTAGAGGACAGTATGGCGTGTATGCAGGGAAGTTTTGGAGAACATCATTTCATCTAGAGTTCCAGGACTCCTCGATAGGTATAGTGAACTTGATTCAATGGTGGATACTCTTACTAGGCCTTGCAATACCTCCATGAGGGAAGCCTGCCCACTAACAAAGCTGAGGGGAAAGCAAAAACCTGTTTGGTGGACCTCGGCACTTGCGGAGTGCCGAAAAGTCTGTGGGTCTGCTTTCAATAGAACGAAAACATCGAGAGAAAGTCAGGACTGGGACTTCTATAAGGAATGCCCCAGTGTATACAAAAGGAAAACAAGGAAGGCGCAAAGGAATTCATGGAGGCGCTTCTGTGACAGAATGGAAGGGGTCTCGGAAACCTCGCACTTTAAAATTCTCTCTGCCAGTCCAGCTATTCTAGGCTATCTGATAAAACCGGATTGCGGATGGATGGTTTCTTGTATAGAGACTGTTGATCTATTGATGGAAACAAACTTCCCGGGAAGTGAGGATGTGTAGACTGCGGGTCCCTTGGATTACTGCTGGTCTAGAGATGACTGCGGGGTCCAACTATTGTGTACAGAGGATATACTTAACACGCGGAAAATAAAATGGGCTCTTAAAGGGATTAATCTCTTTAAGTCAGCTGGTCCGGATGGGATTGTACCAGCAGAAATTCAGAAAAACTCGGAGGTCAGGCTGGAAGTTAACTTCAAATGTTGCCTGAAGCGGAGCTACGTCCCGGGAAACGGAGGAAGGCTAGTGTGATTTTAATTTCGAAGGCGCGTAGAATTTTGCACAACACCCATACGATTTAAGACCAATATCTCCGTCATCTTTTCTGCTGAAAATCATAGAAAGGCTGCTGGATGTCCATATTTGTTCGAGAATTGTACCCAGAAACTGAGGACAGTCTCAACATGCGTACCAGAAACGTACATCCGTGGATATGGCATTATGGAGAAGTCTCTAGATATCCAAGAATTCTCGTTGGAGGCGTTTCTCGATATCGAGGGCGCTTTCAACAACGTGACTGTAGAGGCAATTATGGAAGGATTGGTGCCACTTGAGATTGAAGATCCAGTAAGCAGAATAAAAAATCACTTGTTAGGTAGCAGAAGGGTTATAGCGGGGATGGGGAAAGCTTCCGTCAGAAGACGGATTATTAGGGGAACACTCCAGGGAAGTGTCTTCTCTCCCTTTCTTTGGAATGTATAGTAATCAATCAAGGTGTGGGTGCCTATGCCGATGACTTAGCGATAGCTGTCTCGGGTAAGCATATCTGGGTACAATCAGTGATGTGATGCAGAATGCGTTATCAACCACTACGGGTTTGGCCAGCAGATGTGAATTGGGGATTAAACAGGTCTAAAACAGAGCCGGTCTTTTTTACTAGGAGATATCAAATTCCGGCAATGGTTCCATCAAGCCTGAATGGAACTATGCTGGTGCTTACTGATAAGGTGAGGTTCCTACGGATTCTTCTGGACAGTAGGCTCAGTTGGAAACCAAACACGATAAAAAAGTAATGGCAGCTGTGGCGCTCTATTCTTGTACAAAAGGCCATTGAAAAGAAATGAAACTTGAAACCGGAGCTGGTGCACTGGCTTTATACGGCGGTTATAAGGCCAGTAGTGCTGTATGGTGTGAGTGCATGGTCTATCCAGCTGTGGAGAAATTATCATACAAGAACATAGTGGGGCGTTGAAAATAACCCCTACTAGTACCTTAGAGGTCACGATGTACCTCCTCCCGTTGGATATGAGCGGTAAGCAAAGGGCGATCAATACGGTCGCCCGGCTATCAGGGACTTCGGGGTGGGCCTGCCTGCAAAAAACCCACTCAACTATAGTCAATTCTGTGAAGCATGGACTTGGTGAATTTGGACTATATAACATCCCTGATTTGCTTTGGCTAGCGTTTTACGGTGATTCTGCCCTCTAGGGAGGATTGGAAGAGTGGCTTCGCAATGGAAACCGGGACAATTAAATTCTTTAACGGCGGCTCAAAGCTCGATTGCAGAGTGGGAGTTGGAGTGTTCTGTGGAAAATTAACGTGTAAGTTTATGTAAGTTTATGTTTTCGTCTACCTGATTTTTCCAGCGTGCACCAGGCTGAAGATATAGCAATTGAAGAGGTGTAGTATCGTTGATTGATATGTGGATAGTCGAGCAGCCATTCTTTCACTGGATTCAGTTTCACTAGCATCAAGGATGGCGTTGGATTGTTGCGCATCTCTTAGCGAGATGAGTGAATTTTTCAATATCCAGTTGGTCTGTGTTTCGGGCCATTTTGACGTTGAAGGAAATTGCAGGGCAGACGAATTAGCATGGTACGGTATGATTCTTGGGTGCTGAAAGCCAGTTGCCCTGGCAGATGGTAGGTGTCTTGCCAGTACAACTATGGCCTGAGCTGAACTTGAAGCGCTCCAAGATCTTAATCACACTAAGGTAGCATGATTTAGGTATAAATGTAAGAGTACTTACTGCACACTGTCTTTTTGGAGAAAATGCGAGATCGCAGGGTCTGAATGCAAATGACCTCTTCGGAAAAGGACGAAGAGGACGAGATTCTTGTTCACTTCCAATGATCTTGTCGTGTGCTAGCTGGCAGAAGACATGATCACATTGGGCAAATACACTATCACCAGCCTCTCTGAACTCGAAAGCTGTATTGTGCGAGATATTTTACGTTATATTAATAACACTGAATGGGTTTAAAGGGAGTTTAATGATGTCGGATCCTGTGGTATCACAATGGGCCTTGTTGGCCGAAGTGTGCGATAGCAACCACCGAAACCGATGGTTAAATAAATAAACTTCGGATCTCTTCAGATTATAGTTACGAAACTACAAATTTTTGCTAAATACACTCATAAACACAATGATTTAGCGAATTATATAATTTCTCTAAATTTTTGTTAACTTGTTCGAATCCGTTAATCACAGAATTAAAATAGTGAAAATTGATTGATTTTTTTGTTTTAGAAGAAATATCGTTCTTGTAATGACCAAATAATGCCCGTATATTATAATATTGCAAGGATTCCAACACTTATAAATTTATTTTTATGTATTCCCATAACAATTCATATAAATTATTATTTAATCGTTAAAATTCCCCTAATTTGAATATCGATCGTTTAACCGCCAGTCCTTTATTCGTTATAAATTTAACCTTTTTTATATAATGCGGAATATTTCTACAACCTACCAACAGTGCTATCTTATCAGAAAACACCGCACATTTAGGGACCATACCAAACTATCATGTCCGCATATACCTTTCCATTTTTTATAATGATGAATGTGAAGAATATTTAAAGACACGTGTCTGCCATTTCCGGTTAAGACTTATATAGTGTTACTAAATTACAAGAATAAAATTTTAAATAATTACAATATAATATGTGCATCATTGTAATTTGAATAATAATGGTGACACGTGACTTTTGTATTTATTTAGTTTGTCACTCACTTCACGATAAATAGAAATGTGTCTTATCTCGAAATATATATGGAATTTTTACTATATCGATCGGCGGCATAGCACAGGGTTTTAACATTTTTAAATCGGGTGCCGATTGTTATCGTTCTGTTGTAATTATTGATTTGTTTTATGCGTGATTCAAATCCATTTTTAAGGATCATAATATTTTTTTTTTCGTCGTGTTCTTTATAAAAAAAAATGGAAATATGATATCTCGATTGTGACGAGCTAGAAGTTGAATGCCAAATTAGAAATATTAGTGGTAACATTTCGAAAAGGATAGTTTCATTAACCGAAGCTTTGATGAGAGAGAATAATGGTGAATTAGAACAACCAGTTCAGCCTCACTCGTCAGCTGCACGATATCCAAAACGTGAAATTACAAGATGTGCAAGTAAAATACAAAATATTCAAGAAGCATTAGAGAGCTTAATGCAAAGTGGTGAAACATTGGATTCCGATAAGTTAGAATTATTGAGAACCGGAAGTGAGCATGTCTTAGGTCGTCTTGGTGGAAGCTCAAAATCTAATGACAAATTTTAATAAATTTTCTGAATGATTTATCATGTAAGCAAAGTTCTATACCGGAGGTTGAAAAATATCTGACGGAATTGATTATACGTACTGTTCCTGACAGTGATGAGGATGACGGGGCTGTCTTGACATACTTACATGAAGATGAGAAACAAGATACTTGTGAATTTATTGGAGTAAAACAAATAGACATAAACACTAAAGCAAGTTTTCAGCAGGTATATATGCACGCAAGGTACAACTGATGTATCTGGGAGTATAAATTTAAATCAAGAACAGATAAATGCTCTTGTCGATGCACTCGTTGTTAACTTAAACTTGCCTAAAACGGACCCTGCTGTAACGAACAAAGGTCTTCAATTAGTAAAGAC
Organism: Nephrotoma appendiculata; assembly: GCA_947310385.1. Lineage (NCBI taxonomy): Eukaryota > Metazoa > Arthropoda > Insecta > Diptera > Tipulidae > Nephrotoma > Nephrotoma appendiculata. The sequence goes on from OX371225.1 coordinate 77,002,274, forward strand.
ACCTATGACACCAGGAATTCATCCCTCTACGTTCATACCGCCACCTCAAACATTGACAAAATTTGAGCCAGCTAAACCTCCTCCAAATCACAATATTTATTTCGAACAACCTGTCTTTAATCAACAGCGTCATCCATTATCTTCAGACGATATACTTGCATAAAAAAAAGGTCGACTGGAAATACATAGGTAGGCTATTGCATTCAGTGGTGAAATCGGAGAAATTCCGGAGATTTTTTAGTGAGAAACTTAAATGTGTTACTAAATGGTCAAGCAGGGGAGTGGTATTGGATGTTCGTAGACAGAGAGAAAAATGTTACTGGGGATACACTTCGAAGCGCTATGATTCATCGATTTCAAGATAGTCGAACAGACAAAGACATTAGACAGGCTTTTGGAGAGACGTAAACAAAGGGTTAAAGATACATTTTTGAATTTTTATAACGGCATATGGTCAATGTCATTACCATTGCAGAACCCCATGACTGAAATTGAAACCAATAATCTACTTGTTAGAAATATGAGGCCTGGTTTACAGTCTAATTTTTCTGGTCAAATTGTTCATAACATTTCAACTCTGGTAAATCGGTCTATTGCAGTAGAGGACACCTGGATTTGTTTAGGTTGGATTCCCAAAATGGTTTACTCAATACGTCAAATTAACGAGCTCGAGACGGATGATTTATGAACAAGGGGTATATGCAAACCGATCAATTTTTCTGAGTTGCCTAAGGACTAATGAGTCTGTGTGTGCTGTAACTTGGAGAAACGCACGAAATAATTGTTGGAATTGCAGAGATAATACTCATTCATATCTTTAAGAATTGTACGATACCAGTTAAGCACAAGTTCTGCTTTAGCTGTGGTGAAAAGAACGTAATCAAGATGAATTGTCAAACATGCCGAAAGACGAGGGCATCGGGAAACTCTTAACGGGATGTCAGAAAGGTTGGGGTTCTGAGATTCCAAAATCAATCATCGAATATCCCCAAGCCGGATATGGTAGACTCGGTGACGATTACACATCCCGAATTCTACTGGATACTACAGAGAAAAACGGAATAACAAAGGTACCATATTCATCAAAATCTATTCAAACAGTTTCTAATTCACAAAGAAAAACCATTTACTATACGTAGTCTAGAGTATTTTAAAACTCGCAGAGAGATAAAAAGGTTATTGCTGAATCCACGATTGCTTGTAACAAAAATAATAGACCATACGCAAATGTTGTTATCAATGGGGTGCCATATCGAGGGCTTTTGGACAGTGGAGCAAATATTTCACTTCTTGGGCTAGGCTCCGATTAATTTATTGAAGATAATAATATCAAATTACATAGCTTGACTTCACTATTATGAACCGCAAGTGGTGAGCCTCAACGTATACTCGGTAAAGTTATCGTATGCCGGAGAAACAAAAACAATTAGACTTCATGTTGCCCCAAATGTCACCCCGATGAAAAACCTGGTAACAATAAACATTAATTAAACTGTTTACAAGAAGAAGCATTTGCGTAACATTGTGGATAAATTTCTGTCGTCTAAGAAATACAGGCTAGATAAAATCCACATATTATTAAATCGCATCTCGATAGAGAATTATAAGGAATTAGACCAGATGTTGGCTTTAGGAGTCATAGAAGAAAGTACCAGTTCCTGGTCATCCCCAGTTACTCTAATGATAAAGACGAATGAGAAGTTCGTCTGTGTCTCGGTGTGAGGAAGGTGAACTCGGTCACTGTGAAGGTTGCTTATCCGTTGCCGTTGAGAGAGGGGTTGTTGTACACCTTGTAAATTTTATTTAGTTTTACAATAAAGTTCTTTTTAAATTTATTAAGTTTAACATTTTATTAAATTCAAATTATTATTTAACATTTAAATTTTAATTACTGGACATTACTATTGTATACGATATATTTATTTTAATTTCCAAAAAATACTTCCTCGTTTTCAAAATTTCAAACCCTTATATAGCTTTTGAGAAGTATATAACATTATGTAAATAATAGGTTTACTAATACAAAATAAGAAGTAAGAAGTATGTACATTATATAAAAATATTATACAGGCAATAAAGAATTCATAATAAATATTAATAATTATATATGTTTATATACTAAGGCAAGTTACATAGAGTTTAAATATACAGTGCTACACTGGTAATACATAACACCTTTCCTCTAAGATTTAAATAATTCTATTAATTATTTAACAACTTATATAACTTAAAAATTTAACTAATAGCTATACATAATTTTATTTTTTTAAATTTTTTTTTTTTTAAATAATAAGTTTAAAAATTTTTTTTATTTCATTTTATTCAGAATACATATATAATGAATTGTAAATATAATAATAAATAATAAATATAATAATTAGAGTTAGGTTAATATTCAAGCATTTGATTAATCTCAAAGTCACAATATGAAAATTATTTATCTATTAACATTACGAATTTAGATTTGGAATAATTTAATTCGATTGTTGTGAACCATTTTTAATTTATTGTTGATAAGTAAAGTGGTATTTACAGGGGAATTAATTTCTTTGATTTCGAAAGGTCCAAGCCAAAGGCGTGAAAATTTATTTCTTCGTAATTCATTTTTCAGTAAAACAAAATCACCAATATTAAGGTTTTTAACTTCGGTCTTGGAATCGTAATTAGCTTTAGATCTTTCTTTCTGACTGATAAGGTTTTTTCTGGCAACGTCGTATAGTTTTTTTAAATCCGAACAGTAATTCGTATGGCATAAATTTCGTTGCTGTGTGTGGTGTAGTATTAAATGTGAAAATAGCAAATGGAAGCCAAGTGTCTCAATTTTGATCATCGGCCTGAGTGTAAATTCTCAGATATTCAGTCCATGTACGGTGAGAACGCTCCAAAGCCCCATTTGTTTCTGGGTGATAAGCAGTTGAATTTAATTTTCTGATTTTTAACAATTTGCACACATTAGCAAATATTTCACTCATGAAATTCGCTCCTTGATCTGAAAGTATTTGTTGGGGAACGCCAAAGATACATATTAACTTCTCGACAAATACGCGTGCTATGGTATTTGCTTCTTGATTAGGTATCGGAAAAGCCATGGAAAATTTAGTCAGATCATCTTGAGCAGTTAGGATATATTTATTGTCTTGATACGATATAGGTAGGGGACCCACAATGTCTAAAAATATTTTTTCGAAAGGAGCTGAAGAAGTAGAAGTGATTTGCATCGGTACTTTATTTAGTTTGTTACATTTATTTTTTTGGCATAACTCACAAGAGCGTATACTTTTTCTAATTCTCGAATATAAATTTTTGAAATAATAATATTGTTTCAGTCTTTCGGCGGTTCGAAATACTCCTTGGTGGCCTCCGACTGGACTTGAATGAAATTCTTGAATGATTTTGTCTATTTCAGCATCATCAGTTAATTGTATTATTTTAGTATTGTCAGGGTTGATGATAGGATTGTTAGTTGATAGGTCTAATTTTGCTTCATCTAATTGCTTTTGTTGTGATCGCGTAACAACATGTAATTCTGGATCGGTTTTATTCAGTTTAATTCTGCTGAGCGCGTCCGCGTTTAGATTTTGATTCCCAGGTTTGTGGATTATCTTGTAATCGAAATCATCTAACCTAATACGCCACCTCATCAAGCGGGATGATGGATTTTTTAAATTATTAAGCCATATTAATGGCTTATGGTCCGTGACAATTGTGAATGGTCGACCGTAAACGTATGGCCGGAAATGTTCAACAGCCCATACCATCGCGAAAAGTTCCTTTTCAATTATCGGATAGTTATTTTCTGCTTTGTTCAGCACCCTACTGGCATACGCAATAGGAAGGTTGAAATTATTTATTTGACGGCACAGAGATAATCTTCATCTTGATAAGCACAGCCCCTATGGCCGTATCGCTTGCATCCGAGGTTATAATAAATTGTTCGGCAAATCTGGGTACTGGAGTATTGGCGGATTTTGTAATGCATTTTTTAATTTAGAAAAGGATTCTTCACAAAAAGCATCCCAAATTAATAGTTGTCCCTTTTTTAATAGATTGGTCAATGGTTTTGCAATTTCTGAGTACCTATTGATAAAACGCCTGTAGTATCCAGTTAAACCCAAGAAGGATTTTATGTGTTTTTGATTTTCAGGTTGAGGATAATGTCGAATGGCAGTAACCTTTGATGGGTCAGGTTTAACTCCATGTTCAGTTACATGGTGTCCAAGATAAACAATTTCCTTAGACACAAATTGACATTTCCCTACATTAATTTTTAAATTGTTATTTTTAAAACAAGCAAAGACAGATTCAAGTTTCGCATTGTGATCTGTTAGATTATGGCCTGTCACTATAACGTCGTCTAAATACACTAAACATTTAATACCATTTAATCCACTTAGTATATGATTCATACAGCGTTGAAATGTTGCCGGTGCGCCTTTCAACCCGAATGGCATTCGCTTGAACTGAAAATGGCCTAAAGACGTGCTAAATGCAGTCTTTTCCTTATCAGATTCATCTAAGTATATCTGGTGATACCCATTAGCTAGATAAAAAGTATTTTGATTTACCTAGATGGTCCAAAATGTCTGAAATATTGGGTAACGGAAAAACATCGTTTACTGTGACATTATTTAGCCTCCGAAAGTCAACAACAATTCGCCATTTTCTTTGTTCATTGTTAGTTTTCTTTGGTACTACTATGAGAGGAAAATTCCACGGGAATTTGCTAGTTTCAATTATGTCGTCATCTAGCATTTGAGCAATCTGATTATTGATTTCACTTTTGGTTGATTCAGACAAACGATATTGCTTAATGTATATAGGATGTTGATTAGGTTCTACTCGAATTTTATGACGCGTAACATTGGTTGCGGTAAGTTTATCACCCGGCAAATAAAAAATATCGTTGTATTTGCGTTGTCAATGCTTAAGATTGAATTCTTTTCCTCCGAGTTAAGGTGATCTAGATTAAGCGATGATTGAATTATTTTCAACCGATTACTAATATTATTGGACCATGATCGTAAATGAAAAACGTCAAATTCCTCTAAATTTTGTAGCGATAAATCTAAGTTTTCTATTTTCACGTCGAAATCGTTGGTATTAACAAGACTTAGAGTAGTTAAATTATTTTTAGAATTTACAATTGAGTTGGCAATATGAACTCCACTTAAAATTTCAGGAGACTGACAAAAGAAATCTCTATTATTAGGAATATTTAGATGAATTGTAAACGTTTTTTCAGCTCGAGCTGGCAATGATACATAAGAATTCGTAGTAAGTTTTAATACAACTATTTCGTTTTTGGATGGAATTTCAAGATTGTAATTAGAGTAATCAATCTTACATTTATGTTTGGATAGGAAATCCTTTCCGATAATACCAGCGCAAGAAATGGGGAAAGAGTTAGAAACAATTTGAAATGAATGTGGGATAATTAATGAATTTGAAATATTTATGCTAGCCTCACAACTTGCTAAGGTTTCAATTGTTTCTGTAGTAATGCCTTTCACTTTGCACTTCTGATCGGGATAGCATAATGTATTTTCCTTGATGAAATCTCGTTTAACTATACTGATATCAGCACCAGTATCTACCAGAAAAAAATAAGAGTTTGATATTAATATATCTAAGTCTAACTGAACGTATTTTTTATCGTAATTATCGGAACTGAAATAAATTGAATAAAGATTTGATTTTAACGAATATGGATTACCGTTTGATTCTAGCATAGAATTAGAAGAATTAGTATAAGAAGAATTTGAATTAAGATCTAATTTAGAATCAACAGGAAAATTGAGTTTCGATTCAGTTGCGAGAAGATTATTGTTTGATTTCGAACACGCTAATTTGGAATTTCTTGGATCCAAACAGGAGTGTTCGTTGAGTTTGTTGGATCGGACCCTAGACCATTTCCCGAAGAAGGTGATTTTTCATTTCTCAAAGTAGATTGGTAAATATTGTTTCGTGAGTTTACGTATTGACGTTTCCGACATGAATTGATATGATGTCCAGGTATTTTGCAATAAGCGCAAATAACACGCCCTCGCGCAACGCGTATATTTGGAGACATAGGTTTAACGTCGTTTGTTTTATTTGACACATTGTTATAAGTAGGAAGAGTTCTACTGATATGATTAGAGTTTGGTGTGAATTTGTGTAAATTGTAACATCCTTCAGCAGTATGACCATTCTTCTTACAAAGTTGACATCTAACACGAGTACTTGTTTGATTAAAACTAATGTGGCTTCGACTATTAATAATTAACTCCTCTTCACACGCTTGATTTATTGCATCCTGGAGTTTCTTGAATCGACAAGCTTTAATAATAATTTTTATAGACTCGTTAAGACCCTCTTGAAATGCTTTGAGAGCCGTTTTAGAATTTAAATTTAAGATAGTGATAGATGCTTTTTCTCCTTCTTGGTCTATGCACACCTCGTTCAGTTCTGATAACAATTTTTCGACTCGACCGGCATATTCGGTTACGCTTTCATTTCGTTGTTGATGAATATTTATCAATTCAATTTGTAGTTGTTCACTAGACCGCGAGTACTGGAATTTATTTTTCAATTCAAGTTTCAAATTTTCCCAAGAGTCAAATTTGGTGTATTGTTGTAGAATTGATGACGTTTATATTAAGATTGTTGAAATTATGACCTGATGGTTTTAATTATAGTTGATTCGGATAATCTGGATCAATTATATGAGTTGAAGCGATGTATGTTGATTCCAATGAATAATAATTTTTCAATCGCGTTGATAATGTATAGTCCATATAATACTGATGAAGTTGAGATTTAAAGATGTAGATACGATTTGATCAAATTCCTTTTTTTTATGATGATGAATCGTGTTGTTAAATAGATGAAATGGCAAAATGTAAAACGTTTGCCAGTTACGTCAAGTTGATAATTTTAATATGTATTTTAGAATTACATGTGAATATTTTTTGGATAACTGATGTTGTTTAAATACAACGTTATGATTCACTGAGCACATTTTTATTTCAGCGAAATATTTTGAACAGTTACACATATTTTTACGGTTACGTACTTATATTTTACGATAGTTTTCACTTATAACTACTGAGCATTTTGTAATTCAGTTAATTCAGTAGGCTATATTTGGTAACATAACTTATTTTTATCATAGCAAGGTTCACTTTTATATTAAGGGGTTTCACGTTACACCACCTTTCACATTCACAAAACCGTTTTTAGAAATTATTTGTTAGCAAACATGAGGTTTGCCGATTACCACTCACAATTAAGATTTTATTTCGACTTTATATTTAATATTTATAATTTTAGAAAAGAAATTTACAAGGTGATTAAGATTTAAGACTTTGCTCGGTTTGTTGAGCAAAAATCCCACCGCTGCCATCAATTTTTTGTTGTACACCTTGTAAATTTTATTTAGTTTTACAATAAAGTTCTCTTTAAATTTATTAAGTTTAACATTTTATTAAATTCAAATTATTATTTAACATTTAAATTTTAATTACTGGACATTACTATTGTACGATATATTTATTTTAATTTCCAAAAAATACTTCCTCGTTTTCAAAATTTCAAACCCATATATAGCTTTTGAGAAGTATATAACATTATGTAAATAATAGGTTTACTAATACAAAATAAGAAGTAAGAAGTATGTACATTATATAAAAATATTATACAGGCAATAAAGAATTCATAATAAATATTAATAATTATATATGTTTATATACTAAGGCAAGTTACATAGAGTTTAAATATACAGTGCTACACTGGTAATACATAACAGGGTTGCTAAGTCGACTTACATAGATTTAAAGGATGTCTTTCGGCAAATACCCCTTGAAATATCGTCGTGGGGTAAGACACCCAACTCTACCATTTTGTTGTAATGCCATTTGGACTATGTAACGCAGCCCAGACGATGTATTGGCTAATGGACAAGGATATTCGTCACTAATTGCATGATCGCGTCTTTGTTAACAACAATTACAAAGTAATTTGTGAATGGATAAGGGATGGTGTACAATATGTTAGGGTGGGCACGGAGTGCAGTAGCCTAGAGACCTATGACCACTGCCTTTGGCTTCATTAGCTATAGTAACTGTGATCCACTGGTAAGTGATAAAGGATATAAATATAAATTCCATACTGATAAAGTTAGCCGAAAGTTTCCAGCCGAAAGATGGTAATGCCGATAGTGTCTTGGTACCCAACCGAAATATGATAATGCAGATATTAATTTTGTTATCCCGAACAAGAATATTTTAAAATGCCGTTACTGCAGATTGCATCGATAAAAAAGATTAACTTCAATATACAAATCGAAAAAGACCAGCAATACAGATTTACAAGTTACAAATGAATCATCAAATTTCCTAAAAGAAAATGTCAATAACAGGCATCTATACAATAGCCATGAGACGCAGTCACGTTTAGCTGATAAATGGTTTGTACATCAAGATTTTAACAAATGAACTATTTGACTGTACCAATGAGGTTATAGGGGTGAAAATTTGATTTTCCCTCATCTCATTTCATTTTTCATTGATAAAAGCTTTCGTCATCCGTGATTTTGGCATACAGACGCCAATCTGACTATGCCGATTCGATGGCCCATGACCATAGGTAGATTCTGAGTAACGGTTAGAGGTGGGTCTGATTTGGTTATAGGGATGAAACGGCATATCTGCCTTATACAGCTGAAAGTAGTCCATAAAGAAGATTGAAAATTATCAAGCATCGTCAGGATTCATTCGTAATTCGAGATTTTGCTATATTGACACCAATCTGACTATGCCGATTCGATTGCCCGTGCCCATGGATAGATTTTGATTATAAGCAAGGGGTGAGTCTGATGGGGTTATAGGGGTGAAATTTTGTTTTTCCCCATTTGTCAACGATAAAATCGTTCGTCACTCGAGATTTTGGCATATAGACACCAATCTGGCTATGCCGATTCGATATCCCATGACCATAGGTAGATTCTGAGTATATGTTAGGAGTGTGTCTGATGGGGTTATAAGGGTGAAATTTTGCTTTTCCCTATTTTTCAACGATAAAATCGTTCGTCATTTGAGATTTTGGCATATAGACACCAATCTGACTATGCCAATTCGATAGTCCATGACCATAGGTAGATTCTGAGTATAGGGTTGGGGTGGATCTGATGGGATATAGGGGTGAAATTTTGATTTTTCCCATTTTCCGTCTATAAAATCGTTCGTCATTCGTGAATTTGGCACATTCATCGGAGCATAGTCATATTTGTGTCTATATTTCAAAATCACGAATGACGAACGATTTTATCGATAAAAAATGGGGAAAATCAAAATTTCACCCCTATAACCCCATCAGATCCATCCCAACCCTATGCTCAGAATCTACCTATGGTCATGGACTATCGAATTGGCATAGTCAGATTGGTGTCTATATGCCAAAATCTCAAATGACGAACGATTTTATCGTTGAAAAATAGGGAAAAGCAAAATTTCACCCTTATAACCCCATCAGACACACTCCTAACATATACTCAGAATCTATGGTCATGGATTATGGAATCGGCATAGCCAGATTGGTGTCTTTATCCCAAAATCTCAAATGACGAAAGATTTTATCGTTGAAAAATGGGGAAAATCGAAATTTCACCCCTATAACCCCATCAGACCCACCCCAACCCTATAATAGCCACTTCGGATTATTTTCAATAGATGGCGTTGGTTGCGGACTACTATAAATATAAATTGTGTAGAATTTTCGCAATCGTATCTCCTATATATATAAAAACAAATGGATTCAGTTCCTAGTTCTTTTGGCGTTCGCTATGACGATTAACAAATCACAAAGTCAATTTGCAAAAACAACTAAATTTTCGATAGATGCCTAAGTTTGAATCGATCTTTTATTCACTTTTCTTCTGACAATTTTTCCACCAATCATACTGCTCAAAAAATGACGATTCCGAATTTTTATACAAAAGATGATTGGTCGAACAAATGACCGAACGAACGAACGCAACCATAAACCTACCTTTAGTGTTGAATTCGATGAAAAAGTGAATGGAATGGCCACTCAATCGTCTAACTCAAACGTCTATTGAGAATTGAGTTGAGTTGTTTGATTTTTCTCTCATCAAAATCAATTTTCGTGCAGGTTAAAAGTGTTTGCTCGGACGAAGTAATGTGGGGCGAGACAAAGTTCGCCGGGCCAGCTAGTTTAATATATAATTTGTTTAGGTTTTTTTAGGTTTCAGTGGTTGACACTTAGGTCATTTTTAGCCCATTGTGATACCATGCATTCATTGCCACACCATTAACCCATTCACCTATTTACCTACTCACACAACTACAGTATACAACCTGCACATTGCAAGCACCATTTCAACCTGTACATTGACATGCACGGTGGGTCGGCGTAGAATTCTTCACTCCATCAGAGGGTCTTAGTTGTGTTTATTAACATTACCGATTGTAATCGATGATGAAAATTCGATTTGCATCTAGCATCTGATGGAGTTCGAACCCAGTACCTCCTGGTCTAAGTACCGAAGCTTTAACCACTGCACCACATCTCCGGTTATAATTTGTTTAAATTTCGACTGAACTAGCCAAGACACTATCGGCATTATCGAATTTTCACTGACGGCTGGTAACTTTCGGCTAACTTTAACAAGGTATTAATTCCCTTGATTATATAATAACATTGAAGCAGCTTTTTCAAGCTCTTATGTGGTTAGTGAAAAGAACCACCCCAACGGACTGCCATCTAACCGGCAATATGCTGCATCTACTATAAAACAATTAGGAGTTTCTATATTGTTCTCAGTGGGTATTTTATTAAACGATTGACAACAACAACGATTTATTCAGGGTAGATGTTAACTTCAAAGTTGACTACCCTTACGATATTACTGGCAGAGTCCCTACTCTTGATTTTATTGAAAACAGGTGCTGAAGGAAACAGATTTACATCACGCATTACACAAGTTGGGTCGAGGTCTGATCTCCGAAAAACCAGTTTATTGGGTTAGAAGAACTTTGGGTGACCGCGCATTGGAATTGGAACACCGCAGAAAAGTGGTAAAATGAAAGCAAAAGAGAACGAACACCCCGGCGATGCCAGTGTACCTCATATTGTCTAGAATTGAATGGTCTAATCAATTATTAATTTGAATACAACTTGATTACGCAAATATATGCAAATTTTTGAAACTTTCCCATATAAAATACTGTACTATTCCATATACCTCTATTCAGTTCAGCATAAGTTATTGTTCCAATTTAATCGCACCGACGATCATATGCTCGAGTAATGTAAATACAAAAATCTTGTTACCTGTCTTACATTAATGCAAGTTCTACCAATATACGAATTAAATCTCGATGATATGTCGGTCTTCGTTTGAAATGTGAATAAGAAATTTTCTCTATATCTGCACGTATACCTATTACCTACATATGAGTAAACGATAAAATTAAAACAAATGTTAAATGTATTGTTTATATTCCTTAAAGTCGACAAACCACTTAATTATATTGACATTAATTCAATATTGATTTTAATCACTTAAGATCTTTAACAAAAAAAAAAAAATTAATAAAGACGATTTGAATCAGTTTGTGTGTCATTGACGACTCCCCGCGGCCATTTCACTTAAATAATGTTAATTTAATTGAAATTTATTGTCAATCGTATAATTCCTGCAAATATGTAAAAGTCTTCGATAAGATCAAGGTTGATCTTAAAAAAAAATAATCTTAGAAAACTTAACGAAAAAAAAATCAAGTAGTTATATTGGTACTTTTGTAGTATGAATATTCCAAAACTAAAATCTGGTTTATATCAATATTTGCGAATATGATTTTGAATAATGATGGCTTAAGCTTAATCTGCAGTTTAAGATGAAGCATATACAAATTTTGGGATTTTGGTGGTTTGGTAATTTTCAAATTTACTTAAAATTAAATTTCGAAGTACTAAAATTTTTAAATATCAACTTTAAAAGCTTATTTTCGATAAACTTAAGGATCTTTATGTTGATGATCGTCTGCGCATCTAAGAATAAAGAAATCATCTGTGTTAGAATATTCAAAATATTTTATGCCTACCTATTTGAATCCAGTTAAGAATTGTTTAATTAACCGCCCGATTCTGAAATGTAATAATTCTGTAGTTGCAACTTTATAGAAATTACGTATACAAAGATACAGTGTACTAAAAATTTGCATTCAAGTATGGGTGTTATATTGATACCACATAAATTTAATGAACAATTGTCCAACTTATATTTTATAATCTTAATATTTTATTTAACAACATTCGATTGATTTTACATTTGATGAATGAGGAGCAGCTAAAATCTGATTATTATAAATTTTCATTCCTACGGTTTTTGTTTAATAATAGAATTTCATGGCACTTTCATTTTACTCGTTCAAATAAATAAATCCTGAAACACTCAGTTTAGGGATTGCTACTTTAATCTTTATACAAATTCACCAGTAAAAAAAATTGTTGATTGAACCGCCACACTATCCTTCCCCCAGTGATTGAACAAGAACGATACCCTTTATTCAAAACGAATTGGTTTTCTTGAAATTCGTCCAGATCTTGATTTATAGTGTTCAGTAACGTCTGGTGTAAAAGTTACTCGTTTGCGATTTGCGCGTTATGAAGTCTTTGGTGATGAATTAGTGTTTTGTGTTGTAACGATTCCGAATGGCATCGTTACAAGTTTTTAAATTGCATTTGTATGCGAATCGCCTAAAGTACGTTGTGTGTAATTCAGCAAATTTTTATTTATAATCCCTAAATGTTGACTACGATATTGTGTAGTACGTTATCAGTAATTGAGAGTGATCGTAAAAGTAAAATAGCGATCGATCGATAAGATAATTTAGGTCGATCAATTTTGAAAAAATATCAAGTGGTCGATACAGCAGGGGAAAAACGACTTAGCTAAAATTGATTTTTGTTTTTTTTCGCGATTTTTTTTTTGCGCAAATGGTGAAAAAAAAAATTTTTGGATCGGTTAAAGAGATGGTTGGTTTAGGTTAGGTTAGGTTGGAGTGGCTGCTATCGCACACTTAGGCCAGTATTGGCCCATTGTGATACCACAGGATCCTATCTCCCCTTTACTCCTGCTGAAACCATCCAGAGCTACTTATGTAGCGTAAAATATCTCGTATTCCACAGCGCGCGAGTTCCGAAAGGCTGTCCATACCGTACACACCTAAATACTTATGCCTTCTGTATGATAGTGCCGGACACGAGCATAGGAAGTGATCTAGCGTCTCTTCCTCCTCTTCGTCTAAACAACTTCTACAGAAGTCATTCGTCTGTAGACCCAGCCTTCTTGCATGTTCCCCAAAAAGGCAGTGTCCTGTCAGTATCCCTACGACCAATCCTAACTCTCGTTTTCCCAGGGATACTAGTGCTTTGGAGCGCCGCAAGTCGAGTTTTGGCCAAACCTGTTTTGCTACTCTGCACGTGAGGGTGTTGGTCCACCTCTCATTTGTCAAGGCGATTGCCTTTTTACTGAGCGCTGATCTAAGCGCTGCTATAGGCCTCCCCAGACCTGCCCTTTCCGGTTGCATCTGGAGAGTCGTACCGTACCTAGCTAGTTCGTCCGCCCTGCAGTTTCCCGTGATGTCCGAGTGACCAGGGACCCAGATTATCTGGATACTGAAATACTCGCTCATCTCCTTAAGAGATGATCGGCAATCCAGCGCCACCCGTGACTTCAGACAAACCGCCTCTAGCGATCTGACCGCCGCCTGACTGTCCACATAAATCGCGATATCCCTAACGGATACCACGTTATGCTTCAACCATGTCCCGACCTCGCCTATCGCCACCACTTCAGCCTGGTACACGCTGCAGTAGTCAGGGAGACGAACGGAAATATTAACATTAAGCTTCTCACAGAAGACTCCGGCTCCTACTTTGCCGTCTAGTTTAGAACCGTCCGTGAAAAATTGCAGTGCCTCGTTTTCCAGTATTGATCCGTTCCTCCAGGATTCGCTCGAAGGACAGATGGTCCGGAAAACTTTATCGAAGCACAAAGTTGGTTTAATATAATCTAGATTCGCCAGTTCTTCCCTTAGCGATCTAACTATTGTCGAGTGTCCCGCTTGAAGACACTTCCACTGAGAGACAGCCGAGAGCCTTGTAGCCACATTGGCTGCCATCTGCTTACCAAAAAATTCGATTGGAATAAGGTGGAACATAACCTCTAAAGCGCGTGTAGGTGTTGACCTAAGCGCCCCACTTATAATCATGCAGGCCGTTCTTTGCACCTTCTCCAACATCTTCCTATATGTTACCTTCTCCAGAGCTGGCCACCACACACCCACCTCGTACATCAGCACAGGTCTTACCACAGCGGTATAGAGCCAGTGTACCAGCTCTGGTTTTAGACCCCATCTCTTCCCTATGGCGTTCTTACACGAGTAAATGGCTACATTAGCCTTATTCACCTTTTCTACAATATTAGGCTTCCAGCTTAGCTTACTGTCCAAGATTATGCCCAGAAATCTCGCTCTGTCAGCAAAAGCCAGTCTAGTGCCGTTCACGGTAGGAGGACTAACTACCGGAATTCTATATTTCTTAGTAAATAGTACCAGCTCTGTCTTGGAGGGGTTAATCCCTAATCCACATTTTCTGGCCCATTTCGTAACGATCAGGAGTGCATTCTGCATAACATCCCTAATCGTATCCAGATATTTGCCTGAGACAGCTATCGCTACATCATCCGCATACGCTACAACCCCTATCCCCTCTCCCTCCAGTTCCAAGAGCAATCCATCCATCACAACACTCCAAAGAAAGGGAGACATTACACCTCGTTGCGGGGTTCCTCTAAGCACCCGCCTTCTAATTGTGGCCTCCTCCAGTTTCGAGGTGATAATCCTGCTTACCAGCATCTGATTTATCAACCTACATATGGGGTAGTCCACGTTCAAAAATGACAATCCTTCCATGATCGCCTCCGTTTTAACATTATTAAAGGCACCCTCAATGTCGAGAAATGCTACCATACAGAACTCTTGCGAGTAAATTGACTTCTCAATCATGCGTACTAGATCGTGCAGAGCTGTGTCCACCGACTTTCCCTTACAGTACGCATGCTGCGACATTGCCCAACTCCTGGGCTCAATTTTTGATCGAATACCTATATCTACCAACCTTTCCAAGGTTTTCAACAGAAAGGATGATAGAGTTATAGGTCTCAGATCCTTTGGATAGGCATGCGAGTTTTTTCCCAATTTCGGGATAAAGACCACTGTGACCTCCGTCCATTTTTTAGGAATATATACCAGTTTCTGACATCCCATGAAGATACCTTCCAGCCAGGGAGGATGACTTTTGAGTTCCTCTGGATCTCTGCTGGTATAATCCGATCCGGGCCCGCTGATTTATAAGGTTTAAACCCGTTCAGCGCCCAACGGATTCGCTCCTTATCCGCGATGCCCTCCATCTCTATTGAAGGTGTTACTCGATTAGCTCGAGGCTCTGTCGAGTCTTCAAAGCTTCCCGGAAAATGGGTCTCGATGAGGAGCTCCAATGATTCCGCACTTGAAATTGTCCATGACCCGTCTGGTCTAATTAAATAACTAGGACTGGTTGGGTTAGTAGCTAGAATTTTCCTAAGGCGAGAAGTCTCAGAGACCTCTTCCATTCTACCACAGAAGAGTCTCCAAGACCCCCTTTGTGCCTTCCTCAATTCTTTTTTGTACTTTCTGAGGTCCTCCTTATAGGAGTCCCAATCTCGACCTCCCTTGTGTTCTTAGCTTTATTAAAAGCTCTCCTACACACACTCCGATATGTTCCCAACTCCTTGGTCCACCATATCGGTTTCTGCCTACCCCTAGGCTTTATTAGGGGGCACGCAGCATTAAATGAAAGATTGCATGCCTTTGTGACAATATCAACCATGCCATCTAATTCCTCTACTGTCGCCGGAAGTTCAGGAACCTCCAGCGGCAGTAGTTCCTTCAACACCTCTCCATATTTGTTCCAGTTTGTCCTTCTGGGATTCCTGAAGGATTTCCGGGTAACAGGTTTAGTGTCGAGGTTATAAATTACATATCGATGATCAGAGAATGAGTGCTCTTTCGCCACTCTCCACTTCTCTGATCATATGAAAGATCGTTTCTGACACAAAGGTGACATCTAAAACCTCCTGTCGATTTTTAACAATAAATGTGGGTTCTCGCCCAATATTGCAAACTAAAAGGTTGGTATTTAATAAATAATCAAAAATAACTCACCCCTCTCGTTGATGTCTGTGCTTCCCCAGATTGTGTGATGCGCATTTACATCACATCCGAGTACAACACCTACCCTTCTTTGATCTGCTTCCCGGATCAGTTCCTCCAGGTTGTCCGGTGGAAACTCCTTCTCGCGATCCATATAGGCTGAGGCTAGCCATAGCTTCTCACAGCCACCCTCAGCGCTCACCGCTGTAACGTCTCCACTACTAAATTGTGGAAGAAGAAAAATATTCAAATTATTTTTCGCTAAAATACACGATCTGATCTTCTCAAAGTTGCTTGAGTATAATAATTTATACCCTTTCATTCTGAGGCCACAGATCCTGTTATTGTTAATCCAAGGTTCTTGGATTAACACTAAATCCTCATCTGACTTAGTCAGTCTGAGAACGAGAGCTGCCGAGGCAGCCTTCGTGTGATGTAGGTTTATTTGTATAATGCTAACCATTGTAGTCGACCTTACTCACCTCTTCCTGCACTCCCTGCATCAGGATAGTGCCATCTACCTCTTGGTTCTGGGCGCTGTCTTCCTCTCGTCGAGAGCCTGACAGGATGTCCCCATCAGACTCCAGAGAGAGGAGGCTACCTCCCCTAACTATGCTCCTCAGAGCCGAAGCATTACTTTCCTGGGCGTCCTCAGCCCGCTTGACCGTCTCCTGCTGGGTCCGTTCACCGTCACCCCCAGGCTGGTCTTTCGCAGTTGCGTCGGTCTCGTCCTTTTTATATACTTTGAGAGTGATCGACCCGAACCCGAAGTTGATCACTCCCTTTAATTTTGCAAGGGAAGCCAGGGATTCTTTATTGATCAGCATGATTGCCAATCTAAAGCCTCCCTTAGCTTCCTCTCGCTTTATAATCCTCCAGTCTTCCGTTGGAAGATCGGGATTACTGGCCTGAATAATCTCGAGGATTTCTTCTATTTTATCCGGCTCGGTTGGCAGCCAAACACGTGCCCTCGGCCTGCTCGGGATTTCCTCCCTGCAGACTGCCTCAAGCCTCGCGCCCGGCCACACCTCGCCTACTTCGGCAATTGCCCTTTTGTAAAGGTCGACCGATCTCTGATCTGAGCACGCAGTCAACTTCACGCGTCCCTGGTACCATCCCGCATCTCTGCAGGACGGGGGGGATCCCGGATTTTCTCTCAAGATCCGCAGAAAAATGGAGTTTAGTGCGTTAAACACTACTCTCCATTTCTCTGACGTGATACTCCCATCTTCCTGACTTCTGTCAATGACGGCTAGCACCAGCACGTGCTCCTTTAGGATCTCACTGAATAGCTTCAGTTTTTGATCAATAGGAGCACCCGACGTCTTTTCTACCTGGACCTTGGCTCGCTTACTCTCGCCCGTTTCCAGCTCTTCCTGGGACCTCTGTCTTTTAGACACAAGGGCCCTTTCCGAGCTGTCACGGCCGACAGTTTTTTTAGCCCATGCCACCGATCCTCGTTGTTCTACTGTAAGGTGCCCCTCAGGGGTCGCAGCCAGTTTCTCTAAAATTCTATACGCCGACCGTCTCTCCCTGTATCGACGCTTCGACTGAGGGATCTCTCTCAATTCCCCCTTATTTCCTTTAGCGGTTCCGCTTCCACCTGGATTCGATGCCAAAGTGTCGCTTAACCCTGATGATGAAGCCCCACCTTTACGGTTAGAGTTGCTAACTTCTTCCGGTTTTTGAAGGTTGCCGGTCCCCTTGTTTTTATTATTTTTTGTTTCTTCAATGTTTCTCCCACGAGTATCGGAGAAATATAGGTCAACTTGCGCAGAGATCCGTGTACGCAAGCAAGGCTAAAAACAACTGGAGGTCGCCAGGTATCCAGAGGGCTCCGTTCCCGACTGGGCTTTGTTAAATGGGCCCCCAGCCTAGCCGATCATCAGCACGGGTCGCGTAACACTTAGAGGGTCTAGGAGTGACCTTAGAGGACTTAGAGGGTCTAGGAGTGACCTTATCATAATTAACTTGCAGGGAAACACAACGACGTTCTCGTTTAATGGGAACTCCAATATTGACCTAAAGATCAATGTCAATGTATATGCGGTTCTGAAGTATAGAAGACGTTAAGCGTCAACTTTTGAAATGGAACGAGAACACCGTTGTGTCACTAAAAAAGCAGCTGAATAATTGAAACACATACGAATTAAATTGCCGTTATTACTAAGCGACGAAGTTCTTCCTAAGTTTCGGCAGTATCGTGCTGAACTGATTATTTTCTTAAGTTAACGAAATAGTGCGATATAGTAGACCGGAACTCCGGACAGTAAATGCCTCCACGCGGCTATGGATAGCAACGTCACAAAGCACCGATATTGGTTAACAATGCTAAGCTTTGTACGAGTCCCTCCCTATGAATTATATTAAATGAATTACAGGACAAAAATTATTCGCAGCAACCTAATGGCACGCGTGTACTTCCCCAACCGCTCCCCGTGCACATTCCACCCAAATTAAGATATTTTTTTGAATCGACTTGACTTGAAGAGACGGAAATAATCATAAATAATCAATTTTCCGACTTTTCCGTATTTTCCCATTCTATTTTTATATATTTTTTTAAGTTTAGTTTACCGAATTGATTAGACATGAAGATTATTTATTTATGTACTTTTGATGAGCGCATTCTTAAAATCAATATTAACATAGACATTTTAATCATAACGTGTGACATCTATACATGAACACAAAAGCTAAAATGTCTCGATACTGATTTTGGTGCTACCTGTATAAAAATAGAAAAATCATTTTTAATATGTGTAGTAAGTCTAATATACACCAGAGAGTACTGTAATACACAAAAAGAAATATTTTGACGTTTAAATGTCAGTGTGTTAGTTTATTTATGTTGTTATGTCATGTGGTCCCATCAGTTACGGTATTTTCGGTAAATTTTAATTAAATTATATTCGATTAATTATAAATTGTCCACTAAACTATTTTTAATCCATGTAACTATCCTGTGAAATGATGGTTGCATACGAAATAATTGTAAATACAACGGAATTATTGTTTAAACGTTCCTAACCTCAATGTTATGTTGTTTTTATTTGACAGTTGCATAAGCCACCAAATACCATGGGCTTGTAAACCGAAAACAACGATTAGTGCTTGGAGGCGACAGTCTCTATACATGTTGAATCTGGATCGAAATTTTTATATGTCCAGTTCGAATTTCAAGCGGCGAAAAACGGGCGAGGAAAAAAAGTCGGATCGTTTGATTGAGTACTCACCGAAGAAGTCGGCAAATAAGAAGGTCATGTTCGGGACCGTCGATATATGGCGAAATATGACAGTAGGCGATTTGGCCAGTGCACTTAATAAAGATATAGGTAGGTATTCAATACTTGGAGGGGTCTTAAAACTTAATTAACTGCATGTAAATTTTAGAACATATCCAGGAAGCCATGTTGTACGTAGACGGTGCCAATAACTTGGAGCCATCCGCCCGACTCGAGAATATAAAAATGATCAAAGATATTGCAAACAAGTGTGGCATGAAAACGAAAATCGTTTCGGCCCCGACCGACGAGATCGAAGAGACTAAAGATAAGGATGTTGTGCGGCGGCCACCAGCACCCCCAGAACAATTAAAACATCGTCCACCCGTGGTCACTGTAATGGGCCATGTTGATCATGGTAAAACCACATTACTTGACTCAATGCGCGGGGCATCAGTAGCGCTTAGCGAGGCAGGCGGTATAACACAACACATTGGCGCGTTTACTGTTTTGCTCGACAACGGTGACGCTGTAACATTTTTAGATACTCCGGGGCATGCCGCTTTTAGTGCGATGCGGGCCCGTGGTGCCGACCTTACCGATATTATAGTGCTAGTGGTGGCGGCCGATGATGGTGTAATGGAGCAAACTCGGGAAGTTATAAAACTGGCACAATCTTCAAATGGTACGAAATATAAATCGGTAAATTAGGCTATATTAATGACAGTTTTTATTCGCAGTCCCGATAATTGTGGCCATTAATAAAATTGATAAGCCGGAAGCTGATATCGTAAGTAGTATAATTTTTTAATAATTTAAACACAAGATAATTTTTCTGGATAATTAGGAGCGCACTATACGTGAACTCAGCCAATTGGGGATTTCTCTCGAAGGTCACGGTGGTGATACTCAGCACGTTGGGGTTTCTGCGCTCAAATCGATCAATTTACATGAGCTGGCTGAAGCGGTTAGTACACAAGCGACTCTAATGGGTTTAAAAGCGGAATATGAAGGATTGGTTGAGGGAGCTGTGGTTGAATCGCGACTTGATTCAAAGCGAGGGTAAATTTTCTATACTATTCTAATTCGGAATGTAACATTTATTTTTCACCCCCCAGAAAACTTTCCACCGCCATTGTAACCCGTGGCACTTTGCGGAAAGGTAGTATTTTAGTAAGTGGTACCGCCTGGGCAAAAGTTCGAGGTCTCTTCAATCATCTGGGCGAACCAATCGATGCAGCGACACCTGGAACCCCAGTCGAAATATTAGGATGGCGTGAATTACCCTTAGCAGGCGAAGAAATTCTTGAGGTCGAATCAGAGCGTAAAGCGAGCTCTGTGATTCGATACCGGGAATCACTGGAACAGAAACAGCGTGCCGAGGGTGATAAAGACGCCATTCTAAAGAAAGAATTAGAACACTTAGAAACATATCGTAAAGAGCGTGAAGCACGTCGATTAGCCGGCCGTTACAAAACGCGACCTGGTCAGCGTACAAAAGAAATTGACCCCGATGATTCCCGCCCAAAAATTAGTGTTATAATTAAAGGTGATGTACACGGCTCGGTCGAAGCGATTCTCGATGTGCTCGAAACTTACAACGACGATGATAAAGTTCGTCTCGACATCGTTCATTATGGGGTCGGCGATGTAAACGAAGGTGATCTTGAATTAGCAAAAACTTTCAATGCAATTATTTATGCATTTGCGGTGAAACCACCACCGCCACAGAAAATTGATAAGGCGGTAAAAATTCGTGAGGTTAACATAATCTATCGACTGGTTGACGATTTAAAGGAGGAGATCAACAAAAAACTGCCGTTGGTAGAGGAAGAAGAGGTGATAGGCGAAGCTAATCTACTACAATTATTCCGTATCACCGAAGGTAAAAAAGAAGTCAACGTACTCGGATGTCGTTGCACAAAAGGTGTCCTTAAAAAGTCAGCAAAATATAAAATCATTCGACAAGGGGAACTCATTCATACGGGGACTCTCGACTCGATGCGCCACCTAAAAAATGAGGTTGACACTATAAAATGTGACGTTGAATGTGGTTTACGCCTTCTCGATCAAAGCGTAATCCCAGAACCGGGCGACAAAATCATTTGCTTTAACACACAGATGAAACCACAAATGACGGAATGGGACCCGGGTTTCTAAGTACCTGTGATTTGTATGTTATTTTTGTACAATTAAGTAATAGAGTTAAATGTTATAAACTATTTTGGGTGGTTTTAAAACGGTCGACGATAAGTTCGTTTGTTATCAGTTCTGCCATTTTGGCGTAACGCCTGCTCCATTCATAAAAAAATGTTAATCCGATCCGAGATTTTGGCACCCGGAAGAAATTTATTTGTTTGTGTAAAATGCTGATTAGAAATTTAGATTTTTTTTTTTTTTTTTGTATATACATATATTTTGGTTGGTTGATAATTCCGTTCTAGAATTAGAATCAAATTTAGAAACCTAAAAATATAGAGCTTCCGGGACCGAATCAAGATATCTTTTATGTAAACCATGCAATTTTTGCGTGACAAACTTGATTTTTTTGCAAGCACATGGTTGTTGTGTAAAACGTTATCGAGTCGTTTGGCTTACACGATTACAATACGGATGCGATCGTTTATGAATGGTTGTGGCTACAAAAAAAAATCCTCGATATCCGATAGGAAGTGTAATTTGATAATTAAATTTGATTTGTAATGTTGAGATATGATTGTGAGTCGAAATATTGTGTGAGGTGGTTTATGTGAACTCCGTGTGGTTTGTAAATCGATTTAATGTAAACCGCTAAGCAAATCGGTGAATTATAAAATTTGAGAGAAACCTTAAGTTGGTTATGATTTAAAAAGCGTAAGCCAAAGAAGAGAAACTTAATTTGGACGTCGAAAAGTATCATGTGGAGCAGCCTTAGAACTATACTCAATTTAATTAATGAAATCCATCCGTTGGCTTCCTGTAATCATCCACATAGCTTCAACAAGTAAAGGTAAGTAGCCAACCTATAACAACGAATCAAAATAAATTAACAATAAAGGACATTGCAAAAACTATCGTGTAAGGCTGATAGTCGGTAAATTCTATACGTTTCAAATTGTCAAGCAAAGTTTTTTTTTTGGTGAAGTGGTGAAACAATACGTTCCGTCTCATCATTTTCGAGCTAGCCTCGCTTTTGTTGCCGAGCTGATTTCTTCTATGTCTTACAAGTACGGTTATTCTCCTTTGCCCGATAATTCTGATGAAATTTTTCCTGTAATAATTTTATTGGTGATTTCCAACAAAGTAGCTGACATCTGGTGAACAAAACGCAAATCGCAATGTGCTATGAAGCAATGCGGATAAAATCTCAAAACAATGGATTAGACAATTCTCGTCTTCGCCTTGTAGAGGCAAAAACCGACTCGTATCTATATTTGTTGGAAACCGCGAGTAGGGACTATGTGCACTTATTCTAAGATTGCACAGTATTAGCACAGACAATCAAATTAGATTTTTCATTTGAACTAAAAAATGAAAACAAAACATATTTCTGATAATTCCAATGTCATCGTTGTATCTGTGATTTTTCGTTAAACATTTTTACGTTTACATAGGAGGAAATATCTCTTTTAGGTTGTCTCTGGTATTAGTTTTATGGAAAAACTCGAATTCGCTAGTAGATTTTTTAATTCTTCGTAGTGCCGAACTGAAATTAAATTTTGTTAAAACATTTAAATTGATCTGCAGCTTATTCGGGTTCAGGTTTTTACACGTTTCGCATAGGTTTTTAATTGTTTACCTAGGTCTTTCCACATATTCAGTGTTATCAAGTTAGCCCTTTCAGATACATATATATTTACCACTTTTCGATTTCTTTCAGCACCATAAAAAGTAGTTTTGCCCTCAACGGCAATTTAGTACTATTTCAATATTTTTAGGACTAGGTAGTTCTAGCACTTAAACAAAATCTGATAACCAATGATTGTACTCATTATTATTTTGCTGGTGCTACATCCGTTCGAGGGGTTTAGCTGCCTTGATTGGTCCATTGAATCTGTAGCTCTTGGAATTTGCATGCTGCTGCTGGATGAGACATATTGACATGGCGAGGGATGATCCCGTTTTCATGCTTTTTTACAATTAGTTTTATGCTAGTTTTCATGTGGTCACCCAAATTTGTACTGATCAAAGCAACCGTATCTCGTTCCTTTGTCATTTTTACGGAATTGCTTTCCTTCTATGGCCTTAAGTACACAAACCAAAAAATTCGTGTTACATTTATGTAATTAAAAACCCTGGAATAACATGTTATAACATCACACTTTCCACAATTTATCGAAGTTTATATCTCGATCCTCTAGGATAAAATTTGCGACTTTTTTATTTTTTATAATATTTTCCAGCCTGCTAGATTTAAAAATTGTGATATTTCTACTCCATTTCTATCATCAAATAATTTGTTTTCGATAGTTGGACGAAATTGGAGAAAGAAGTGGTGCTCATATTTCATCTAGTCGTTTGCGATAGCAATAAAACAGAAATAATTCATAAACGAAACAGTCGCCTAGCTCAGTTTAGAAAAATGAGACATAACGTTCGACGAAGTATCGAAAATGTGATGTTATAACATCTCACCCCTGATTTATTTAAAATTATAATTAAAAATCCTCATAACCTAAATATTGCATTTTAAAATTATGTATATTTAAAATTTCGTAACATTTTTGTAGCATAGTCTCTTTCATATCAATCTGGCAGTATTTTGACTAAAATCTAGCAGTCATGAATATAACAGTTGGCAACACTGTTAATATTGAACACAACACATCAGGCCAACAAAAAAAGTGAATTTAAACGAGTGTTCGCTATTGTTAATGTTGTTTTAGCGTAGTTTATTAAGCGTAAGGCCAACCTGAAAATGTTGAAATCATTCAATCAATTTTTTTTATAGCGGTAACATGTGCGAATGCTATAATTGTGTAGTGAATGCTGCCATTTTAAAGAGGTAAGTTAAACGTATTCCAGTTCACGCTACTTGTATGGCCACTATTAAAGAGTTCCCGTGCTGCAACTGCCGCCCTTCGTACACTTTTCGTGACAGCCATCCACAAACATTTTCAATTACAATACATTAAGGTCCGATGGTATGGCGGCCATGATAAAATATTATATAGTTGAGATACTCAATTTTTGGCATTCCGGGCGTTGTGAATTATCTTGCTGCAAGGTCCATTTAAGAAACCTGAAAATTTCTTTAATTTAACCAAAAGTTTCTAGGAGCATGGTTTTATATCCCTTACAAATAAGAATCAGACCCTCACATCATCCCTCACAAATAAGAATCCAGACCATAAAAAAAAAATTAAATCAAATCGTGGTAGTAAAATTTATAACCCCGGCCCATCTATGTTAAATTTATTCGTCTGAGAACACTAACCTTTTCCACTACGTCGTCCATTGCATTACTCACGAGCAAAATTTGGTTCTAAATTAATATAAATATGAAAATTGGGCTAAATAACCGTTATTTAAACTTTTATATTTTTTCTACTCTATAATGATTTCCGCGGCGAGCCAAAAATGTCCTATATGTACTTTTCGATCCGCTTCAATTTTCCTATCACGATAGATCAATTTTCCTATTCGATAGAGGAATCGAAAAGATTATAAACGCGCACTCATTTAACATCATAAACGTACTCATTTAACGTGATAAACGCAATCATTCAATGTTAGCTGATGACATTTGTCAGTGTATGTGACATTAGTTTGCACATAAATTTTCTTTTGGTTTGAGTGATAATTGTGATTTGTGTTGAATTAAATTTTTTTTACGTTTTTTTATTGGGGTACTTGAAAAAATGTATCATTTTCAATTGATTATGTTATTGATTTTATATTTTATTTTAAAACGTAGCAAACGGCAGTCAATCGTCAACATAAAGGAAAATGTCTATTGAAAAATTGTCCGCCTTATTTTTGATGGAGTTAGTTTTCTCGCTATCGAATAGATGGCGAAACGGTATCGTGTTTAGTCACTTTCCACTTTGTGCCTTAGAGGCCGAATTTGAAGCGTTATGAGCGCCTTTCTTCAATACTTGTGGCAGAATACTTGCATCCTCGATCTAGGAAAGTGTAGCCAGCGAGGTAGTTCTTTTACTACTCAAAAGTGTATTGTGCAATTGCACGACTGGTGTCTGTCTGATATTTCCTGAGCTATTATACATACTCAAAAATGATGCGAGGGAATACAACTTTTGACTACAACTGTATTCAATAAAAATTAGTCTTTCACAAAATAAGAGCACGTATTGACTGTGCAACTTTACATAATAAACAAATAAAAACTTAGATTTCCGATAACCCGCTGCCTCCTACTTGCCGCCATGATGCGGTGCTGCTGTTGTAATAAACTGCCATTTGACACCAGCATCAGCTTTATTGTATTCTGGAGCATGGGCGTGGTTTTACTTACGGAGTTTGTTTTGGAGAAGTCGATTTGCACAGACGAACTGAGTACAGTTCTCCCTGTACAGCGCTGCGCAGTACTCACATCGCCTGACAAATCTATCAAACACACCTAAAAATGCTTGGGTTGACAAATCTTTGGCGTCCTCAATATGTAGAGCCTTGTACGTGAGTTATTGTCACGTGTAATCCAAATCGGTATTAGTGAATGGTGATGCCATCAGTATTGTCGAGCCCAGCAACGATGCCATCTGTTGTTGTTGCATAGTTCGCTGATGTCGTTTGCAATTGACACAGCGATGGATATATGACTTTTCTAATATACGTACTATGTATATATAAAAGATCAAGAATTATCTTCGTAGATATTGTAGCGTTTCCTGCATATCACAATATGTTGTTATCGCAAGTGTTAATTTGATTGTCATCCACAAATGGATTGCAGTTTGCTACTTGTGTCGACTCTTGAACGAGATTTTAACGAACAACACAACTCACACAAAAGACAAGTCTTCCTCCTCTTCCGCTGCTCCTATGATTTTAGGTCTCCAAAATTTACAACCAGCTGGTCGATAGCGTAGCAATTGGAATTCTATTTGTACCGTCGACATAGGTTATGTTCCTCTATGTAGTGCTTGAAAGGACTAATGTTGGAATGGGTTGTATCTCTCTTACCACGCTCTCTTCTTCGAATGTAGATAACAATGGATTTTTCACTAGTTACAATTGATTCTTGATATAAACGTGATGGGCCGCTCCACCATAACGAATGTCCTTCTGTTGGATTATGTTCTGTATGAATACGTCGCCATTGATTGATATTAGAATGTTCCTCTATGTAAACCACCTTATTTGAAACATACGGTTTCAAAGTTGCTGCTGATTTGTTGTTTTGCTAACATAATACATAGCTGGAATCGCTCCATAATGTGTACGATTTTTGATTTTCATCGACACATTTGTTTGTTGTAAATGTTTGCAGTGATTTATTACTAGAGCAGCTGTGGAGGATGGCCCAAACACAATCCAACCCAGATGGATAGGTATCATGCATGCTTCATTGTGCTGTCCAATGACTATTCCTTCCCGATTTTATTTCCTCAGATATCAGTTCTTGAGCCGCAAGCTGCAAGTTCCTTAAATGATTCCAACATCAATCGACGTTGATGACGTGATTGAACGCAGAAAAATTCATCACCTTTGGCTCTAGTTCTCAAATATTCTGTCAGATGTCAGTCAAAAGGCGAATAAGCTTTGAAACGTAGTTCAAAGTTAACATCAATCGTAGAACGCATAGTAACAGTTATTTGGCCACGTGTATAGGTATTACGGCGTCGATATTCAATAACCTGAATCCTCGCAAAAAGTGATGTGAATTATCGACCGAAGGAATCGGGACATCCACTAATACCTATACACTTTTTACGCTATTGGCCGTAGGCACTTGGCGAAACACACTAATACTTAATAAACACATTTTTATTAATCACTTGTTTTTTATTTCGCAGTTATTTTGAATAATTTTCAAAAAGTTTAAAAAATCACTCGATCGATTTCGACTTGTTAGGTCATCATCAGGAGTATCTACTGATTTGTGTTAGTAAAAAATTTTGTAATATAGTAGAAAAAAGCAAAATATAAATAAAAGAAGGAGTGCAAAAAAAAAATAAAAAATAAGCAATAAAAGCAAAATATAAATAAAAGGAGGGCAAAAAAAAAAAATAAAAAATAAGCAATAAAAATTAATCTACGGATCGCGCAGGTGTGCGATGAGTCATAGGCTGAGTAACAAAATTCAAGGTATATTATTGCGTACGTGAGTATAGAAAAGGGCGGGATCTGTAATTGGTGAGAACCGGATTTCTCTCTGTTCGTTAAGGATATTTTGGTTAAGAAATATTGATTTTCTAATTTCGTAAGATTCTAAGGTATCTAAACGTCTGCCTTTGGGTTGTATATGTAATATATCTAAATTGTTCAAGCTAGCTGTATGATTTTCTGACGTTAAATGATTATGGAAAGTTGATTGGTTGCAACCAGATAAATGTTCCTTAGCTCTAACTCCAAAATTGCGCCCAGTCTGACCAATATAGGAGAAACTACAATCATTGCAATTGATCCTATAGACACCAGATTTGGAAAGGCGATCAACTCTAGGTTTATTGTTAAAAATCATTTTCTTTATTGTGTTATTATTATAAAAAGCAAAACTAATATTGGTATAATTGGACACGATGTTGCTAATCCGTTGGCTCGTTTTTCCTATATACTCTAAGCGACGCCAATTTTCTCGCGGTGGACTATCCGGTGGATAAATACCCGTTAGAGTTTTACGCTTTAGCTTTTTATTCAATAACTTTAATATAGTCCTAGTTGCATATCCGTTATTCGTTGCTATTTGAAGAATTATGTTAAGCTCAGTGTTGTAATTTGAATTTGTCAAAGGGATGTTTATTAGTCTGTCTATGAGTGAGTGGAAAGCTGACATTTTAATATTATGAGGATGGTTTGAAGAACTAGGGATAACAGCGTCTGTATACGTGGGTTTCCGATAAATTTTGAAGTCTAAAGATGAATTAATCCTGGTTATTGTTATATCCAGAAAATTAATACATTTATTTTCTTCTTTTTCTAACGTAAAATCAATGGTGGGATATTGAGAATTTAACCAAGTTAGGAAAGAGTCTAACAGTCTATCAGTTCCATTCCATAGACATAATATGTCATCAACATATCTATACCAAAAGATTATATGACGAAAATAAGGATTGTTGTTTGATATGATCATTTGTTCGAAGAAATTCATGAAAATTTCAGCCAACAAAGGTGACAGGGGGGAGCCCATGGGTAGACCATCAGCAAATTTGAAATATGTATTATCAAAACAGAAATAATTTTGTTTAATACAAGTCTCAAAAACTAACTTCAGTTCACGGCGTAAGCTCTCATCTACAACATCCCTATCTAAGTAATTACAAACTATTTGGGACAAAGTATTAATCGGAATAGAAGTGAAAAGACTGGCAACGTCAAATGAAACTAGTTTTGAATGTAAAGGAATGTCGACGTCTTGAATTTTGTTAATCAATTCTACCGAGTTCTTAACCGAGTAAGCTGAAAAGAAATTAGTATGACAATTGAAAAAATTTATGAAACCCTTACATAGCTTGTAGGCGGGAGCATTAGCAACGAATAACGGATATGCAACTAGGACTATATTAAAGTTATTGAATAAAAAGCTAAAGCGTAAAACTCTAACGGGTATTTATCCACCGGATAGTCCACCGCGAGAAAATTGGCGTCGCTTAGAGTATATAGGAAAAACGAGCCAACGGATTAGCAACATCGTGTCCAATTATACCAATATTAGTTTTGCTTTTTATAATAATAACACAATAAAGAAAATGATTTTTAACAATAAACCTAGAGTTGATCGCCTTTCCAAATCTGGTGTCTATAGGATCAATTGCAATGATTGTAGTTTCTCCTATATTGGTCAGACTGGGCGCAATTTTGGAGTTAGAGCTAAGGAACATTTATCTGGTTGCAACCAATCAACTTTCCATAATCATTTAACGTCAGAAAATCATACAGCTAGCTTGAACAATTTAGATATATTACATATACAACCCAAAGGCAGACGTTTAGATACCTTAGAATCTTACGAAATTAGAAAATCAATATTTCTTAACCAAAATATCCTTAACGAACAGAGAGAAATCCGGTTCTCACCAATTACAGATCCCGCCCTTTTCTATACTCACGTACGCAATAATATACCTTGAATTTTGTTACTCAGCCTATGACTCATCGCACACCTGCGCGATCCGTAGATTAATTTTTATTGCTTATTTTTTATTTTTTTTTTTGCCCTCCTTTTATTTATATTTTGCTTTTATTGCTTATTTTTTATTTTTTTTTGCACTCCTTCTTTTATTTATATTTTGCTTTTTTCTACTATATAACAAAATTTTTTACTAACACAAATCAGTAGATACTCCTGATGATGACCTAACAAGTCGAAATCGATCGAGTGATTTTTTAAACTTTTTGAAAATTATTCAAAATAACTGCGAAACAAAAAACAAGTGATTAATAAAAATGTGTTTATTAAGTATTAGTGTGTTTCGCCAAGTGCCTACGGCCAATAGCGTAAAAAGTGTATAGGTATTAGTGGATGTCCCGATTCCTTCGGTCGATAATTCACATCACTTTTTGCGAGGATTCAGGTTATTGAATATCGACGCCGTAATGAAGGTCGCCTGCAACTCGAGATCACAAAATATTCTGCTAATATGACTGTGACATGGCGACCCAAGAAAACTGTGCTGGTAATAATGATGACGATACTATTGGCATGAAGTATGAATGATTGGATATGACCCGCTGGCCATTGTTGCTCCGGACTAAATATCATGAACGGCTGGTTTGATGATGCGCCAAACATCAATTGAGTTTTACCAGGTTGTGACGTGTAATGTGATTGGCATTGACTATCCACCCATCCCGATGACCCATTACACAATAGTGTATTATGTCTCTGATGGCTACGGGAGCACAGACCTAAGATTAGGAAAGATTTGGCATTTATACGAATTGCTGCTGTCAACTGAGGAGGTACTGATGGCATATTCCTCCTCTTCCGTCCGTTTCTCGATGAAGATCAGTATGTCGTGAATTTCCGGTATCCCCTCAAGCGTTTTACGTCTCAACTAACTGGCGTGGATTATCATCTCGTCAATTGAGCCCAGTTAAAACTTGATTGTAACCACTCACATAAACATCTATGATCATCGGAACATTTTCACTTTTTACACAGTGCCGGAGCTTGCATAGTATACCGAACCTAGTTCGGGAAACATGAACATTCCTATCACGTGTTTTACTTAATTGTTTTAAGTATTTGTTAACATAATTTCACATAAAATGTCTGCTGTGAAGAACCAACTATCGTGTAGAGGAGGTTTAACATTTTTGATAAATTCTAGAAATCGGAATAAGAATTTGCTATTTCTACCTCGGATTCTATTCTGTAAAATCCTTTTTGCTAGTTTCCTTTACGATCCTACGTATCTGTCCCTCGTTGAAAATTCTCATAAGTTTATAAGTTTCTAGATGAAGATATTCCAAGTGGCGTTCGGTAATTTCATTTTACATCTCGTATATTTTGAATTTTGTATAGCCGTTGTTGTTTGTGATCAGCAACTTCAATTTTCTTCGTTTATATTCTATTCATTATCACCATTCTTCATAAAGAATATTCATCACCACGCTATCGAGATAATTCTGAAGAGCGACACCTGTACCATCTGAACCAAAGACCATACTTCAACTATAGAAAGGCTGACCCAGTGAAACTTAGATTTATTCTGTAACGGAATAGAATTATTTTTTTCCAACCGGTATCACTTAACCATTATTCTCCATGCTATGATGAAAAACCATTAAACCTGAAAAATAAGAAAACAAGACAAGGGGAAAATCAATTGTGTACCAGAAGACATCGATAAATGCCTAAAATCAAGTTATCGCACCAACAATGTATTCATATCAATTCACGCTCTAGAAACGTTCAGAGATGGATGCGATCCGAATGTTACACTAGCTTCACTATTAAGAGACTGAGTGACACCAATATTCGAAACTGGAAGTCGAAATTATGTTTCATATTATAAAGATATGACGTCAATTTCCACAATCAATTCACCAACCATACTTGAATCTATTGGAATAAAAGCACCGAGCAGGCACATCGTAAACATGATTGTGCACGAGTTTTAACAAAATGGACCATCTCTTTGACTTCTGAAAAATTATACTCAGGCAGACCTTGCATTTTTGAAATGATTTAATTTCTACAAAAAACATTTGAACTTGAACTTAAGTAAAAGTTAATTGTCTTTATTTACTAAACAGTAACAAGTCAAGCATAAATAAGAAGTAAACAAGCTATAAAGTAACGAAATCTACATTCATCTGTACGTGTAACATCATTCGGAACTTATTACATATTAATGGTAAGCGTACAGCCTGAGTCATTCCGTGATCGGAGAGGTTAGTCACCCGCGGGCCACATTTAAATACACAAAAAACATAAAATCCTACTTTACACGCATGTTTTACAGTCGATTAAACTCATTCGCTCAACGAACCAACAATAAACTAGAAATTTACAAGTTAAATTAGAAAGATTTTTTTTTGGCAGATACTAATTACCAGAAACAACTTTATTAGGTGAAATGAGCTCATGTATGTTGTAGGCTTAAATACACAACATGTAAGGTCAACTTTATTTATGCAAGCTTTCATAATGTGTTCTGATTACTAAAGTTTATGGTTGTGGTTAATTTATACGAAAACAACGCATGTAATTAATTTTTGGACTATGATAGTGAAGAGCCGAGAAATAACAGGTACAACGGCGTAATCTGACCATCTAACCGCCACTGTATGTCTAAATTACTCAATCATCTTCAACCAACAGAAGATAATTACAAGTATGCTGGGGTAGGGTGTGCTCATATCAACATACTTAAGACGTTCAAGACACAACGACAGAATATATGTAAGCAACTCGAATGCAGATCGAAGTGAATTCCAGTCAATAACGGAATTTTTAAAATTCTCGGAATGAAAATTTAAATCTACAGCTGCCACCAACAAAAAACAATAGTGGCATTAACAGCATCTGCAACAGTGCCACATAACGCGCCTTTGTAACCTTAATATAGTCTAAGCTGCAGTGAGAGAGCACAAGTAACGTAATTGTTTGTCTGTAGAATAATCAATGTATCATATGTTAGGGAAAGCATCACTCAGCACTGTGTACATACGTCCCAATTCGACTTAAGTGGCTATGCAATTAGGACCTGCCTTACTATTCACGGCCAGGATTGCAACTGATGAAGAAGAGAGTAAGTTCCTCTCAATCTAGTATACAAGCAATAATTTCATCTATGATTTTATCAAGGGTTTCGGAAACTGTTCGAATTATTTTCATGAAAATTGCTCCTTTTCGGGGGGTTTCGAGCTCAAGAAATCAATTGCGATTGGCCTTGGTTTCAGGAAAATTCGTTTAGAGGTCCTCCAGTGGGGCTCGCGTTCCTTTTTTGTAACTTTTTTCTCAGCTTAAACGATGGAAGTTAATTGTTGAGGGGGTTTTTCGAGTACCAGAAATCGATCGCGAGGGTTCCTGATTTTTGAAAAATTCTTTAATAAAGTCATCCGGTGGGGTCCAAGACCGAATTTTTAAATTTTTTTTAAAAATGGCGGCTGTGTTCCATTATTTAATTTTTTTCGATTCGCACGATTTTCATAAAAAATTCTTATTCCGGGAAAATTCGCTTAGGGGCTCCTTCGTTGGGGTGTTTGGAACTCTTATTATATTTTTTCTGCTCGATCGATTTTGATAAAATTGGCGGTAATAAGGGTTTTCTAATATCAGGAATGGATTGTGGTGTGTCATAATTTTGGGAAAACTCGTTTAAGGGGTTCTCTTGTTGGGACTGGGTCCCATTTGAAAAACAGCTGGTTCACGGGTTTTAATAAATATTGATGATGGCTGTTTTCGAGTGCCAGGAATCAATTACAAGGAGTTCTGTTTTCTGGATAATTCATTGGTTGTAGTACTGCACATTGTTGCGTGATGTTGCACCATGCTGCGTCTTGTTGCAAGAAGTCGCACCATGTTGTGGAATGTTGCACTATGTTGTTTTATTGCTGGATATCGATTCTTGTTGAGTGTGTGATGTTCCACTTTGTTGCGTCATGTTAGCTTGCAGCCTTTTTCACATTTTATTTGAGTGAAACGATTTTGATAAAATTTGGCGGGACCGGGTTTTCGAATGCAAGGAAACGAGATGTTGTGTGATGTTTCACTATGTTGCAGAATGCTGCATCATGTTAAGAGATGTTGTTGTGTACCATGTTGCATTTTGTTGCGCAATTTTTTACCATGTTGAGTCATGTTGCTCCGTGTTGAGTTTTGTGTTTTTCTTAAATGTCTTGCGTTATTAAGAAGTTTTCATAATCGTCCGTGATATTAATTTGTTTAATTTTTTGTTTGGCCAATTGTTCAGCTTTTCGAACAAAATATTATTTTTAATGGCCTTTATACAATGTTTGCGACTTTTCTAATCATAGAAAACAAAGACGCCATTTGGAATTCATACATAGTGAAAATTTCCAGAATTTTCTGATTTGGTGATATAATTCGCCAAATCGATCAGTTTTTGTTTTGTACTAGGTTCAAAGCAAGAGTTCAATTTTGTCAGTTTGGTCGTTGCAACTTGAAGCGTAGACCAACTTTTTATCAGTACGAAACCAAACTGCCAAGAAAGTTGTTTGAGGAGGTTCACATTGTTGTAAGGGTTGTGTGTATTTTTACACAATGGCCCTGGGGGTTAAAAATGGGGGTAGCTAATTTTCTACTTTTTGTGGTAGATATATTGTGAGTAAATGGCTTCTTTGATTTCTAAGACTAGAAAAGTCGTAAACATTGAATAGATGCCATTAAAAATTATATTTTGTCCGAAAAGTCGAAAAAAGTCTTAAATAAATCTTGTGTTATGTTCCATCATATTTCGGAATGTTGTGTTCGCTGCGTTACGGTGACATTGTAATAACTGATTTCGGGAAAATTCATTTAGGTAGTCATCTGGTGGAGGCTGTATTGTATTATATAAAAATTGGTGAAGAAGGGTTTTCGAGTGCCATTAGTCAATTGCAATGTGTGCTAATTTTGTGAAAATCTGTTCAGAACCTCGTCCGATGAAGCCAGCATCTCTTTCTTTAATTTTTTCGGCTTGCGAGATTTTCATAAAAATTACTGGAGAGGCGTTTTGGTTCCAATAGTTCCTTGGAAGTTCTTGGTGGAGCTTGCTTCTTCTTTTAGCATTTTATTTGGCTTCAACGATTTGGGGATAGGATTTTTTAATGCAACAAAGCAATTACAGGTTCTGATTTCTGGTTAATTCATGTAGAAGTCCTCGGGATGGGCCGCTATATTCGTTTATACGTTGCGCTATATATAGTTAGCATAATTACCATTTTTCGCAACAAATCTGGAAACTAGACGAACTGGCATTTTTGTGGCAATTTGTGTACTGCTTTAAATTCACTTTAAGACTAATTTTAGTTTGAAATTTTAAATAAAATTTGGAGAACAAAATACAAAGTCGGGTAGAATAAATGATTTGATTGGTTATAATCTCCCCGCAAAAATTGTTTTACAAAGTGCAAAGTAAATATTGAAAAGTGTTTTAATATTTTAAAAACACTTTGCAATTTATTCTCAACGAAAAAAACAATTTTTTTTAATTTTTAATATGTTTGCATTGAAAATGATATATTTAAACTGCGCAGCTCAAATTTACCTAGCAGCATTGTAATATCATTAATTTAATTTGTCATCAGACGGTGCTCAGCAATAATTTTAATATTTAAAAATGCACTGTAAATATTGCACTGCAAATTTTACAAGGTTCGTACTTAATTAAGACATTATTGGTAATAATTGCAAATTTGGGTTTACACAGCAAAATGTGTAAATATCTCCGCGCTATTTTTTTCAGTGTATTGCATGATATTGCACATTGTTGCGTGATGGTACACAATTTTGTGTTTGCGGCATGTTGTGGGATGTTGCACTATGTTATGGGATGTTGCACCACTTTGCGTAATATTGCACCATCTTGTGTGATATTTCCCCACGTTACATCTTGTTAAGGGATGTTGTGTGATGTTTCACCGTGTTGTTGGAGAATGTTGCAATCTGTGTACCATTTTGCATCCTGTTTCACGATGTTACTCCAAGTTGGGTGTTAGGATTCTGGTCTAATGATTTTTTACAAAAAATGGTGAGAAAAAAATTCGAGTGCTAAGAATCGTGATGAAAAAATAATTGGCTTGATCGATTTTGATAAAAATTTGTGAAAATATATAATGGAGTTTCAGGAAACGACTGCAATGGATTATGATTTTGGGAAATTTGTTAAGAGGAGTTCCGGTTTAGCCGGACACAATAGAACTATGCCATTTCTCAATCGGAGGGGATGAAACTCAGGCCTCTGCAAAAATGTCAATTCAAATTAAGATGCACCTCTAGATGCATTTTCTTAACCGATATAGATGTCTGTCTATCTATACAACCCAGACGGATCATACTGATTTGGATGTAGCATCAGCAAAAAATGATTAAGAACAAATTGATTCTAAATTAAATTTGAACAAAACTTTTATATAGCATATTTTCAAAATTTAAGCGGAAAGAACGATTTTTGATAATAATTTGTTATTTCACCATAATTCGTCCACGATATCAGAGTCAACTTCCAACGATTGCTTAAAGTATAGACTCTTTCACTAATATCTTGATTAGGTGCACCGATTAATGATTCATAATTTATATTGATTTAGTAAAATGAAGATTTTTCGGCAAAATAATTGAATGTTTAGTCTCGAATGATGCAATCGAGTTTCTGAATCTTTCGTCTACACGTAGAATACATATTTTATCGACGGATGGATGAAATTATTATAAAAATGTGATTGTAAAATGATTTTTGGGAAAATTTCTGGAATATGGCTACTTTGGACGGAACTCAGCCATTTCATAGTTGATCATGACCAGACTGGGTATGTTGGATGGAAAAGGGATTACAAAATGATTTTTGGAAGAAGTTCTGAAATATGACCGTCAGAGACGGAACTCGGTTATTTCTTAACCAATCATGGCCATATTAGGCATGCTAGGATGTAATATAATGGGATTATAAAATTAATTCTGGAAATTCTAAATTAAGATTACTTGGGAATGAGCTCGGTAATTTTTTAACTGATTATGATGGGATCAAGCATGTTGAATGAAAATAGGATTCTAAAATGAATCTTGTGAGAAGTTTAAAATATGGCCATATTAAAATTTGCGTATGACGAAACATGAAATGGGACCGTAGATAAAAGCGATAATTACCCGAGAGTAGCAACACTTCCACCAATTTTAGCGGTAAACTTTATAGTTTTGGAAAATAATGTCAAGAGCCACAATTTATGAAACTTCACAAACAAATTTAGGTAGCCCATGCGATAATTGCTATAAATAGCATTCTTCCGCCGAATTTTGAAATTAACTTTATATTTTGACATAAATTACATTATGCGCTGTGGTGAAATTTATGTTCGGAATACATTTCTACTTTTGTTTGAGTATTGCTGTATAATTTATCACAAATTGTTGTTTCCTACACTTTTAACGTTAGACATACACTTTTTAACGTCAGAAACGTAAAACCGAATACACTTTTATGTTGCTACAATTCTTTGGGTGCCCACATCTTTTTTTAACTTTTAAAACTTCACAAAGTTTTGATTTAGAAATGGCCCAGAATAAATCGCAGGTAGCCACATTCCAGAACTTCTGCCAAAATTAATTTTAAAATCTCATTTTCATCCAAACATTCTCAATCCCGACATAATCAGTTCAAAAATGGCTGTGTTCAAAAATCATTTTGAAACTACGTTTCCTACCGACATACTAAATTCCATCATAATCATAGGAGGCCATATTGCAGAACTGTTTCTAAAAATCATTTTAAAATCTTATTTCCATCCAACAATCTCAATCCTGTCATAATCGGTTAAAAATGGCTGAGTTCCTTTTCAGCTGGCCATATTCCAGAACTTCTTCAAAAATCCCTTTAAAATCCCATTTCCATCCAATATGCCTAATTTCATCATAATTTATTGAGAAATGGCATTATCAACAGGTTTTTATAATATTTTACGGGTTTTTAAACAACGGAATTTTGAAATACAAATGACTGCGTTTAAGCATGCGTTGAACGGTACTCAGTTTAAATATCAACCATTTTGAATGCGCAGTTGTTTAACAATCAAACGATTGTTATGAGATGATGTGAATGTTTTTGTGAAAATGGAAAAAATCGAGTATCGAGCTGTCATTAAATATTTATTTTTGAAAGGCAATACGCCATCGCAAATTATAGACGAGTTGAACGCTGTAAACGAGGACTCTTCTCCATCATTTACCGCTGTGAAATTTTGGACAGCTGAATCAAACGTAGCCGTTCCAGCTTGGGCGCCAATGAACAACGTTCTGTTGGCGTAATTGAGGTGCAACAAATCATAGTTTTGACGCCGGCTAATTAAACATACTACAGAATCAAAAATACAGTCAAAACAGTGGACTGCGAAGGAATCGGCTCCATAAAAGGCAAAGGCTGTTCCTTCTGGGACAGCCATGGAGCTATCTTAATCTCTCTCTCTAGCTTCACATCCCATGCAGGGATTTTGCCGCCCGCACTATGGTCCTCCATTCGTCTCGGTCCATCGCTCTCGTCCTCCAGTTTCGACATCCTAGTGCATGTATATCTTGTTCGACGTCGTCACGCCAGCGTAGTCGGGGTCTTCCTCTACGACGCACACCGGCTGGTTGGTGATGGAACACTTTATTGGTCATCCGTTGTTGTGGGGACCTTGTAACGTGGTCGAGCCATCTAACTCGATTGAATTTGATGAATCCGATAATATCGCAACCTCCAAGAATTTGCTTTATCTCGTGGTTCATGCGAATCCGATATTCATTGTTCGCGACTTTTATTGAACCAAAGATTGAACGAATGACCTTCCTTTCGAAAGTTAATAACAATCTACAATCATTAGTGGTCATGGTCCAGCTCTCGCTTCCGAAAGTCAGCACAGGTCTTAAACTCGATGTGCGGCACCGATTCGGGCTTTTATATCTGCCTGCATGTCATTTGATGATGTTATAACTGACCCGAGGTATTTGAAGTTTTCAACGCGATCAAAGTTATGGTCGCCAATTTCGAGATTTATCATAGAGATGTAGTGATTCAATGATGTAGTGATTCAAAGCTTGGTTACTACATCATATACAGCTACAAGCAATACCACTAAAGTTGTCAGTCTGGCGGGTGGTTCATCCAGTACGGCTGACGGAAGTAAAATGACCTTTATGGAATTGAACAATCCTTTCTTAAAAAGAGGTATGGAGACAAGATCACCTATAAAACCGTCTACCGCAAGTTCTGTTAAACGATCATTTTCAACTTCAATGTTGAATATGAAACCAAAAGTGGTAGACGACCCGATAAATAAACTCCCAGAAATACACAGCAGCGATACAAGCCTTAAAGAGAGCACTAAACGCAATGTTCAATTGACACAAACTGGCATCGATCGCTATATTACAGTAAAACGGAAAAGGGATAGTCTAAAAGCAGATAAACTATTAATAAGTAAGAAATCGAACGTCGAAAAATTCAAACTACCGCTAAACAACCGATTTGAAACGTTCATCGAAAAGGATGCGAAAGAGAGGCAAATTGTAAATGCAAACACTCAAGAACAGGCAAATCGAAACTACAAGCCACCTCCAATCTATACTTAC
This sequence comes from Nephrotoma appendiculata, assembly GCA_947310385.1. Classification (NCBI taxonomy): domain Eukaryota; kingdom Metazoa; phylum Arthropoda; class Insecta; order Diptera; family Tipulidae; genus Nephrotoma; species Nephrotoma appendiculata. The sequence goes on from OX371225.1 coordinate 77,041,630, forward strand.
GCGCAATCGATACACACAAGGTTGTGCAAGAACTCAAATCAAGCGTGTTAACAAATGGAAAAACATTTCACGTAACAAATTTACTTCGAGGCAATAAACACGAAGTAAAAATTCACACACATGAGATCAACGACTATAGAGAGGTCATTAATTTTTACGATGCTCACAACATAAATTATTATACATACCGATTGAAGTCTTCAAAGGGTCTCTCAGTCATTATTAAAGGCATCGATGTTCAAGTTGAAACAACCGAAATCCAGGCTGCGCTTGTTGAAGATGGATTTAAGATACAGAACGTATATAGAATCATGAACCGCTTAAAGCAACCACAACCAATGGTCAAAGTTGAACTGGATCCATCCGAAAGCATTTTGAAAAAGGGAGAAGTTCATCCAATATATAAACTAAAATACCTCATACACAGACGTATAACTATTGAAGAACCAAAGAAAAGATCCGGACCATACAGTCAAGAATACAAACTGTCAAACTGTCAAGAATACGGTCACTCAAGGACATATTGCAAGTTGATATCAGTGTGAGTCGTATGCGGCGAACTACACAAAACCAAAAGTTGCCCAAAACCAAAGAACTCTTCAACTGAAAGGAAATGCAGCAATTACGGTGGAAACCACACTGCAAACTACCGAGGATGCCCAGTCTACATAAATATTAGTCAATTGTCACGTCCCAGGAGGCAGTATAAAACTACAGCAGATGCGCAGAACAGTATACCTCCGCATTCGCCAAATGACTCTCGTTCGCACCTAACACCAACCAGCAAACCAATATACGCAAGCGTTCTTCAAGATGAATACTCAAATGTTGAACCTACCTTGAATAACTGCATGCAAATGATGATGCAATTAATGACAACAATGCAAAATATGCTACAAGCAATGCTACAAAATCAAACCACTATGATTCAGAAACTAGAATTTCTCCGATAAACTATCTGAAGATATGCCACTGGAACGCAAACGGTATAAGCCAACACAAACTTGAATTAGAACATTTCCTAGCTAAACACGAAATTGATCTTATGTTAGTTTCTGAAACCCACTTAACGGATAAGCACAATTTCAGAATTAATGAATAGCACTGAGGAAATTCAAGCAACCCCCGTGTGTGTTGACCTCGACAAAGAAAGCTTAGTCATCGCTTCAATATATTGCCCTCCAAATAATAACGTTTCGGCAGATATCTACAAACGATTTTTTGCAACCCTGCGGGTCAACGTTTTATGGTCGCCGGCGACTTTAATGCCAAACATACCTACTGGGGTTCAAGATTGACTACTTCAAGGGGACATCAATTAATGAATGTTATTCAAGAAAACCACTACGATGTTGCGTCGTGTGGCCATCCAACTTATTGGCCTACTGATCGTCGAAAAATTCCTGACGTCCTAGATTTTACAGTCACAAGTAAAATAAACCGAGAAATAATCCAAGCTAAACCAGTTTTAATTATCTTCTGACCACTTTCCGGTCTTACTACATTATTGGGCCGACCAAAAGCCATGTTCGTCAAATAATTATCTAACGAACACCGTCACTAACTGGTTGAAATTCAAGATGTACATCAGTTCACATATCGACCTAACATCTAAACTGCAGACGACGAACGATATAAACATTGCTATGGAAAACTTTAATGATCTACTAGTCAACGCAGCTATTTCGGCCTCGCCTAAACCGAAGAGCAAACATACAAGACACACCATAACATCCGCTGAAATAGAAAAAATGTTAACAGTGAAACGTCGCTTAAGACGTATCTGGCAAATTAATCAATCACCAGATGATAAATATAACTTTAATCAGGCAAAAAGAAAACTACAAAGTCTACTACAAAAAAATAAGATGGATCATATGCAAAATTATCTTAAAGAATTATCTCCCCATTCGGACACAAACTATTCTTTATGGAAGGCCACTAAATACCTTAAACGGCCTCAGCAACCAAATCCGCCAATTCGTCTTTCAAACGGTGAATGGGCTAGAAGTGATGAAGAAAAAGCTAAAGCCTTTGCTGATCATCTTGAAAGTGCATTCACTCCAAATCTTAGATTATCGGTGGTTCAAACAGAAAGGAAATTTAAGATAAAGAAACCACTGGTAAAGTTTATTATTGCACATCAAATTCAATTAAAGAAAGCCCCTGGGTATGATCAAATTACAGGTGAAATACTTAAACAACTGCCTGAGTGTGCCTTTGGACGACTGGCTCAAATATTCAATTCAATTTACGAATCAGGATATATACATGGGTGCTGGAAATTATCAACTATAAAAATGATCCCGAAGCCTGGCAAGGATCCTACCAAAGTCTCTTCATATAGACCAATAAGCCTACTACCAATCGTCTCGAAAGTATTCGAAACAACTATTATCGAAAATATTAAACCGGAACTACGAAATATCATCCCTAGTCATCAATTTGGTTTCAGAGCCGAGCATGGAACCATTGAACAAGTTCACCGAGTAGCTACTGAAATAAGATCAGCATACGAAGATAAAAAATACTGCTCCGCCGTATTCTTGGATGTTGCCCAAGCATTCGATAAAGTTTGGCACGAGGGTCTGCTTCATAAAATAAATCTTAAATTGCCAGAAATTTACCAACTTATGAAGTCGTATTTGTCAAATCGCAGATATTATGTCAAATACAACACCTCTAAATCGAACGAGAAAAACATTCTGGCTGGAGTACCTCAGGGTAGTGTGCTTGGCTCAACGTTATATTTAATTTTCACTTCAGATCTACCAAAGTCTTCGCAAATTCTGACGTCTACTTTCGCAGATGATACGGCAATCGTATGTAGCCATAAAAATCCAAAAACGGCTTCCGAAATTCTGCAACAACATGTTTATGATATCGAAATATGGCTAAAAAAACAAAAGATAAAGGTCAATGAAGAGAAATCGTCCCACGTAACATTCACTTTAAATAAGCTTACTTATCCGCCTGTCACAATGAACGGAATACCAATCCCTCAATCAAATGGAGCAAAATATCTAGGCGCCCATCTAGATCGACGGTTAACTTGGCGAAAACATATTGAAATGAAACGAGACCATATCAAATTAAAAATTGATAAAATGCATTGGTTGATGGGGAAATATTCAACTATTGACCTAGAATACAAACTTCTTCTGTATAATACAATGATTAAACCAATTTGGTCGTATGGTTGTCAATTATGGCAATCAACCTTAAATTCGAATATCGACATTGTCCAACGAACACAGTCAAAAATTCTGAGAATGATTACATGAGCACCCTGGTTCGTAAAAAACAAAAATATACATGCGGACCTTAGCATCCTAACTGTCAAAGATGAATTGAAAATGATGTGGATCAGCTATGCAGGGAAACAGGTATCTCATCCGAATTTGCTGGCGCGAAACCTACAAGATATACCTACGTCTTCGCGATTAAAGAAGAAATCGATGGCTGTAATAGCATAAATTAATAAATTATTAAGTTTACTTATTGAACAAAAGTAGATTCTGCTCCCGAAGATTTACATAATTACCTTAGTTTTTAAGATTTGAAAACTTATTGTTATTTTCATGTTTTGAAATATTCAATAAATAAAGATAATTGTTAAAAAAAAAAAAAAATCATGGAGATGTTCCTGGGTGTTGATACAAATTTGGTTTTGCTACTGTTCACCTTCAAACCAAGTCTTCTTGCGCAGCGATCGAGCGGCACAAAACTGTTTTTGATATTGTTAGGTCTTCGGCCAAGGAGCATGATATCATCTGCATATCCAAGAATTTGGCCTGACTTATTAAATATACAGCGCGAGGTTTCGATGTTGCTTTTCCTCACTACGTACTCAAGCGCCAAATTGAACAGCACAGGCGCGAGTGCATCTCCCTGTCGAACACCAGATCTTATTTCAAAGGAGTCTGACACAGTTCTTTCAATTACAATTCTACATACAGACCCAAACGTTACTAATTTGCACAGAGAAACGAGTTTCTCTGGAATTCCTAGGCATATGAGCGCGGCCCAAAGGTTATCGCGGTTGTACTCCCAACATTTTTCCAAGATCATCCTCAAGGTGAAACACTGGTCAGTGGTCGATCGGTTGGGACGAAAACCAGACAGATAGTCGCCAAAGATGTTTTCGGCGAAAGGGATGAGTCTGCAAATACAACATTAGCCAACACTTTGTAAGCAGTGTTCAATAGACCTATACCACGATAGTTTTCACATTTAAGACGGTTGCCTTTTTTATGCAACGGACATATGAGCGTGGTCTTCCAATTCTTCGGCAACTCTTCTTGGTCCCAAATACAAACGATGAGATCGTATAGACTTGTTGCAAGAGAAGCGCCTCTGAGTTTAATTAATTCTGTTGGGATTCCATTAAGACCGGGTGCCTTACCGTTTTTCAATCGACTAATAGCTGCGTCTGCTTCCTCTGCTGTGGGATATTCGACAAAGACCTCTTCACCTGGAGGAGCTATTGCTCTAATGGGGGTCACGTCGTCATTCCGATTTAGTAGATTTTGAAAGTAGGTTTGCCAGGTCTCAATTCGCCATTCCCGTCTTTGATGGCTGTACTTCTTGGGTGGAAGTCTTTAGTGAGATTCCTGGTATTAGCAAAACGGTCCCTTGAATTTCCTATTTCCGCTTGGAAGCTGATGTTTTCAATGCATGACCTCGTATGATCGCGTTTCTTTTGACGAAGGAATTTAGTCGTGGCTTTCCTGGCGCGGAGATATTCTGCATGTGCGCTTCTAGTGTTGCGAGCCAACCATTTTTCACGAAGCTTTCGTTAGTTATCTTAATCGTACATCTTTAAAAGGAGAAAACGATTACAGGAGCATACTATACACCATTACCTGGCAAGCTGAAGGGAGAAATTGCGGAAAAACGGCCACATTGGCAGAAAAAGTCTTGTTCCATCAAATGCGCCATCACACCTCGGCTGTTACGAAAAATACATGAAATGTTGGATTGTTCACGCTATGTGAGCGACTATAATTCAATTATAAATTTAAATTGTTTAAATTGACAATTGTGAATAATTGAAAAATTGAAATTTAATTAAGAAACCGAAAATAAAGTTAATAAAATCATTGCGTTTAGATATCGGGATGATGATCACTTGCAATAGATTTGGTTCAAAATAATTTCACAACCAGACTGAATTTTAAATGCACGCGGTAGCGGAACACCGGCGAAATCTTTATAAATACGTTCAGTGGGCTAAAAATAGAAAATTTCCTTTATCTTTAAGCCACTTCATCGTTTTATTTATTTAGTATTGTTGAAATACTTCTTAGTATTTATAAACAGTATTCCATTCACAACTTTGTGTTGTATACGAGTATTTTATAAACATAAATTTATAGCTCCAAACAATTTATGATGTATATCGTGATAAGCCGATCATTTTCCGGCCTAAATAAATTGTTACAAATTGTATGCTCTTGCCCCAATTTTGAAAAAAAAAATATTATGTATGTATGTATATGTTAGAGATTGTAGTTTAACGACCACCGCATAAATCTAAACAATGAGTCGAATAATGTTCATATGCAAATGAAATCATCCAGAATTTTCTTAGGATCGCCAAACGATCGATCTTCATCAATCACATCAAAAAAGTTTTGTTTACACCTCGGCGTGATTTTATATGATTTATTTGGAATTTTATTTTATAAACGATGAGGTTTCGATCGATCGCGCAAAATTTCTTAACCATATAGAAAAAATTATTTTATTAGTTTTTTATGAATTGAAAATTATTCACGATCGCGCATCGTCCGGTATTATAAATTGATTTGGTTGCGGCGACTACTATAAATTCTTAAGATGTACGCGCAGGGCATTTGATTCAATTGACCCAATTAAATTTTAGATATTATAGTCAACAATTTTGTTGTGAATTAATTGCATTTTAATGGTGTACGAAAACTCTTTGACTCATCTAAATGTAATAAATTTTGTGTTATCGTATCAGTTGCGGGTGATTAAATTTCATGACATAGAGTTCGCGCACTTAAAAAATTCTTAATTTAAATTCGGTGTAGATGCCTAAAACAATAAACAATCGTTTAATATACAATCTTACACACTCCACTTGGGCATGAGTTCATTTCGGAAGAAAATAAAAAATGTGTTGCTGTTAATTAGTGTTTAGTATTTGCCAAGAAATAAAATTTTCCAATTTAATTGTTTAAATGTTGCTAGCAGCGGGCAGAGAAAGAGTTCAACGAAGTGTAAACATAAAATTTATTTTAGATTTTTCTCGTGTCTGCTAAGTTTAGATTAGTTCGGTAATTGACCTGCACAATCTAGGAATGACTCAACTAAATACTTAACTGAATAGGTACAACTTCCGAACCTTGTTGATATAAACTAAAGTGGTTTAGTATTTTACTATCTGATTTACGCATGCTGTAAAATGTAAATCAAACCTCGTGAATAATTTCAGAACGGAACAGTTTTTTCCTTTATTAATTACAACCGAGACTTTGCTCATCTAGCAATTTATCTTTCAAAATTTTACAAATTTTACATTTTTTAATAATTAATTAAACCTATTTAAAATAATAATTTATAATTAATTTTTAAAATACGAATATAGAGGCTTCCTGTGAAGGTCTTCATTTCTTGTGTTCCACGGAGCATTTACGATGCTAAGAATAATCTTGTTTTGAAACGTCTGTATCATTTTGGCGTTTGTTTGATTAGTACATCCCTAGAGTTGAATACCGTAGGTCCATATCGGCTTCAGTATTTGCCGATATAGTAGTAGCTTGTTGTGAATTGTAAGGTCAGAGCCTCTACCTATGAGCCAATACAGTTTTCTGAACCTAGTGTTAGGTTCTTCTTTTTCTTTTTGATATGCTCTCTCCACTTGAGCTTGGCATCGAGGGTCATGCCAAGATATTTAGCTTTGTTTGCATATGACACTGGTCGTTAGTTAATTTCAATCGGTAGATGGGAAGCCTTTTGATTTAGAAAGTTAATATGCGTGGATTTCGTCTGATTTAGCTGATTCTCCAGCGCTTACTCCAGTTACAAACCGCATGGTAATCATTTTTTACGCTATTTGCCGTAGGCACTTGGCGAAACACACTTATACTTAATAAACACATTTTTATTAATCACTTGTTTTTTGTTTCGCAGAATTATGATGAGCTAAAAAGCGAAATCGATCGAGTGTTTTTTTAAACTTTGTGAAAATTATTCAAAATAATTCTGCGAAACAAAAAACAAGTGATTAATAAAAATGTGTTTATTAAGCATTGGTAATCTTCCGGAGTTTTCTCGTTGCATCAGCAACATTACTTCTAATCGCCACGATTGTTGTGTCATCTGCAAAGGTAGCTATGGTTCCTGCATTTGTTGTTGGAATATCCCTTATATATAATAAATACAGGATTGGTCCTAAGACACTCCTCTGCGGGACACCGGCAGAGATTTTTTTTAGTTCAGAGTATTCATCCTCATATTTCACACAAATAACACATCTTAGTTTGGCATAGAATTGCCTCAGCAGATCTCTGTGAAGCTTGAATTTCAATCAGACTTTATCGAATGCTTGTTCGACGTCCAGAAATATGCTGGAGCATACCTTTTTAGGTTACTAACGTTCTTTCAATAATGTTGGTGATTCGATGCACCTGTTCAATTGTAGAATGCTTTTCTCTGAATCCAAATTGATGTTGAGGAATTAGTTTACGGCCCTTAATTATTGGTTTAAGTCATTTTAGTAATAATTTTCAAAGAGTTTTGACATAATTGGCAGCAATGAAATTGTCCTTTATGATTTTATTTTATCGTTAGCTGATTTATCAGGTTTTGCTACCATGATTCCTTCTGCTACTTGCCAACATATTTTAACAGAAAGCTTGCATTGATTATGCGAAATAGCTTATGAAAACCTTTATCTGGTAGAGTTGATTATTTGGCAAGTATACAAATCATACCCTAGGGGTTTTTTAGCAGTCATATTGCTTTTTACTTCATCTTTTAATTCTTTGAGAGTTACTGGGCGTATATCAAAATCATCTAGCTTGTGAATTGACATTATATTTTCATTGGCCGTTTGACTTGGTGGTGGTTGGAAGATATCCTCGAGATACTCCGCAAGCAGATCAGCCTTCTCTTCAGGACTTCTTGCTCAGGTTCCATCCTCGTTTTTAAGTGGAGGCACTTGCATTTTGGGTCTTTGAGTCGCTTCGTCGCCTTCCACAATGAATAATCAAAAATTTTTGCATTGATTATGCTAACTAGATATCTGTTAATTGATGCATTTTTAACTTCTTTAAGGAGAGATTTGAGAGGGTTACCTAAATTGTTATTTTCTCCGGTGTTCTAGGTTTTACGTGCTCGTCGTTTCTCTCTTACCAACTTCAATTGGGTAGGATATGTTACGCTTGTTCTAATTCATCTTCCAACTGGTGAGAATTTCTTATCGGTACCTGAAGATTGATTTTTTCCTCCATTACTTCACGAAAGAGATGCCAGTTGGTTTTTGAATTTGTTAATCTGTGTGGACTCTCCCTTTGAATTGCCATTTCACTGACTGTTATGATAACTGGGGAATGATCCGATACTAGAGAATTACATTCTTCAATATGAATGTAGTTCTGGGATATAACTCTTGCTACATAAAAGTCTATTAGGTCACGTATTTTCATTTCGTCACTGGGCCAATATGTTGCGGAACTACCAGAGTAAAACTCACATTTTGATGTCTGCCCTGCTTGAAGCAATTCTTTACCTTCTGACGACGTAAGTCTAAATCCCCAATAGGTATTTTTCGCATTAAAGTCACCTCCAATAATAAAATCACGTTCAAACGATTTATATAGTTTAAGATAGTCCTCCCTTTCTCAAGTTATGCCGGAGAGGACAATATATTGCGGATACAGTAAGCTGTCTTTGTTTAATTTGGATCAGTAGTACAGTAGTGACTTGCATTGTTTCTTCTTCTATATTTATTTCTAAATAGTGTTTTAATTTCTTTTAGTAGCAATGCAATTTTAACAAACGAAGAACTAAATGGCTTTCAGATATTAAAAAAATCTCGATTTTTTCTGAATTTAAAAATATTTCCATTTCTGGAATATATCCCAGTCGCAACTATTCCAGATTGGTATTTTGAAAGTTGTGTTCTTATACTTAATATTTTTGATGCATTGCGTTGTGGGAGTTACATTTTCTTCAGTTGATCAAATATCATGTTCAGATTACTTTGGCCATCTAGCTGCTTTGTAATAACTGCAATGCTGTTCATAATGTTTTCCATAATTTGGTTTTTTTCGGATCCCATATGATTGAACGCAATCCTTTCCAGAGTATTAATTTTCTAAACGTCATTGTTAAGCGCTGTTACCTTATAATCTTTGTCAGTAACTGATTTCATCAGTGACTGAATTTCTGGGTACTCTGAATTTCTGGGTTCGATACTCAATTACTCTGTAGTAGACACTCAATTTCTTCACTTAGCTTGGCAAATAATTGCTCTATATGCTCTAGTCTCGTCAAGAGATTTATATTCTCCTTTTCTAGATCAATAGTTGCAAAGTAAACTTTCTGGCGGCACCACTTATTTCGTGTAATGTTTGTCCAGTACATCTAGTTATAACGTTAGAAAAAGCATCAGCTTGGTCAGCTACCGAGTTTCTTCTATTTTTCTTTACCGGTGATCTTTGTAAATTTGAACCTCTCTGGAACGGATTTGATGTTACCATGATAATGGCATAGATGGCCCTCCCCAGCATTCATAGGGCCAGTCTCCACAGAGAATGGATTTACCAATATCGATATTGGTGTACCACCTGGGGTAATATTTCCTTTTGTTAGTACCATTGCATAATTTGATTGACTAATTAGCTATTCTGCTTCACTACTACGAAGGGATTGGGTACCACAACCATTGCTTCTACAGAACGTTGTCCAGAGTACGCCCGTATCCATTTATGAATACTTCGTGGAGGCTGTCAATCTCGTACTTCAGAACAGAACAGTGCCATCGACATCGGTGCTTAAGTTTTTCTTTAAAAATTCTACTTCAAAAGAGATGAATTCCCGTGAAGTATGTCTTAAAATTACAAATACAATGTATGTGGAAAAAGTGGTGGTGATGAAAAATCCGCCAATTAATAAAAATAGATGAAAAGCTGGTTGATGACTTGCTGCAGAACTATTGTGGTTGATGATGGCTAGAGTTGAATTTATTGATGGAGAAAATAAGTTGCACTATTGAGCTGATAAACTGCACACACTGAATAAAAAACTTAGAACCAAACTATTGTAAAAAGTACTTTGTTTAAATTATTAACACACTGTATTTATTATTTTTATAAAATTATAACTTTTCTGTTCACCAGATTATAAAGGAATGAATATAATTTTTCTTAAAAACTAAATCGTCATTTTAATATGTAAACCAAAAAAAATGTAGAAAAATAGATTTATAGTGAAAAAGCTTTCTTTAAACTTTAAATAGAAAACTTAAATTTCCCGGTATTATAGCAAATTTAAAATTATATTACGTTTGCGCACAATGAACCGATTTGTACCGCAAACTTCTATTACGTTTTGATTTACATAGAAATTACATTTAATGACAGGTTTGTTTATAATTTTTTTTTGTTGACATTTGTATAAATAGTGTTTAAGAAGGTACAAATTAATAGTTATAAATTCAATTTTTACTGTAATAAATTTTAATAATATTATTGTATTTTCAGGTATTTAAAACTATGAGCATTAAGGGCGTAATAAATCGCAGTGGATTATGGTAAGTACCATTTTATTTCATAAATGTATGATTTATTTTATTTTAGGTGAACGCGAGTGTTGTGGTGAGACATTTTATATGAAAATTGGAAATGTCAATTAACAAAATAAAAAAGGTTTTAATTAATTTAATAAATGTTGTGAAAGAAATTGGTGTATGTATTTTATTTGGAAATTCTCACCAACATACTCCCGCACCTTAAGGAATTTTAATAGTGAAATTACTTAATAGATAATTCAACTAACATAGTTACTGGACGTTTCACCTGGCTTCTGGATGTTTTAATAGTTGCTATTCGTATACTGCTATTATGTCTTGGATGAACTGCTATTATTTTTCGAAGTATCCATTGACTTGAATATAAGTTGTCGTCCCATATTATAACCACATCATTGATTTCAAGTTGGTTGATTTTTGATCTCCACTTGTATCTTGGAGGCTGGAGAGACGTAAGATAGTCGCGATGCCATCGATTGCAAAAACCTTGAATTCGTTGCTGTATGTTCTGCCATCTCGATAACTTATTTTGCGGTGTATCATCTGGTGTTGATTCGGGCATGAGTGGTACTGATTCTCCACCCAAAAAATTCGCTGGTGTAAGAATTTGTAGATCATCAGCATCAGCATTGATTCTGCATAACGGCCTTGAATAAATTATTGATTTGATTTGAATGATGAGTGCTGTCATTTCTTCGAAAGTCAGATTGACATTTCCGATTTTCTTTAGGTGGTACTTGAACGATTTCACGGTTGATTTCCACAGTCCCCCAAAGTGTGGATCGCGTGGTTTGCTGAAGTGGAAATTAATAATTGTCTGTAAGTAAAAATCAGTGATTAGTGAATTTGTGGTTTGATTTTTTATTTCTTTTATCAGGTTTTGTAGTTGTCGATTAACACCAATAAAGTGGGTCCCGTTGTCGCACCAAATCTGTTCTGGACTTCCACGTCTTGACACGAACCGTTTTAATGCTGCCAAGAATGAGTCGGTATCCAGACTACTCACTACTTCTAAATGGACAGCTTTAACAACAAGGCATCCAAAAACAGCCACATATGCCTTTTCAACTGGAGCGGTTTTGCTTTTTGAGGTTTTGATATACATAGGTCCAGCATAATCTAGGGCAGTTTTAAAAAAGGGTCGGCTCTGCTGACATCGTACTGCTGGTACAATAGCTATCTTTTGCTCATTTTTGTGGAACCGGTAACGAATGCAGACAGTGCATTCCTTTATATAGCGCTTGATGATGTACCTCGCTTCTACTATCCAGTATTTATTTCGTAGCATGCTTAGTGTTAGTGAGTTGGCTGCATGAATGTGATTAATATGTATGTGTTTTATTATGAGATTGCAAACTACATGATTTTTCGGCAAAATAATTGGATGTTTGGCCGAGTATGGTAAGTACGATCTGCGTAGTCGCCCGCCTACACGTAGTAATCCATTAGAGTCTACAAATGGATCAAGTGATGATAGTTGCTGTTTTGTTGGTAAAGTTGATTTGTAGCGTAACATAGAAAACTCGACCGAAAATATTTTATGTTGGACATTCATTTCAGCTGGATCAATTGAAATATTTTTGGATTGCCTCTGCTTACTTTGAGTTGATCTGCAAAATCTGAGAATGTAGACTATTATTTTCCGAATTTTAAACCACGACGAGTATTTGTTTAGCAGCTGTTGTATTATCTCATTATCATATGTGGTCTCGGTCAGATCGTGGAGACATTTTCGCTTTTCTGCTATGATTATGTCATCCGAGTTAGTTGTACACGTTGATTTTGTTATGTTTGATGGTCTAACTCCGCTCGATATCACGTTTGCTGGGTTATATTTTGAATCAACATGTCGTGTTGTTGGAAGCGAACTACCTAGTAATTGTGTCGGTTTTGTAAAAGGTAGTTTGATGATAAATCGACAGCTGGCATCTTTCCTAGTTATCTGTTCAATATCACATTCATTCATACATAACCTTGGATTAGTTGTGGGTATCGTTTCCTCAATTTCCCAACCTGTCTTCAACTCATGGTGTAAGCCGTGATATCCTGAATAGACTGTTGACTCCGACGTAGTGTGCATATTGATGATATTTGGTAATTGGTCCGGAAAGTTACCCGCAACTAACCAGCCAAATTTCGATGATTGCAAAATTGGGAATCCCTTTACTGCTCGTCTTTCGGGATTTAATATTTGGAAGAATATGTCAGCTCCGAGCAAAACGTCAATTTTGCTTGGTTGGAAGAACTGTGAATCGGCCAACTCCAATTCTTGAATTTGTGTGGGAAGTTTAATTCGCTTCGTTGGTAAGAAGCTGGTAATTTGATTTATAATATGAGCCGTCACTGTTAGCTTAAAGGTTGGTTCTAAGCGTGAATATATGGTCATATTGACTGTTCCTTTTGTTTGTCCAGCCGATGCATTTGCTAGACCGTAAACAGATATGGAGGCTTGGTTTCTGTTAAGGCCTAGGCTTTGAGCGCAGGATTCTGTTACAAAAGATGTTTGTGAACCTGAATCCAATAGCGCTCTAAATGGCTGAAGTATACCGGTACGTGACTTGATATAAATAATTGCTGTTGGTAGTACCGTGATTTCTGGTGAATAGTGTGTGTGATGTACTTGTATTTGAGTTTGGTTATCAGTGGTTTGGTTTGAAGCAATAGTAACTTCTGGCTTGGAAGTTGGTTGCTTTGCGGGCTCTTCGGGCTGCTGATTAACAAGGATATGATGAGTAGTGGAGGAGTGACTGGTTCCTTGGCCTTGGAGATTTTCGTTGGCATCTTGATGAAGTAATGTATGATGGCGCTTTTTACAGATGAGGCATGAACCTTTGCTGAAACATTTGGCACTTACATGACCTTTCTTGAGACAATTACGACATAAGTCTTTTTCTATTGTTAGTTTTGTTCTTGCTTCAATGTTTTTGTTTTTGAATTCTGCACATTTGAACAGCGGGTGATCTTGTCTACAGACTACACAATCATATATAGTGTTAGAATTAGAATTTAGAAAAGTTTTGGTGCTTGGTTTCGATGCAATCTTCTTCCTTGATGCATCGCAAATTTCTAACGCGTCACACCTCCTATTCAAAAACTCAATAAAACTGTTAAATGTTGGATAGTCTCTACCAACCGAATCATTTGCACATAACTGTTTTGATTCATTGTCGATTTTCCCTACCAAAATGTGAATAAGCCACGGATCCCGTAACTCAGCGTTCGGTCCCAATGCTCGTAGCCCGCGAGTTATCTCATCAGCTGTATCACAAATTCGTCGCAACTCCTTCCCGTTGGCAGAAACACATGGCTTTTGGTCAAAAAAGGCTTGGATTAAAGAACAGACAATGGGTGTCAATTTATTATATCGGCTACATAACTTATCCCACGCTTCGATATAATTGTTGTCTGTTATTGGGATATGCCTGATTAAAGAAGCAGCTTCGTCTTTCAGTAGCCCCTTTAGCATTTGCAATTTATGCACCTTGCTAATTTTTTGGTTGTCGTGCACCTTAGTTTTGAATAGGTCATGGAACGAGGCCCAATGTTTATAGTCGCCCGAGAATGGCTCTATATTAATTTTTGGCAAACGAGCGTGCTGCGCCGTACTCGCTCCCTCATAGAAACTTTTTTGTTGTTCCAGAAATTGTCCAAGGGTGGTATTCAAGTCATGTGCATTACTGGATTCACTTCGGCCAAGTTTAGTACACGCACAGGTCAATAACTCTCGCGCCTTAAAATATGTTTCTTCCACTACCTCAAGAATAGATTTATACGCTGGATTATCGAATAACTGTAGCTCAAGTTCATTGAAAATTTCATATCTATTTTCAAGAACTTCGCGACGAGCTGTTATTGCTTCAAAGGTTGTAGCGTCAGATTATCCTTCAGCAAATTTTAAAATGTTTTTCATTGATGTGTGCGCCCAATCACGCAACATCACTAATTTCTCAGTCATTTTTGTTTAACTAACAATATGGCTTCGCACAATGACCACGAGGTTGTATTAAATAATTTTCACGCAATGGAGTTTTCAATGATCAAATTTATCGCAGTTTTTATTATTTTCCAAAACGACACAGTAAAATATATAAAAAGTTTTTACTTAGCTGAGTATCTGCTAATTCCCGGGTTTCGGCACCAAAAAATGTATGTGGAAAAAGTGGTGGTGATGAAAAATCCGCCAATTAATAAAAATAAATGAAAAGCTGGTTGATGACTTGCTGCAGAACTATTGTGGTTGATGATGGCTAGAGTTGAATTTATTGATGGAGAAAATAAGTTGCACTATTGAGCTGATAAACTGCACACACTGAATAAAAAACTTAGAACCAAACTATTGTAAAAAGTACTTTGTTTAAATTATTAACACACTGTATTTATTATTTTTATAAAATTATAACTTTTCTGTTCACCAGATTATAAAGGAATGAATATAATTTTTCTTAAAAACTAAATCGTCATTTTAATATGTAAACCAAAAAATGTAGAAAAAAAATAGATTTATAGTGAAAAAGCTTTCTTTAAACTTTAAATAGAAAACTTAAATTTCCCGGTATTATAGCAAATTTAAAATTATATTACGTTTGCGCACAATGAACCGATTCCGCAAACTTCTATTACGTTTTGATTTACATAGAAATTACATTTAATGACAGGTTTGTTTATAATTTTTTTTTGTTGACATTTGTATAAATAGTGTTTAAGAAGGTACAAATTAATAGTTATAAATTCAATTTTTACTGTAATAAATTTTAATAATATTATTGTATTTTCAGGTATTTAAAACTATGAGCATTAAGGGCGTAATAAATCGCAGTGGATTATGGTAAGTACCATTTTATTTCATAAATGTATGATTTATTTTATTTTAGGTGAACGCGAGTGTTGTGGTGAGACATTTTATATGAAAATTGGAAATGTCAACAAAATAAAAAAGGTTTTAATTAATTTAATAAATGTTGTGAAAGAAATTGGTGTATGTATTTTATTTGGAAATTCTCACCAACATACAAATTTAGGACAACTTTCACTTTCTTCTCTACAAATCCATGAAGTTTTTCCTAAATCCTAAAAGACTGTATATGTATAAGTGAATATAATAGAGTTACATTAACTAGAGCTGCAACTGTTTTTTTCCCATATAAAATCAAAATAATATTTGCTATCTCTTTTGAGTTATGTGGGAACAGGATGGTTATATAAAAAATGCATATGGTGGTCTCAGATGTCAAAAAAAAGCTAACCGTACAAGATTTTGTTGTTGTAAAAAGTGACGCGCCAAATTTTATGTTCTTGAAAAATCATGATATTATTAATTAAAAGAAATAAAATATTATAAAACAGTTTGTGTATCGTGTACTAGTGCTTCGTTTGTGAATAAATATTGAAAACGTTGAACATTGAAATATTGAAATGAAGTGTTTTGTGAAATGTTCAAAATGCGCATCGAAAAATCCGAAATAAAATTCCTTACCATATAAGTGTTAGCGCTCGCTCTTGCGAGCAAGCTTATACAAAGACTTAGGCCGTCTGTCTGTTGGCACTATCACAGCAAAAACTATGCATACCAGAGAGCAATTGGAAACCATTTGGAAACTCTAGGTCAAGTAGTTGTCGAGATATTCAGCTTTTTCTAACAATGAAGGTCACACAGATGCGGCTGTCTACTTTTTTTTTAAATTTTCAATTATTATTCTAGGCATACTTTTATCTATAATAAAAAGAGTGGTATTTCAAAACTAGTTTCTGTTATTTTTTTTTTTTGATTTGCTTAAGAGTCTATTCATTTTTTGTCTATTGCGCTAATTTGTTGTATTAGCACCTTAGTTGTTTCAGAGGTTTTACACCTCTGTCCGTCCGTCTGTTGCATTTTTCCTATTTTATCGAGCGCTTGTTGGACAATTTCAATTGTCCACTTCTACTAGTTTATATAAAATAAAATGTAAATTGTGTTAAAAGCAAAGTGATTTGTCTACATAATAGAATCATATGTTATATTACAGTATCGCATTTTTCTTATTACTACGCTCATATTAGACGTGCTATTTTTTCATAATTATTTTTTGTTTTGGAATACGATAAATACAATTTTTTACCGAAAATAAAAAAAAATAAATCCATACTAAATTGGAATAAAAATAATTGTGGATTTGTGTAGTTCTTAATTTCGATTGAACAAATTCTAAATACGACCCGTTGATTTATATGCTTTCTCTTTTACCCTCCGAATTTGACTCGTTTGACAGCTGCTGCATTCATTCTATATTTAATTCAAATTCTTTGGTGAATATAATATACTTTTTTCTGATACACCAATAAAGGTAAATTATTTACTCGTTATAATGAATTTTGAAATATATCTAGGTAATTATTTTCAATGTTCAAATTAAATGATTGATATTACTGAATGATTGTGAAATTTATTTCTTAAAACTGGTTCAGACAACAACTTATTTATTTTAAGCGTCATGAGGTTCTTCATGGTTTAAGTGTCTTCATACTACCTTCGAAAACCAAAAGAAAATTATATATAATTATATGACCTTGAAAGGAAATATGACGATTTATATCCTTTCAAGGTCATATTGTATTCTCGTATAAGCGATTCATGGGTGTTTATTGTGTAACGAAGAATTAATTCAAAATTTCAATGTTAGATGAGACCATTAACGAGCACTTGTCATAAATCATTCGTTCCAATTAAGTGTCTATTATTAACTTTAAGAATGTCAAGAATTTTGTTGTTGTTGTAATACTGTTATTACTTTCCCATTGTAATTTTGGTTCATTGAAAGGCTCACCCCAGAAACCGTAGAGCAAACCTCCACGGAGGGTCGATTAAGTAGTACTGTTACTGGAGTGGGGAAAACCACCATGGGTATTTCTTCCTTTAGTTAAATTCATTGCATCCATTTAATTGATTTGTAGGTCCGCGAGAGGTATTTTATTTCCCTCCTACCCTCCGATACTAGTCGGCGAGCATTCCCCGATTCGCCACCTAGGGACGCGCCCGATGGAGGTTGCAAGTTCCCCTCACGAGATTTTTTTTTTTACGTTTTTCTAATTTTTTATATTTTGTGTCAATTTTGCAAATTCATTTTTCAATTTAAAAAAATATTAAGTGTACTTTCAGAGTAAAACAAATCCAAGAATAAATTATGTAAGAATACATTAGGTTGTTTTCTTAGTTGATTTTCTCGTTACGTTTTCTTATCAATTTCAATTAATTATCTTTCAAAAAAGTAACATACACCATTTTCGATTTTTAAAAACTCAGTACATTTTGTATGTATAAATCTTTTAGAAGAAAGGCATTGTAGCACTTCATTTATATTTTGGACATTTTCAAAACAGTTAAGACTATGGTTTGCCACTGAATCCGAATTTTCAGCAATAATGTTTTTTTTTTAAATTCTCGGTATTCCTGTAAAGCATTATTATTATTATGCAGCACATTTAAATAAATGTCAGCAATAAATTTTTGATTGGTGATTGAATCAATGGCATATATTATATATACGCCACAGTTATGCCCATCAATTTGCTGAGGTATACAGCGCTGTTACCACATACTGTGAAATTTTGGATCGGTTTATTATAAAATTTTAATACTTCTTTTGCAAAATGTTCAGATTTTTTGGCGACACCTCTAAGAACTTTTCCCGGTGCCGATGGGTCATATGTGGTAATCAACCCATGATCGAAACTCAAAATTGCCAAAACAAAATGATTGTGGTGGCAAATCGGGAACACAACATTTCGGTTGCCTTTATTAGTAAGAATAAGTTCTAATTGACTATTTTCGTCTACCGCCTTATATAGTTTTTTATCATCAAATATTTTTGGAACCGTTTAGCAAAATATTTATGCAAACGTAGCAAAAAGAAAACGACGATTTGCTCGTTTTCCAGAACATTTAGGAGTTTTTTTACCTCTTTTTGCTCCAATTTTCTTCATGGTCCTCATCTTGTGAAATCTTTCCATCAGCTTGAACTGATCCAGGCGTGGTTATATCCAACGACATATGACAAGTGCTCTATAATCGCCTCTAACATAGAAATTTTGAATTAATTCTTCGTTACACAATACACACCCATGAGTCACTTATACGGTAGTACTGAAATCACCACATTTCCTTTCAACATCCTTTCATCAACAACCTAATAATTAATGACAAGTGCTCGTTAATTTTCTCCTTTAGCATTGGATAAAATTTTTGATTTAGTTTGCTGGAATTCTAGTAACCCATGACTTGCTGCTAGTTACAAGCTATCAACTGAACGGTTTTATTCTTCACAAACCATCATTTTTTCGTTGAATCTATTTTCTGATAACTGGTTTTTTATTTTACGTTTCTTAACTGTTTCTGTATTTTCTATTAATATTTACAATTCTTACGAATATTAAAATTCATTATAACGAGAGATTAACTAATACATTCTCAATATAAAAAGTTAGGACAAATTAAGGACAAACTTCACACCCATACAGATGATAATTAGAGCGTGTTTCAATTGGTTTAAATACCGCATAAAAAGTTAAAAAGTTAAAAATTGTGGTGAATAAAAGTGTCAAACTTTTTATCTGCTTCAAGAGCTGATAAAATTTTTATGTGGAAAACATTTGGCTGACAACAATGTTTGTTTGTAAACAGAAATTTGTCATGTACAAATTTTGAGAAAAATCGTAACGATTTAGATGTAAACTAACCATAATTAATTAATATATATTTAAATAGTATTTATTTGACATATTTTCTTATTTAAATTTGCTATATACGTTCATAATTACACATAACATAAGCAACCATGTTATTTTCAAAATTTTAACCAATTGAAACAGATAAAAAGTTAAAAAGTTAAAAATTATTTACCACGAATAAATTTTTAAATTTTAACTTTTTATGCGGCATTTAAACCAATTGAAACACGACCTTATAAGGTTTGAAGAGACATGGCATACTTACGCATATTAGTTTAGGTTGACTGATTATATACGCGGTACATTTAGTCCGATAACGGTTCACTGTCTTCCACTTGTAGTTTCCCACTTTACTAAAAGTTATGCAAAGCTAATTACATTATGAGTCTTATACCATAGACACATAACACATATCTGGTTTCGTAACTAGGATTATGAAACTATGGTTTGCGGGATGAAAACTCAAAACACACTACAATTTCTTTTGTCTTCTTGTTTGGTTTTAAATAGTAATGTAGTAGACATTGACAAAAATGCCAAGATTGACATTTAATTGACTTTTAAATAGTCAGAAATGACTTTTATATTGACAGAACAGAGAAAAATTTGTTCTCGCCAACCAAATATCTCAATGACAAATAGAAAACTCAAAGGAAACTAGATTTGCTTGGTAAATTATTAGTGTTCTGAATCTCCATTTTTGATGTATTCGGCGTTGGGAGCATAAAAATGCATCGGGATGAGAAAAAAAAATTAAGTGTGCTTTAGACCACACTACTGAAGTAAAACTTCTAATATATATTTAATATTTATAATAGAATATAGAAAAATTATAATATTGGAAAAAAAATTGGTCACCCTTTGCGTTCTCGAGTGTCACCTAGCCGTTTATGTCTGATGCCACAAGAGGTAACCTTGTAACTTGGTAACTTTTTCAAGGCCAACTAGTCGTAATAGACAATGTTTATGTATGTGTCACAAAATGGACAAAAAACCATTTTTGAAATCTCTTCGCATAGTAAAAATGGCCTTGAAATATTTTTTATTTCATTTATGTATAACCACAGTACATCATGTGGTTTCATCGAAAATATGTTTAAGTCGCATTAAAACCTGTATCATAGGCAATCGGGGAAAGAAACGAAGAAAGAACCGGTTTCTGCGATACCTCGTGTGAAACGGAGCTATAATATAGAAAAAATACATATATAAAATATATCACACGGACGAATTTTTTTTGGTCACCCTGTGCGTTCTGGAGTGAGTAAGTTAGTGAGTGATATAGATGTTATAATATACAATAGAAAAAAAAAATGTTTGGTCACCCTTTGCGTTCTCGAGTGAGTCAGTCAGTGACATAAAAGTCTATATTATGACTTTCCAATTTCCCTGTTTTTCAATTTTCCAATTTACAAATTTTCCAATTTACCAACTTTCAAAATTTCCTATTTTCATATTTTTTATTTTCCTATTTTGCAATTTTTCAATTTTTCAATTTTCCAATTTTCCAATTTTCGAATTTTCCAATTTTTCAATTTTCCAATTTACCAGTTTTCCAATTTACCAATTTTCCAATTTTCATATTTTTATATTTTCATATCATCATATTTTCATATTTTCAAATTTTCAAATTTTCAAATTTTCATATTTTCATATTTTCATATTTTAATATTTTCATATTTTCATATTTTCATATTTTCATATTTTCATATTTTCATATTTTCATATTTTCATATTTTCATATTTTCATATTTTCATATTTTCATATTTTCATATTTTCATATTTTCATATTTTCATATTTTCATATTTTCATATTTTCATATTTTCATATTTTCATATTTTCATATTTTCATATTTTCATATTTTCATATTTTCATATTTTCATATTTTCATATATTCCTATTTTCCAATTTTCTAATTTTCCAATTTTAAAATTTTCCAATTTACAAATTTTCAAAATTTCCAATTTTGCAAATTTCGAAATTTCCAATTTTCCAATTTTTCCAATTTTCCAATTTTCCATTTACCAATTTTCCAATTTTCCTATTTTCTTATTATCCTATTTTTTTAACCAATGATTAAAATAAAATGGTATCAACTAATGTTCCACCTAGGGATTTATGAATTGTCATGGCACATCCTGATACTAAAGGAAAATGATTTCGTTTTGCGTCTATTGTTTCGTTCGCCTCTTTCGATTACACTTTTCGTAACGCATTTGCCAGCTTAGTCCCCAAGTCAAGCGTGCCTAAAGAAGTTTTACTTCAAAAATATCTCATTCCGAAACTATGTTTAAACCGAGTTGCAAACCATGGTTAGGGGTGACACATTCATACGAAACCATGGTTAACTCGAACCCATTGTTATGAAACCAGTAATTTGTCTATAGCATTATCGTTTTTAGTTTCAACCGTCACCTTTTTCTATATGAAACCGTAGTTGGCTGTCTTGTGTAAATATACAGGGAGTCTCAGAAACGGACGATCAAACGAATCAGGGTGATAGTGGAGCCCATTTCCAACAAAAACAGCCAAGTAAAGTTTTTTCGAATTGTTGATGGTGCAAAAGTTATCCACTTTTAGTATTTTTGAGTGAAATCGCATGTGGTACGTCCAAAAAATTAATTAAAAAAACCAAAGGAATAACCCAGCTCAACTTTCAACTTTCTTTTTTAACTCTCTAGAAGAGTGTACCTTTCCAATAAAAACATTTTTATAAGCAGTATATCTCTGTCAAATAAAAAGAATGGTTTTGTAAAAATTTTTGCTACCCAAAATTTTTTGTTAATGTTTAAGTGACGCCAGCGGGAAAACAATGTACTACTGAGAGTCGACTCACTATCAGAAAAATATGCGTCACAAATATAGATTGAAAGTGTATCACGCCTAAAATAGATGCTTTGTCAAAAATAAAATCAAATGAATAAAATAATTTTTTTTTATTAAATTTAAATATTATAAAAAGTGTTCAAAGTGCCATTTTAGTCCAGTAAATGAAGGAGGAAAAAAATGCCAACCTGTAAGTTATTAGTTGCAATTTTCATTTTCTGGTGCTAGGTGGCATTTGGTATCTCATTAAAAATGAGACCGAGTTTTCAAGAAAACATTCTGCTGTAGGGGTAGAAAATGGTTCCAAAAGACCCGGAAAATATGGCAGTTAGAAATTTTTTGTTCAGGCAACAATTGAAGATCAGTTAATTTTATACAAAAATGATTCTAATGATTTTTTTCGCAACATTAATATTTTTTGCAAAAACGGGTTGACACATCCTAAATTTTGAGACTCATGAAATATGCAAGTTTTTTTACAAAATTTGAGATGGGGGTGTTGCAAATAGATTATTTTCAATGTTTTGGACTGTGGAAACCAATTGTAGATGGCGCCACTACAATACATTCACTGACAAAATCCTCGGGGCCATAAATGGGAAACGCCGTAAACCATGTAATTTTCAAGAATTTTTATGTTCCCGAGCATCTTGTTTTTCTCGGAGATGAGGGCTCAAGTTATACCTATTAGGAAAGCAGACCATAAGATTAATTACAGCAGGATGAACCCCACCAATTGACGAAAAACCAGCGAAAATCAGTTTTGCCCATATGACAAACTATTGTCCAATGAGGTTTTTCCTAACGAAAACTATAATCTCTAAAGAATGAAGAATATTTACCCATAATACTCAATAATAATTTCTTGCAGATTCTCGGCAAGTTTTTACAAATTTTTTTGCATCCATCCGGATCGAGGTTTTTGGAATAAAGAGTTATAAAGTTTCTTTAAATTTCATTTATCATAGAAAAATATATAAAAAATACATTGAAATTATGACATAAATCTGTAATCACCAGTCCCCGTCACAAGACTCCAATAATAATTCTTGGTCATCAACGTCGCCCTCGCCAACAACTCCTTCTGGTTCTAGAGTTTCCTCTAGTTCTACCTCTTCGGATAACGTATCTTGTCTGTCTTTATGTTTGAACACTGGCTGGCAGCAACCACAAATAGATGAGCATGGTAGCCCTGCTTTCTTGCATGAACATGTTCCCTTACATTCTTTCTTACATTGACAAAATATCATCTTTAAGAGTTCCAGAACCGCTGGCTCTTTAGTGGTTTGGACCGGCATGAGTATACCCCCTACACGTTTCCATCCCCATTTTTCTGGTGACAGTTCGTTTCCAAGCCACTGTTGGATTTGCAGATATACATGATAAAGGTGTTGCCTTTCAGCTTCAGGTGTGGGTGGCAAGGTTGCTAGTTTGAGCGCGGTTTGGTTTCTGTTTCTGTCTCTGGTGACTCGCTTGAAGATCTCGTATCTAATTTTTGCCTGGGTTTGTGTATCATCATCACTGTACATCGACGCAATGACAGTTTGCCTGTCCATTCCACCCTTA
Source organism: Nephrotoma appendiculata (assembly GCA_947310385.1). Taxonomy (NCBI): domain Eukaryota; kingdom Metazoa; phylum Arthropoda; class Insecta; order Diptera; family Tipulidae; genus Nephrotoma; species Nephrotoma appendiculata. The sequence goes on from OX371225.1 coordinate 77,065,508, forward strand.
CATTAGTCAAGGTGTCAAAACTTCAGAAATAAAGAGCCGGGAGAAAAAAGCCACGAAAACAAAAAGTGCGCTTTTTTCCTTAAGCACGCGTTTTCCAAATTTATTGGAAAATGACCGATTTTGTGAAAAAAAATAATTGCACAGCAGAAAAGTAGACATTCTCAGCTTTCAAATGATATGTTATAGAGACCAATCCGATCATGTATGAATTTTTAATTCGTGGTTGTTTACAAAATTTCCCCGCGCTCCAAAACCTGCAAAAAATTGGGATTCAACAAAAAAAGTTTTAATCAAAATGGATAAAAACTAGATTATACAAATTTCACAGATGACAAAGGACCTTCTGAGGACCCATAATCAAGAAAATTTGGAGCAAATTAGTGCAATACAAAGAAAAATAGGAACAAATTTATGGCGAAGTCAAAATTGCGCGGGAGCAGAAAGTTTGACCCGTTTTTCCAATATAGCCAAAGGGCCAAAACGTGACTCAAGTAACAGGGTATGATGGCGGTAGATTTCCTCTTTCACATGAACTTTGAATCATAAGAAAATATGTATTTTTAACAAAGTTATCGAATAATTTGTCCGCACGCTCATGTGTAAATGCACGGACTGTGCTTTCCGGCATACAACACACAAACGCAATATTCTAAGTGCGCTTGGGCCCGTTTATCTCGGAAATGGTCAATTTTTTGGAAAAAGTCATTAGGACCATTTTGTATAAAATTAACTGATGTTCAATGTTTATCTGAACAAAAAATCTCTAACTGCCATATTTTGGGAGATATTCGCGCAAACTCGATTTTCCAGGTCTTTTGGGGCCATTTTCTCCCCTTACAACAAAATGTTTTCTTGAAAACTTGGTCTCATTTTTAATGAGGTACCAAATGCCACCTATCACCAGAAAATGAAAATCGCAACTAATAACTTACAGGTTGACCCCTTCATTTACTGGACTATTTGCAAAAATACATAATCGGCATCGCCGTATAAAGTTTTGCGTAAACCGTTGAAACGCACGTTCGTTATTTTTAATAATATTTGTCGCTTCGATTATACGTTGCCGCATTTCCTGCTCGGTCTGCTTCGCTCTTTCTAGCTCTTTCAGCGCTTTATAATAACCCCACAGACAAAAGTCTAACGGATTTAAGGTCAGGAGGCCGCGGTGGTCATGCAATGGACCCTCACCTACCAATCCAGCGGCTTGGATAATTTACGTTGAGATAAATGGTACTACATCGATGCAGTCGATAAGCGTCTTGTACACGTTGCACATTGCACGTTGCCTTTATTTGCAATAGTTTGAAAAATTCGCTTTGGTAAAGAATTATACAGGTTTTAAGGTAACTAGGGTTAAGTTGGAGGCTTGCATCTTCTATTGCTATTTGCAAGTCATTTAATGAATCATATTGCCTACCTTGACCGTATACCATTCTCGATAGTTCTGCCCAACAATTTTCTATGATGTTAAGATCCGGCGACTTTGCGGGAAATTCAAGCGACTGTTTTGCTAATACCAGGAATCTCACTAAAGACTTCCACCCAAGAAGTTCAGCCATCAAAGACGGGAATGGAGAATTGAGAACAAACGTGGCTGATGTTCTCTCAGTATGGCAAACCTACTTTCAAAATCTACTAAATCGGAATGACGACGTGACCCCCATTAGAGCAATAGCTCCTCCAGCTGATGAGGTCTTCGTCGAATATCCCACAGTGGAGGAAGTAGACGCAGCTATTAGTCGATTGAAAAACGGCAAGGCACCCGGTCTCGATGGAATCCCCGCAGAATTAATAAAACTCGGAGGCGCTACTCTTGCAACAAGTCTACACGATCTCATCGTATGTATTTGGGACCAAGAAGAGTTGCCGGAGAATTGGAAGACCGTGCTCATATGTCCGTTGCATAAAAAAGGCGACCGTCTTAAATGTGAAAACTATCGTGGTATAGCTCTATTGAACACTGCTTACAAAGTGTTGGCTAATGTTGTACTTGCCAGACTCATCCCTTTCGCCGAAAACATCATTGGCGATTATCAGTGTGGTTTTCGTCCCAACCGATCGACCACTGACCAGTGTTTCACCATGAGGATGATCTTGGAAAAATGTTGGGAGTACAACATAACCATACATCAATTATATATAGACTTCCGTCAGGCATATGACAGTATAAACCACGATAACCTTTGGGCCGCGCTCATATGCCTAGGAATTCCAGAGAAACTCGTATCTCTGTGCAAATTAACAACGTCTGGGTCTGTATGTAGAATTGTAATCGAAGGAACTGTGCCAGACTCCTTTGAAATAACATCTGGTGCTCGACAGGGAGATGCACTCGCGCCTGTGCTGTTCAATTTGGCGCTTGAGTACGTAGTGAGGAAAAGCAACATCGAAACTTCGCGCTGTATATTTAATAAATCAGGCCAAATTCTTGGATATGCAGATGATATCGTGCTTCTTGGCCGAAGACCTAGCGATATCAAAGACAGTTTCGACCAAGAAGACTTGGTTTGAAGGTGAACAGTAGCAAAACCAAATTTGTATCAACACCCAGGAACATCTCCATGGCAAATCTCGGAATTGGCGACCATAACTTTGATCGCGTTGAAAACTTCAAATACCTCGGGTCAGTTATAACATCATCAAATGACATGCAGGCAGATATAAAAGCCCGAATAGCTGCCGCACATGGAGTTTTCTACGCCCAATCAAAATTATTGCGATCTAGACATCTATCGCAGTCGTGCAAGCTTGCACTTTATAAAGCACTCGTAAGACCTGTGCTGGCTTTCGGAAGCGAGAGCTGGACCATGACCACTAATGATTGTAGATTGTTATCAACTTTCGAAAGGACGGTCATTCGCTCCATCTTTGGTCCAATTAAAGTCGCGAACAATGAATATCGGATTCGCATGAACCACGAGATAAAGCAAATTCTTGGAGGTTGCGATATTATCGGATTCATCAAATCCAATCGAGTAAGATGGCTCGGCCACGTTGCAAGGTCCCCACAACAACGGATGACCAATAAAGTGTTCCATCAACAACCAGCCGGTGTGCGTCGTAGAGGAAGACCCCGACTGCGCTGGCGTGACGACGTCGAACAAGATCTACAGGCACTAGGATGTCGAAACTGGAGGTCGAGAGCGATGGACCGAGACGGCTGGAGGATCATAGTGCGGGCGGCAAAATCCCTTCATGGGATGTGAAGCTAGAGAGAGAGATAGAGAGAGAGACTTTGCGGGCCATTGCATAACTTGTATTTTATTTGCTTCAAACCACTTTTGTACTATGCCGGATCTATGCGCTGGTGCATTATCCTGCTGAAAAATCAAATATTATTCGCCGTAGTTGCTTATAAAATGGTAAAAAATTGTTATTTAACAACTCTTTATATCTTTCACCAGATAGCGATCCCGCAACAAATTCAAATTTCCACTTGCCGAAAGAAGAAATAATACCCCAAACCATAACGCCGCTCCCACCTTGTTGCCGTCTCATTTGTGTTAATTCAGGAGTTCTAATATCGTGAAAATAGTAGTTATAACAATCCGGGCCATCGAGACAAACCCATTTTCATCAGAAAATAAAATATTGTTCCATTCATTTTCCAGCTCATGTGCTTCTCAGCAAATGCCATTCTGTCTTGAATGTTGCCTTTACTTAACGAAGGTTTACGCTGCATTTTTCTTCATTTGAGGAACGCAGTTTTTTTAAATACCGTTGTACTGTTCGTATCGATGATGTGACACTGGCTGAAGCTGCTATCTGGCGTGCCGTTTTTCTGGAATTTCTGGAAATTCTTACAATTTTGCGTTTTTCTTGCTCAGTTAATGCACATTTTCGGCCTTTATAATTAGATTTTATGCCATAGTTGGGGTGTTTTACAATTTTATTGATCACACTAAGCTACGGTTAACTTGTGATGCAATTTTTTTATTGCTTAGTCCATTTCGATGCAAAGCCAACACCGTCCGAACTTCGTTATATTCAATTTTTTTCCACGACCCATTTCCTAAGGTTGAATTAATATTATATAATGCAGATAAAAAAACGTATCTAAAATACTTACAAAAATTATAATAAAATTAACTTTGCAATAAGACGACAAATTTCAATAAATAAAATAACAAAACATTACCGAACGTATTCTAAAGTCGCACTCTTTTCGTTAACTATTTCTATTTTTTTGTGGTCTTCCCAATTTCGTTTTCAAAACGAATGTTCGCGGTGCTACGCATAATTGTGTTTAGTCAAAGTACCGTTATTATACAGTGTAAAGTGTGCTATTTCATTAAACACCACGTAGCTGATCAAAGCAAGCCTGCAAACATTTCTCGATCAATATAATTCTAAAGCTATGGATCACTAAACTCCCTGATTACAATACAAGCTGCACCGATCCCACAACAGAGAAACCAGTAAAGAATCTCACTGAGATCGTTAACAAACTCCACGACATTGTAGACAATCAGACTCAGAGCTTGGGTTCATTTAATCACGACACATATACACACACCAAGCTCAGAGACACACATGCCAATCTCTTCAATTATCCAGCTTGACAAGGCGAGCAAACGTGAGGTTCAATTCAATGAAGCAACGAACACCTTTCCGCACCGACGTACAACTCAACGGTAAGGCACAATATAGTACCCCAAATCGTGACTACAGAACTTTTATCATTTTCCAGGCCACGCAAACTTGATCCAATACACCACAAAGCAGCCTTCTAGAACTCCAGTATATGGAAGAACTAGAAATTTGCCAACTTTTTTACCAGCAGTACTATGTCCACTACAATGTATGAAGAAGAACGATAACGGCTTTAGACATCTTTTAAAATACTGCCAATACCAAAAAAATAGTTGGATTTTATTTGTGTAAACCCCCCCCCCCCCCCCCCCCCCCTCCTCAGTCACAAATGTGATGTAAAAATATTTTTCTATTACCAACGATTTGATGATTTGGGGAAAAACAAAAGGTCGAAATTGAGGGAGGATTAAAGTAATAATCCTTGTCAAAGCCAAATTCAAATAAATTTGAAATATTTTTGGTCGTGTCAGCAGTACCCTCAAAACCGAACTAGAGGAAGTTAGTTTTTCCATAAAGTTTTGTGTTGTAGAATTTTTTTTGTTCTTAATCGATTTTCTTCTAAATGTCTTGATTTTCAAAGTATATGTGAAAATTGAAAAACCTCATATTGAAGCTGCCACTTAAAATGAACCGATTTCTGCTGAAATCAATGGAATCATCGATTTAATGTAAAATACTTAAATGTGAATTTGCACGGGGATCGTTAACTCATCTGTAAGATTTTTCAGTTTGGGCGGGGCGATGCACAGAATGTCCATCGTTGCGTGTGCTGTGCGGCACGTAGCCCCGTCCTGCTGGAAACACAGTCGTTAAGTTGAGCTATAATCCGAATCTAAATTCGGACGGTAAGCAAGGGTATTCCGCGCGTAAGGTTGTTGCCTACTGTAAATATTAAAGTGTCGATCGTGGCTGGATACAAAAATTCTACGGATATCCGTATCTTGCGACATCTAATCTCTCGGTATTGGTTAATTGTTTGTTTAGCCAGTCGATCGAAAATGACCGCAAGATTTTGCGAGTGAACTGGTGTAGAGAATGCATAGTTTTCTTGCAAAGCCTAGGGTCGGGTTGAACCTAGTATAAGGCTCATGGAATCAGATGGTCTCAAAGTTCCGTGTACCGGTTTTGGAGGTTCGGGTCATTGTAGAGATTGGTTGGTTTTTTATTTGCTAACTCATGGAGCTTTGATGTTGCATGATCTGTGCAAGAGGAGAGCGACAGTTGACATGGTTGTGTTGTTCACTGCACCATGCGCGTCACTGAATCGTGGGAGTTGTATGACCCTCGCAAGAAGACGAAAGTTGATATGGTGGTGTTACCCATTGCACTATGTGACCACTGGATCATCAGAGTTGCATCATCGTAAACAACTAAAAAAATAAATTTATATACAACAACAACAAAAATCAAAAATCAAATATTATTACAGTATTATACATCCTAATTGCTGTATTAAATGGAACTTTATTCTTTTTTATAAATTTTTGCATTTGTGTTGTGATTCCCAATGCTTGATGACAACGAGTTCGAATAGTATGTGGTTGTTCCAAATTTGAGCTCAAATATGTACCTAAATAACGCATTATATCAACACGGGTGAAGTTTATTCCAGCTAAAATAAGATTAGGAGGAGGATCAAAGCTGGAATCGGGATCTCGGATGAGTGTAGTGCACTTCATCGGATTTATCTCTAAGCCAACTACACTTAGTGAGTTAATTAATTCTTCAAGAATGGGTTGAATTGTGGTAATGTCCCGAGTAATAAGGATAATATCATCAGCATAAGTAAGAATAAGGGGTAATTGTAAGTTATATCGCTGTTCCAATCTTAGTATAGGATATAGATCTTATACGGTAACCAAAACTTCATTTAAAATAAAGTTGAAAATATGTGGTGATATAGGACAGCCTAGTTTAACCCCTTTATTTTTCTTGATCTTCTCAGTACACATATTGTACCATTTTATTGAGATATGTTCCCAAAAACAAGCCTTGATGATACGATTAACCAAATAGTGTGGTACATATTGCTGTAAACATTCGGTAACCACGGTTAGATCTACTGAATCAAAGGCTTTCAATAAATCAATTGGTAACACATAAACCCGATTGCCAGCGCGCCACTCTTCGTCTAGAACACGCCTAATTGTAAACATATGATCTTCTGTTGATCGATTAGCTAGGAAAGCTGCTTGATACGTTGATGGTAAATTTAAATGTTCATCTAACCGGTTGAGAAGTAATTTTGAATAGATTTTGTAACCTACATTACATAAAGTAATTCTGCGGAATTCGTTAATATTTGATGGATGCTTTACCTTCGGAATTGGAACTTGTATGGTTTCAAGCCATTCAGAAGGAGGATCATTGTTTATCCAAACCTTTGTTACAGGATGGCTACTGCCATCCTGCAGATATCACTAAGCGCATGCCGAGGCCTCCACGGTGATATTTTGCCGTGATGATTACAGAAATTAAAATGAAAACGCAAATAATAATAAAAGAAAAAAACCGGAGTTCCGCCGAAATTCGTCGGCCGGAACCTGAGGAACGAACAACACAATAATCATAAGAGAGAGAGAGAGAGAGAGGTGCCTTGGTGCGCGCATCCATTCGAATTCAAACAGTGTCAAGCCCTGGTTACGAAATCGGATGCGGGCACCAAGGGACCGCAAACACTACGCCGACACAGAGGGAAGTCTCCGCTCCCACCATACCTAACCGAAAAATTTAATAATTCATTTTTTTTTAAATAGAAAAATTCACCCACAAAGCCAATTGTCATAAAAGGAACGAACGAGAGAAAAAAAAAAGAAATAGGACCGTCGAAAGGAAAACAAAGAAGAAGAAGAAGCGAGATGCGAGACCAATGTACATCGAGCGTGCACCCGTTGTGCGGCGCTCGATTACAAAATTCAAATTTGAAATTTTTAAAATAAAATTTAAATACATACTCGTATATCTATATAAATAAAATCAAAAATTTAAAAAAATTAAAAAAAAGTAAAAAATAATGTAAAGAAAAATAAAACAAAAAAATCATACCTTAATATATAAAAAAGAAAAAAATGTGGCGGGTTTGGGCGACCGTCTTGCCACAGGCACCTCTGCCCGGACCGTTGCGGCTTGATATGCCGTTACCCCACCGGTGCGGCCTTGGTGCCATTGTTGGGCGACTCCCCGCCTTGCGCTCGAGCGCTTGCCTGGTTGGGCACTATGTTGCGGGACCTTTCCCCGTTACCACACTGCACTACTTAATAATTTTGGGTTCACCTGCTGATTATAACGGTGACCTCGTTGGGCGTCCTTCGTCTTTAGGGTGTTAAATGCCGTTGATCGTGGGCGTTGTCAAAACCGTAGATTCAGATTCGGACGTCCTATAATACTGACTTACGGCGTCCCCACTGCCCGAATAAATTTTATTATACAATTTTTATTGTACCCTCTCGCTTTCCAAGCACAGTGTAAATTTTTAATATAACAAAACAACCACCACAACAATTCAATTCGATTATTGAATATGTATTAAATATGTCCGGATTAGTTCAATTACAACTTTTCCTCTTCTTGAACTCAATGCAAAGAATGTCACTCCACCCTTGTCTCATAAAAAAAAATCACCGTCTCATTAAATCAACTCCTTTTGCTTTTCTTTTTAGATAAGTTATTTCAAAAATAAAATTATTTTTTTTTATTTTATATTTTAAATAATAACACTAGACACAGTATCGTTTGCTTTTATCAATTTATTTTATTAAAACGAAACGAACAAAATATAGTTTATATTATTTTTATAATAGCATTTTTTAATACACCATATGGATTCACAAAAAAATAATTTTTTTATTATTTTCATCAAATACAAAATGGTTGAAGACCAAAACTGAGTTTTTATTTTTTTTTTTACTAAAACTAAACTCGACTTATTTCAACAAAACCAAAACTCGAATGATGCAAAAAAAAATTCTTGCGCCACACAGCGACGCGCAAAACGTTCTAGAAAAATAATCTCTTTTCTCTGTTTTTCGTTTATATCAATTTGCATTGATATAAAAGAGAAGCATATAAGAAAAAAAAATTTCTAAAACGTTTTACTTTACACACGCTCGATATACCTTGCTCTCGCTCTCCCGTCATTCTTCTCATCCCTGCGCCACCAAACGATGGGGTACAAAACAAAACGTCACGAGTGCGTTCAGCGCACAATTAACAAAGGAAAGCGAAAGCAACAAACGAGGTGAATATAATACAGAAAATTGTGGTTGCGACCACACAGTCGTAACACCTTTTCAATTACTGAATGTATAGCGTGGATTACATTGTCTGGCGCATGTTTAAAGAATTCAATCGGAATTCCATCCCTTCCTGGTGCAGTTCCTGATCTTATAAACTTTATTATAGTTCTTATATCGTCTTCGCTGGGTGGAGGTCCTAATGGACAATAATCAGATTCAGTGATTAAAGAAGGCCAGATTCCTTCGGATTTTTTTAGTTCACGAAGCCATGAAGATATTGGAATGTAGGTTCCTGCAGTTGTATTATTGTATTTTTTATATTGTTTAAAATATTGGTATGTTTTACGAATTCGATCGGATGGTTTGTAATCGGTTAGGTTTTTGAAAAATTCTTGACACTCGAATGATCGGTGTTCATTATAAGCTTGCATTAATGATTGCCTGGCGCTCTTAAAAGATCTATGAGCATTTGGGTCGAGAGGGTGTCGATTTTTATAATGTCTTGCGCTTTGGAAAGCAGCAAGTGCTCTACGACGCTTAGGGGTCAAGGGAGTTTTGCTACATACAACTTTTTGGGCAGTTATCTTAATACTGTCAATTATGGTATTCCAATGATTGTTGATTCCACTCTCGTTTATAGAATGCTCATATATTGTAGCAAGTTGTTTTTGAAACTCCTTTTTAATATTGTCATTCTGTAATAGTCCTACGTTTACAAATTTAAAATTGTATGATGCTGTGGTTACTGTGGCTGTTGGTATGTGCTGTTGTTTACTAATTGCTAATGAGGCGACCTTTCTGCGTGGAGTGCATTTTATCCACATAAGGCAATGGTCGCTTAAGTCAGGATAGAATATATCTACCTTAATGGAATGGATAAATATTAAAAATGGATTTTGTCGTGTTAAGATATGATCAACCTGTGAGCGACTATGTCAATCTGTCCAGGTGTAAATGGGCTTATGTCTTCCCTTAGTGGTCTCAATAAAAAGATTCGCTGAACTAGCGAGGAGACCTAATGAAGTACCATTTTCATTGGATTTGTTGTGGTATAAATTTGTGCCAATGTTAGCAGAATTACAACAATCGTTGACACCAAGGTGAGCATTAAAATCGCCTAACACAATCAAGTCCCATGATTTTGGACATCGGTCAATTATTGAGGATAATGTTGCGAATATTTTGGATGAGCGTCGGCGATTATATTGCGAGGTTTGAGGTGGAACATAGGCAGAGATAAAGAGGATTTCTCCTAAATTGGGTAAATGTCCGAGTAGAGTAATTATTGACCCACAGTAATGTTTAATATGTTTAGCACGAAATGAGGATTTCTTTCTAACTAATATTACTACGCCGCGCCGTTTAGTGTGACTAATGTTAGATAAGTACCATGTATAATTTTCTGAGGAACACATGCCTGAACTCATATTGATCTCCTGTATGCTACAAATGTCGATATTATTTTTATATAAAATTGAGTCAATTTGATCGCGCTTTTGGGTATGATTAATTCCGCGAACATTCCAGGTACCAAAACAAAGAAAATTAGATATATTAGATATTGGTGAAGGACCAGGTTGTGTTATATCAACAAGTATGTAAGGATTATTTTCAGTGGCTTGAATGACTCGTTCTGTATTATGAGTATTACTTAGGTGATGTGACAGTGAGGTAGCTGATAATTGTGGTGAAGATGGATTACGTTGTGGAACCAAACTGTCATAATGGTTTCCGGTGTATAATAAATTAATTTCAAAATTGTATTCTGGAGTTTCAGGAACAAAATTGACTTGGTGTTGGGAATTGGGGTAATGAACATTAATTTTTATGTTTTTTAATTTTGAAATTGCTGATAGACATTCAGCACCACCCCAGAAACCATCTTGTTGTAAATTAGTTAAATATTTTGTTATTAAATCACTTTCAGACATTTTAAGTGTAGATGAATATATAGAACGACAAGAATCCAGCAAAGTTGGAATGTAATCATTAAGATTATTCCTGAGGTACTCAGTTACGATAGTCCGTAACTGATTAACACTGCAGGATAGTTTCTGGGGTTCTTTCATTTGTAGCTGATGGAGAATAGCATTAAAAAGGCAATTGCCATCTCCTGGAATTTTATAAACTTCAATAACTTAAAGTATTACCAAATAAGTTACAAATGAAATATACTGAGAAGATGAACACTAAATGTAAATTAATTTTAATTTTATCTTACTTACAGTGTTGTGATGTTATTAAGTATCACTCGTGATGAACGATTAATTATTTATTTAAATCACTATATGATTCTTATTATTTTGTATAAACTCTTAAAATTGTTATTTATGTACTGTTACGTGCAAATAATATTTCACTATTAAGCTTGGCTTATTATTTAAAGGATAATGAGGATGAGTAATAAATTCAAATATGAGTAATCGAATTTTTAGTGTTACCAAAGTAAAATGGTAACTTAAGAAAGTGACATCTATCAGTGGACATTTGTTATTTTGAGTTTATAGATTCCGATAGATGGCATCAATAATCAATAATAATGTTACGATTTTGCCTTGTCAATCAAGGTTCGAATCACTGGATTGTGAATAAATACACTGCTTCAATTTTAACTCACACAATTTTATTTACACAACACAATTTATTATACAACACAATTTTCACAATTAATTATTATAATTATAACACACTTTTTAATTATCACTTTAATAATCGCTTTAATAATCACTTTAATAATCCTTTTATTTAACCTTCACTGTATCACGTTTAAAATAATACTCAGCAATACACGTCAACGCGCGCCTTTATATACCAAAATATTTGTTTCTAGAATAATCCTAAATGCGCAGCAAATATGTTAGTATAGAAATACGCCTAAATGTTGAGTATAAATTATACACGTAATTGAACAATTAATGAAATTAACTTATTCTATTCTAATCTAGGTGTCACCGTAACACTACCCCCCACCTAAGCCTGTTCGTCCCGAACAGGATCCAGATCACCTCCTCTGTAGAGCGCCAAACGCTCTAAATGCACCACCTTTGGTTTACCTTTCCGTCCTTTCTGTATGCGATAAACCACGTCGTTCAACTTTTTAATGACAGTGTAAGGTCCTTCCCATGTGGGTTGCAACTTCGGTGATAATCCCTTGTGCCGTTGTGGGTTGTGAAGCCATACCAATTGCCCTTCCTCGAAGCCTTGATTATTTGCTCGTATGTCATATCGAGCTTTCATTCGATCACTTGATATTCGAATTTTCTCCCGTACAAATTGATGTATTTCATTAAGTTCCTCTTTCATTCGGTCGACGTAATCCTGTCCGCATAGAGCTGCTGATGGAACAGCCCCAAATTTTAAATCTCCTGGTAATCGCAGATTGTTCCCAAATATGGTTTTAGCTGGTGTCATTCCTGTTGTGTCATGTACCGCTGATCGGTAGGCCATCAGGAACATTGGTATATGTCGATCCCAGTTGCGTTGGTTCCTTTCCACAGCTTTTGCTAGATATTCCTCCAATGTACCATTGAATCTTTCCACCATACCGTCCGATTGTGGGTGTAAAGGCGTCGTTCTTGTTTTATTGATTCCAAGCATCTGACATATCTCCTGAAATACCACCGATTCGAAATTCCTTCCTTGATCCGTGTGAATTTCCATAGGTACACCAAATCTGCTAATCCAATTGTTAACCACGGCATCAGCTATTGTTGTTGTCTCCTGATTGGGTATGGGGTACACTTCCGGCCATTTGCTGAAATAATCCATTATTACTAGCACATATTTATTTCCGCTCTCGGTGGTCGGAAATGGCCCCGCCACGTTCATTGCAATTCTCTCAAATGGTGCCCCGACATTATATTGTTTCATGGTTCCACGGCTTTTTCGTGCTGGTCCCTTCACTGCCGCACATTGGTCACATCTTCGACACCATTCTACTACTGACTGTCTACATCCGGACCAATAGAAACGTTGTCGAATTTTGGCTAATGTTTTATTAATCCCTAGGTGACCTCCACTTGCTCCTCCGTGATACTCCTTGAGGATTTCCGCTATCCGACCTTTTGGCACCACTACCAACAATTGTTTTACTTTACCATCCGTGCTTTCCCACTTTCGTTTTAAACATCCATTTTCTATGTGGAGGCTATCCCATTGAGCCCAATATGCTTTTACAATGGGAGCTTTGTCAGCTATCTCACTCCATGTGGGCCGGTGTTCCTTTTCCTTATGTTTCATGATGAATGACAGGTCAGCATCCCGTAATTGCTCCTTCTTGATCATTTCATCAGTCCATTCCTCATCAGGTAGCACTTGCATAAGCCGAATATCGATGATGTTTTCCTTACCCTCCACACGCCCACAATGCTTGCATTCCACGGGACATGGCCTTCTTGATAATGCGTCGGCATTTCCATGTGCGGTTCCCTTCCGATGTTCAATTTGGAAATCGTAGCTTTGCAAACGTTCGATCCAACGTGCTACTTGTCCCTCTGGATTTTTGAATTGTAACAACCAGCGCAAAGCTCCATGATCCGTCCGTAGAAGAAATTTTTGACCATAGAGGTACTTATGGAAGTGCTTAACACATTCCACTATAGCCAACAACTCTTTCCGTGTTACACAATAATTCCGTTCCGGTTTTGATAACATCTTGGAGTAATATGCAATAACTCGCTCCTCACCATTTGTTGCCTGTGATAATACTCCTCCTATACCATCATTACTTGCATCGGTGTCCAAAATGAATTTAACGTTGGGTATAGGGTATGCGAGGATTGGTGCTTCGCATAATCGTCGTCTTAGTTCCACAAATGCCTCTTCTTGATCATCCTTCCATTCGAATGCCTTGTTCTTCCTGGTTAACTCGTGTAAACTCTTTGCAATATTGGCGAATCCTGGCACGAATCGTCTATAATAGGTACACAATCCAAGGAAGCTCCGTAATTCATGTAAGTTTTTAGGTCGTGGCCATTCCTTCACTGCTGCGATCTTGTCTTCATCGGTATGGATTCCATTGGTTGTTACCTTATGACCCAAATATTTTACTTCCGTTCTAAATAGTTTGCATTTCTTTGGGCTTAGCTTCAATCCGGCGGCTTGTATCCGATCCAAAACCTCTGCCAAATTCCTTAAATGCTCGTCGAAATCCTTGCCCATAACGATGATGTCGTCCAAATATACGAGGCACGTCCTCCAATGTAATCCCTTTAGCACGCGCTCCATTAGCCGTTCAAAAGTCGCAGGGGCGTTACATAATCCGAATGGCATAACGTTAAATTGCCATAATCCGTTACCCACACTGAATGCCGTTTTCTCGCGATCTTCCTCCTGGACTTCCACTTGCCAATAGCCGCTTTGCAGATCTAATGTCGAAAATATTCGAGCACCCGATAATGTGTCTAACGTGTCATCGATCCTTGGCAATGGGTAACTATCCTTTTTCGTCACAGCATTTAATTTTCGATAATCCACGCAGAATCTCATGCTACCATCCTTTTTCTCGACTAACACCACTGGTGAACTCCATGGACTGCTTGATGTTTCGATTACCCCTGCTGCTTGCATATCTTTTACCATTCGATCCACTTCTCCTTGCTTTGCCAATGGTAATCTCCTGGGTGGTTGTCGAATCGGCGTTTCTGCTCCTGTATCTATTCGATGTTTTACCATTGTGGTTCTCCCATTATTGTCCGATGTACTGCAGAATATTGGCATGTACCGCTCGAGCAATTGTTTTGCCAAACTTTTCTGTTCCATGGTAAGATCTTCGGTCCATTTCTCCATAAGTTGATCTATAATCTCTTTCTGCACTTGCGAGTTAGCCGTCTTAATCGGATTTTTCTGCTCGCACTTCACTATCGCCGATATTTCTTCACATTTTCCGATTATTGTCCCTTTCTTGATGGTTTTCGTCTTATCCGAGAGATTTAGAGTCCTAATTGGTACTCTATTATCGCTGTCTGGTTTCACCAAAACTTTCCCGATCATAATTTCTCTGGCTCCGCTCTCTGCTTCATTGGCTTCCACAACCCACAACCTGGGTGACCCAGAACCTCCTTCCAATCTTGCCCATACTATTGTTTCCGAGTTCGGTGGCAGCTTCTCCCGATGATCCATTATAATTTGCCTGGTCGTTTCTCCTATAACGGCGCTAACGTGAAGTGGCAACTCGATATTATCGTAGGTTAATACACCCCGTCCAACATCCACCACGAAGCCATTCGTTCTCATGAAGTCCATTCCCAAGATGACTTCGTCTACAATATCTGCAACCAGCACCTCGTGTTGAAAGTGATTTCGTCCAATCCTTATTTTTACGACCTTTTTCCCTTTTATTGCTGAATTTTCTCCAGTCGCCGTTCGTAATTTAATGCCATTAGCTGGTTCCATAATTCCATCAATAATATCCTCACGAACAATCGTATGTGTTGCTCCCGTATCCAGCGTGATCATGCATTTCTTCCCATCAATATCGGCTTCAATTGTTAAGCTGTCACCGTTCCTTGCTATTCTAGAAACATGGATGGAGGTTGTGGGGCAATCGGTTGTGGGAGCCAGCTTCTGCCCCTTCAAGCTGACTCTTTTTAGTTTAACGACTCCGCTGTCGTCTGACGCTCCTTTCTGGATTCTATCTGCTCTTCGTTTGGTCTACGCTTCATAGGAGATGGCGACCTTGCTCGTTTCTTCTTAATCTCCCAACAGTCCCGTGAGATGTGACCCATTCTATCACATACCCAGCATTTAATCCTGCCACTTCCATCTCTGAATCTTGGCGTAGCCCGTGCGGTGTCTATTCTGGAATCAATCTCCACTCGACGAATTTTCATTGCTGGTTTGATGATGGTTTGCGCAGTTTCGTTTGTTAACGCACAAGCGATGGTTTCCGTGAAAGTTGCCTTAGGTGACAACATCACCGCTCTGCGCGTCTCAGGATCTCGAATACCGTCAATGAATGCATCCATTTTAATTCGCTCCATGTATTCGGCCGACATATTTGAATGTACTAAATGCGCGAGCCGCTCAATTGCCGATGAAAATTCCTGTAGCGATTCTCCTGCTCTTTGGTATCGACTCTTCAATTCCATGCGATAGATTTCTCGTTTGTGGTCGCTTCCGTATTTTCGATCTAACGCCTTCATAATTCCCATGTAAACGTTCCGTTCCTGCTCGGGAATGATTTGTAATGTTTCTGCCGCTTCGCCTTTAAGAGCCACAATTAATGCTGCAACACATTGTTCTTCAGTCCACTGATTTTGCTTAATCGCAGTTTCGAATTGGAACTTAAAAATACTGAAGGAAGTTGTTCCATCAAATGTTGGTGGTTTTATCTTAACTGCGTTAACTGTCTGGATCACTTGACCTGTTGTTCCATTTGACTTGACATCTTGGAGCTTCTTCTCGAGACGTTTAACTTCCGTTTGAAAATCTTGTTTAACCGATTCAAATTTTTGTTGAACCGTCCCTTTAACATTTTGAATTTCTGCGTGTACTTCTGTTTGCAGTTTTTCCACTTTACCGTGTAGTGTAGAAGATAACTCCTGAAACTTCTCGTCCATTTTCTTTTGACCAACTTCTATTTGGTTTTTAATGTCCGCTCCTTGTTGCTCCATCTGTACAATCTTCTGTTTAATTTCTTGGTTCGATTGTTTAATGTCGGCCCCTTGTTGCTCCACTTGTAACATCTGCTGTTTCATTTGATGTTTAATGTCCGCCCCTTGTAGCTCCAACTGTTGTCCCATCATTTGATTCATAGCAGCCATCAACTGCGATAAATCGAAACTTCCGGATGGGTTTTGTGTTGTTCCGACCATCGTTTGTTCTTCCTTTTCTTTCTTGTCCACACTGATCTCATCCGTGTTGTCCTCCTCGAAATCATACACATCTGGATTTAAACCGTCCTTCTCCATGGCCTCACGTAGTCGCTCCACCAAACTAGCTTTTGTGCCTTCACTAGCCAAACCTCGCTGCTTCAGTTGCTCCTTTAATTGCGCAAGCTTTAATTCGTAGAGAATCATTTTCCTTATTATTCACAATCCCACCGCTGTCACCAATTGTTACGATTTTGCCTTGTCAATCAAGGTTCGAATCACTGGATTGTGAATAAATACACTGCTTCAATTTTAACTCACACAATTTTATTTACACAACACAATTTATTATACAACACAATTTTCACAATTAATTATTATAATTATAACACACTTTTTAATTATCACTTTAATAATCGCTTTAATAATCACTTTAATAATCCTTTTATTTAACCTTCACTGTATCACGTTTAAAATAATACTCAGCAATACACGTCAACGCGCGCCCTTATATACCAAAATATTTGTTTCTAGAATAATCCTAAATGCGCAGCAAATATGTTAGTATAGAAATACGCCTAAATGTTGAGTATAAATTATACACGTAATTGAACAATTAATGAAATTAACTTATTCTATTCTAATCTAGGTGTCACCGTAACAATAATGTTACGATTTTGCCTTGTCACTCAAGGTTCGAATCACTGGATTGTGAATAAATACACTGCTTCAAATTTGAACTCACACAATTTATTTACACAACACAATTTATTATACAACACAAAATTCACAATTAATTATTATAATTATAACACACTTTTTAATTATCACTTTAATAATCGCTTTAATAATCACTTTAATAATCTTTCTATTTAACCTTCACTGTATCACGTTTAAAATAATACTCAGCACTCCACGTCAACGCGCGCCTTTATATACCAAAATATTTGTTTCTAGAATAATCCTAAATGCGCAGCAAATATGTTAGTACAGAAATGACGCCTGAATGTTTAGTATACATCATAAATGCAATTGAACAATTAATGAAATTAACTTATTCTATTCTAATCTAGGTGTCACCGTAACAATAAATAGTGTGTTACGGTGACACCTAGATTAGAATAGAATAAGTTAATTTCATTAATTGTTCAATTACGTGTATAATTTATACTCAACATTTAGGCGTATTTCTATACTAACATATTTGCTGCGCATTTAGGATTATTCTAGAAACAAATATTTTGGTATATAAGGGCGCGCGTTGACGTGTATTGCTGAGTATTATTTTAAACGTGATACAGTGAAGGTTAAATAGAAAGATTATTAAAGTGATTATTAAAGAGATTATTAAAGTGATAATTAAAAAGTGTGTTATAATTATAATAATTAATTGTGAATTTTGTGTTGTATAATAAATTGTGTTGTGTAAATAAATTGTGTGAGTTCAAATTTGAAGCAGTGTATTTATTCACAATCCAGTGATTCGAACCTTGAGTGACAAGGCAAAATCGTAACATTATTGTTACGGTGACACCTAGATTAGAATAGAATAAGTTAATTTCATTAATTGTTCAATTACGTGTATAATTTATACTCAACATTTAGGCGTATTTCTATACTAACATATTTGCTGCGCATTTAGGATTATTCTAGAAACAAATATTTTGGTATATAAGGGCGCGCGTTGACGTGTATTGCTGAGTATTATTTTAAACGTGATACAGTGAAGGTTAAATAGAAAGATTATTAAAGTGATTATTAAAGAGATTATTAAAGTGATAATTAAAAAGTGTGTTATAATTATAATAATTAATTGTGAAAATTGTGTTGTATAATAAATTGTGTTGTGTAAATAAAATTGTGTGAGTTAAAATTGAAGCAGTGTATTTATTCACAATCCAGTGATTCGAACCTTGATTGACAAGGCAAAATCGTAACAATTGGTGACAGCGGTGGGATTGTGAATAATAAGGAAAATGATTCTCTACGGATTAAAGCTTGGGCAATTAAAGCAGCAACTGACACGGCGAGGTTTGGCCAGTGAAGGCACAAAAGCTAGTTTGGTGGAGCGACTACGTGAGGCCATGGAGAAGGAAGGTTTAGATCCAGACGTGTATGATTTCGAGGAGGAAAAAACGGATGAGATCAGTATGGATAAGAAAGAAAAGGACGTACAAACGGTGGTCGAAACAACGCAAAACCCATCTGGAAGTTTCGATTTTTCGCAGTTGATGGCTGCTATGAATATGATGGGACAACAGTTAAAGCAACAAGGGGCGGACATTAAACAATCGAACCAGGATATGAAACAACAGATGTTACAAGTGGAGCAACAAGGAGCGGACATTAAACATCAAATGAAATTGTCGAACCAGGACATGAAACAGCAGATGGAGCAACAAGGGGCGGACATTAAAAACCAAATAGAAGATGGCCAAAAGAAAATGGACGAGAGGTTTCTGGAGTTATCTTCTACACTACACGGTAAAGTGGAAAAAGTGCAAACAGAAGTACAAGAAATACACGCAGAAATTCAAAATGTTAAAGGGACGGTTCAACAAAAATTTGAATCGGTTAAACAAGATTTTCAAACGGAAGTTAAACGTCTCGAGAAGGAGCTCCAAGATGTCAAGGCGAATGGAACGACACAGCAAGTGATTCAGACGGTTAATGCAGTTAAGATAAAACCACCAACATTTGATGGAACAACATCCTTCAGTATTTTTAAGTTCCAATTCGAAACGGCCATTAAGCAAAATAAGTGGACTGAAGAACAATGTGTTGCAGCGTTAATTGTGGCTCTTAAAGGCGAAGCGGCGGAAACACTACAAATCATTCCCGAGCAGGAACGGAACGTTTACATGGGAATTATGAAGGCGTTAGATCGAAAATACGGAAGTGACCACAAACGAGAAATCTATCGCATGGAATTGAAGAGTCGATACCAAAGAGCAGGAGAATCGCTACAGGAATTTTCATCGGCAATTGAGCGGCTCGCGCATTTAGTACATTCAAATATGTCGGCCGATTACATGGAGCGAATTAAAATGGATGCATTCATTGACGGTATTCGAGATCCTGAGACGCGCAGAGCGGTGATGTTGTCACCTAAGGCAACTTTCACGGAAACCATCGCTTGTGCGTTAACAAACGAAACTGCGCAAACCATCATCAAACCAGCAATGAAAATTCGTCGAGTGGAGATTGATTCCGGAATAGACACCGCACGGGCTACGCCAAGATTCAGAGATGGAAGTGGCAGGATTAAATGCTGGGTATGTGATAGAATGGGTCACATCTCACGGGACTGTTGGGAGATTAAGAAGAAACGAGCAAGGTCGCCATCTCCTATGAAGCGTAGACCAAACGAAGAGCAGATAGAATCCAGAAAGGAGCGTCAGACGACAGCGGAGTCGTTAAACTAAAAAGAGTCAGCTTGAAGGGGCAGAAGCTGGCTCCCACAACCGATTGCCCCACAACCTCCATCCATGTTTCTAGAATAGCAAGGAACGGTGACAGCTTAACAATTGAAACCGATATTGATGGGAAGAAATGCATGATCACGCTGGATACGGGAGCAACACATACGATTGTTCGTGGGGATATTATTGATGGAATTATGGAACCAGCTAATGGCATTAAATTACGAACGGCGACTGGAGAAAATTCAGCAATAAAAGGGAAAAAGGTCGTAAAAATAAGGATTGGACGAAATCACTTTCAACACGAGGTGCTGGTTGCAGATATTGTAGACGAAGTCATCTTGGGGATGGACTTCATGAGAACGAATGGCTTCGTGGTGGATGTTGGACGGGGTGTATTAACCTACGATAATATCGAGTTGCCACTTCACGTTAGCGCCGTTATAGGAGAAACGACCAGGCAAATTATAATGGATCATCGGGAGAAGCTGCCACCGAACTCGGAAACAATAGTATGGGCAAGATTGGAAGGAGGTTCTGGGTCACCCAGGTTGTGGGTTGTGGAAGCCAATGAAGCGGAGAGCGGAGCCAGAGAAATTATGATCGGGAAAGTTTTAGTAAAACCAGACAGCGATAATAGAGTACCAATTAGGACTCTAAATCTCTCGGATAAGACGAAAACCATCAAGAAAAGGAACAATAATCGGAAAATGTGAAGAAATATCGGCGATAGTGAAGTGCGAGCAGAAAAATCCGATTAAGACGGCTAACTCGCAAGTGCAGAAAGAGATTATAGATCAACTTATGGAGAAATGGACCGAAGATCTTACCATGGAACAGAAAAGTTTGGCAAAACAATTGCTCGAGCGGTACATGCCAATATTCTGCAGTACATCGGACAATAATGGGAGAACCACAATGGTAAAACATCGAATAGATACAGGAGCAGAAACGCCGATTCGACAACCACCCAGGAGATTACCATTGGCAAAGCAAGGAGAAGTGGATCGAATGGTAAAAGATATGCAAGCAGCAGGGGTAATCGAAACATCAAGCAGTCCATGGAGTTCACCAGTGGTGTTAGTCGAGAAAAAGGATGGTAGCATGAGATTCTGCGTGGATTATCGAAAATTAAATGCTGTGACGAAAAAGGATAGTTACCCATTGCCAAGGATCGATGACACGTTAGACACATTATCGGGTGCTCGAATATTTTCGACATTAGATCTGCAAAGCGGCTATTGGCAAGTGGAAGTCCAGGAGGAAGATCGCGAGAAAACGGCATTCAGTGTGGGTAACGGATTATGGCAATTTAACGTTATGCCATTCGGATTATGTAACGCCCCTGCGACTTTTGAACGGCTAATGGAGCGCGTGCTAAAGGGATTACATTGGAGGACGTGCCTCGTATATTTGGACGACATCATCGTTATGGGCAAGGATTTCGACGAGCATTTAAGGAATTTGGCAGAGGTTTTGGATCGGATACAAGCCGCCGGATTGAAGCTAAGCCCAAAGAAATGCAAACTATTTAGAACGGAAGTAAAATATTTGGGTCATAAGGTAACAACCAATGGAATCCATACCGATGAAGACAAGATCGCAGCAGTGAAGGAATGGCCACGACCCAAAAACTTACATGAATTACGGAGCTTCCTTGGATTGTGTACCTATTATAGACGATTCGTGCCAGGATTCGCCAATATTGCAAAGAGTTTACACGAGTTAACCAGGAAGAACAAGGCATTCGAATGGAAGGATGATCAAGAAGAGGCATTTGTGGAACTAAGACGACGATTATGCGAAGCACCAATCCTCGCATACCCTATACCCAACGTTAAATTCATTTTGGACACCGATGCAAGTAATGATAGTATAGGAGGAGTATTATCACAGGCAACAAATGGTGAGGAGCGAGTTATTGCATATTACTCCAAGATGTTATCAAAACCGGAACGGAATTATTGTGTAACACGGAAAGAGTTGTTGGCTATAGTGGAATGTGTTAAGCACTTCCATAAGTACCTCTATGGTCAAAAATTTCTTCTACGGACGGATCATGGAGCTTTGCGCTGGTTGTTACAATTCAAAAATCCAGAGGGACAAGTAGCACGTTGGATCGAACGTTTGCAAAGCTACGATTTCCAAATTGAACATCGGAAGGGAACCGCACATGGAAATGCCGACGCATTATCAAGAAGGCCATGTCCCGTGGAATGCAAGCATTGTGGGCGTGTGGAGGGTAAGGAAAACATCATCGATATTCGGCTTATGCAAGTGCTACCTGATGAGGAAATGGACTGATGAAATGATCAAGAAGGAGCAATTACGGGATGCTGACCTGTCATTCATCATGAAACATAAGGAAAAGGAACACCGGCCCACATGGAGTGAGATAGCTGACAAAGCTCCCATTGTAAAAGCATATTGGGCTCAATGGGATAGCCTCCACATAGAAAATGGATGTTTAAAACGAAAGTGGGAAAGCACGGATGGTAAAGTAAAACAATTGTTGGTAGTGGTGCCAAAAGATCGGATAGCGGAAATCCTCAAGGAGTATCACGGAGGAGCAAGTGGAGGTCACCTAGGGATTAATAAAACATTAGCCAAAATTCGCCAACGTTTCTACTGGTCCGGATGTAGACAGTCAGTAGTAGAATGGTGTCGAAGATGTGACCAATGTGCGGCAATGAAGGGACCAGCACGAAAAAGCCGTGGAACCATGAAACAATATAATGTCGGGGCACCATTTGAGAGAATTGCAATGGACGTGGCGGGGCCATTTCCGACCACCGAGAGCGGAAATAAATATGTGCTAGTAATAATGGATTATTTCAGCAAATGGCCGGAAGTGTACCCCATACCCAATCAGGAGACAACAACAATAGCTGATGCCGTGGTTAACAATTGGATTAGCAGATTTGGTGTACCTATGGAAATTCACACGGATCAAGGAAGGAATTTCGAATCGGTGGTATTTCAGGAGATATGTCAGATGCTTGGAATCAATAAAACAAGAACGACGCCTTTACACCCACAATCGGACGGTATGGTGGAAAGATTCAATGGTACATTGGAGGAATATCTAGCAAAAGCTGTGGAAAGGAACCAACGCAACTGGGATCGACATATACCAATGTTCCTGATGGCCTACCGATCAGCGGTACATGACACAACAGGAGTGACACCAGCTAAAACCATATTTGGGAACAATCTGCGATTACCAGGAGATTTAAAATTTGGGGCTGTTCCATCAGCAGCTCTATGCGGACAGGATTACGTCGACCGAATGAAAGAGGAACATAATGAAATACATCAATTTGTACGGGAGAAAATTCGAATATCAAGTGATCGAATGAAAGCTCGATATGACATACGAGCAAATAATCAAGGCTTCGAGGAAGGGCAATTGGTATGGCTTCACAACCCGCAACGGCACAAGGGATTATCACCGAAGTTGCAACCCACATGGGAAGGACCTTACACTGTCATTAAAAAGTTGAACGACGTGGTTTATCGCATACAGAAAGGACGGAAAGGTAAACCAAAGGTGGTGCATTTAGAGCGTTTGGCGCTCTACAGAGGAGGTGATCTGGATCCTGTTCGGGACGAACAGGCTTAGGTGGGGGGTAGTGTTACGGTGACACCTAGATTAGAATAGAATAAGTTAATTTCATTAATTGTTCAATTACGTGTATAATTTATACTCAACATTTAGGCGTATTTCTATACTAACATATTTGCTGCGCATTTAGGATTATTCTAGAAACAAATATTTTGGTATATAAGGGCGCGCGTTGACGTGTATTGCTGAGTATTATTTTAAACGTGATACAGTGAAGGTTAAATAGAAAGATTATTAAAGTGATTATTAAAGAGATTATTAAAGTGATAATTAAAAAGTGTGTTATAATTATAATAATTAATTGTGAAAATTGTGTTGTATAATAAATTGTGTTGTGTAAATAAAATTGTGTGAGTTAAAATTGAAGCAGTGTATTTATTCACAATCCAGTGATTCGAACCTTGATTGACAAGGCAAAATCGTAACAAGTGTTACGATTTTGCTTTGTCAATCAAGGTTCGAATCACTGGATTGTGAATAAATACACTGCTTCAATTTTAACTCACACAATTTTATTTACACAACACAATTTATTATACAACACAATTTTCACAATTAATTATTATAATTATAACACACTTTTTAATTATCACTTTAATAATCGCTTTAATAATCACTTTAATAATCTTTCTATTTAACCTTCACTGTATCACGTTTAAAATAAGACTCAGCATTCCACGTCAACGCGCGCCTTTATATACCAAAATATTTGTTTCTAGATTAATCCTAAATGCGCAGCAAATATGTTAGTATAGAAATGACGCCTAAATGTTGTTTATAAATTATAAATGTAATTGAACAATTAATGAAATTAACTTATTCTGTTCTATTCTAGGTGTCACCGTAACACTACCCCCCACCTAAGCCTGTTCGTCCCGAACAGGATCCAGATCACCTCCTCTGTAGAGCGCCAAACGCTCCAAATGCACCACCTTTGGTTTACCTTTCCGTCCTTTCTGTATGCGATAAACCACGTCGTTCAACCTTTTAATGACAGTGTAAGGGCCTTCCCATGTTGGTTGCAACTTCGGTGATAATCACTTCTGCCGTTGCGGGTTGTGGAGCCATACCAATTGCCCTTCCTCGAAGCCTTGATTGTTTGCTCGTATGTCATATCGAGCTTTCATTCGATCACTTGTTATCCGAATTTTCTCCCGTACAAATTGATGTATTTCATTGAGTTCCTCTTTCATTCGGTCGACATAATCCTGTCCGCATAGAGCTGCTGATGGAACAGCCCCAAATTTTAAATCTCCCGGTAATCGCAGATTGTTCCCAAATATGGTTTTAGCTGGTGTCACTCCTGTTGTGTCATGTACCGCTGATCGGTAGGCCATCAGGAACATCGGTATATGTCGATCCCAGTTACGTTGGTTCCTTTCCACAACCTTTGCTAGATATTCCTCCAATGTGCCATTGAATCTTTCCACCATACCGTCCGACTGTGGGTGTAAAGGCGTCGTTCTCGTTTTATTGATTCCAAGCCCACAACCTGGGTGGCCCAGAACCTCCCTCCAATCTTGCCCATACTATTGTTTCCGAGTTCGGTGGCAGCTTCTCCCGATGATCCATTATAATTTGCCTGCTCGTTTCTCCTATAACGGCGCTAACGTGAAGTGGCAACTCGATATTATCGTAGGTTAATACACCCCGTCCAACATCCACCACGAAGCCATTCGTTCTCATAAAGTCCATCCCCAAGATGACTTCGTCTACAATATCTGCAACCAGCACCTCGTGTTGAAAGTGATTTCGCCCAATCCTTATTTTTACGACCTTTTTCCCTTTTATTGCTGAATTTTCTCCAGTCGCCGTTCGTAACTTTATTCCATTAGCTGGTTCCATAATTCCATCGATAATATCCTCACGAACAATCGTATGAGTTGCTCCCGTATCCAGCGTGATCATGCATTTCTTCCCATCAATATCGGCTTCAATTGTTAAGCTGTCACCGCTCCTTGCTATTCTCGAAACATGGATGGAGGTTATGGGGCAATCGGTTGTGGGAGTCAGCTTCTGCCCCTTCAAACTGACTCTTTTTAGTTTAACGACTCTGCTGTCGTCTGACTCTCCTTTCTGGATTCTATCTGCTCCTCGTTTGATCTACGCTTCATAGGAGATGGCGACCTTGCTCGTTTCTTCTTAATCTCCCAACAGTCCCGTGAGATGTGACCCATTCTATCACATACCCAGCATTTAATCCTGCCACTTCCATCTCTAAACCTTGGCGTAGCCCTCGCAGTGTCTATTCTGGAATCAATCTCCACTCGACGAATTTTCATTGCTGGTTTGATGATGGTTTGCGCAGTTTCGTTTGTTAACGCACAAGCGATGGTTTCCGTGAAAGTTGCCTTAGGTGACAACATCACCGCTCTGCGCGTCTCAGGATGTCGAATACCGTCAATGAATGCATCCATTTTAATTCGCTCCATGTAATCGGCCGACATATTTGAATGTGCTAAATGCGCGAGCCGCTCAATTGCCGATGAAAATTCCTGTAGCGATTCTCCTCCTTTTTGGTATCGACCCTTTAATTCCATGCGATAGATTTCTCGTTTGTGGTCACTTCCGTATTTTCGATCTAACGCCTTCATAATTCCCATGTAAACGTTCCGTTCCTGCTCGGGAATGATTTGTAGTGTTTCTGCCGCTTCGCCTTTAAGAGCCACAATTAATGCTGCAACACATTGTTCTTCAGTCCACTGATTTTGTTTAATGGCCGTTTCGAATTGGAACTTAAAAATACTGAAGGATGTTGTTCCATCAAATGTTGGTGGTTTTATCTTAAATGCGTTAACCGTTTGAATCACTTGATGTGTCGTTCCATTCACTTTTACATCTTGGAGCTCCTTCTCGAGACGTTTAACTTCCGTTTGAAAATCTTGTTTAACCGATTCAAATTTTTGTTGAACCGTCCCTTTAACATTTTGAATTTCTGCGTGTACTTCTGTTTGCAGTTTTTCCACTTTACCGTGTAGTGTAGAAGATAACTCCAGAAACTTCTCGTCCATTTTCTTTTGACCAACTTCTATTTGGTTTTTAATGTCCGCTCCTTGTTGCTCCATTTGTACCATCTTCTGTTTAATGTCCACTCCTTGTTGCTCCACTTGAAACATCTGTTGTTTCATTTGATGTTTAATGTCCGCTCTTTGTTGCTCCACTTGTAACATCTGTTGTTTCATATCCTGGTTCGATTGTTTAATTCCCTCCAACTGTTGTCCCATCATTTGATTCATAGCAGCCATCAACTGCGAAAAATTGAAACTTCCAGATGGGTTTTGCGTTGTTTCGTCCACCGTTTGTACGTCCTTTTGTTTCTTATACATACTGATCTCATCCGTTTTTTCCTCCTCGAAATCATACACGTCTGGATCTAAACCTTCCTTCTCCATGGCCTCACGTAGTCGCTCCACCAAACTAGCTTTTGTGCCTTCACTGGTCAAACCTCGCCGTGTCAGTTGCTTCTTTAATTGCGCAAGCTTTAATCCGTAGAGAATCATTTTCCTTATTATTCACAATCCCACCGCTGTCACCAATTGTTACGATTTTGCCTTGTCAATCAAGGTTCGAATCACTGGATTGTGAATAAATACACTGCTTCAATTTTAACTCACACAATTTTATTTACACAACACAATTTATTATACAACACAATTTTCACAATTAATTATTATAATTATAACACACTTTTTAATTATCACTTTAATAATCGCTTTAATAATCACTTTAATAATCTTTCTATTTAACCTTCACTGTATCACGTTTAAAATAAGACTCAGCATTCCACGTCAACGCGCGCCTTTATATACCAAAATATTTGTTTCTAGAATAATCCTAAATGCGCAGCAAATATGTTAGTATAGAAATGACGCCTAAATGTTGTTTATAAATTATAAATGTAATTGAACAATTAATGAAATTAACTTATTCTATTCTATTCTAGGTGTCACCGTAACAATAGTTAAGCTATTTAAAATTTATAACAGGTGGTTTGTTTTTATTGTACATAATTGTATTATAATTTAATTATGTTATATATTATATTTAAATTTTAATTTAGGGATGTATTGTACTGAGAAACTTTTTTAAGTAAAGATATTTAATTGTCCCTTTAATGTATGCAATTGATTTGATTCTTTAATAAGTTAAGAGTATTAAAATCTTGTATAAATTGCTTGTTAGTTCTTACTTAAACACTTACTTGGACACATTAATTAAAAAGAGATTTGCGGGATATTGTTAAAATTACTCAATGAAATCGTCATTGCGGCGTAAAACAAAACTTATCGTTGGTGTAGTTATCGATAAGATGGAATTTACAATATTTTACTAAATTTTGAAATTTTTACGTTATTTCGAGACTGATCTTGAAATTTTGTATATTTCGATTTGTGTTTCTTACCAATTTAATGTTAAGTGTTTCGCTGTTTGACGATGGAATTTTGAGAAATTGGTTTGTAAGTTTCAAAATATTAGACTGACAATTTCAGTACTATACAGCTCATATTTGCAGAATAATTTTTAAATGCTATTGGATTTCAGTTTAGTTTTATTATTAATATAATTCAAATAACTATGATTTCTGGAAATTCTATTGTAAGTTGTTGAGTTTTAGGAGGATTAATCAATAAATGTTTGTATTATTTAGGAAGCCAAAAAACATTAATGAAGAATTAAATTTCAGGAGTCTTAAGATGTTTGTGGAATAATACTTCTTTAAAATATTAATTGATGATTGTGTAGTTTAGAATTGTGTTGTGTTTGTATTACTAACTATCGAATTTACCTAGGTGACTCTGAGTAGAGTGAATTAATCAATCAATTTTGTTTTAGGAAGCTGGAAAGTATTAATGTTGAATTATATTTCAGGAAATTTCCAGATGCTCGTGAAATAATAATATTTTTTTATCAGGTTGCGGATTTATAGAAGCAATTGTTGAAGACCAGTATCATCGTTATCCATTGAACCTATTAAACCTTTATCCCTCCTCCATAGATTAGAAGTAGATTAGAATTGTGTTGTGCTGTACGATCGCTAGGTGTCTGAAACCGGGTCATTCTGTCCCAAAAAAAAAAACCTTCTCCTATCCCTCCTATTGTTATGTGTAAACAAGCTGTAGGAATAGGTCCGGCGTTAACCGGGACACTCGTCAAGAACTTGGTTCTACAGTCCAATCAATCAATCAATCAACAACAACAAAAATCAAATATGTAATTGGAAGAAAATCAAAATTGTTAGCAGCATTGTTTTGTTGTACATAGTTGTTGTTGCTGAAGCTGTCGCTGGAGTTGTCGCGCTGTTGTTCTAACCTCTGCTGTCGTCACCACTGCTGCTGTACGTGCTGCTGTTGTTGCCGCTATTCGGCTCCCTCGGCCCAAACTGATGTGGCGGCTTTTCGGCGCTCGTCTGTTATTGTTATTAAGTCGATGGCGTCTTTTACCCACGTGGGTGCATTGAATTAATTTTGTTGGACTCGGTTGTCGGGGTCACCACTTCGACATTAATATTTTATTTATAATTATTATTTTAAAATATTTATTTAAATAATTATTAATTTATTTAATTAAATTTAGTTTAATTTTTAATTTAAATGATCCGGCATATACAATCGATGTGCAAGCGTCTGTTTTCTGCATCTTTATCGATTTATCGTTTTTCTTCTTTATTTGGTATCCGTCGTGTTGCTTTCGTTTTCGTTTTGGAATGCTCTTCGTATTCTCTCCGTTATGCGCGTATATGTTCATCTGTTGATACATTATTAGTCTATACGCATCTCTTATAATGTCTCCAAAAGCAGATTTGGTTTGACTATAACGGGCTGGGAATTTTTTCTCAACTTTACATCATCACAGGCAGTAAAGTTGTGTTGTGAATGGCCAACACTTTGAAAGATTCCGAAAGATTTGTGAACGATTTCATCAAATGTTCCTCCTTGATTTTTGTGAGTGGTCAACGAGCAAGCTGGTTTTAGTAGAAAATGGTTTCTTTTCATCTACAATTGATAGGAACCGCTTCTGCACTAATTCCTTTTGCATTTGCATAGCCAGCCATTTTCCCATCTGTTTAGGCAACGATGGTATTAGGAAAATGAAGCCAAATCCGTAGAACACTATTTGGATAACCAAATTCAATGTATGACAATTTGCCTACTGCCCTCCTACAACCCATCAGCAACGTCGATGTTTGAGGTTATCATGTAGGGTTTGTCTATACCGATAACAATTTCATATGGTGGCCTCTTGTGTCAATCGTATGCTGAGTTTGTTAAGCTTCTCTTGCTTCTTTGTTAAGCTTCTCATTCAGCAACTGAATTCGATGTTTCATCAGATGAACTCAAGATTCTCGAAATAATCGAATTCCATTAGGACAGCGTTCCTCGATAAATTATTAATTTTCATTGAAATATTTAAATAATTAATTACAAAAATCACTGGTAAATCGTAACATGAAATCCAACATTGAAATATTTAATTTTCGCAATTTTTTAAAGAATTTGTCTTTTATACTTTGGAAATTTGGTAGGTATTCGTATCTAAATTGGATTCGAATTCGTCTCTCTGGTCCATTATAAGGCCTTCATTTTCATCGAAAATATGCAGAAATTTTATATCCGTGAGAACATCAGTTTCTTCAATCTTAAAACGGATATGTAAAGTAACCATTTCCCTCTTGTATTCTGTTTCCAGATCATAATTTTGGTATCTTATAATTTTTCGAATTCTATCCCCTCCCCTCCCCTTCTTTGGCGATGACATTATATCGAGAAATAAACTGGGCAACAATGGCGTCATCAAGCTCAACGGGTCTTTATTCATATTTGAATACTACAAAAACAAGGTGCGCGAATATGTTGCGATGAAGGGCAACATAACAATTTCACTTTTTGTTAACACTCGCTCCCATCTAGTTTGCGGTCCTTATATGAAAATCAATTCTTAAGGTACAAACTATAAAATACCTTTAAGTATAACTTAAAGTATAGATGCGAGTAAAAATCATTGCCACTGAAAGCAGCATTCTATTCTGTTTAGTTAGTTATATAAACTTGCAATTCATTACCTCAATGTACAAGATTAACAATTAAATCGTTATGTTAATTTTAAATGATTACAATTTCCCAAAAAATTTCACTTTCGATACACGGTTTCGAACAAAAAAAAAAATTAAATAAATAAACTTCTATAGGTTATACTCGAAACTGTTTAATTTAACATCTAAACATCTAATTAATGTTTTCTTATTATAATTTGGTGTAAAGGCCGCGATAAATTATTTTGCTGGTTCGCACAATGATATGTAGCAGAATGTCTAAGAATATATACACACACGAGATCTGAGTGAGCGGAGTGTTAGCTGGGTGTATATAATTTAGGTAGGCATAATGAACATATCGATATAATATTAGATAAATTAGTATATCTAGATATGTATATTTCTAAATATTTATATAGATACAATGTTGAATGTTATTTTTATATATTCCTGTGCAAAATTCTTTAGTCGAGAGGTTGTTGCTTGAAAATCGCGAAATTGCGGAAAAATAAACAACAGAAGCCTATCTATATGGAGATATAATAAAGAAGATTAAACAACGCTACATGTTTAGATTTTCTCTATTTAAAACAACACTGAAAATTAATTGATTCACATAATAAGATAAAAATAATGTAAGTAAACAGTATACAATATGAAATTTATATTGATCTAAAGAAAGTGTGTTAAATATTTTGCGGTACTCAAAAAAAAACATTCCATTCTGTATTGTATGATATGACATCTTAATATAATAATTTAGCACATTCTGTCGGCACGTTTTACCATTTAAATCGGATTTCCCATCCATATGCACATATATCTTTATAACATGTAGTGCGCGATGTGACTCACTCGGAAATTGGTTGAGTAGCTCCCACACATCTTGTTGTATATATGTACGGATATTATCTTTCGCGCTGAAGACATATAAACACAAAATACAAAAATTACATCACTTTTCCATTCATAAAATTATTATTTTTTGTTTATAACCGCAAGATTCCACCAAATATTTCTTGACTCAAGCGATATTGCATTATGCAATGTACACAAAATTCACAAGACGGTGCAGATAAGACATTCAACCTATATAATACGATATATAATTTTTGTGATGCGATCGCGTCAGGTTATTGTGCGGCCAATTAAATGTTTATATATCAAATTTCATATGTAAATCACTACAACATGTTTATTGTATATGCACCTAAATATAAAAAAATTAATCATTCTTGGCGTGGAGCCATATAACGAGTTCAATTAAAAATCAATTTGTTTCCTTAATAGTAACAAAATATCTATTCAAATTCCATATGGTATGTTTATACGGAAATATGCAATTTATCGAGCATTTACAATAACGTAAGTTGAATGAATTAATACTTATTGCATAATGATTTGCATGAGCCACATGTAACTCAAAATTACTTAAATTACGAGAAAAAAAATACTCCGAAATTCGGTTAAAACTCCGAATTTCGAAGTTAATTGTTTTCTTGTAATTTAAGTAGTTTTAGTATTTGTTCACATTTATATATCGATAAATAAGTACAACGTTCAAAATTTACCTCAAGATACTTCACTAATATATATATACATACTTAACATGATTATTGTAAAAAGTTGTATTTCGGAGTCAGGGGTCAGGAAGCGCTTTGCGGATATTTTAGAAATCAAAATTGAAAATTAATTTCCACCAAATCATGTTAAAAATTATTTTTACAACTTTCTTTTGTTAAGGTTAATGAATTAATAATAATTGCCTAACGCATACTGACTCCGAAACTAGTAAAGGCAAAGTAAGACACGGAACGCGTATAATAGATTTCCACGAGTCAAAGCTAGCTCAAAACTACTTAAATTACAAAAAAAATAATTTCGAAATTCCGAATTTCGACTCCGAATAATGACTCCGAATTTTGAGTTAATTGTTCTCTTGTAATTTAAGTAATTTTAGTATTCTTACACATTTATATATCGATAAATAAGTATAATTGAACGTTTAAGATTTACTTCTTTACTTCTAGATGTAAATACTTATGTATATACTTAAAATAATATATACTTAAACAACTATATTTCGGAGTAAGGGGCTTACAACCCAAGTGCGTTGCGAACCTTTGAGAAACCAAAGATGAAAATTAATTTTCACAAAATCATGTTAAAAATTATTTTTACAACCTTCTTTGGTTAAGTTGAATGAATGAATACTTATTGCATAATGCATGCTGACTCCGAAAATGTTAATGGTAAAGTAAGATACGAAAGGTGTATAATAGATTTGCATGAGTTACAGGTAGCACAAATTATTTATATATCGACTTATTTATGTATCGATAAATAAGTATAATTGAACGTTTAAAATTTACTTTGAGATGTTAATACTTCACTAATATATACTTAAAATGATTATGTAAAAAATTGGATTTCGGAGTAAGGGGCTTGCGATTCAAGTGCTTTGCGCATTTTTGATAAATCAAAACTGAAAACTAATTTTACTTTCTCTGGTTACAAACTGTTTCTGTAATTCGGTGTAATCTAAATACCAAGCGATGTCTACATTTACATAAAGATATTGAGTAATATGAGTGCTTTTCAAAACTAGCAAACTTCAATAAAAAATAGAGGGGTGAAATAGTGTGGCCAACATGTGACTTTCTTTTACGACAAATGTACATATATCTCGAATACACCATACACTTAATTTATTGA
Source organism: Nephrotoma appendiculata (assembly GCA_947310385.1). NCBI lineage: Eukaryota > Metazoa > Arthropoda > Insecta > Diptera > Tipulidae > Nephrotoma > Nephrotoma appendiculata. Next base: position 77,098,942 of record OX371225.1, read on the forward strand.
ATAATAAAAAAAAATCATTATTCCTGCTTAAATTACAGAAAACCAACAAAATGAACCCTTGCCCAAAATTTAATCTTCACTATAAAAATTGAAAAAGCTCCTACGGAAGCTAGCACTTCTGAACGAATGTTGCTTGAAACTTAATCCTCATTTTTTATTCGTTTTTTCGTAAATACTAAATACTTTCTAAAATATGTATTTGCAAAAAACAAAAAGCTCCTATGGGAGATTCCACTTCCAGTGGCCAATTGTGACAATTTGTTGACAATTTTGGGCAAAAACCACTGAGATCTCCCAATATGAGAGAAAAATTTAAATATAGTATGAAGTTTCAAACCGAACAGTCGAACCGTCAGGGCTATAGAGGACCAACGCCATTTAGTCTGCACGACACTACACAGCCACGAGATCAAAATTGTTCATGATTACTATACAAAAAAAAAACAGTTTTTTGTAAAAAATCGTTATTTCCGTTATTATTTTGGAAAACCTATTTGACCCGATATTGTGGAAAATTTAATTTAAAATCGTTTAGTACATAGTCGTTTTTCTCGAAAGTGATATGCTTTTCAAAATATTTGCAAAAAGCTCATATAAAAGTTGTCACTTCCGGTGAACCGATTTCCATCATAATTCACTGCGACTTAACAATTTGTGGAAAAATTGGCTCAATTTTTGTTGAAAACGTGTGTTTTTAGCAAAAAACGTAATTTTCGCTTTAATTTTGGTAAATGTAAAAACTTAACGAAAATGTTCTAGGTCAAGTATCATGTTGGGCTTTCGGGACAATTGGAGGAATGAAATACACGTGCAAATTTCAAAAATTTGTAAAAATATAACGTTTAGTTTATGTCTCAATTGAATTGGTTCGTCGATGGTTATCGGTGGAAAATTTTCCAGGTCAAGTTTCTTGTTGGGAGTTCGCAAAAATTTAAGGGAGTAAACTATACGTGCGAATATCAAAAATTTGTAAAAACAACATTTAAACTGTTAGGTCTGGAAAATGTCAGTCCGTCGATGGTTACCGCTGGAAATTATTCCAGGTCAAGTTTCATGTTGAGAGTTTGAGCGTATTTCAAAAATTTGTTTTATTTTTACGTTATTTTTGGAAAAGGTGTCATTTGAATCGGTTCGTCGATGGTTATTGCTGGAAAATGTTCCAGGTCAGGTTTCATGTTTGGAGTTCGGAAAAATTTAAGGGAATAAAATACATGTGCAAACTTCAAAAATTTGAAAAAATTTAACGTTCAAAGGGATCTCATTTGAATGAATTAGTTGATGGTTATCGCTAGAAAATTTTCCAGGTCAAGTTTTTTGTTGAGAGTTCGGGAAAATTAGGATGAACGAAAAGATCAGCAAAGTTCAAAAATTTGTAAAAACTTGACGTTTAAAGTGTTATGTCTGGAAAAGGTCTTATTTGAATTGGTTCGTCGATATCGTTGGAAAATTTTTCAGGTCTGCTGGCAACTTTCGGCTAACTTTAACAGGATCAAGCCTCGAATTTATTTCTATCGGTTTGAGTACATCAGTCACCCCTATGGCTTAGTAGAATGGCAATTTTTTATAACAACTGTCGGAATTTCATTAAGAAAATTGCTTTATTAGTCTTGAAAACGTTAGGAGTAAGATACACCTCGATTTTGTAAAGAATTTTTTTTCATAGAAGTAACATCTTGTGTAAGACTTGGTAGCATTCATTGTATTATTTACTGTATTTCGAGCTAATTCGAATTAAGTTATACTTTCAAAAAATGTGGCATGTTTCAAACTCTTAAGTAATAAAGGACTGTGGCTTTGAATTGAACATACATTCATCAGATGCAAAATCTAAACTCTTAATTATATTTTGACGATAAACCGAGTCACGTATGCAAATATGAAACCACATAAATTCCCGTGTGCATTAGTTAATAAAAATGGAATTACCATAGAAATTTATTAATGATCTCAGTGCGCGGTTGGCAAATTTAAAACAAAAATAGACAGAAGTATGGTGGTATGACATCACTTGATATTGGGACTCTTATTTAGGCTTACTATATGAAATGGTTAATATATTTTGAAGTAATTTATGGGTTTCATGACACAGAGCACGTGACTACTTTGATTTTACAATACAAACAATGAAAGCGAAACAATATTTTTATTGGTCCAATACATCTGTTTATTAATAAATAAAAATTTCGTAGAAATTGAATTCTGCTAACCGACGACAAAGTATACGAGTGTAACAATAGACCATAACCATATAAAATTGTATATTGTATGTAATAAAGAATAATTGCTCGACAATTATCTATAACAGAATAATCTGATTATCTGCTTACAGCACTCGCCTCGTTATGGAGTCATTTTACTATGTAAAAAATAAACAAAACAACTAATAATAGTTCTATGTATAATAATCGACATTGACACTGAATTTATAATTACACACAACAATTGTTTAATATAAAATTACGCGCGATCAACTTTCATGAATGACTCGTGTTTCGCACGATCAATTAAATATCGGTTCAACTTGATCTTAATATTTATGGTCATTGGCGTCATTAAAAACGATTTGTCAACATAGTTTCCATGACTGTCTATAGAGTGCAACATATTTATTTTATCACATAAGATTTAGATTGTGTACGGGATATAATTTATATTAAGAGACAATGTGATGTATGAGGTAATGCGATATCGCATTAATGTGATAAAAATCAAGGTGTGGATATAAATGGTCATGTCAATAATCTGCTTCCCCGTTGGATAAAACTAAAACACTTTTAAATTTTTAAATCGATCAAGTTTGTTATCTTGTATAATGTTTAATCGTCAGTGTTATACAATTTAACATGTGCCTCGTAGTATTTATTGTAGATATTGTTTTAAGGTATAAAAAGTATTTTACTGGTGTGTACCTCTTCCATCTGTTATTGTTAAAAAATGTGTATAATTGAGCTATTTCGAATAAAAACGCACCAAATACGAGCTATGTTATCGTTGTGATACACTCAAAAAATTTTCACTGTTTTTATAACAGATCGGTTATTAAATCAGTTATTAAAATTCTTAATAACGTAATTTATTGATTTAATAGTATATTATTTACAAATAATAAAATTTGTTAATAAATTAATTAAAATAGAAATTATTTTCACTAAACGACTGTAAAAATGGGGGGCGAAGTCCGAGATTCATACCTCCTCGCCGGTGCTCCCTGGGTAACGCTAAATGAATCAGGCGGTGTAGTGGAGACGAGTAGACTAAATCCTGTTTATAGTCATGGACACTACATATCAGGGGCGGGTTATTGGCGCCCTAAAACCAATACCAAACCAGCGTCTGTTCTCCTTGTTAGGAGCGGCTGAAGCGGGCGTCTGTCTTGTATCAAGCGGCTCGCTATATAAATGTGTTCAAGGTAGGACTGGATGCCTTAAGATTCTCACCAGTACGTAACCCACACACATAACAAGTGGATTGAGCGGCAGGCCAACAACCTTCCCTCATAAAAACCATTTAAGTTATGAACCCTAAACAAAGGCCTCGGATTACCATATCGGATTCATTACAAACTCGACCTCGGAAATTGTACACGGACAACGCTTTCCATCAACAACAAGCCGGTGTGCGTCGTAGAGGAAGACCCCGACTGCGCTGGCGTGACGACGTCGAACAAGATCTACAGGCACTAGGATAACGAAACTGGAAGTCGAGAGCGATGGACCGAGACGGCTGGAGGACCATAGTGCGGGCGGCAAAATCCCTTCATAGGATGTGAAGCTAGAGAGAGAGAGACTGTAAAAATGTTACTGTTATTATATTGATAGTAAAAAAGATCCTAATAACAATATTGTTTTGTTAAAATTATAAGATACTTGTGAAATTTATAATTTTTATTGTTACGTAATCGCAGTGAAAACAATAATAACAATTGTTGAAATTTGTTATTAAAAAAAACACTTATGTTATTAGTTTAACGATATAATTTTTCAAAGTAACAACAAATTATTATTTTAATAATCGTAATTGTAAAAGTAATAATAAATTGTTATTTCAATACTTAAAGTTATTATAAAAACCGTTGATTGTTTTTTGAACAGATTTTACCATATATTTTATAATTTTATTGTAGATGAAAACGAAAATAAATGCATTCAAGAGGAAAAAAAATATTTTAAAATTGATAATTAGAACAATACCTTGAACTATTATTCGAAAAATTATAATTATTAAAATAACAAACCATTATCAATTTGATTTGCAAAGTTATTAAAATAATTATAAATTTTTATTTCAACACTGTGAACTATTAAAATAACAGTTGTTTATTTTTTTAATAACTTGTGTTATTAACTAAATAGTTTTATTTAATTTGTGCCGCTTTTTCTTAATTGTTATTCATTTGAGAGTTACAAACCTATCAGTTCGGTCATTCGGAATTGTGATGTGATTTGCAAAATATCAAAAATTAAACACCATATTAAAATTACTCGTATTATAATTATATAATATTAATATTATCAATGAACAACCTGGAGGAAGTCTTAAATAGTTTAAATATTTAAGAAATTGTAGTGCAGTTTAAAATTAAAGATATTTTTCAAGGTGAGTTTGATTTTATATTATTAATAATCGCTAAAAAATGGAGTTTATTCATATATAATGAATCTGATGACATTATAACGGTGATCATATTATGTGTAAAAAATGTAACCGTATTTTATTATTATTAATATTTTTTTTATGTGAATTATCATTATTAGAAGCGGACGTGGATGCCGAATCGTTGAGGTATATCCAACGATACCAATTACATCGTATACTTAATAAACAGAGTATTCCATTAGGAATTCAAGCCAAATTGGAACATCGTATTTTGCTGTGGCAAAAAGTGCAAAGTAAGCGGTTTTATTTATTGATAATGTATTTGTTTAAAATAATTTTCATTTCAGATTCTTTAAATTATAGTCAACAAAATAGTTTATTTCATTTATATCAGTAACTATATTTTATTAAAATAATTTTTAGTAATAGAATTCAGATAGCTATGAAGTGTTTTCTATGTAAAAAAGATTTTCTTAATGTAAAAACTTTAATGCTTTATTTGAAAGTATTTCAATCACTTCAAAAGAATAGTGAATTTCAATGTTATGAAGAACTTTGTTTTCAATATTTCTCTAATAATAATTCATTTAGAAAACATATGAGAAAACATGAACATAAATCTATTTCAAATGTTGAGCCTTGCATCACATCAAAAGAATTAAATTCTTCTGAATTGAATTATGCTTCTTCTGCAGAACTCGAACAGATAATTGAAAATCCCATTGAGAACTCCACTGTAGTTTCAACAATTAACGGTCGTTCTGATTTCGCAAAAAGACCTCGCTTAGTTAGTAAATCTGATTTAGAAGAAGTGTATAAGCAATCTTCCAAATTTACAGTTGAATTACATAACCTTAACAAATTTATTCGAAAAAACGTCTATTCAATTCAAAATTTTGTAGTTAATTATTTAACGTTCCCAATATCGAACTATATTGAGAATATGGTTGATTTAGAAAATCTTCCTTCAGAAACAAATTCTTCTTTAAGAAATATATCTGAATTATTAAAAAATTCATTTAAAAATACTAGTTCGGATTTTAAACTAAATAAATGTTTGGTTAATAGCGATCTACTTTGCCCATTAAATCAATTTTCAATCAATGATGAAGTTGATGTGATAACTTACAATGGTGAAGCTGTTTATGATGTAGTTTCAACTAAAGGTGTTTTACTGTCTTTAAGATTTCAAATGAAATTGATATTAGAAAAAGTAGGAATATCCATTGATGAATTAATATTAAATTGTGTTGATCGCAACGTGTTTTCTAGCTTCCTTAAAAGTCAAATATGGCATGAAAAAACTTCTAAGTATCCTAATAACATGTGTTTGCCATATTTTTTATATTTCGATGATTTCGAAATAAATAATTGTTTAGGCTCCCATTCAGAAAGTATAACGGGGATTTATTTTTCATTTCCGATTTTGGATGTTTTATCAAACTTCGAAAACGTTTTTATTGGTGGTTTTATAAAATCAGAATACTTTCGAACATTCGGGAATGATAAATGTTTGGTGTATTAAATAGAGGAAATAAAGTTTTTAGGAACGACCGGTATAGTTTTAAATCTACCAAGTGGTGATACCCATGTCTTACTTATCTTAGGATTGATTGTAGGAGATAATTTGGGTGTAAATAGTATTTGCAATTTTAGCAAATCATTTTCTTCGACACATTTTTGTAGATTCTGTACCTGTCACAGAGACGAAGCTCGTGTTATTAATAAAGTTATTCCCTATCAGGAAAGAACAATTGCAAATTATAATAGTAGTCTTGTTAATTCCACATACAAAGAAAGTGGTATCCAGAAAAATTCAATTTTTAATTCAGTTCCTTCTTTTCATGTTACGAAAAATTATTTTATAGTACTTATGCATGATATATTTGAAGGTATTTGCCATTATAATTTGTGTCATGTCATTAAATATTACACAAAATCTATGAAACTTTTCTCTTTGGAAACATTAAATAGAAGGAAACTCGATTTTAATTATGGACCTACTGATGTAAAGAGTATTTCTGGTGAAATTTCTGTAAATGACCTGAAAAATAGTAAGTTGAAAATGTCTGCTAGCAAAATGAAATGTTTCACTCATTATTTTCCTTTGATTATTGGTGATTTGATATCCCAAAATGACGTTGTATGGGATTTTTTAATTAATTTTCTAAAAATTATAGATATTTTGTTATCCAAATCTATCACAAATGAAAATTTAACATTACTTTCACAACTAGTTGAAAAACACTTAGATGAATATGTAAGATTATTTAATGACACACTTAAACCAAAACAACACCTTATACTGCACTATATAGAGGTCATTAATTACTCTGGGGCTCCTACAAATTATTGGTGTTTCCCATTTGATGCAAAACATGAAGAAACCAAAACTTATGCGACAGCCACAAACTCTAGAAAAAATATTTGTCTAACGCTTGTTAAGAAAGCTTAGCTGACATTGACATCATTCTTAACACAATCGATACGAAAATATATTGATGTCGATAATAAACATGAAATCTGTAGTGAATATCATACCAGACTTTGTGAAAAATTTGAAATAGAAGACATTATGGTATCATGTTATTCTCAAATTAAATATAAAGGTACTTTATATAAAAACAATTTTTTTTCTAACAAAAAATAATGAAGTATTAGAGTTGTTTAAAATAATAGAAATATTTGTGCATAAAGAAAAAGAATATATAATAGTTTTAGTTGATCAAATTAAAGTAAATAAATTTAATATTCACAATCAATCTTTTGAAGTCGATGAGAAACAAACTGTTGTAGTAGAAAAGATATTTATTAATATAAATAGGTTTTCTGGACCTCCAATACATATTGTAAAAACTATTACTGGAGAAAATATTATTCGTATCAAAAACTATTTTTAATTTTAGAAATATTATATTTAATTGTATTTTTATATACATTTTTTTTAATTTTTCTAAATAATTTTTAAAAAACATGTAACCAAATAAATATAGTAAATCTCTAATGGCATCGTCTACTGAAGAAATTAGCTATACTAACGAAGGAGGAATTATACCACTAACCATAAGATCAGAAACCGGAAATATTTTGACCTTTTCTGAATATAACCTTCAAAACAATAATAATAATGATAATGATCCTATTCAATTAGCAGGAGTAAATTCAGAAGAACAGGAGAAGTTAAAAGAATTGCTAAAATCTTGGAACTGTGAATATATGTTTTCAAAGTGTGTTGGTAAGCTTGTGTGGTTTTAATATACTACTTTACTTTTAATTTTTATACAATTTTTTAATTCATTTTTTTATTTTCAGAAGAGTGTGTGGATATTGAATCTTTAAAACTGTTCAAAATTCATCATATTCAAAAGGTGATGAATGGTTTTCCTTTAGGATATGCTGTAAAATTTGAACACAAACTTTCTGAGTGGCAAAAATCGGAAGCATCAACAGTTTGCTCAACTCTATCGGAAGAAGATATTTCTATTTCAGAATGTGACAGCAGAATGCTAGATGTTAAAGCAATTGTTGAGCAATCTAATTATGGATTGGAAATTATCTCACATTCCAAGGAAGCAAAAAAATTAACTGATACCCAGAGAAATTTTATCGTAAATAATATAATAGATTTTATCGTCAACAAAACTATAAAGATGTCAACTAATTTAGCTAAAGATATTGCACACCAAATCGTAGGTGTATTCATATATGAGGAAATTGTACGTATACATCGTATAATACATAAATATTATAAAGAGTGGTTTTTGACTAATTATAGACCTTTTTATTTTATTTCGAATTTCGGTGGTTTACACCATTTTCAAGGCATAATGCATAAATTTATTTTAAAGAAAATAAAACGGTCTATAATTAGCCACAAACCAGTCCTTATTAAGAAACAGACCTTGTAACTTAAAATTAATGAATATTATATTAATCTAAGCTAGTGATGAAATTTGTAAGGTTCAACCCGATTATCGAAGTCGTATCGCTCGTCATAAGAAGTGATAATAAAATTTTACTATTCGTGTTTAATTATAAACGGTTGGTTGTTATGTCGACAAGAGACTTCAAGGGAGTAGCGTACTACTAAAGTAATAGTAATTTCTATCTCTGATATTTTTGATCGCTGGATGTCACGTATTGGCATAGCAACCAACTAAATTTTAATACAAATAGCAAAATTGTATTGTGTCTTCCTACGCCAGAAGATACGTCTTCGGCAATATTAGTTTGTAAAAAAAAAATTCTTACTATACAAACTCCTGACAAATTTCATCACTAGGTTCACTGCTTAATTAATATTTTTGATTTAACTATTTTACTATATCAAGTCAGTTTTATTAATTAAACTTCTATAATGAAATCTTATAATATTATCATTTATTAACAAGTTATTTTCATTTATTTACAGTCGACTTATTATCATAAAATAAAAGGAAAACATGTAACGGGCAAAATTTATCAAAAATATTTTAACAAAACAAAATCTTTGCAGAATGTCGGGTTGAAAAAAAAGTTAAGAACATTCAAAAGTGAAGATAAGCCAGTGAATAAATCTCGTAAATTATGTAATTATAATTTAAATATGTTGTTTGTTTGTCCAATAAATAAAATCTTTTATATGTATTTTCTGTTGTGATCAGATCAAATCAAATTCAATAAATAAAATTTTCAATATTATCTTGACATTAAAACATTATATAATAATAATTAAAAAATTATATTTTCTTTTAAATATTTCAATTTGATCTGAATGTAGAAAAAAAACAATTTTAAGTAATTTAATGATAAACTTTGATCTACTTTGAATTTTTTAGTGCCAGAAGAAAATATCGAGGCTCATTTAGAATCTCTTAATAGTAACGAACGCACATGGTCCGAAATTGAGGATAAGTGGCAGAAAACATCGAATTATCGCTTAAACGGTATAAAAAATATTGAAATGACTGCTGAAATATTAGAAAAATGGAATCACTTCCGTGCTCCATTAGGGTATAAACTAGTACGTATTAATCTTATTTAATTATAATATAACATTAAAGATAATTGATTTAATTACCATTAATGTAACCAAACTTTTATAAACTGATAATGTGTTAAACATTTCTATTTACACATTTTTGTATAATATACTCGTATTTAGGTTCTTATAGACTTCAAAACAATGTTTCCTGTGGCTACAGACATGTTGGCTTTAGTGGATAAATTTCCCGGACAGATGATGGAACTATATAAAAGCAAAATAAAAGGAATCAGCTGCTAGGTCTATGATTGACTTTCTTAACGCAGATAAAATAACACATAGTACGTTTTGTTTATAAATATTAAATATACCTATGTATATATTTGAGAATATTTTGTTTTCTTCCTTATTACAGAATTGTTGACTACGTTTTTCTTACGACATTACATATTGGTGCCAACAGCAAGAACCGTTTCTACTATAAATAATGAAAAAAAACACAAAAACTATTCAATCCGTGATTCACAAATGGCTTTTGTTATCGTTGGCAACACTGTTCAACAGTTAGAGGAACTAATACACCGAAGAATTCAAGAAAATCTGTCCTTTCAGCCGCTAATATTGGTCACAGGAACTATAGAAGATCCAAAACAAGTTTCTGTGTTTTATGATAATATAAGATATAATTTTGAATTTCATATTTTTAATCTTAAATATCCACTTGCTGCCAATTTATTTTGGAGTTTTTTACAAAAAATTTTTTTATAATATTGAACTTAACGACATCGATCAACTAAAACAAACTAAAATTATCTATAAATTAAATTTAAATTCAAAGCGTTTTTTAAGCGTTTAAATACAATATATGAAAATATAATATTATAAATAATCAGTACACATACATACATATTTCGTATGTCGTGATTGCTTGTAATATTAGTTTTATATTTGTGGTTTTTGTTGTTCAAATAGCAACACTTTGAATATCATTTATTATTAATCCAAAAAGGATCTTTGATTTTTTCCTTATTTGATAAATATCATTACGTATTTTTTTTTTAATTTATTCATATAAGCAATATGAAATAGTAGAAATTGAAATAAAATGTTTAAATGGAATAATATTTAATTTTTATATTGATAAATAAATAAAATATTTATATTTTATAAAAATGAGATTATATATGTTTTATTTTACACATACCAGCAAGATAATTTAAGAATATTATAAATTTAATATTAAAAGATTATTGATTTAATTGTTTCAGTTGTAATTTTTATTGCAGAATATTGTCAATATAATTATAATTTCTGTTAAAATAATAATAACTTAATGTTGAAACAATATCATATTATTATTGAATTTACAATAATATTTGTTAAATATACTATTCTGGCTATTAAAATCATAATATACCTCTTTTTAAATCAATAGCTCAGCCTATTCAATTAACAATTTCATTATTTAAATAACAACTCTATATTTTTAAAGACATAATGATTGTTATTAAATTGACAATATGTATTATTGAATTATAAGTTGCTACTGTTAATCTTATATACTTTACCTGTTCAATCTACAATTTTATTATTAAATTTATAATCATTTTTATTCGTCTGCATGTTATTATTTTAAAAACTTTCTATTAAATTAATAGAGAGTTGTTATTGGATGTATATTAACAGCTTTTTTATTAATTTAATTGTAATTTTATTGATTTAAAAGTAAAAATTTGTTGAGTGTATCGGTATCGATATTGATCATGTTTTTCTAAAGCTTCTATTAGAGTGTGACTGGGATTACGACCACAACTTACCATTCCATGAAAATGTGGCTCGCTTACCTCCATACACAACAAGATGCACAGATTACAAAATATGCACGCTTGAAAATAGACGACTTCTCTTGGGAGCAGCTTTTATTGGTAACGTTTTGCTTGGTCACGTAGATTCAGCTTACATCTTGGAAAACATATCAATTCACGTGCCATGCAGAACATTTAGAAACCATAAATTTTTAGCACTTGAACACCATTCCACCAACTATGGAGAAAACAACCCAATTAATAGGATGTCTAAATCTTTCAACTTAATTGACGATGTATTTGACTTCAACTTATCAAAGGACAACTTTAAAAATATCCTTAAAGACTTTTTTCTAAATTTTTAATTGTTTAAACCAAAATTTGGTTTATATTTTTTTTTTTTTATTCTGTTTTAAAGTTTTTTGTTGTTTTAATATAATTTTAACTATAACTGTAAATAATCTGAAATCATACATGTATATTACAAAATAGATTTCTTTAAATAAATAAATAAATAAAATAAATAAATAAACTGCCTGTCAACCCTTGTTGAGCTAGCCATGCGCAAACAAAAAATTTTGAGTTCACTCAGTTAAACAGGAATTTAAATAAATATGTAGTCACCGTTGAATCAGATCCCCACCACTAAAAAGAGGGTATTTTTAATAAATTTTTATTAGCTGCATTTTGTTGAGAAATAAAATATTAGAGGCCATTTCAGGAAAAAGCACGCTGTTTGTTTCTGGATATGCCATAGTAAATAAAATTCTTGATCATTGTTGACATACGAGTATTTATTATTAGTAACTAAATTCGAGTTTGGCAAATCAAAAACTTGAAGCTTTATATAAATCGAATTTGAATCATAATTACTACTGATAAAAAAGCCAACAGTAATGAAAAATTTTCTTCTGCTGTGATAAATTTATAAATCAACAATGCTAAATCCAAAACAGGCCTCTAATATTTTATTTCTCAACAAAATACAGCTATTGTAAGATTGAAGCTATTTATAAGCTTTCAATTTAAGTTAACTTGGATTTAAAAGTTCACCCTTAAAACCCTAAACGACCCGTTAATTGGCTTTAAACAATCGCGTATTGTATGGACGAACAACTCTTTTAAAGTTGCTAAAATTAATATTTGAATGTTGGATATGATGTATCGATTTATCAGTGATTTTTAAGCTGGAACTCCTTAGCTTGAATACCACGCCCAATTTCTCAAGTATTTTGAATGCAGAAAAGCAGGATTATAAAAATTGGGATTTTCAATTCGGGATTTTGAAAAACGGGCAAACCACCCAAATCCACATCATATTCAACATTGAAATATTCGTTTATATGAGCGTCCACGTTCCGGCCGGCAAAAGCGTTTGCATAAAAAATCAAAATCATATTTGTTAGATTCCTAAATCAAATCTGAATACCAAATTTGATAATAATATGTTAAGAAATGGCTTACGACCCAGTAAACCATAAGTCATATATTATTTTTTGTTTCATCATATATCGGTCCTTAGTTAGTCAGTTTAGAGGTTTGACATCACAATTCGATGACCAGGTTGACCACTACCTAGCAAAACATCATAAATTAGATTTTCGTGTGACACGAAGTCATAAGGACTCATACATTGATTTTTTTTATGACTATATAAAAATTAGATTTTTTAATTTCGAATAAGGTTATTCAAAAAATGTTTCGAAAGTCACAAAGTGGTCATTATACTGGTTGGTATAATTTTAAAAGTCGTATATTGCTTTTGTTCTTGATACATAGTCATAGTGAACCATATATCAACTTTTTAAATTATAAACAATTAATTTGATTTATTCATTTGTTTTATTTACGGTGTCTAATATGTGATCAAAATATGGTTTATTGTAATTTAATGTCCTAGAATTTTAAATTTGATTGTTCACTATATTTGTAACATTTCACACTTGATCAAATGGATAAATCTCAAAAATATTTATTTAATTGGAAAAAATTAAAACAAAGTGATACCTATCGAAGACATTTCAGAAAATTATCTGCAAAAAAATTGAAAATATTCAACAAAAGGTTTGAATCTAATGTTAATCAAAATCAGAGTTAAAAGCAAAGCAATTTGGAAAGTGAAATCTCATCAAACCATCGTCCTACAAAATCGGGGTTAAGTAAAATGTCCGATCAGCCAACATCAATACATTTAACTAATGACTCTGTCCGTGTGAATCACACGAATTTTTATAATGGTGATTGAGGCAGCGATAGCACGATAAGTGATGCAGATAGCACAACTTGTTACGATATTTATTTTAATTCAAATGAAAGTATTACAGACGATGGACTTCAAAATACCAATGCCAAGTACTACAGTGGGGGAGTTTTCTCATTCTTCAAACACAACAATTTTTAACAACCAACATGCTCCTCTTAGGACAGATGAAGGTGTTTGTGCCAGAATGTATGGCTTACATCATAAAAATTATAAAAAAAAAGTACCCGAAGGACCTATTTCTCGAACTAAATTGGAACCAATCACAGCTCTATTACTACGAATTCAATCATTGGATATGATACAAGATTTTATCATTGGCAATGCCCTACATATTTTACATCTGGGATTAGTAAAACGATATTTAGTGGGGTTTAAGGAAGGCCGCTTAGGATACGATCCGAAATGGGACTCCAAAACAATTCAAATCATAAACGAAAAATTGTTAAAGATTAAATTTCTCGATGAAATACATCGCGGGGTTCGAGGATTAGACGTTATTGCACTTCGGAAAGGAAGCTAGATTGCCGCTTTCCTGAACTATGTAGGTATCGTAGCCCTGAAAAATCATTTTCCGGTGGACGATTATTACAATTTCATTGTACTATTATGCATCGCTTAAATTTTCACTTCGAATTAAAATAAAAAATACTCGCCTTTAGAAAGATCTTTAACGGAACATTTTGTTGACAACTATACTTTCCTTTATCCGGAGAACATAACTTCAAATCGTCATAACGTTCGTTATTTAGCGGATGAGATTAATCGATTTGGACCATTGCCAACTATTTCAACGTATCCTTTTGAAAATGCGTAGAACCAGATTAAGAAAAAAACAAAGAATGGGCGGTTGCCACTGGTTCAACTGGCAAATCGACTTTCTAGAGCTACGAAACGTGTCGTACCCGTGGTTTCCAAAAAGAATTGTCCAATTTTCATATCAACTTTAAAACCTAATTTAAAACCTAGCCAACTTGCAATAAATGTTTGCGTGTAAACTAAGAAATAATTTAATTTTAAAAAATATATTTGAAAATAGGCGGTTTTTAAACCTGAACAAAAATATTATTGCAATGGAATATGCGGTTGAGCTAAAGGGAAACCAGTTTATTTACAGCCTCAAAATAAAATACCGTTATGATTTTTACGTGAACCCCATAGTATCTTCTAATATTAATGTATTATATACTATAGATTGTACGCAATTTAGTATAAATGAATTGCACCCGATTAATTCAATACTATGTGCTAATTAGTTGCAATAAAATATATGAGAATGCCCATGTTTAATTAAAGTTTAACAATATTTTTCGATTAAACGCCAATACAATTTTGATTGCACTGAGTTTTGAGGATAAAACTTGACAATTAACTTGCATGTTGATTCTCTTTTTGGTGTCATATATTCACTTTATATTGATCATAAAAACCAACTAATCACCATTAAATATATGGATCTCCCTCTAACACATTGCATTCGATTACTAGATATTTTCTTCGTCTTGTGAAAGTAAGTAAATAATTAAATTAAGTAAATAGTCATTAAAAATTAATTACAAATAAAACCGATTTAAAATATGTACGAATTAATTAATTAAAACTGGAAAAGGTTAAAAAATATATGTAAGTCGGAAGTCTCTGTGAGTGGTGTGTGTTAACAAATAAAATTTTTGCAATTATATTTTATATATTTTAAAGTCATATTTAGATCATTTATAAGACCGAATTAATACTTGTACCATATCTTTCTTTCATGTAAAAGTGTGATATATGTGACCTGTCTTAAATTGATCATTAATTTGTCTCAATAATACTCAAATCAGTCATAACAAGGTTGATTTAAAGTTTCTTGTCATATAAGAAGTCATACGGACATTAATATGATTCTTGTACAACCATTGTATGACCGCATTTTGATCACACAAACATCATAAACTAGTAAATTATGATGTTTATATGATTTAGTTATATGACTACACATCATAAAACAAATCATATAAACTTATATATGATCGATTTATCCACTTCTTATATGATTTGTGGTTTCCTGGGGAACCGACTTAATACGTTAGGCATGGCCTGGTTTCAAACATTATATCGAATTCCCGAAAATCCTCCAAATTATTGTACATAAGAAACCTAATCTAGTTTTATACATAAAAAATTTGACCATAAGTGGTCAAGAAATTTCAAAATTACATTCAATATGAAGTCCTAGCTCCACTAAGCAATGCCAAAATCTAACGCATTAAATAGAACGCATTTAGTTCATATTAGAATTCCAATCTAGACTGTCATATCAAATATGACGTTCATTGATTAAGAAAGATCAAAATCCAAAACTTCATCCAAAATGGATGTAAGAATCTTAATCCAGCTCTACAATCTAAATTTTACCATGATTGGTTAGGAAATGGCAAAGTTCCATTTAGAATGGCCTAATTCTAGAACTTCATGTTAAAATCACGTTAAAATCCCAATCCATATGTACAACACCCCAAATTTGATCAAAATTTGTCAGCATGGTTGAATTTTATAACTATTGGTTAAGGAGTAGAGCCAACTTCCATTGAACATGGCCAAATTCCAAAAAATCTTGAAAAATTCATGATAAAAAGCAAATCACATCCCATTATTTGAGCCAGATCAACCAAGGTATGGCCGATTTTATAATAAAAATTTAGACAGAAGAATTTCAAAAGGAGATTTCAGTAAAATCGGATTTTTAACAAGAAGGATTTTAAAAAGCTGCATTATGAAAAGCGAGATTTTAAAAAGCTGCATTATGAAAAGCGGGATTTTGAAAAAAACGGATTTTTATGGTCAGGATTTTGATAATTCTTGGTTTTGTAATTCGAGCTCACAAAACATTTGAGCTGCTACTCTTTAGCACGAATACCACCCCCAATTTTTCAACTTAAAACGAATATTTCAATGTTGAATATGATGATCGATGATCGCATGGATGTTATCAAAAAACCCACTCCCGTTACAACTGTTTTTGATTGGTCCTCCTGGATGGGAGAAAACTTTAATCTTCAAACTCATCATATTCATGGTTATTGTAATGCCAATCTTGCATGTGAATCCACCTTTTCGAGTTTCCAAACGCCATTATCGAAAGAGGTCAAAGGTTTGTATAGATATTTATTCAAGTATGTCAGAGATTTTGTTCATAGACGGAAAATTAAATATTTCAATGTTGGATTTGATGTTACGATTTACCAGTGATTTGTGAGCTGCACCCCTTAGCACGAATACCACCCCTAATTTCTCAAGTATAAACGACAAATTCTTTTAAAATTGCAAAAATTAAATATTTAAATCTTGAATATGAGGAACCGATTTCTGAGTGTCTACCCCTAAACAAGAATCATTAGCTCACTAGCATGAATACCACATTTAATTATGTATATGCTTGTTGTACCCCTATTATACCCCTATTATGAGCTCATAAAATACTTGCAGCTTGATTGAGGCAGCCCAAATTTCTCAAGTACAAACGACAATTTTCTTGCAATTGCATAAATTAAATATTTCAATGTTGGATTTTTGCAAATATAAATAAAACTTTTCTTTGTACTTGAAAAATTTGGAGTGGTTTTCATGCCAAGAGACAGCAGCTCCAAAATTGGTATTAAAACGGAATATCAATTCCAACATTAAAATAAATAAGTTTTAAAATTTTAAAAGAATTCGAAGAAAGTAACGGGTGGGGCAAAAGTCCCGCTACCATTTTGATTGCCTATAACTTTGTTCAAAGAAAAGATAAGTAATTTTTTTTTCATAAAAAGTTTATTTGGTTTTTACATTTTTTAATCGTTATGAATGGAAAATTATATCGGCTAAATGGTGTCCGCGATTCGCTATGCAACTTTCGGCTCTTTTTAAGGCATTTTTCATGACATCCTGCAACATCTCAGGCTGGATTTCTTCAATTTCGTGACGAATATTGTATTTAAGATGTTGAATCGTTTGGAGCTTATTCACATAAACTTTTGATTTTAAAAAACCCCATAAGCAAAAGTCTGGTGCTGTTAAATCCGGAGATCTGGCTGGCCATGTTAAATCGACATTTCGCGAAATAAGTCTTCATGGAAAAACGTCATCCAATAATTGAATTGTTGAACGGGCTGTGTGTGCTGTGGCCCCATCTTGCTGAAACCACATGTCCTCTAGTCCTTGTTGTTCCATTTCAGGCACAAGAAAATTTCGAATCATGTCTTAGTACCGTTCAGCAGTAACAGTAACTTCAACACCTCGGTCATTTTCAAAAAAATAGGGACCAATAATGTTTCCAGCATGAATACCACACCATACAGTTGTTTTTAGTGGATGCAATGATGTTTTATGAATTAATTGAGGATTGTGTGTTCCCCAAAACCGACTGTTCTGTTTATTGACGTGGCCACTGAGAAGAAAATGTGCTTCATCGCTCATTATCAATTTAGACGAAAAATCTTCAATTTCACCAGACAGCCTTAGGATTGCATTACTGTACTCAACTCGTTGATCATGATCTCTCGATAGCAATTTATGGACTAATTGAATTTTGTACGGGAACATTTTCAAATCAGTTTTCAAAATTCACCTTAAACTGCGTGTAGAAATGTGTAACTGGGAACCACGTCTCCGAATTGATGTTTCTGGAGACTCTGCAACTGCAACACTATCGCGTACCAGAGCCACATTTTCAGCGTTACGAGGCGTGTTGTCTTTCAGAATGAGGTATGTCTGCTGTCGTACCATACTGTCGAAAATTTGCATGTAAACGATAAATTGTGGTTTTGTGAGGCACTGGACGATTAGGATATTTTTGACGAAATTTCCACTGAGTGGCAATTATGGAACGATTATTTTCAATAAATATTGTCACTATTCCTGCTCGTTCTTGTGGCGTATATTTATCCATTATAAAATTTGGGCGTCTACACAACACAATGGTTAAAGCGTAACTGAGCTAAACGTCCCATAACCAAGATGGCGCGCAATCAAAATGGTAGCGGGACTTTTGCCCCACCCGTTATATGCGCGATTGATGAAAACCCATTAAAGGGTTGTTTATATAGTTTTATACGGGTGACTTGAACAATTAATTAAATTACTACTAAACTGCGTGAGCTCACAATTTTTAGTTTATAATTTTGAACTGATTATTTTTCCTATTGTGCAAGGGGGCTACCTCAATAGGAGTGTTTTTAGCTTGGTTGTGTAACTTATCAATTCTGTTTTGTGAAACAGGCGCACACTAAGCTTATTTTAAACGTTTTTTTGAACCGATGACAGCCTACGGGAGAATTCCGGGACCAACCAAAAATTGTTTAAGGTCCGTGTGCATTCAAACAACGAGGAAGGTTATGCCTAGCGTTAAAAAGGAAATCAAATTCGTGTAAATGCCATGCAAAACAACCTTGTTGTGTGTCTTTGGAGGCATAACAAAAGCTATGATGAATGAGATATAGGGATACACGATGGTAGCGTGGAATTTTCATCCATTTAATGAAAAATGATAATGAATGAATGGATTAAGGTTATGAAAGGATTCAAGTAGGCTATGAGTCAATGGATAAGGAACCTGAAAATAAATACATAGTTGAAAGCAAAAATGTGCCTCGGATATTTAAACCAAGATTGATGAAAAAATGAGACTAGTGTCGATAAACAAATTGAAATATTTAGAAGGAACCCGTTTCTAATTTTTTGTTCTGGTATAAAGCCCGATTAGTCCAGTTACCAAAATAATTTATTGAGCGCAACCCAACGACTATTATTAGCGGCATATAAAATTTTATATAGTGCTTGGTAGAACTACTATAAACATGAAAGTACAATATTTTTGTGGGGGGGCTAAATATATTTAATTACCCATATGCAAAATATCATTTCTGTTTCGTTAATTTTGCGCGAATAATCAAAACAAAAACTTAAATCTCGAAACCATTTCGAAAAGAACTATTTATATGTATAAATTAAAAATCGTTATGCTCGCTTATGTTTACATCATCATCAATCACTAGAAGTTTTTTTTTGTCTGTTTTTTACATTAGAAATCCCATAAATTCATCTCGATAATAATTTAGAACTTTGGCTTAGTGTTGTATAATCTAAATAGAAAAATCGAATTTTTTATTTGTGATTAATAGAAAAGCGCGCGAAATATATCCGTTCCGAACGCATGTGCTCTGGTCTCGCACTACTGCCCTAGCAGAATAATATAATTTAACGACAAACAATTTATGAATGTATGTATTTGCATATATGTACTAAGAAAGGGATTATGTAAGCGAACAATATATTTTTTATCTGACTTCCGTTACCGCAATTTTTTTTATTCATTTGTTAGATTAATGAACGCCTTATCATTTGGAAGCTTTAAATCTAATTTTATAACATTTTAGTTAACACTGACCCGATAAATTTCGTTGTGTTGTACAAAAATTGTTTATTCGTAACACGGTTACAACATTTTTTTACAAAAAGCTTATCTCAAACTTTTCAGAAACACTTGGTGTAACAGTAAAATTTATTTTAAGCTGAAGTTGTTTGCTACTAATTATAATTTCGTGTTTATAGACAATTTTACTGTCGACACCCTACCAAAATTATTACTTCAAAACTCTAAGTTAAGGACTAAAACTACATGTTGAAATTGAGAACTTAAAGGTCAGAAAATTGACACCACGAAAATACCACGTGAAGCACGAGAATATCGATGCTTTCTACTAATAAAATTAGTTTCAACACCGCTAAACCAAAAACTTGTTTTTCATCGTCATTTTTTCGCATTTCTATGGAGAACAATTGGAGGTAAATCAAGCCTTTTTTTGGTCACCATCTATACACGACACTGCGAAGATTAATTTTACAGTATGTTTCAAGGAATTTACATGCGTGAACCGCGGGTTTTTATATTAAACTAATAATTTACCACCAGCTGAAAAACGGGAGAGTTGAGAACTAAAATGCTGGTAATAAATTTGTTGGTTTGTCCAAAACTTTTCAAACTGGTTCGTCATATGATTATGAAAAAAAAAAATGTATTCCTCTTACAGCGCTATAGCGGTATAGTTTTGAGTGCTATGTGTTCTGAGAACGCCAGTTCAGATATACAGACACAGATGAACTTTTTCTGCTTCATGAATAGTTCACAACGTCAAGAAAAGAGATTTGAACTATACAATAAAATCGCCTATCAATCACATGAATTTTTCACCTAGCTACTTAGAAGAAGTAAGTATAAGCATTCCTTTTGATATCCCTTTATCAACCAAGAAAACAAAAAAATTGGCTCAGTTTTAATCCGACCCACACAAATGTGTGAGTAAAAAACTATAATATGTAATGGCGTTGTTGATAAACAATTACGCTTTATTTGTAGTAAAACCAACACAATTGTGTGCAACGATATAGTGTTTTTTTTCGGACGAAAATAAGTTAAAAAGGAATTCACAAATGTGTTAGTTGGTTCAAAAAACATACAAAACTAAATTTTTAACATGGTACTTTTGCCCTACTCGCACAATTGTGTTAGTAAATCACTAAAGGGATATTATATCTAGATGGGCAATATATGCGCCCGCACTAATTGGTTGCGGGTATTAATGGGCACGCCAATTCCTTGAATTTCGTCATTTTCAAGTTTTTGTTGCAGATCGTATTCAATCTCTTTTTTATAACCACGGCACTGCCTCCTCTTGCACTATTATTAAGATATGCTACTGAGTGAACTTCGTAGCCACGAATTTTCATAATACATTGAGTAGTAAGGTGTGTTTCTATAGAAATAGTTATATTTCATGTTTTCGTTACAACATAGCATTGCACCATTTTTAATTAGCAAATAGGGACTAACTCTGATGTTGTTCGACTTTTTTCGAGTAGGGCGAGCCTTTGCAAAATTGATATGAGCGCCTTTTCTTACTTTTCCTCTTGTGAACCAAGTCTTTTAAGAATATCTTCAGAATTTTATTAGTCTGGTTATTATTTGAACAGAACTATGTTGTCTTCTCGAACTTCCAATAGTGAGTACATCAGCATATGTTACATTTGGATTAGTTCTT
Organism: Nephrotoma appendiculata; assembly: GCA_947310385.1. Lineage (NCBI taxonomy): Eukaryota > Metazoa > Arthropoda > Insecta > Diptera > Tipulidae > Nephrotoma > Nephrotoma appendiculata. The sequence continues at coordinate 77,120,626 of OX371225.1, forward strand.
AATCGCATGTTTAATGCTTGGTGTAACCCCAAATTTATGACGTCCCTTAAGCTAGCAGAACCCATACACAGAACATTACCAAATAGGAAGGATAATTATAGGCTAATTAAATGCCCTATTAAAAAATTTTGGGCTCTATCCCTTCCAACTAAAATGATGTTAAAATGCTTTAAAAAAAGTTAGCAAAACCCATATCAAAAAATGATTTAAAAACAATTGGAAAATTATAGGTTAATTTTAGGCTTAGCAAAATGCCCTATTTAAATTTTTTTATTCTGCTCAAGTGCTTTTGTCTCAAGTGCACTTGTCACGTCTTTTAAGCGGCTATTAACTTCGTCAATTTTCTATCTTTTCTTCTTTCTTTTACTATACTCTTTTATTTTCTTGTTGCCGTCTGTTTTGATTCAAATTTAGATTGCTCAGTAAGTGCCAATAACTTACCATCAGCCGATGTCATAAAGGTTGAGTGGAGATTTTCTTCTGATTTATATGTCTTTTTATGCGTTTATCGGCTTCAAACTACAGTTGTGAATGTTTTTTTCGGGAAGTAGCCGAGGTTTTGAGCAGTATTAGGTCAAAAAAGCTGTTTGTTTTTGGAGACATTAATATTGATGTTCTTGGATATATAAACCTTATGTCTTGTCTTGAGCTTGAGTCATTGATTGGTACTCCCACGCGGGTTACTGCTTTTTCTTCAACGTGCATTGACCACTTTTTTGCTAGACTTACGTCTAATGATCTTTCAGGTATAAAAGCGTCGGCTGTGGACTTAAACATTTCTGATCACCACTTGATTGAGATATGGTTTAAGGCTTCTCAGGTACTGTTATCAGGCTCTAATTTGAACCAAAATTCCACGAGAAGAAGAAAGAAGCTCAATCTGTTCTAATTAGATGAAAGGTTGGATCATATGAACTGGTGGCAAATAAGTGGTTAGCATCGTACTTAATAAACACATTTTTATTAATCACTTGTTTTTTGTTTCGCAAAATTCATCAACATCATCAGGATAATAAATAAAAATTTGCATAAATAAAAATTTTGTTATATAGTAGAAAAAGCAAAAAAATAAATAAAAGAAGGAGGGACAAAAAATAAGCAATAAAAATTAATCTACGGATCGGGCAGGTAGGCGATGAGTCATCGGCTGAGTAACAAAATTCAAGATATATTATTGCGTACGTGAGAATAGAAAAGGGCGGGGTCTGTAAATGGTGAGAACCGGAATTCTCTCTGTTCGTTAAGGATAATTTGGTTAAGAAATATTGATTTTCGAATTTCGGAAGATTCTAAGGTATCTGAACGTCTGCCTTTGGGTTGTATATGTAATATGTCTAAATTGTTCAAGCTAGCTGTGTGATTTTCTGAAGTTAAATGGTTATGAAAAGTTAAATGATTGCAAACAGATAAATGTTCTTTAGCTCTAACTCCAAAATTGCGCCCAGTCTGACCAATATAGGAGAAACTACAATCATTGCAATTGATCCTATAAACACCAGATTTGGAAAGGCGATCAACTCTAGGTTTATTGTTAAAAATCATTTTCTATGTTGTGTTATTATTATAAAAATCAAAACTAATATTGGTATAATTTGACACGATGTTGCTAATCCGTTGGCTCGTTTTGCCTATGTACTCTAAACGACGCCAATTTTCCCGCGTTGGACTATCCGGTGGATAAATACCCGTTAGAGTTTTACGCATTAGCTTTTTATTTAATAACTTTAATATAGTCCTAGTTGCATATCCGTTATTCGTTGCTATTTGAAGAATTATGTTAAGCTCAGTGTTATAATTTGAATTTGACAGAGGGATGTTTATTAGTCTATCTACGAGTGAGTGGAAAGCTGACATTTTAATATTATGGGGATGGTTTGAAGAACTAGGAATAACAGCGTCTGTATACGTGGGTTTTCGATAAATTTTGAAGTCTAAAGTAGAATTAATCCTGGTTATTGTTATATCTAGAAAATTAATACATTTATTTTCTTCTTTTTCTAACGTAAAATCAATGGTGGGATATTGAGAATTTAACCAAGTAAGGAAAGAGTCTAACAGTCTATCAGTTCCATTCCATAGACATAATATGTCATCAACATATCTATACCAAAAGATTATATGACGAAAATAAGGATTGTTATTTGATATGATCATTTGTTCGAACAAATTCATGAAAATTTCAGCCAACAAAGGTGACAAAGGGGAGCCCATGGGTAGACCATCAGCGAATTTGAAATATGTATTATCAAAACAGAAATAAGTTTGTTTAATACAAGTCTCAAAAACTAACTTCAGTTCAAGACGTATGCTCTCATCTACAACATCTCTATATAAGTAATTACAAACTATTTGGGACAAAGTATTAATTGGAATAGAAGTGAAAATACTGGCAACGTCAAATGAAACTAGTTTTGAATGTAACGGAATGTAGACGTTTTGAATTTTGTTAATCAATTCTACCGAGTTCTTAACCGAGTAAGCCGAAAAGAAATTAGTATGACAATTGAAAAAATTTATGAAACCCTTACATAGCTTGTAGGCGGGAGCATTGCAACACGCGACTATTGGTCTAATCGGAATGCCTTCCCTATGGATTTTTGGTAAACCATAAAGGTTCGGGGCAGATGGATTCATGACAGAGTACTTCCAACCAGTTCCATCAAATAACGTCTGGCATTGGTTGATGCACTTACTAACCGATGTCTTAAAATACTTAGTTGGATCCCTGCCAAGTACTATTGCTATTAGGTCATGTCACGTAGTTTTCTCTTTACCGCACCAATCACTTTGAGGTTAGTATTAGACGAGTGTGAAGAAAATGCAAAATTTTTGCTAGTTTCATTAATTGTGTTTGTGTAAGTACCTGGGTAAGACGGAAAAGTATCGAAAATCAGAGTTACACAACCGCAGGTATATGAGGTATTAGTTGGGGACCATATCAATTAGAAAATATATTCAGATGCTCCCCATCCAGGGGAGGGGCAAGTTAATAAAATTTAGTATTATGACGAAATATAATAAACATCCTCAGGCTGATTGAGATATCCCTAGAGACCTAAACACAACTTCAGGTATATGGGGTGTTAGTTGGGGACCATATCAATTAGAAAATATATTCAGATGCTCCCCATCCAGGGGAGGGGCAAGTTAATAAAATTTAGTATTATGACGAAATATAATAAACATCCTCAGGCTGATTGAGATATCCCTAGAGATCTAAACACAACTTCAGGTATATGGGGTGTTAGTTGGGGACCATATCAATTAGAAAATATATTCAGATGCTCCCCATCCAGGGGAGGGGCAAGTTAATAAAATTTAGTATTATGACGAAATATAATAAACATCCTCAGGCTGATTGAGATATCCCTAGAGACCTAAACACAACTTCAGGTATATGGGGTGTTAGTTGGGGACCATATCAATTAGAAAATATATTCAGATGCTCCCCATCCAGGGGAGGGGCAAGTTAATAAAATTTAGTATTATGACGAAATATAATAAACATCCTCAGGCTGATTGAGATATCCCTAGAGATCTAAACACAACTTCAGGTATATGGGGTGTTAGTTGGGGACCATATCAATTAGAAAATATATTCAGATGCTCCCCATCTAGGGGAGGGGCAAGTTAATAAAATTTAGTATTATGACGAAATATAATAAACATCCTCAGGCTGATTGAGATATCCCTAGAGACCTAAACACAACTTCAGGTAAATGGGGTGTTAGTTGGGGACCATATCAATTAGAAAATATATTCAGATGCTCCCCATCCAGGGGAGGGGCAAGTTAATAAAATTTAGTATTATGACGAAATATAATAAACATCCTCAGGCTGATTGAGATATCCCTAGAGATCTAAACACAACTTCAGGTATATGGGGTGTTAGTTGGGGACCATATCAATTAGAAAATATATTCAGATGCTCCCCATCCAGGGGAGGGGCAAGTTAATAAAATTTAGTATTATGACGAAATATAATAAACATCCTCAGGCTGATTGAGATATCCCTAGAGACCTAAACACAACTTCAGGTATATGGGGTGTTAGTTGGGGACCATATCAATTAGAAAATATATTCAGATGCTCCCCATCCAGGGGAGGGGCAAGTTAATAAAATTTAGTATTATGACGAAATATAATAAACATCCTCAGGCTGATTGAGATATCCCTAGAGACCTAAACACAACTTCAGGTATATGGGGTGTTAGTTGGGGAACATATCAATAAGAAAATATATTCAGATGCTCCCCATCCAGGGGAGGGGCCAGTTAATTGAACAATTTAAACATATTACATATACAACCCAAAGGCAAACGTTTAGATACCTTAGAATCTTACGAAATTCGAAAATCAATATTTCTTAACCAAAAAATCCTTAACGAACAGAGAGAAATCCGGTTCTCACCAATTACAGACCCCGCCCTTTTCTATTCTCACGTACGCAATAATATACATACCTTGAATTTTGTTACTCAGCCGATGACTCATCGCCTACCTGCGCGATCCGTAGACTAATTTTTATTGCTTATTTTTTGTCCCTCCTTCTTTTATTTATTTTTTTGCTTTTTTCTACTATATTGAGAACTATAAATGTCCGGGTTAGTGACATCTGGCGCATTAAAAATAAGCTGATTGGGTCTTTTTTTACATGAAATTTTAGCACGGCATACTTTATGAAAATAAAAATTAACATACAAAGAAAGACCCAATCAGGTTATTTTTTTTGCCGTCAGATCTACAAACAGTTCTCTATAACAAAATTTTTATTTATACAAATCAGTAGATACTCCTGATGATGACCTAACAAGTCGAAATCGATCGAGAGATTTTTTAAACTTTTTGAAAATATTCAAAATAATTTTGCGAAACAAAAAACAAGTGATTAATAAAAATTTGTTTATTAAGTATAAGCGTGTTTCGCCAAGTGCCTACGGCAACTAGCGTAAAAAGTATGTTAGCATCGTATTTAGATGGTAGATCGGTGAGAGGTAAGATAAATGATAAGTTAAGCGATCCGAAATTTATTGACGTTAGTGTTCCCCAGTCTTCAGTATTAGACCCTCTCCTGTTTCTCATTTATACTAACTCTGTGTTAAAATTTAATCTTCATGGTTATTCTACCGGGTTTGCTGATAGCTTGCTACATAGCTCTGGCTATGGCAATTCTCCCAGTAACATTATTTCGATGATCAATTCTGATCTAAAAGTTTTACTCTTATCATAGAAAAATAAGTTTAACATAGATTTCTCATTTGTATAAAACGAATCAAAATCCAATGTCTTGATTGTATTTGTGACTTTATATTGCGCACACTGTAAAATCACAAATACAACCATGACATTGGAATTTTATTTTTATCTCTCGTTTTATACAAATGAGAAATCTATGGTAAACTTATTTTTCTATGCTCTTATGATTCAACAAGCATCGCCTGATTTTAAGCCGGAAAACTAAATTTTTGTTGTTTTAATTGTATGATAGCTTCAATATGTCTATTTTGCTGTGGGTCACTAATCACAGCTGGTCTGAATGTGCGTCTATTGGTCTCCACCCTGAGTGCTTTGACATCGAACCAGTTGACTCCAGTGGTTGTTATGCTGCTACTTTGTATCCTTTATATGTTCAACAGAAAATGATTGTGAGAGTATTTCTAAAGAAACCAAGAACTGAACCTTCTTGGAATTTTGAGAGTTTTTTTCAATCGAAGTGGTCAACATATAATGAGAAGCGATTTTCGTTACAATTTTTTGTAACTATTGATATCTCCTTTTTATTCAGGATTATTACATAAAAAATGTTGTTTTTAGTCACATATTATGAAGTTGAAATTTAAATATTATTGTTATTATTTTTATTATTCTTATTGTTATAAGTAGTGGTATGGTAATGGTAGTATTACCGGGTGAATTCTTAAGAGCTTTCGGATTTGATTTAAAAAAACACATAAAATTTAGAGAAATGTTTGTAATCTTTATTTGAGTCGATAGAACGTTCTATATAATTCAATGTTTAAATATGATTTCATGTAAATGTTGACCGCGGCTATGCCTCAAATAGTTCATACGATGGGTCCAATTTTGGCATACTCTCTCCAACATACCGATACCTCAAGAATAAATTCTTCAATATTAGCTTCCAGTGCGTCAACCGTTGCGGGTTTGTTCCTATAGACATGAGTCTTAACATAACCCCACAAAAATAAAGTCTAAAGGTGTTAAATCGCATGATCTAGGGGCCAATTAACCGGCCCCAAACGTGAAATAAACTGTTCACCGAACTCGCCTTTCAATTGGGCCATTGTTGCGCGTGCTGTGTGGCATATGGCACCGTCTTGTTGAAACCACAAGTCAGCCAAGTCCAGCTCTTCCATTTTGGGTAAAAAAAATTGTAATCATCGCACGGTAGCGCGCGCCATTCACAGTAACGTTTCTGTCTTCTTCGTCTTTGAAAAGTACGGTCCAATGATGCCGCCGGCCCATAATCCACACCAAACAGTGCATTTTTCGGGATGCTTTGGCAGTTCTTGCAATGCTTCTGGCTGATCTTCACACCAAACACGGCAATTTTGCTTGTTCACGTATCCATTCAGCCAGAAATATGCTTCGTCGCTGAACACAATTTTCCGATAAAAAAGTGGATCTTTATTTTGATATTAAAATTCAATAATCTGCAAGCGTTGTTCGTTTGTAAGTCGATTCATGGTTAAATTATAGACGAAACTGAACATATTTAACATAGTAACATGTTACACGAAAACAGCTGAACCTCCAAAAACAGTGTTGCCAAAAAAGAAAGTTGCTAAAAAATCACCCGTTAGTATTAATATCTAATAATCTCTTCCACATATGTGTTGCCATTACTTTTGAGTGGTCTTTTAAGTGGTCATTATGATTGATGCTTTTAATATTGAGACTTGCAGAGTTCGCAGCCAAGTCTCCCACTAATTGTATTTAATTTTGTAATAATTAATTTTGTAAAATTATTTGAGATGAAGTCACTCATTTGGTTGACATCGTATGGATGTCCCAGTAGGTGTTCTCGACAAGCTTACCATAATTGAAGAGGTTCAGACGGTTGACAAAATAACAAAATGATCATGAATAATTCTCTTGATTTGAAATGTGATTTGGAAACGACTGCATCTGCTAACGTATAGCTCCATTGTTCGCCAGCTTCAAGTAGACCAAGTTCTTTGCTAGTTGCTTCATAAGTTGACTTTAGTTGCCCATTAACGGTCCATAAGCTTTAAAAATAACCTGATCTATGGACATATTGCAACAGCATTCTTAGTTGAAAATATTCAGATTGGCTAGGATGCATGGTGGAAGTCATCATTTCTGCATAATTCGAAAAATCTCGTAAGTGTTGTTGAGGGTGGATTTTCAAATATTTGTTAGAAATTATCTGCCGTAAAATGCCTCTGTCCGTTTTCTAAATGAATTGCCAAATAGATATTGGTCATAAATGGGTTGAAAAAATGGGAAAGCAAAACAAAAATGAAAAATTTGTATTCTATTCAACCGTTCCACACGGGTTGTCAAAGAAGCAGCTTCTGTTTCGTCTCTTTCCCCGTTTCCGTATGAAACCGGTTTTATTTGCGACTCATTTTTCAACTAAAAAATTTTCGGTGAAGCAACTTCAACACAAATAGCGATGTAGATTTTAATTTAAATATTATTTTCGAGCAGAATAAATCAATAGCAATGAAAATTCTAATACGACTTATTTTCAAGCGTGAAGCAGTGCTTCTTTGACATCCCGTGTGGACCGGGGGATTCGACAAGGTCACATTGACTGTCGACGTGCTTTTTTTGCAAATAATACCAAAGCACGTATCAAATTAAGCATATCTAAAACTGGTATAGGTGTTTACTTTTGCACTAGAAATGTAACTTGACTCGTACACTAAGACTTTTAGTGTACAAAAACGACATTTCTAAAAAAACAGTAGATGTGACTTTTTTGTACAGAACAATTCTTTTAGTCTACCCACAAAAACAAAATTCATTGAAATCAATCGTTCCAGTTAGTTTGTGTGAGTGATGTAAAGAACACACAAAATATTGTGCTCTGTTATCTTGCGATTTGAAATTACTGTCAGGTGTTCGAAGAGAAAGATCGCGTTTTTCTTTCAAATTAGAACGTTTCTAATTAAATTTTCAAAATCTTTCAAATTAAATTTTCAAAATACGTATTCATCAAATCTATGACAGAAATTAAACGAAGCAATTGATTGGCATGAATTTTTTGTCGCTAGACTAATTAGAGAAACAAAAAAAACATAATAAACAATTTCTAATGCCATTATTTCATGTAGATTTACCGGATTTATCCCACCAATCCACACTAGGTTTCCGGTTTTATAGGTATAGAGAAAGAAACGAAGAATGAGACCGGACTCAAAACTCCTAGTATGGTTTGGTGGACTGAACACAATATTAAGGCATTTTTCGTTGCAATGACGCATTTTATCGCAGCTTAGTAGTTGGGATAGTTTTTAAGAATCATCGATAGAAGTGCTTGGTTATGTTTATCCTATTTATTCTTTGAGGTTGCTATACATAGTTTGAAATCTGGAAAGATTTTGTAAGTTTCGCCCTACCTGATTTTAGAAAATAAATTATTGGTTCCTATAATATATTTGGAAGCAATGGAAATTTGTCAGTTTATTCACTAACGAATGTTAATTTTTTTCGCTTATGGGTGTGAACGTGACTTGGGAACTTATTTTAGAATTTGTAGACTTACCGGAAATAAATGCTTTCGTGTTATATATAATTCCGGTCTACTTTAAAAATTTATTCGCGAAGGTGTTTGGCCTGATTAAAATTCGTATGTAGCCAAAAAACTTATCAAACATTATTTATGTAGTTTTGTATTTAAACTTTTATCACATTAATATTTTATAGTGTTCTTGGTATTTGTATAGTCCATACTCGCTTACATAAATCACAACTTTTTGTGTACAATTTTTTTTAATAATATTGTTGAGAGCGGAATTAGAAAATTGATAAGAAATAAATAAGAAACAGAATATAATATTAAAAAAATAAATAAATAAAAACGTTTTAATGACAGCACGAGTTTCAGAAATTTGCTCTGTGGAACTTTAAGAAAAACATTTATCTCAATCAGTTTGTATGCGTCGCGTACACCCACCAAAACCCCCTTTTCTTGTTATGTCTTTCTGTTTACGAAACGATTTTTTTTATTAAGTTGAGCGAAAACTTTAATCGGTTTCATGCCTAACAAATTATCAGGTCGACTTGTCAGTTGTCATTTGTCGCAAGAAAATCTGTTTCTTCAATACAATTCAATTATGTTGAGAGGTCTTGGTTTAGTAGAGTAGAGTTTAGGTACACGAAATAATGTATAAAATTTGCAAGTAAATTTATGATACGCGCACAAAACAACATATATCGCATGTTATGGAGACCGGATACACACATAGTTTTTTTTTTTTTTAATTTTGTTTCTAATTGTTCTGTACTTGTACTATTATGATATTATAAGTGTAGTGGAAAGAGGAAATTATAAAATTGTTTAATTTTAATTCATGTAAATGAAACCGTTTTGTGTTCAATTTGTCTAAAAAAATAATAATAAATTTAACACTTTTGAGATTAGCCGCGCGCATTTAAATGGATTTTATGGTTGATTGATTACTTAATTGCATCTTAATAGAATCATGCCGAATTATATAAATCTTTCGATGCGCTTCATCCGAAAAAAAATAATTTTCCGTAATGTGAAACAAATTGTGGTGGGCAATTTAACAGCTGGTTGATGTCAATTTGTATAAAGAATCGTACATAATTTGTCGTTACCAATAATTTAATTTGGTTACTCAAAAAATTGGCAAACGTATGTACATATATATAGTGTAGGATTAACGCCTGAGCCAAACTTAAGCATAATCCATTCTGTATCGCCAATTCATTCCAACATTGTATAGCAACGTAAACATTTTAAATATTTTACTTGACGAAAAACTTTACGGAAGCATTGCTTCCGTTACTTACTATGACGTACCGCCACTGCCAGCTCAAGATAGTACAACGGGGTGCAACACCACTTGTTGCAACATAACACAAAATGCTTCAACGTGGTGTAATATTATGAACATAATATAAAATGGTGCAACATTATGCAACAAGGTGCAACATAATGGCCTCTTCGGAGTACCCCTAAATGAAGTTTCATGAAATCACTTGCAATCGTTTTTTTGCAATCGAAAACCCTGTCTCGCCAACTTTTTTCATAGTCATTCAAACAAAATAAAATGTTAAAAGAAGGCCCAACCCCAACAAAGAATCCCTATGAATAAAAACCCATCTGAATCGATGTCTGGTACTTGAACACACACTTGAACCCCCTCCCCCTCCCTCAATCAATTTTTATCAAAATTGTTATCAATGAGGTCCTCCAAAATAAATTTTCCCGAAATAAGCATTCATCGCAATCCATTTTTGGCATTAGAAAGCTCTTATCACCGCAGTTTTAATCAAAATCATTCGGGATGTGTAAAAGGTTTAAAAAAACCGGGCCCCATCGTGACGTCCCCTAAACGAATTTTACCGAAATTAGAAATCACAAAAATGATTTCTGGCAATTAAAATCACCAATTTTTATCAAAATAGTGCAACAATCCAAATTGAAAGTCGGATAAAATGACATCGCACGTCTATGTGCGTGGTTATATTACGGAGCTCTAGAATTTTTAGGAGACGAATCGATTTGAAAACTGACGAAAATTTGTTTGTCCAAATTGAATCGTTAAATTTTGGACAGTAATCGATGCAGCCCCAGTTACACCAGTTCCTTCATCGCATACGCCGCCGCCATGTATTCAGACTCTGTTGTCGATAACGCCACTGACTTTTGACGTTCTGAGTCCCAACTTATAATTCCAATGCGAAACATGAATACCCGTACGTTGACCGCATTGTTTCGATATCTCTTGCATAGTTTGCGTCACTGTAGTCACACAGACTCGGAAAATTGATTTCTCCATCCACTTCAAACCAGGCAAGATGTTGTACACTGTCCAATGGAGTTGCCCCTGCATTGCATTCTGCATGCCAAAATGGTTTAGTACCGTTTGCGAATATGCCTAACTGATTCACATGAATCGATCCAGCTGCTCGTTGTTCGATTTCAAGCCACAATAAACATTTCACCTCGAATGCTTTGATCTCGAATTCGCTGCGCAAGTGTTCAATAACCAGAAAAAATGCTTCCCCGTTCTCCGTTGCAATCAAACCGTAGTCGACATAAATCGCAAGTATCACCGTTCTAAAACATATGAATCCGATTCACATAAAGACAAAGCTTGTTTCGATCCGTATAAGCTGGTGGATAGCTTGCACTGCTATCGTCTTATCCGTTCGGTTGACTCATATTAACGTTCTTCCTAAACTACCAATCGTGCTTTTTATCGATCAATGCTTGCATCTGCATTTTACTTTAATTTGTAGACCCTACGATTACCAACCATCTTTTGATCTTTTGGTAGATTAATCAAGCTCCACATACGATTTTTAAGGAGCGAATCTTACTTCTCATTCAATACCTGCTCCCAGGGCTTGTATTCATTCGATACAATTGCCTGCTCTTACGTCGTTTGATCTTCGCTGATTACCAATTTGAGAACGTGTTCTGCCAATGCATAATATGTTAATCGCCGCGCTTCTGTTCGATCGAAACATCGCGTAAATGTCGTTCATGATATTCCTCTTATCCAGATCACATACTGCACCACATTTGATTGGTTGGGCCGGCGTTGTCACATAATCGTTCATCTCTGATTCATTATCTGCCACGCTCACGTTTTCATCAGCCTTCTTACTAATAATACTAATATCCAGTGCAGCCATTAATTCCTCCAAAAGAAAAATCACGTCACGAGGTCTCTCAATTTTATTTGTCTCTGGATTTCACACTTGATATGATTTTGAATGATTAACATATCCGACGAACACACAGTTCATTGCATTTGAATTATCTTTTGTCGTTTTTCCTTTGAAATGTGCACAAGCACTCCTGACCCGATAATCCGGAAATGATACGCTCTTTTCGCTCTCTTACCGTCAACTTGATACTGTCTGCAACCTCTCACTTTTACTTCAGAAAATATAATATTGGCCTGAAAACGCCCGAATGAATAATTTTGCCACATTTCTTTGACTTCACGAAGTTTATAACTTCCACGATGACGCTTTCCGTAGTACACGTTTCGCTCGCAACATCCTCATTCACAAAATTGATTTCATTATTTCGTTAAAATTTCTTCACTCGTGTGCAACGTTCTAATGTCAGATGCGTGAAGTGAAATTTTCTTCATCGTCACATTTGCGATGGCCACATCAACCTCCGATGATCTCTCATCTTTGAACAGCATTTAAAATAGGGTGGCCGATGTGCCCGTTTTTGGGGAATTATGCCCTTTTCTCACAACCAACGATCAATATTTGCATTTTTATACTTTTGTACATTTAATTTCACGAAGCATTTAAAAATGTTCAATTAGTTTTCTTGGCCACTCCGAACGATTTCCAACATTTAATAATTTTTTTTGAAATTTCCGACTTTGTTATCCGCAGTACAAAGATTTATTACGTAATGTTATGATGTAAGCTTGACCTTGCTTTCAAACAGACAAAATGAATCTTTTGTCGCTTAGTAAAAACAAAGATTCTAATGAAGTTTATCCAAACTAATCCAAAACATACAACAACAACAAACTTATTGTATTCTAAGTATTTTCTAATCATTTAGCATGCACTTCAGTGATATTGGAGAGACCCGGGTTTGTTTCTAATATTTCACTCAACCTAGCATACGTTGATGCAAATCACTGAAATGGAGTTTTCAAATACTAGTAATCGATTGTGATGGTTGATGATTTCGGGAAAAATCGTTTAGAAGGTCATCTTCTTCGGGGAGGAACCCGTGATATTTTTTGTTGTTTTTTAACCAGATGACTGATGAAAATTCACGAAAGAGGGTTTGCGAGTATTAAAAATTGTTAAAAGCGTGCTAAAAAGAAATTGGGGTTAGAGGTGTTGTTCAACGCCCAGTCATACCTATTGGACAATCGTTGTCCAATAATATTACTGAAGTTCATGACCTACTAGAAAATCAAATAATTTACTAGGAACACTCGTTTGGGCTTAGACAGTCTACAAATGTCACTAAAGTTTACGCTTAATGATTAGAAAATACTTAGATTGACTTTGGAATGTATCTAAGGCTAATTAAAAATCACATCTTTTCTAAATTACACAATTTAAATTCGCCTGAATGTTTACTTACACCAATACTATTACAATAAAAGTGTTGTTGATGTATTTTTTGGATTAGTTTGGATAAACTTCACTAGCATAAACAAAGGTTAATTGATGTTGTAGCCATCATCTGAATCCAGCTCGAATGTAAGAAAATCGCGACATCACTGTACTTGAATACTGCGGCGACTTAAGGCAACCAAAGAATTTTAAAATTCCCCTCATAATCTCAAACAGTGGTCGTCGGATCGTTTCCAAAATAACAAAAACAAAAAAAGTTTGTTTGGGAAACAAACGCTTACAAAAATAAAACGAGAACTTAGATGAATTTTGGTTGAAAACAGATTTTTATCTTCTCTTCCGATCAAATTGCAGAAAACAGTTTTTTTATCTATCTTCACTTCCGACTAAACTTCAGAACAATATGTGACATTCCATTGAATATAAAACATTAGCAAAAACAGTCAAGTTCCTTCGAAAAACATAACAAAAATCCGGAACATTTCCGCGCCTTCAAGGCCATTTGCAAATGCTGCACCCCCCAAAACATTTGAAAACAAGAAAAAGCTCTCCCAAAAAATGGAACCAAAATCATCACTTCCTGACCAGCCATCTTACACATCCAATCCAGAATCCTTCCGCTCTCAAACGATTGCCCCGCCAAAACCCCACTTGTACCTCTTGCCCTTGGAAAAATACCCAAGTATGAAGCTTCATTAAAATTAGTCAATCCATTTGAGCTGCAGAGAGGCCACAGATCGACATATAGACAGCCACCTCATCGAAAACCACCCCCTTAGATTTCCACCCTTACTCTCTAACCCTATATAAAATAAAATAACAAGTAAGAATTACTAGAAGCAGTAAAAGATTAAATAGTTTTGGCCTTTGTTGATTTAATAATCTCGTAACTTTGGAGGAAGGAACGAAATCTATTTCATGTTATAGCAATTGAAGAAAAACTTCTTATTAAAACTTATTCAACAAATGCTAACCATACCAATTTTTGGGATTTTATACCCTAATTTTGAAAATAAAACATTAATTTTAGACATCAAGGTGAGCTTACTAAGACTTTGGATGTTTGGTTTCCAACTAATGAAACAATGAATTCTTTGTATTAAAAAAGTCGGTCTTCTCATCAGACTGTAGTGACCAAACTACAAGAATATTGAAAATACTTTCAACTAATCAAAGTATAATCAAAATGCCTTGCGAATTTTAACGATTCATTACACAATTCCCCACCGCTTCAGGTGAATTTATTTGACTCTAGCAAAATTATCTGCAGACAAATTTGCTGGAGAATAAAAACCGAAGAGAGAGGGAGAGAGCAAAAATAACCAATCAAATTAGCTAAATTGGTTATATTTTGGTAAACAAATTTCTCCTACGTTTCATTTTGTAAAACTTATTCGCCCCTTTGGAATAAAAGTTTATTTATTCTGTAGTTAAATTTGCTGAAGGCAGGCACCCTAACAAAAATAAAATCCTAACTTCACTTCAAATTGCAGCAAATTTTTCTGCAGAAAATTTTGCTACAGAGTCAAATAAATTCGCCTTAGACCCGTTGCACACTTGAGCTATGTTTTTTTTGTAAAGTGAGCTAAGTTTTAAGATCACAGCTTCTCGTTTTCGTTTGCAAAGCATAAATAAGTGAAACCGAATTCGTGAAGCTTACCTCAAGCGCACTCGTATGCCCCGATTTTATTCTTTATTTAAACCTTTGGGATATAAACATTGCTCACATCGATTAGATTAGATCGCTAATTAGATATCTCCGAAGCGTAAATAAAACATTTAAATATGTGCTTTACAGATTGGGTCAACCCCGAGATTTATCTACAAAATTTCTCTTATTTGAGTTTTGAAAACCAAAACAGGAAGCTGTAATATGAAAACATAGCTCACATCGGCACAAAACATAGCTCAAATGTGCATCGGGCCATAACCTCGAATTTTATTGTATTTAACGCATACATGCGATTTCCATGTGAAATTTTCGGTTATTCTGGATTGATAGCCAGATAGTATTACTACCTGGCTATCAATCCATAACAATCCAAAATTGTATATAGAAATCGCATGTATGCTTTAAATACAATAAAGTTCGGGGTTTCAAAGGGGTTGGGAATTGCGTCGCGAATCATTAAAATTCGCTAAGGCATTGCGATTATGCTTTGATTAGTTGAAAGTATTTTCAATATTTTTGTAGTTTGGTCACTGCGGTCTGATGAGACTATCGAATTTTTTAATACAAAGAATTCATTGTTTCATTAGTTTGAAACGAAACTTCCAAAGTCTTCGTAACCTCACCTTGATGTAAAAATAGTATCTGACTATCAATTCAGATAACCCAAAATTTGATGAATTTTAGAGTACCCCAATTTGAGAATTTTGGTCTGGTCACTCTAATTTGAAATAACCTGTCGCGTCGAATTCCAACTGCATAAACGTCTCCATTTATCAATAGTTCATAGCGCTTGCTATTCGATTGCAGTCGATAGCTACGATCCTGACCGGCGATGACCTTTCCCGGCGAAAATATATTCATATGAATTTCCGGTACATACAGCACATCCATCCTACGAATTCATAAATCACCGTTGATCGCGAAAGTGTTGATATCGCTTTTCCACACAGTTTTCGAACCATTCACGTCGATAGCACATATCACTGGTTCCCGAGATCTCTAGAATTGGGCACATCTGAAATTTCCGAGATAGCGAATTTCCAGCACCTTCAAATTATTTAATATTCACCCTGTAATTTGAATATTTGATCTAGGCGAAAAGCAAGTAGAATACCGCCTGTAGAAGTCACATCAGCCCGTGGATCGTTTTATTAACAAAGATAGGTAATTTGGCAGGGTTATGACTTCAAACTGTAAAATATTTACATCCTTGCGCGATATCTAGTGGTTCGTTGAACTATTCCTTCCTCCGATTTATCTCGCATTCTCATATTAGTTATATAATGAATGTATTAGCCTCAATCACAACATCAAAACAACCACATATATAACCGGGATCATGTATTCGATCTATCACACATGACATAATCTATCATCACATCATATTCACATCAAAACAAAAAAAAAAACAATTTTCTACCTCCCCAAACGTGATTAATTCCACGTTTTCGTTTGCATATTAATTCTCTCAAGGAATCTAAAAATTTAATCATTAATCAACTGCACAGCCAAAAAAACTGCAATAAAAATGCAAAAGAAAATTCCAGTAAAAGATATAAAAAAAGTCGAGGAATTTTCTTTTTCACATTCTTCGTTCCCATATCTCAACTGATATATGTGCAATGCACTGTGCTCATATGTTGCAAATCAAATATATATTTGTTCTATATTATGTCTTCGAGAGTATTCTCTTTTATTCGTATATTAAGAAAATTCATTCATTCACAAGAAGATCAAACAAAACGATCTGCACACATATTCAATATCACATATAGATTATTTCTTAAATACAAACGTCTTGAGTATTTTCCACTTTATGTTTTATCATAATCTCGTAAGATCTATGCTTTGTGTTATTCGCTGCGCCCGGTGATTCTTCTTGATTCTGGTTTTCTCTAATATTTTTTGTTTTTTAAAAGAATTTCTTGTGTATCTTCTTAGCTGTTCGTGTGTATATGTAAAGTTTTTGGTTTAACAATTTGTTTTAATATTTTGGTTTGTGTTTGCTCTGCAAAAAAGTTCTTCTCGATGTGTGCAATGATTTAGATATATACAAAAACCGCGGTGGAAGTAGATTACAAAATACAATAAAATGATACAAATAAATGGAAATTCCATGTGTTTTGTGGATATACCAGAGGTGCGTACCCAATTCTTTTATGTAATATTTTACTAGTTCCATTTCGGCTTGTACACTGACACGATCGAATTGTCGGCACTAAAATCTGCACTACACCAAACAGTTATAGTTAAGTTTAATAATTGGGTGCTTTTTTCAGATGAATAATAAAAATGTCTGCATCCGGCCTCTTGTAGGATAGGTGGATAAGGTTGAAGCTTTAACCAATGAACCAGTGGTTCGGTCCCAGCTAACAAGTGGATCAATTTTTATTCAACGTTTGGTTTCGAATTTAAAACAACTGCTATGTTACTTATAAAGATCTGTTAAAATACTGGGCGGAAAAATGTTCTCCATTTCCTTTAAAAAAAAAAACAAATAATATGCCACAACATGACCACTTATGAGACCATCACGCCAGCAATCCATTCTCCTGGATCGGTTTTTGATCTTTGGAAAATTCATTTATTTTAACTCAAATGTAATCTAGATCCACTTACTCTCACTCAATCAGTTGAATGATTCTAAAAATGACCTGCAGAAATTTTATTTATTGTAAGGACTTTACTTAAACCCGATGCATTAACCTTCCTATTGCCTTTCGGGTCTATATGACCCGAAATGCATAGTTGTTTATAAAATGCTTTTTTTGAACTATTAACATTAATAGTTTGGTAACCATAATTTCTTGGATTATGATTTCCTAAATGAGAACTCAAGACACACAACAATTTTTTTTGTCTTCTCGTTTGGTTTTAAATAGTAATGTAGTAGGCATGAACAAAAATGTCAATATTGACATTTTGTTGACTTTTGAATTGACAGAAATAACTTTTATATTGACAGAACAGGAAAAAATGTATTCCCGCCAACCAAATATTTCAATGACAAATAGAAAACTCAAAGGAAAACTAGAGTTGTTTGGTAAATTATTAGCACAGACAAGGAAAGAAGATTTTTCATTTGAACTAAAAAATTAAAACAAAATTTAATTCTGATAATTCCAATGTCATCGTTGTGTCTGTGATTCTTCGTTAAACTGTGTATACGTATACGGAAAAAAACAAAATATTTTTTGATTGTATGCGGTTATTTACTGAAAATGAAATCGCAACTTAAATTTTTACGTTTACATAGCATGAAATATATTTTTTAGCTTGTCTCTGCTATTAGTGTCCGGAATCTAGATTTTTGATGCATTCGGCGTTGTGAGCACTAAAATGCATCGAAATGAGAAAAAATATTTCATTCCTGAACTGTGTTCAAATTTAGTTTGAAACAATTGTTAAATATGACACACTAGACGGAATCTTGATTTTGAATTAGTCACAATTACGAAACTAACAGTGAGTCTGTTCACTGCGCGACTAAAAATAACTCAAAGTTACTTTTTTTGACTATTTGTCGTTCACTGCACTTCATCGACACCAAACTACATTTTTTAACTGCAGTAGACAGTGGTGTTGATTAGTGTTGTCATTCAGATAGTGCCGCGGAAATGATTCAAATGAACGATGGCGCTTTATTTCAAATGGGGCAGACGGTGTTCAATATAAATAAAGTACTGCTTCCTCAACAAGATAATCCATCAGTTGAAAAATCTGGTAATTAATTGTTTGTTTATTTAATTAAATAGTTGGAATAATAATTAAGTGTAAATGATTCTTTGGAGAAAAATTGAACTGGATCCACAACGCGATTCTTGTGTTAATTAACGCATACTAAGAAAACAAATATTCGATGGAAGGTGGTGCCACAGTATCAATTTACCAACTCCGGGCACATCATCAAGATATACACCTATGCCTGATGATTCCAACGATACTCACGAAGAGGAAAGCGTTGTTGCTCCAAGTACGAGACGTCGGAGAGTAACAGTGGCTGAGACTGTTGCCGATTTCCGTAAGGAATCTGAAGTGAGGCACAATGAAAAAATGAGTAAACTAGAAACGGCCAATAATCTAGCTAGGCGTCAGTTAGATTTACAGGGACGAGCACTGGCCAAGTACAAAGTGCTTATGCTCAAATTAATAGAAAAGCTTTAATTTATTTTGAATTTTAGTTTATTATTATACATTTATTTATGAAATAAATCTTGAATTAAATACGTTAGTTATCCATCATTAAATTTCTGACAAAAGTTCCCGATCTCGTACTTGTTTGCGGTACTGGGATATCTACAGTGTTATTTCTTTCCGCATGCTCTAGGCCTTCATTCAAATAATCAGCCAGATTCATTTCCGGAAATTCAATGCATATGTTATGTAAAACACAGGCTACAATGATTGTTGCGGGTATCCATTCGATTTTCTTCATGTCTAAATAGCGAAGCCTTGGAAAACGGCCAAAAAGTAGGGCACAAGTTCGCTCAATAACTTGTCTGAAATAATTTAAAATAATTAATTAAAAATACCATAAGGATCCGTAAGGTTTCCTCTACCAATGAATATTCTTCCACGCCAAGTTTCTATTGGGTACGACTTGTCACCCAAAATTCTTTCGTCCTGGTCGAATTAACACCCCACATTCTGCTTCACATTTTTTTTTTTTAAATCTTGGAATTCTAAAAAATACGATTATCGTGTACCGAGCTCGGGAAACATACAAAACAATCTATGAATTTCATTTTATGGTCACACATTGCTTGTAGTGTCACAGCGGTGAATATTTTTCTGTTGGTGTACGCCATTCTTTAATCCACAGGTACCCTTCATAGGACGTACGTACCATCAATTACCCCTATTGTACCATCAATTGCCCCCTACTTAAGCAATAATTCTTCGTCCTCTTCCGAATCAGATAAATCGTACAAATTTATTTTAGAAACATTTCCAATATTATTTATCAGTGTATTTCCATGGTCTACAGCCATAGAAATAATAATTTTTCTGTTATTCTCATTCATTTTAATTATAGACACACTTCTAGACGCAAACACTCTGTAGTATATTACGAATATAAATAAAAATTGACAGATTGACATAAAATGACTAAATATCGTTCACTGCGATAAATTTAGTTACTACCGAGTAACACCGACTAAACTAAATTAATGATTGATTCATATCATTCTTTCAAAGGTGGCACTAGTATCTTTTAAATATGCTGTGCCTCCGACTGTAAACTAAACTAAATTATGACTTTTCATATGTCATATTGATTTCAACAACACCGATTTGTTATTTTTTTAAATCAAGGAAAAAGAAAAAAGAAAACAAATATGGATATGGAAGTCGCATTATTCATGAATGTGATTATAAATTACAATCGTAATTTAAGAATGAAATATTTCCTTTAAAACAAAAATGGAAATGACAACTAAATAGTCAAACAACCTCAGCAGGAGTCTAAACGATAAAAACTGGTGGCTAATAGCATAACTTTTCATTAATTTAGTTTAGTCGACAATTTAGTCGAAAAAATCGCTCTTAGGGGTGGTATATCCTCCAACCGGTCGTAAATTAAATATTTGCGATCAGAAATATGGTTACTAGACTTATTTTGCCATGCCAATTGATACATTTTTTTAAAATTTAAATTTGTTTTGAGATTGTAAAGTAGAAAAACACGAAAAGACTGCTACACATTTTCCGAGGTCGCAGTCTTTTCGTGTATTTCTACTTTAAAATAGCAAAACAAATTTAAATTTAAAAAATATGTGGCATTTGGCATGGCAAAATAAATCTAGTAACCATGTTTCTGGTCGCAAATATTTAATTTGCGACCGGATGGAGGATATACCCCTTATACACACAGTCTAAAAGTTACTTTGTTGACTATTTGCAGAGCCTCCTAAATATAAGAGCCGTAAGATTCCGCCATTTTTTCCATGTGCTTTCCATAGAGAAGAAGCTTTTTGTACTTTTTCATACCAACCAGTGTATTTTAGTATTTTTTAAGAAGCTTTTTTGTATATAAAAACATAAATTTTTTGTTTGAATTTTCAATGTGAATGGTTAATTCAATATTCAGGAAAAGAATATTTTAATATTGAGTCATAGTATGTTGAGTTAACGCAAAAACATTTAAATTAGTCTAACACATTTTTTTTTTTTTGTAGAAACAAGAATTTGTTTATGTGTATGTACAGAAAATTAGAAATTAGTATAGAGTGTTCCATAAAAAAGTTCGCATTATTTTTCCAAAACAAACGTTCGTTAAAAAAGGCTTTTGGAGTAGTAATGTAATATGGGGATTATTGTGTTTTGGGTTCTATTTCAACATTGTTGATGACAAACTTCAAAAACTGTGTTTTCGTTACTTGTTAAAAATTTGATTTTTCATCGCAACAAATTCGCAGCCCATATTGTTTCATCCTGTAGTATAAACAAAACAGTATAGGAACCAAGCGCACATTTTAGTGGAAAAAAATATTCGATATAATTTTTTCCGTTTAAATCAAAATGCATGTATGCAGCCAAACTGCTATACAAATTTTGTGCACGCAACCCACATAAAAACTAACTAAATTTAGACAAAATTTTATCAGTACATATGGAGGTACAGATAAATTTTTTTTGTTATTTTCAAAGCGATTTTTTTTTTATTTAGAAAGATACAATCAACTTTTTTTATACATATGTATTTATATTTTTATTGAAAAAATGAATAGATGCTTTGACCTACATATATAATTTGACTATATTTATTTTATGATACATGTATACATGATCCAATTATTTAAGTATTTTTATTTGAAATAAGTCAGTATTCGGAACCAGCTATAATTATGAACGTAGATTTTTGGTCATATTTAAAATTAACATTTTTGTTTGTTGAACTCAAAATAAATATGTATTTCAATTAAATTTAAAATAAACGGCGACAAATCACAAATCAAAACGTCAAATACCAATGCGAAATGTCCAGTTGTTTGTAAACATAATAAAATAAATCAAAGTTGCACATACGTCTGCTATGATTAAAAAAATATTAAAAGTTGAACGTACGTTTTTCTAGCATTTACAAGAAATTATATCGAATATTTTTTTCCACTAAAATGTGCGCTTGGTTCCTATACAGAGCTTCACCAAATAAAAACATTGTTATTTTATAAAGTTTTTCGCAATTACAAAACCAATCAAAAGATGTCGCTAAAATTTAAAAAAAAATTTAAAATCCAAATATTTGTTTCGAAAATTTAACAATTCATTTATATATACTACCTGGTTCAATAGATTATGGAGATCTCCTGCAACTGAGAAACGCAACACCAGCGAATTAGATTGAAAAAAAAACGAAAATTTGGAAAAATTGTGACATTTTTCTATTATTGTTTTACAGCGCGCAGCAACTATGATGGTGAATATTTTACGACGAAAAGTTTTATTTACGCCAACCGAATAATAAATAAAATTTACAATTGTTTTGAGTTTTATTAATTAGTTTAAATTATTGTATTAAAGATTTCGTGCTTAACTTACAATAATAATGGTTTATTTTATTTTATTTTTAAAAACAACAAAAAACTATTAAATATATAAATTAAAATCAATTTAACTTATTAATATCAATTTCAATTCCAAATATTAATCAAAACAAACTTTAAGCAAAAATAAAAATAAAAACAAAAATATAAATATCGATAATTTTTTTACGAAAATAACAAAAAATTACTACATAACAGTGGCGAGCAAAAATGGACGAATAATTTTGATGATTCTTAATTTTCGCATTTAATGAGTTTATACAACCAGTTAGAGAAATAAGGCAATCCAAGTTTAATTGTTTATAGTTTATTTTAGAAACTAAATAAAACAAATTACGGCAATTCTTAAATAAAAACTTAAATAATTAATAAGAAATCCAATGGAGTTATTCCAATTTTGACACTTGTTACCTTTTCTGGCATGCTTTTTACCAATTTCTCTAGTATGAAGGACGAATGAAATTTTACTCCATTCCACATTTACTCGATTCCTTAGCCTACTGACTGTTTTTGGGATTGATCATAATCTCACAATTAGCGTTTGAAAATTGCCCATAAATTCTTTATCGGATTTGAATCCCAGCTTTGAGCTGGCCATTTTAAAGTAGTAAACTGTTGTGCAGTTAAGCATTTTGGAACTATTTTGGCAGTATGTTTGGCGTCACCGTCTTGTTGAAATACAATTTCATCAACGGAGTAGCCACATTGGTCAATACAGTTTGGCAAATTGTCTTTCAAAATGGTTAAATAATCTTCCTTCTTCATTATACCAATTATTTTAGTTAATGGCCATGTGTTCGCTTAAGTGAAACAGCCCCAAACCATCGAATTTCCTCCACCATGTTTCATTGTTTGCTTAACTTGATGTGTCTGCAATTTATTGGCAGGCCTATGCCAGTAATACTCTTTACCATCTGACTGAAAACGATTAACTTTGGTTTCGTCTGACCATATAACCCTTTTCCAATGTTCGACGGACCATGATCTATGTTCTTTCGCAAACAATAGACGAGGTTTGACATTTTTATTCGACAAAGCGGGCTTATTTTGCTGTATACTGCTCACAAACCGAATGCCCTTTTTCTATTAATACTTTAAAAAAATTGTTTAACTCTGAGAAAAAACAAATGAATGCACTGCACTTCACACTCGACAACGCACAAATAACTAATAAAATAAATCGCAATAAACATGACCGGTTTAAACATGAGATGACACGTTAACATAAAGTACCGTTAACTATAGAAATAGAACAATGAATGTAAAAATATGAAAACGAGCAAAATTGGAAGAATGTTCTTAGGTCAGTTATTTGCGTACTATTTTTGAGTACATCTAATAAATTTATGTTTATAATTATTTTTAAATATAACATACATATAGCTAAAAAAAATCACAAAACTTTTTGTTGCAATGCGTATAATAAAATAATACGTCTGCGTGGAAACGGTAAACCCAATACATCCGTCGAATTTTGCTCGTCACTGTACATAAAAATTATTACATATTGGTACACTGTCAATGCAGCGGTTGTTTCCGGTACACTGTCAATGCAGGTGACAAATATTTTTACTATGGAAAGGATAACTGTTTTATATGGGAAATGCAACATCAACATATTACAATCGAAAACATCGATGAAAACCATACTGTGAATGTACCCTTACTTTTATAAAAAATATTTCATAAATACTACAATACATTTATTTTTTACTAGTTTTATAAACAAACAAAAAATGCTAAACTAGTTCTCCAGCTTTTTATAATTTAATTTAATATTTTATATTGATTATGTACTACAGCATCAGCAACCCATTTTTCCTGATGTCTGATTTTCTATCGGACTCAGGGCTAAAAATATTCGTTTCTATTAGAAACAACATCATTGTAAAATGTAGGTTAATCGAACCACGTTTAGGGGTCGCTCAAATTCGTTTTTTGCAAAACAGCACTAAAACGACCCTTAGTCACGTTTCTTCCTCCCTTGCACTTCAGCTCGTTTAAGTAATGCCGGTTTTATATTTTCTAAGTATTTTTGAGTATGCCGAATTCAATGAAATGATAAAAAACGTGGTTGGCGTAGTAAAAAATTTATTTTCGGGCTGTTTCTTTCAAAAAAATTGAAACTCGTGAGTTTCGACTAATTTTTAAAATAGTACCTATCTATAGTCCTAAATAGTACCTATAATAGTACCTAGAAAAAAAGACACAAGATTTCCCCCATACAAAAATGGGTCGCCCTAAATTGGGCCTATCGGGGATTTTCATCGAATGTATAGATAGCGTTGGTTTCTACGTCTACAAGGGGGACGAGAATTGTCAAATCCATTGTTATGACAGTTTATATCCCCCTTGCTTCATAGCAAACTACGATTCATATTTTGTTCACCAGATGTCAGCTACTTTGTTGAAAATCGCGCATATAATGAAAATCAACTGCGATTTAAATTTTGCTGTGATTATTGATGTTGATAGGACTAAAACCAACAACGCGCATAAAAAAGCAATATATAAAATGTTTAATTAATTACGATAAATAAAAGAAAATTTAATTAGATGATATTACATCTTAAAATTAATTTTTTTATGTTCTGGTATACTAAGCACATCAAAATATTTATTCTCTTTGCATTATTAACTAATTTGAAAAAGATATTTGCGTTTAGCCTACATTTTATAATGGACATTGGTAAAAAATTAAAAAATGGCCGAATGAATGGAATACCTCTATTCCAGAGGTAAAAGTTAAAAGTTAAGCTGTAAACAAAATTAACTCAGCGCAAGCTTCGAAACAATTATCTAATATCCTCATTGGAGATTAAATAATAATATTGGGTTCCGTTATTTTTTCACATTTTTTTATTTTTCAGGAGAATGGGTAAATACCGCCAAGGTTGAGACTAGGCACTGGTCAGTTGGGAATGTGGAATATAAATCCAGAACCAATCAAATAGCGATACTGCAGTTATTCCGAAAACATTCCGATGGTCCGACATTCGATTCTGAATTTAAGTACCATTAAGTGGAACCACCACCAATGTACTCACACAGTTAAGTGTTATCCCAAATGACCATAGTAATATTTTTCCAAGTCGCACTACCTAATAATCTTGAGCGGTAGCAGAAGTCGTGAATAGTCGATGAACGTTGAATTTAGATTATAAATAAACCGTTCCGAGTATAGACTTGAAACGACGAATTTCACTCTGTGCTATTATTTTATTGAATTTCATTCTTCTGTTAGTTATACATTTCAAATATTATTACACCTGTATTAATTCTATTTGAATGCCATATCCATACTTAACCTTTTCATAAAATGGTACACCTTGATAAATCTTGACAAATCCTCGCCATATTGCAGCCGGCAGAACTGGTAAATCGAACGTTATAAGTGCCGTTTGATTTTCGACTACCAGTTTATCCTGTATACTGAACAAACGATTATTTATAACTGTAAGTGTAACACATACATATATTTCACTAAATCGAAACGTATTCCCTTTTGTGGTGGACACGAGGTAAATAATTTAGTAATATTATAAAAAAAACGTTCCGGGTTTCGAAAATCTGTGCACATATCGACTAGCGCTAATTGCGCTGGTCCTTCATTCCAATTTGAATTAAGATAATATTGCGTTCGTACACTAGCTTTCATCAGTAATTTCGGATCTAATGACTTAGTACTCTCGATATAGCCACCACAGAAAAACGTATCATCATCAATTTGCTCTATGAAAAAATGTTCGAAGGAAAAATATTCCAAATAACTGGGAACACTTTTGTCCACCTCGTATTCTAGTAATTCATCCAATAGGACGACCCGATATTTCTTTGACTGCGGTATCACAAAATAAAGTAAAAATATTAAATATTAAATATATATATAAAAACACTTACTTGAGTGAATTGAACTTGGCTGGCACAGATTAACGACCCCAAAAACAATATTGCTTCGATTATTGAAAACGGTTGGCTTAATTTTGAGCAGCACCGCATTTATATATTACTATGACACTGCTCAAATTATATAAAAACCTATTTATTATATTGCACGTTCAAGTTAGATTATCCAGATAAGACAACTAAAAGTTGTAATTAAAAAGTGTATGATAACATCCACTCAACCAATTTACTAACGGATAACTAACAAAGTGTTTCGGTTTAATACAATTAATCAAAATAACTACAATGATTGAAATTTTTGATTTCGTCTTTTTTTATTTTTTATTTTGCCAGCCAATTCGAGGACGTACGGCGGTATAGATCCGATTCTATCACCATATGCACATTGCATAGCTCCATGCCAGCCTATATACTGGCATTGAAGATGGGTCGGCTCATGAGCCGTGCACTCCGACCAAGGAACATAGATGTGCTCCATTTTATCACAGATCCTTTGCATCCTACCCCCATTGTCATTCGAACCCGGTACCTCCAGATCCAAACGCCAAAGCTTTAATCACTGTTCCATTTGGTCGGTAATAAAATCTTTACTGTGTATCAATTTCTACTTTTTAACATGATGAAATCATAGAGTTTTGCCGATTGTTAACAGAAATGGCAACTTTCGGCATTTTGTATACATTCTCTACATAGTGGGCGGCATTTGTTCAATTGTTTCCATGCATTGTCCACCCATGTTGAATATTTGATGTTTGCATTCTTAACATTGAGACTTAATAGTATCTGGCGCTTCACAACGAAAACAAAATCGGTGCTTCAATGGAACCAAACAATATAAAAATGCCCTAATGCATAACAGTTCCAGCAAGCAAAAGGACAAGTGGTGCAGTGGTTAAAGCTTCGGCACTTGGACCGGGAGGTACTGGGTTCGAATCCCATCAGAGACTGGATGCAAAGCGAATTTTCGTCATCGATTACGATCGGTAATGTTAATAAACACAACTAAGACCCTCTGTTGGAGTGCAGAATTCAGCGCCGACCCACCGTCCATGTCAGTGTACAGGTTGAAATGGAGCTTGCAATGTGCAGGTGGTATACTGTAATTGTGTGAATGGGTGGTCTGTGCGTGAATGAAAGGGGAGTATTAATTGACCTTCAAAGGACATTAAATCCACTGGACAATTAATACTTCCTTTTAAAAAAAAAAAAAAAAAAAAAAAAAAAAAAAAAAAAAAAAAAAAAAGCATTAGGAAAAAACTGCTTTTCAAATTTAGTCTTTGCGGCTTATTTGCGGATGTCGAAGTAAAATTTCGAGGCGACGTAATTGCACACACTGAACCAAATTGCTGAGATAGCTCAGAAGAATCGAAGTCATCATCGTATTCACTATTTATATTGCCTCTAGCTCATTGACTTGGCGGGGTTTGGCTTGGTGGTAGATTTCAGGAGTCTAACCTATGTTCCATGTATCCTTCACGGTCACGCATTCATCAACCATTTCAGATATAGTTTTAAATGTATGTCCCGCAAACTTAGCTTGTAGTCCTCTTCGTATATTTCTACTCAATATACCTATGAGTTTGATATCTAGTTTCGGTCTCATCAAAGAGAGGGCAATGCTTCGAATTGCATGACAGTAATCTATAGGAACGATTCGTTGTGACGTTGCTTAGGGAAAATACTTCTATGAGTTGTATCCTCCAATTAAGAAACAGAAACCTGTCCCATTAAATGTGATATTTCAGAATTACCTGATGGATCTTCTTTACGGTTAATGATGCTTGAATCAGCCAAATATTACAATTAACAATATAACAAATACAGGATGGTTATATAAAAAATCAATATGGCTTACTCATATCTCGCTATAAGAACCCGTCAAACCAGTTTTTGTTATTGTACGAAGTAACGTTTTAATTTTTTGGTGTAAAATTATAAATTATAAATTTTTAAAATTATTAATTAAAATACATAAAAACAATAAAAACTTTATCAAATAGTTATTTGTTTATGTAGTGGTGCATTATATGATAATAAAATTTGTGATTTAAATAACTTAAATTTCTTTGTTTTAAGTTTTAACAATATTTTGTTTCATTTTGCCAATATCCAAACAATCAATATCAATGGCCACCGTTTATTAATTTTTCACAACAAAACACTACAGTTAAATGAGGCCCAGTTTATTTATTATTTTTGGATCT